>BLYE01000003.1:0-1200000 GCA_016586335.1 Nitzschia putrida
TATCGTTTTTATCGCCTTTATCGTTTGTATCGAGTTTATCGTGTTTATCGTGTTTGTCGTTTCCATGGTTCAACAACGACAGTACATCCTGATACACTCTATGATGCATACATATAGAGCGCGTTCAGGCATGCGGCCTTGAAGTACGAGATCGCGCTCTCAGTATACAAACCAGTGTGGGTTTGGCTCATTGGCGAGGGAAGAACCCAATCGTTCTGTCCCTTCCAGACAAGAGTAGCAACTCGCCTACTAGGCTACAAAATTTCAAAACTCGTGCTCGGCAACGCCAAGAAAGTTTCAATGGTGGACCTCTGAAGAAGTTCAACATTTATTTGAAGAACATCTTCAGACATGAAGAACGTCATTTCCAGTGTGTGCTCGAAGCTGTTCATCTGGGACCCGATCTGAGATGTCAATTGATTCCTACTTTTAGTGTCAATCAAAAGGTTCCTCAACATTGCTACGAATACTTCACACACAAAACCTTCCTCAAACACAAACACACCTTCCTCAATTGGCGTCAACATCACTACATACAGACATGCTTCCTCAATGTATAAACCACTTCCCTCAATTCCCAAACCTTTCATTATCCACGCTTTATGGTTCCCTCAAAGTTGTTAAACAATGCACCAAGTCGGACAAACCCAATTCTCCGTACCATATAAATATCATTACTCAATATCAAACCCCTTTTCCTAAATGGCAAATACATTGCTCAATTGATCCAAATATTGCTGTTGATTGATGAACTTGGTTTGTTAACGCAAAATCACAGAAATTAACAACTACTAAAAGGTTTACATGAAACATGTGTACTTGCCAATGTTTCTAAGCTTGGGGTTAGGACTGACTACTATTTATAAACCTTCCCAGGCATCTTCTTCATCAAAGTCATCCTCTTCCGAGGACACTCCAGTGATCTCTGAACCAATATATCGAGTAAACTGTCGATACAAATCATCAAATTGTTTGTCAGCACCGGAGCGCCTTGCATTTTCTATACGAATCCTTTGGGTGTTGAAATATTTCTGCCCTGGGCTTGTTTGCTTTCTGTTTCGGTTAGCACCACGTTTGGTAAAAACCTTCAAATCCTTGACATGTTGGCGCATTTGCTTTTCCACCTCAGATACACCTGAAGAGGTTGATCCAGACACAGTTCCATCATTTGAAGTCCGTCTTCTACCCTTCTTTGCCATTCCACCAGGCAAAATACTCAACCGTATCACAGGTGTTTCTTCATTGGGTGAGTTTGCCGCAGGACTAGTATTGGCATCTCCATTTGCATCTTCCAGAGCCTTTTTCTCTCCAAGATACAGCATTTGTTGAATGCCACTGAGATTCTTCTCAATCTCATCTTGAGGAATGCGTTTCTGGACGCAAAACAAAATTCTTCTTTGATCGAGCTCAGCAGCCTCATATATTTCTTGCCCATCTGTAGGATACACAATTACCCACTCGTGTACAGCATTCGGGCACCTTGGATGTTTCTCTGATTCACGAACATCATCCATGTGAGTAAACTCCTTACTAATGAGCTTCTTGATTGATTGGATCCTTTGTTCTCTAGTGACATTAGCACGCCTGGATTTCTCACTCTCAGTAAGAGGCCGGGGACCATCATCTTGACGCTTGCGTTTCTTCGTTTGTTGGATTTTCCTTGTGGAAACAACAGCAATGCCATTGCCAACATCTTGGGGTGCATTGTCTCCATCGTCATCCTCATCCTCACTACAGGATGCATCATCATCACTATCCTTGTCCTCATCCTCTGGCACTACATCACGTTCAATTTCGATGTATTGCATATTCTGAAGGATAACCTCCAGTATGCTTGGTGGCATAGCCCGAAGAACAGAATCTAAAGGGTCTTTTTCAGAACCAGGGCTAGCTCTTCTTGTTTTCTCCAGACTGTACTGCGTTTCAAAAACATATTCGTTACGAGCTTGGGCAATCCAAGCATGGTAGTTGTTTTTCAGGACCATCAGGGCAAACGCTTCAGTATTTGGGTTACCAAACTCACGCTGTAACTCGAGAGCTTCCTTCCATTGCTTGTCACCTACTGCTGCTTTATAAAAGTGCTCATAAAAGAGATGGTATGCCTTGGGACAATCCCAACGTTTCTCAAAACACTCAAAGGCAATCATGTAGGCACCGGTATCAGCACAGATCTTACACAGTGCTGACGAAGACAAAGAACATAAGAAGTTAGAAACAGAATGCAGGCTTCGAAAGCACAAAATCACTTACCATTGAATCTGTTTTGCATCACAGTGTATACACCACTCCGTTTCAAACTCAATGAATCTTGAATTAACCTACTTTCAACTGCATGGAGCCACAACTGGCGACAGTACTCATTGCGTTGGTGATCTGTCTGTAGCATGTTACACCCTTGTAGCCTAGATTGACATTCGCGAACGAAATTGTTATATATCCTAGGTGGATTCCCCTTCATGCTGGGGAAAGGTGAGAGTTTTGCCTTTGGATCATTGAAAAACTTTACCGAGTAGTACAACTTGTCCTTCACATACTGAATCAAAACACTTTTATCATTTTTTTGGACATTTTCATACTCTTTTCCAGAAAGCAATGCAACGGGATCAATGATATTGCCACCTCCAACAACAACAAGTTGCTGTTGATGGGGCTCATGGTTCGCAAAAGCCATCCTGTGCTTTTGGGTTGACAATAAATTACAGTGGAGGAGTCTCGAGTCAAATATATGGCAAATGGAAAAGCGCCGTAGAAACATACTGACCACCACGAGCGTAAATCCTGGCGCGGCACTCCAACCATCCACTGTAATCCTGGCGCGTGGTATATGTAGTATTCATCTGGAGATGGACAGACACAAAGTCACACCAACTTAGCGCGCCAAAACTTTAGTCACTAGCAGTTTGCCTTTCCTCAAACAGTTTGGATTTCAATCAAAGGAGGAAACAATCATCCTTGGCAACCAAGGCCTTGTGTGCAAGCGTTAGTATGAGTAAGAAACATCGAAATGGTAGCAAATTGTTTCATTACATCCAGAGACAAAACCAAATAACCAGTAGGGCAACATCTACAGAAGTAGGCCGTTACCACACAAGTAATCAAACAGGAAGAAATGTCACTCAGATCTCACCGGAGAAGACTGTAGTATCTCCACCAACTGATAAAGAGACCGATATTTCTGTAGCCAACGATACCATTCCTGACCAATCATTTATCAGCGACGACGCATCAGATGCATCAGATTGTAACACAGACGAGGAAATGGAGGAAAACTCTTGGTGGGACCAATGGTGGGATTCCGAAAGAGTGAAACAGGGCATGGTAGATATATCGGACAATGAAGCAGTTGCAATTGAGTTACAGACACTATGCCAAGAAGCAGGAACTCCACTATACTTCTTCGACGAAATACTGAAAACATTAACCAGAAACCAGAAGAAGCGAGGGAAAATTGAGTTTTCAAAGGTTCCAAGAAGAGAAACGTTAATGAAGAGACTTCGTAAGAAAGTGAAAACACCCCTTCCTGAAACCAAATATCTCAAAGAGATCAATACTCACATTACGAAGTTTCAGTTCAAAGAACAACTGCAAGATCTTCTAGCCATGTCATACTTTGATGACATTGACAATCTATGTGCCAATCGAAACATAGACAACCGATTCTCTATGTTCATAGCCACAGAAGACGACCAATATTCTGAAGTATGCGGAGGTGAATGGTACATCAGAACACATCACCAAAGCAGTAAGATGTACAGTGACAGAAACGATCAGAGATGGGAGAACAATGTGCCCAACTTGTTAATGCCCATTGTAATGTACGTTGACAAAACAGGAACTGACCTCCAACAGCGCTACCCACTAGAACCTTTGATGTTTACTACCGCCTTATTGAGAAACAATGTCCGACGTAAAGCGGACGCTTGGCGTCACTTCGGCTTTGTCCCCTCTTCCAGCAATTTAGTGGATACTATGGAGGAGGGTTCTGATCCCACTGATGAGTCGACCATTGAAAAAGAAGACAAGACAGCGGCTAGCAAATGTCAGAGATACCATACGTGTTTGATGGAATTACTCAAGGAATTCCAACAACTACAAGAAAACCCACCAATCATCGAAGTAAATCTTGGAGGCATTTCCAAGAGGGTTCGAGTTTTCCTTCCGATATCGTTTGTGATAGGAGACCAGGCAAGTCAAGACATGCTATGTGGTAAGCGTGTTTTGAGCACTGGAGGAGCAACACGCATACACCGGGCTTGCATGTGTTCACATCTCACATGCACAGATGTGAACCGTAACTGTGATCCAATTCCAATTGAAGTCGTCAAGCAACTCTATAATGCTGTACACGAGAGAGACAACCTCCTCAACAACAAATACTTTCAATCGGCAGGAATTGTAGAAGAACAAGAGGTGGAAAAACTCAAACGTCTGATCAGCCGTAGGGCTGAAATGGCCCGTGCTCTACTCGAAGGCCCATTGAGTCTATTTGCAATCCGAAATGCATTTGACAACATGTGGTTTGGAGCATCTGAAGGAGGCATACACACAGCCACACTCGACGACTTCATGCACTACAACGAAGGTGGATTGTTTGTGTACATGGCAACGTCGGTGTATAACTGTATTCCAACAGGCCACAAACGAAGTGTAGCGGAGAAAGCCATTAAAGCGGTCTGTGGTACTGGCGTAAGAAGCAGTGTCAAAAAAGAATACCCACGAGGAATGTATAAAGAAGGTTTCTCGAACTTGTCACTGCTGACTGCCGGAGAAAAAGTTGGACAAATCTTCAGTCTGGCAACCGCACTGGAAGTCGGTTCGATACAAAACGACTTCCAAAATAACATTCTTCACAACGCAATGAAAGTTTCCCAAGAAAAGTATGTAACATTCAACACCGGAGACACAAGAAAAGGTAATGGAAAGAAATTGCTCATGGACTCAGACAGTGAAAGCGAAGATGACGGAAATTCAAATGACTTAGAAACAGGAATCCATAAAGTTCAACGACACATCAAACTGGAAGACATACCCAACAGAATCCAGAAACATTTTGGATCAATCGCAGAGATGCCCGACCAGGACATCATTGATGGCGTGGCGCGGTTCCTCAAACTGCACGATATCGGAAAGATATTAGAGGTAGATCTGGATGCTCTTCAAACGCACGTGTTGGTCCGAACCATGAGACCCTTCTTGAAAAAGATCAGAAAACGGGAGCGTCGGCATAAAGGAAGTGAATATCTGTACTCGTCTCAAGAACTTAGAGTCTTATCCTCTCCGACAGAATGTAAATGGTGGTGTACCACAGAAGATGATGGATTGGGTTTGTTTGCCTATATTCCAGCAGAAGCAGAAGGCAGTGATCTGGAATACCCCACACCGTTCCAAGAGACCTCACTTAGTAAGTTGTTGGAACAGGTCATGCCCTCAACCCCTCCGTCATCCACAACAACAGAAGTCCAACAAAGAAAGCGCCGTAAAATCTCAAAATGCCAGCAAGCTGCAGATGTATGCATCCACGAGAGAAAGGGGACAATCTTCAAGGCGTATTCACTGATGGACGGACCATCGTCGAAAGATTCGTTGCACAACATCAAAAAACACCAGAAATCAAAACCGAAAATCAAGGGTTCAGGTAACACATCGGCCATCTTGGGGACAATTGAAGGTTTAAGTGAGGTTCTGGAACTTGCGTTGTTGCACCATGATTATCTACATTACTCAACGCAACTCTCACTAGACAAGCGAAAGGACCTTGAGGTGATAAAACAAGGCACAAAGATATTTGCACAGAAAGTGAACGACCTCTTTTACAGAGGCGATAACACACTGGATTTTGCAACATGCAAATTCCACTGTCATCTTCGAACGTGCGACAGTATTCCGATATTTGGGTCACCCTGCCAACATGAAGCTGGAAGCTGTGAACGTGGGTTACAAAGCTGGGCAAAGAAGGTTTCTCATACCGCACAGAGAAATTCCAATGTGTGTGTGTTCAACGAACAGACAGCAAACCGAATCTCAGACAATCTCGTATTGGCAAGAGCCAACAAAATCCTACAAGACCGCTCTGCACCCGAAAATTGCCAAGACACAACACCTCCAGCGTCAGTAGGTCATGGGCATGGCAATGGTTTCAAGTTTGCGAGAGCCCTTCCAAACTTTCGGTTCAATATACAAAAAGGCACCATGGAACACTTTGACCGTAGAGACAAGGTGTTACTGGACGATTGTTCACATTTGTTCCAACAGCAAATTTTGGATTCTCTGCGAGTTTTGGAAGAAGGCATCACATGGGGAGAAATCCGCATATGGAACGAAATATGTGATGAAAAGGGGAATTACCTGAGGGCAACACCCCAATATCGTTGTAAACAAAACGTTGGAGAGGAAAGGGCGTTTTATGACTGGGCCAGTATTCATTTCGAAGATGACAACGGGGAAATGTTCGTCCCAGGGAAACTGTTGATGTTCTACGAAGATTCACAAGGAATTCCTGTTTGTCTCGTGCAGTCCGTTCTTGGAAACCCATGTCCGAGGAAAAGAGGTAAGCCCAAGTCGTACCTATTCAAGGAATGGACAAAGGAGTACAGAAGAGATGGTAAACCTCTCATCCGAAAGGTACCTCTTGAAGCAATTCAACAGGGCCTCCTGGTATACGAACGTTTGTTGTATACTCAAGGTTCCACAAACAATTCCAAAACACCCATCAACCCGAAGACGCTAAAACCAGCTTCTGCCAATACAAGTATTGATACAGTTGTGTCGGTTTTGCCTCGTATCGAATGGGTTGAAATGTTCTACAATTGGTGTGTGTCGGCAGTTCAAGAGACTCTTCGTAACTAGTAGTCGATATTATCATGGTAGATAGGGTTCCAACCAACCGACCTCCGCCTGCAACTTCGACAGAGTGCTACCCATGTAACCTTGTGGTGTCACCGTACTAGATTGTCTCATTCGTTCAAGCTTTTTTCGTTCCTCATCTGTGCAATCGTCTTCCCAGTAAGACAGAGACAAGTCTTTCTGCTTCTTTAAGCGATCGTATCGCTCCGTTCGGAAGATTCCCCTATTTTTTAAATCATGAAACTCAGTACCATCTCCATAAAATACAAACAATTTTCCACCACCCACTACGTAGTTCGGCTCATCCAATATTATCAACTCGCTCGTTGTGTACTTCGCGCATGCACCAAACCTCTCGCCCACAGCGTCAACTGCTCCAACCAAATATCGTTTGTCACACTCGAAGAAATAAGATATATTCATTTTCGCTGGACCCATAGCCTTTTCGTACCCAGAAGTATGCAAATACTTCTTCATTCCATTTGTAATGTGGCGTATCCATGCTTCGTATTTCGAGATGCAATCAGGGTAAACATCCTTGAAGTGAAGGTATGTGGGTTCGTCCTCCAATTGCACTTCGGTTTGGTGATACACGGGTAGTTCCATAAGGCCAAGCACAGAACATAAAGCAACCATCATGTCCAAACCTCTACCCTTGCATGAAAAACGTAGATTTGTGTTACGAACAGCATCCATCACAAGTCGGTATTCCATTTTGGCTGAGAAGTGCCCTGAGTGCATCAGCCCCAACCAATCTGAGCCAAGCTTGTTGAATCTCGATTGCAAAAATCGCGGTCCCAGATCCTTGAGTGTTTCGATAGAAACAAGGTCCTCTGATTTGCCAAATGTACTCCGCCAACCAGGTGTTGTTTTATCAGGGAACACGTGATCCAACCCTTGTTCTAAAACGACAATCAATTTTCGTAGGAGAAGGTATGGTATGTAATTATCCTTCTTTGGAATGTCATCGATTAGAAGACGGTGTACCGCAGCTATGTGATATACCACAGAACATGGATTCAGGGATAATACCCATGTAATTCCGATGGCTTCACGATAACTCAAATCGTATGCCTTGATAATTTTCACAGCCAGGGCAATGTATGGTTGTAGATGACATTCATATTGAGCATTCACGGGTACGATACCGACGTTCCACCCAGTAATCATAGGTAACACTGTAGCACTCCTCACGGTTTCGCCGGTGAAAAAGCGTTGATAGTCTTTGTACTCTTCACCATACGCATGGATGAATTGGTAGATGTACGGACCTAGTACGGCTTTCCTTGTTATGTAGCTTTCAATTGAATAGCGGCTAAACATGATCTGGCTGTAGCGTTTCTTCTTCTTGGCTGGTGGCTTGTGAGCTGCCCATACCACGTTGCGATACCCAGGTTGGACGCCATTTGCTCTGTCGAGATGCACACCACACCTGTGTTTGAAGTCGGTGCATGCAGCACGGGTAGTCTCGACGACATTGCCAGGTGAAAGTACCCCAGCAAACTTCCGGTTTCTTTTCTCATCATGGAATACGTCGATTCCGTGTATGTTTCGCAATGGAGCTATGAACTCGGAAACTCTCTGTACTACTTCTTGGCCCACTTCAGTGTACGTATTCCGGAGAATGTTGGGTGTCGCAAGGCCAAGTGCACAATTACTCTGTATACCAGCACTCATGGACAATAGCGATGCATATCCTACATCAACTGCATATTTCTGGCGAGGGAGAACATCCTTATCATCATCGCTGTCATCGCTGTCATCGCTGTCATCGCTGTCACTGTCTGCGTCACCACCACCTGGTAGCAATGTCAGTTGCTTCCGGGTCAGGTCCCAAGGTAAGTCACGGTAGACGGGATCATCTTTGCTGGTGTTCACAACCAACATATTCCGATCCCTATATGTGCAACCTTGACCGATGAAAGTCAACCCAAAGGCACAATCCTTGTTGTCTCTGAAAAACTGTTTCATCCGCATACAATAGGAGAAGATATCGGTGTTGTAGTGTGGAACGTTAGAGAGGTCAAACGCCCATCCAAGCTGCAATTCATCTTGTGAAACAACGTACACGTGTGCGATGCGTTGTTTCATCCGAAAATCCGATATGGGGTCCTTTTGTGTAGCCGGTGAAGCACCGGCTTTGAATAGATGCTTCCGTGTAAACACACAATTGTTCTGTTTCACTTCCCCATCTTTTTGATCCAAATCATATCGGTGCTGCTCGTCCTTCCGGTTCACTTTGCATAACTCGTCCGGTATTTCGTAGATCCATACCATGTTATCGTTAGAGTTAGCAGTGCATTCGGATGCCATAGCAAACAACACTTCCCAGTCTTGTATCACTTCTCTCGATCCAAGTACGTGGGATTCTGCGAAACGGTTCTTGAGGGGTGTAGGACTCTTGTGATTCATATCTTCCACGAAACGCCAGTTGCTCAAAGCAGCGGTACTGCAAACGTTCTTTTGTTGGGCGGTAGTGCTGCTATTTCCTCGACCTCCCCGGCCTCCTCGACCTCCTCCACGACCTCCTCCTCGACCACCAAAACCCCTACCGCCTCTAACACTCCTATTGCCTCTACTAACAATGGTGTGTTCCTCTTCAGGAAGAAGAGTAGAAGCAGTATAGGTGTTATTTTGACTACTAGTAGGATCGTTAGAAGTAGTAGTATTGAAGGTAGTTGGGAATTCGAATGTCAGGATTGACTCGGTTTCGATTTCGTCGGTGACATCGAAATTGTCACAGGCTGGGAGTGGTGGGTCTTCTTGTCTGGCCTTCTTCTTTGCGGGGGTTGCTTCAGAAGAAGTTGATAAAGTAGGTGAGGATGGTGGTGGTGGTGCTGCGAAACTGAATGCTTCCAAAGCTGCTCTTGACGATGCTTCCAAAGCCGCTCTTGTTTCTTCTCTTGCTTCTTCTGCTTCTTGCTTTTCTCGTCTTTCTTTCGCTTTTCTTCTCTTGCCGGCTCGACAGCCGCGTTTTCTCTTCTTTTTCCGATTGGTACTAGGAGAGCCTACCGAAGTGGCGCTGTCCTGAACAAGGCCAGCATCCAAGCCAGCTCCAACCGAAATGGCGCTGCCTCGAGAAGAGGCGGCATCCAGACCGACTGGGGCTGAAGTGGCGCTACCCCGTGGGGCTGCATCCAAGTCAGCTCCAACCGAAATGGCGCTGCCTCGAGAAGAGGCGGCTGGAGCTGAAGTGGCGCTACCCTGTGGGGTTGCAGCCAAGTCAGCAGGAGGAGGAGCTGGAGTGGCGCTGCCCCGAACAAGGGCAGCATCCAAGCCAGCTCCAACCGAAATGGCGCTGCCTCGAGAAGAGGCGGCATCCAGATTGGCTGGAGCTGAAATGGCGCTGCCCTGTGGGGCTGCATCCAAGTCAGCAGGAGGAGGAGCTGAAGTGGCGCTGCCCCGAACAAGGGGCAGCATCCAAGCCAGCTCCAACCGAAATGGCGCTGCCTCGAGAAGAGGCGGCATCCAGATTGGCTGGAGCTGAAATGGCGCTGCCCTGTGGGGCTGCATCCAAGTCAGCAGGAGGAGGAGCTGAAGTGGCGCTGCCCCGAACAAGGGCAGCATCCAAGCCAGCTCCAACCGAAAATGGCGCTGCCTCGAGAAGAGGCGGCATCCAGATTGGCTGGAGCTGAAATGGCGCTGCCCTGTGGGGCTGCATCCAAGTCAGCAGGAGGAGGAGCTGAAGTGGCGCTGCCCCGAACAAGGGCAGCATCCAAGCCAGCTCCAACCGAAATGGCGCTGCCTCGAGAAGAGGCGGCATCCAGATTGGCTGGAGCTGAAATGGCGCTGCCCTGTGGGGCTGCATCCAAGTCAGCAGGAGGAGGAGCTGAAGTGGCGCTGCCCGAACAAGGGCAGCATCCAAGCCAGCTCCAACCGAAATGGCGCTGCCTCGAGAAGAGGCGGCATCCAGATTGGCTGGAGCTGAAATGGCGCTGCCCTGTGGGGCTGCATCCAAGTCAGCAGGAGGGGGAACTGAAGTGGCGCGGCCCTGTGGGGCTGCATCCAAGTCAGCAGGAGGAGGAGCTGAAGTGGCGCTGCCCCGAACAAGGGCAGCATCCAAGCCAGCTCCAACCGAAATGGCGCTGCCTCGAGAAGAGGCGGCATCCAGATTGGCTGGAGCTGAAATGGCGCTGCCCTGTGGGGCTGCATCCAAGTCAGCAGGAGGGGGAACTGAAGTGGCGCGGCCCTGTGGGGCTGCATCCAAGTCAGCAGGAGGGGGGACAGGGCTTCGTTGTTTGTTCCGAATGTGAGGCGGGGGAGCCCGTGCCATGGTGGTTGGTGGTTTCGTTGTGTTTGTGCAACGAAAAGTGGTGTGGGATGTGTTTGTTCTTTCGTTCCGCCACGATGATTTCTACGGTGTATTGTAGTACTTGTTGTATCTTTCCTTTCAAGTGATTTTTTGCGGGACTTCGACTGGCAGGTGCACTATGCTGGAAAGATGTAGAGAAAAGTATTTGGGTGTGTAGAATGAAAAACTATGTTACTTGCTATGGTATTTTGGATGACCCATATCTTGGGAAGTTCCCAAGATATTCGTGCACTTTCACTATGGATATCTTCAGACGTAGTCGTAGAAGTATCTCACCAAGTTTGGTGCGAATCTAGAGCTTCCTTGATATCTCATTGGAGGAAGACTTCTAGACCTTGTGGGTACTCTCGGAAGGAGTAGTCTGTCCTTCTTTCCTAAGGTACGAACCTATAGGACTATCAATAGTACGTATTGTATTGTACTGCCTTTTTCTAGCTAGAAGTGCCCTTACTACCTAGGACTCCTCTACTGTCATGAGACGGTATACTGCATTCGCCCCCATGATAAAGGCTATTAGGCTTTTGCCTGAAAGGTCTTTTTCATTAGACTTGTGTCGGATCATGATTTGTAATCCTAAAAGCACTAGATGTTTGTCTAAGCAATTCTACCCTTGCTTTGGGAACCCTAGACCCGAATAGTACCTATTCTCCAGTTATTGTGCTGTGATAGGGGGAAAACATCTTGCTTGTATGTGGCGTTTTAGCTGTTATTTCATAGTAGTATATATTGTTAGCCTTAGTTTGGCTTAGTCTCAAGAAATCCGTCTGAGAACTGATCAACCTATCAGTGTAAATCGGTTGTTGTAGTATTGTTGTGCTGCTTTGGCTTAGTACGTCTTATATTTCGTTTGGAAGACGACGACATCATGAACCTTGGCCATTGTTCATGTGATAGTCTGTTTACACTGTAGTTGTATACTATGAATAGTAGATTCTCTTTTGGGTCGCCTTGGACAACGTATTTGACTTGGGTGGTTTTAAGTTAGTACAATACTAGTAGTACGCAGGATACATTTCTTAGTTTGTTTCTGCAGTCAAATGATTCGTTAGAATGCTACGCTGTAGATTTTTCTACTAATGGGTTCAGTCGAAATCCCGTACTACCACGTTGGTAGTAGCATTAACTCGTTTGAGTCGTTTTGTACAAACGTTATTTGGTTCGTATGATGGCACTCAGCATTACTCTAGTAATACTAAGATTGGTAGTAGTTGGAGTTTGTTTGTACATTGTTAGTATGTTGCTATTACAACCAGGCTTGACCTGTTTGAATAGGCTTGATTGTATCACTTGCACCATGTACTGCATCGTGTTGACTTTTGGTTTGCTTTTTACTTTCGTTTTTATATCTTTCACTAAGTATTATGGTTTGCTTTGCTTCTGTGTTTTCCTGAGATTCGCCCCCATGGAAACCATAATATTTGGTGGACTTTGACTCGTTGTTTGGAAACACACGGTAGTTAAGGGTGGTCATTGCCAGTGAAACGTGGTGGGTGACCATCGTTTGAACATTACTTAGAGCTATGTTATTCGTGATATTATGATTACGTTGAATCGTGTTTACAAGGTGGTTGCAGGGACAGAATTATTGTGTTTGCTTATTTTAGTAGGCATTGCGTATCCTAGTACGACTAGTAGGAGTAGTACTTGCAACTGATTGATGTAGGTTGCGATACGTTGCCATCCGTTAGGGAGAATTGTGCACTAGGCTGTGGTTGTGATTGCTACATTGCGTAGGCTTACTGTTGGGGTTTGTAGTAGTCCGTGTTGGACCAGTCGCTTCGACGACGTCTTGTTGTGTTACTACTGAACGAAGGTAGATTACACATAATTGCGCTTGGCAAGGTGGAGTCGGTCTTGGTTAAGTATTGTGCATTGTACCGTTCGTAGTGTAGAGACATGTAGCATTGCACCGTAGTAATTTTCTACTGTTAGTATGTTGTCTTGTGACTACTGCATTCCGTCACAATTGGGAATTGGTAGAGGATCGTGGTTTTACTACTGCTTTGGTAGCGGCGATTGGTGCTGATACCGAACATTTCGTATAAGGAATTATACTACTGCTGGTATTGATCCTACGCTTTGTTTCAGGGTGTTTTTGAAATTCGCCCCCAAAACCCGTATTGTCAGTTGAATCGATACTCTGTAAGATGGCGTCCCTTCGAACAAAGAATCTGGTACCCGAAGTCAAACGGAAAATTCTGGGTTTCAGCGTCCCGAAACACCATAATAATCTGCCTGAGGTAAAATGACGTATTGACTGTTATTGTTCCCAACGTGAAACTGATACATGGTTACCCCGTAACACCAGTAGTGGGAAACTTAGAAGAGTACTGGCGGGAATTTACTTAGGCAGATGGCGCCATAGTAACCGTTTTCCTCGTGGTTGATCCTTGTGATCTTTTTTGTGTGTGTGTGTGTGTGTTGGTGACCGGTTAGTACTAACGTTAGTACTAACGTATTGACGTGTACTAATTGTGAGTTATTGAAGGTACTAACATTGAGTCCAAACTCTCACTCTTTGCGTCGAGCGAGGTGTTTGTTGTATTGGCACAATTTGATTGAATATGGTTTATGATGATACGTGATTGGTTTGATGCCGAGAAGGGAATCTCGCTAAGTAAAATGACATCTCGTAGTGCCAGCTTGGATTCCAGTTGGACCTCGCACTGATACTATTAGGACATTAGTAAGAGGTACTGATAGTAGTGCAGTCTTATTCATCGAGATTCTGTGGTGCACTTCTGTGTGCAGTTCTTTCTTCATGCTGACGTTTTAGAGGATGCTACTTAATTCGTACGAGGTAGTACAGTACTACCGGTAGAGTAGAGTAGTTCCGTTTCCACTACCACCAATGTTACTAACGTAGGTACACAGGTACCACTTGCTAGTTACACAGTAGTAGCAGCACGTTTTTGTTGTGACTTGGATTCTCTTAGGTCTCATACAATCCGAAAGGCTTGTATGGACACACCGGAGAACCAAACACGACATTGATGAATCCGTCAGGCTTGAACCACGAAGAAGAAGTGGTTTGGTTAAGTTATTAATATTTTGGGTTTTGTTACACGACGTTTCGTGTCGTTTTACGATTTCGTATGTAACAACATGGCAAACACTTAGATGATGGTGCTGCTATGTGTATTGAGGCTGCGGTGACGGTTCGTTGTTCTGATCCCGAGTTTACAGGCTCACCACGCTTTTATGTCTTAATGTCAGTACTACTGTGTATTAGTAGTACTTACCGTAGCGTATGTACCAAGAGTTGTTCATCTGTTGACGCACAACTAGCACGGTACGATGCTTCAATGATGGTTGTAGCGTGTCTCGAAATTTCGCACTGGTGGTGCCAGTAGCAAATTGAGATTGCAACACTACGATTGGCTCTTTCCACACTGTTTAGCAGAATGAGTGGAGGAAAATTAGTCCGAGATCTCTCAATCTTTGTCGATGAAGGTTACAAATTTCTCCTTAGCTATAATTTTAGTACTTGGTGTGACATCTGATGCATGTCTTTACCGTTGAAAACGTCACAAGGGCATAGGTAAATGACCGTTGCAACTGCACTGTGAAAAATTGTTTTCACCTTGCAAAAGCACACCAGTTTGTGCACCCTTTTTGGGCGGTTTCACCATGATGGTTGCCTGCTTGAGGCTCTATCTCCATGGCATGAAGGTCTTTTTAAACGCTTCTTTTTGCTATTATAATACTAATTGTTACTTTGAACGTATTCGAACTGCTTTGAGGCGAAATGAAGTAGTTTGTAGTGAGTAATGATAACTCAAAAATTATTTTTTTGTTGCTTTGGCATTTTTGCCAGTTGGAATTTGTGGCGACCAGTTTTGGTCCCATTCCTGCAGTCTTTGCTTGTGTGGGCGCTTGCCTCTTGTTCCTGATACTATGTAGAAGAGTAGGAACCACTTTCAGGTTTTCAGGCTTGGTTGTTGGTTAATTGAAGCTCTTTGTTGTAGGAGTTGAAATTCAGTCAGATCAAGATTCACATTGCCCAGTCTGACCATGATTGCTCTTGTTTCCGAAGGGTTTCGCTCTTCAAACTCGCTCCACTGTTGGTTCATTGCGTTGGCCAAAGGTTCACCGAGAATCAGAGGTTGAAGCAACGAAATGGTGTCAAAATTGTCAATAAAGCTGAATGAAGCTCTTGCTCCTGTTGAACAAACAAAAGGTGAGAAAAAACGTTTTTTCCATTGGCTTTGGAAGCTTTCTTGCAGCCATCACTTCAGAGAGTGAAGGTGAATGAATTCATTATGCACTATGCTGGAAAGATGTAGAGAAAAGTATTTGGGTGTGTAGAATGAAAAACTATGTTACTTGCTATGGTATTTTGGATGACCCATATCTTGGGAAGTTCCCAAGATATTCGTGCACTTTCACTATGGATATCTTCAGACGTAGTCGTAGAAGTATCTCACCAAGTTTGGTGCGAATCTAGAGCTTCCTTGATATCTCATTGGAGGAAGACTTCTAGACCTTGTGGGTACTCTCGGAAGGAGTAGTCTGTCCTTCTTTCCTAAGGTACGAACCTATAGGACTATCAATAGTACGTATTGTATTGTACTGCCTTTTTCTAGCTAGAAGTGCCCTTACTACCTAGGACTCCTCTACTGTCATGAGACGGTATACTGCATTCGCCCCCATGATAAAGGCTATTAGGCTTTTGCCTGAAAGGTCTTTTTCATTAGACTTGTGTCGGATCATGATTTGTAATCCTAAAAGCACTAGATGTTTGTCTAAGCAATTCTACCCTTGCTTTGGGAACCCTAGACCCGAATAGTACCTATTCTCCAGTTATTGTGCTGTGATAGGGGGAAAACATCTTGCTTGTATGTGGCGTTTTAGCTGTTATTTCATAGTAGTATATATTGTTAGCCTTAGTTTGGCTTAGTCTCAAGAAATCCGTCTGAGAACTGATCAACCTATCAGTGTAAATCGGTTGTTGTAGTATTGTTGTGCTGCTTTGGCTTAGTACGTCTTATATATATTATGCTATGGCTAAATTAATGCTGTCGTTTACGTTTCAATTTGTTACTTCGTTGGTATTGGATTTTGATGTACGCCAGTTCTTGTCACTGTGATAAAAGATGTGTGGTATTGATGGAAGTTTATGTGTATTGAGGAAGTACGTTTTTATGGGTAGTATATTGAGTAAAGTAGTAGTGCTGTTATGTATGGGTTGACCTACTAAAACAAACCAGAGGGGGGCCAGGTCCCTGATGTAGTACTAGATGTCTAGAGATCGACGCAAAAAGTTAGGTACTTTTGCTTTGAGACCACTTTTGCTAACAAAAACTTGGATTATTGTTATGTTCCACTCAAAGAAATAGTCTGCAAAGTTTGGTTTTTAATACAGTATTATAATACAGTATTATAGGACAACGTTACTACATCTGGGGGGCATTTTTAGGGTGTATTTTGGGGGGTGTAGTACAGTACTGGGGGTTTGTGCAGTGCCAGCATTAGCTAGAAGTCCGGCGAATCGCACATCTCTAGGAGCTCGACTGCTCTCCCATAGGAATCTTGTTTTTGTTGAAGGTGACATTCGCACTGGCCGTTGGCTTGGCAGTTTGATACGGAATCTAAGGGTCCAGTACCAAGTTTTCGCGCTGTGCTGAATTGTAATCGTAGAGTGCTGAATACTTTTCAGCACCGATGCTGAATTCCCTGAGTTTTCAGCAAAAGTATTCAGCATGAGTGCTGAATTCCCAGAGTTTTCAGCATGAGTTTTCAGTACAAATGCTGAATTCCGTCCTGGACGGACAAAACACAAACTTCGATGGTTAATAATATACTAGTATTACTGTGAATGACAACAACACTGTTGTGTCAGCCAACACTACTACTATACAGATGTTTGAGAATAGAACTAGCACCTACTACCAACCACTACAGGTAGCATCAATTTAGAAGGCTACTGCTCTAGGTAGATGGTAGATGGTGGTAACATTTCACTCCTACACCGTGTACCATTCAAACAACCAGAAGAATTAGTACATGTTTTCTAGAGGCGTTAGGATTGCTCAAATGAAAGCTATGTTGTCCTTCAGGTCACACAGTGGAGAGAGACAGTATGTTGTTCGTTGGAGAGTGGTAGAGAGACTCATAGTAGTGTATGATTCTTGATGCTGGCAGCAACGGACACCACCATGGTGGAATTTGAGTATTCAGCACTCATACGGAATGATACTGAAAACTCACAGTGTGGAATCCGAGTTTTCAGCATGTATGCTGAATACTATGCTGAAAACTAAAAAGGGAATTTGAGTATTCAGCATGTTTTCCACCTTCCAGGCGTTTGGTGAGACATCAGGCGATTCTGACTTCTAAGATTCCCTCGTGACGAGCAGCTTATCATTGAATATGTCCACACTGAGACAAAGCCAATACCAAATTCCAGAGCACCAGGCAAGGATACAAGGTCCTATTTACGTCTTCTTTCCTCATGGTTTGTGTGGCCGCGTCTGGTTGTGGAGCGTTATGTAAATCGAGTTGCTATAGCATATTAAGCAAAATTGTGCCGGATTGCAGTAACATTTCGATTGTCGCAAGAGACATTGCTAAAATAATGCATTTTCCTATACTGTTGGCTGCTTACTTAAAGGAGAGTAACATGAAGACATGCACCCGCAGGGGTATTTTTTTGCTTGGTGGTGTTTGTTGTCGCCTTCAAACGAACCCAAACTGCTCTTTCACGAAAGTACAAGGTAGTTGCAATCACCCACCAGCTAAGGATTGTTGAAGAATGATTTGACATTCACCTTGTGCACTACTAGTAGTAGTCTGGAAGTGGGCACTGATGGCCCACGAGGGCACCCTAGTAGTACGAAAGCCAGACGAGTTATATTTTTCTGAAACTTGTTCTAGTAGTAGACGTCGTTTGTGGTTCCATTTCTTGGTGATGGCTGTTGTTCTTCTGTTCCTTCTGTACTAGTTTACGCCTAGGTAGAATGGTTGGTTTTGAGAAGATCCCACTTCCTCCCCACAATGGTGTTTTAGCCACTTCAATGCGCTGCGCCAGGCCTGAAACAGTAGGATTTGGTACATTTCGCACGAAGTCGTACGAAGAAAAGGAAGTAAAATTGGACAGTCTTGAATCTAGACAACCCCTAAAATGGTAAAACTCAATCTTATCAAAAGCAAACTTGCAGACTATGGAACATAACAATAATCCAAGTTTTTGTTAGCAAAAGTGGTCTCAAAGCAAAAGTACCTAACTTTTTGCGTCGATCTCTAGTATCTTGCTACATCTACTACCTAGACGACCCCTAAGTTGGTAAAACTCAATCTTATCAAGACCAAACTTTGCAGACTATTTCTATGAGTGGATAATAGCATTAATCCAAGTTTCGTTTGTCAGAGCAATAGTACCTTACATATATTCAAATCTCTTGGGTGAACTATGGTGTGTGGTGTGTTGTTGTTGTGTTGTGTTTTGTGCAAAGGCGGCAGGCGGTCTGGCCTTTTGCCGTGGTACTGTTTGCGCGAAAAGCACGGTGTGTTAGCGACAAAGCATGTACGTGCCAACTGTACTGGAGTTCTACAGTAACGTTTATGGTACTGTTTGCTACCCTTGCGAAAAACCTTGACACCCACACCGCAACACAACTTTGTGCATGAGATCCATTATGCATACACACAATTACAATTGCTATACTCAACATGAAATGAATACTAGAGTAATGCATATGGATAGTTTTACAGCCGGGTACCCCTATTAAATGTAGGAGAAATTCAACTCTACTAATTGTGGGAGCGGCGGGTGCCGCAATCCGCAATTATAGTGGCCTCCTGCGCATCACACATACATCACCATGATGACCAATCTCTCCCGAAGTTGCAATGCTTATCAAATATTGTCAACTGTTGTTCAGAACACCACCTAAAAACGGGGAAAAAACTGCGTAGAACCCCAATGGATTGATGGTAATGGTTTGGATGTCTGTCGGTGTATGGCGCAAGTATGTCATACCATGATGATGCAACGGGGATGGGTGCCCAATCCGACCGATGATATCTCATATAATTGAATAGTCCGCTTCTAGACTTAGTGTGGCTTGGCACAACAGTGGTTCGATTCCGCTGCATACTATTTACAACATGGTAGTATACATGAGTTCGATTCTCACTCGGCTGTCAAAATTTTCACAACTAAAGATTCGTCGACGGATGGACGACTCAATGCCGACTGTGGTGATGTCTCACAGAAATAAAGAAGATAGACATAGTGGAGGGTTGCGACATGAAGGTCGTGGCTGAAGGGCATTGATAGATCGGATATTCAATTATGGGAGGGTGTTGAGATGATATCTCATATAATTGAATAGTCCGCTTCTAGACTTAGTGTGGCTTGGCACAGTGGTTCGATTCCGCTGCATACTATTTACAACAGACCGCAGGCCGCAGGAATGGGACGGATGGGGTCGAGAGCGTTTTGGGATGTTCAGAGACATCGGCCGTGGCCGAAACAACGAGATCCAGTATCTCCGTACAGAATGGTCTACTTGATTTGGAATGGAGAAATGCGTTCCGAATCCAAAAACATCAACAATACTGTTAGTAATACTAACACTACTACTACCAATAATAGTGGCGACGAACCGGACAACGACAACGGCGACGAAAACAACAGTGCTGCTCGAATGACAAGTTTGTCAGAACGAGGATTGCAACAAGCACACGACTTGTCTGACATCATGGAGGAAAATTGTCGAGCATCCATTCAATTGGTTGTCACGGCACCCGATGAGAGTTCTGTTCATACATCGTTGGTGGGATTCCGAGATCATTCCATTTTGGTCGACTATGACTTGTTTTGTGTATCCCCCGATACATCTATGGATACCATTCTGGAGGATCTTCATGAACTAATTGAAGAACGGCCCTCGTATGCTCCTTGCGATTCTACCACTACACTCTTGAACCGAGTCGCCCCGACCAAGGAATCAGCTTCTAAACGATTGCAACGAGCCTTGGAATGGTTGTATATGGAACGAAAGGAAAAGACGTTGGCAATCGTCTGTCCGTATACGGTTATCAGGACAGCCGTCTACGGGACAGCCGCACCACTCTCTCCTGATTCTGCAACGCCCATCAAATGTCAACTATTCATGAGTGGCAAGCTTGTTCCTGTCTAATGAAACCCAAGAGTTTTGGTGTTGTGTTGTGATGAAACAGTAACCTCACCTCATGATACCAACTCTGGTACCATGGGAGGTATCGTTCGGTTGTACTAAGTACTACTAAATAAAAGTACTAGTACTCTAGGTAGTAGGAGGATGCATCGTGCATCGATTGTCAATGGTCGATGGCGAAGGAGGTATTCGGCGTAGGCGCAAAGCTAAGATTGTGTTTGGTTCTGGTCCAGTCAGGGTTCCTCCCTGATCGAGTCGAGAAGTCCACTTGTAGATGCCCCCCCCTTCATAGAAGAGTTATTGGCCTTGGGCACGCCCTTGGGCTCGCGACCCATGTCTTTTGTGTTGGCTCGATCGGGACTTCCTGTTCCGACCTCCACACTCCTGGAATTGGATGTGACAAAGCTCGGAGTGTTTTTTCCAGCTGCCAGATACAACTTCGGATCAGATTCCGGGTTGGAGAGATTCCCACGGATCTTTACATCATGCGTCAATAGAGCCTCCAACTGCTCATGAGCATCGTCCATAGAAATTTCTGGATCATTCTCGATTAGTTTTTTACGCAACTCCTTCAAGTCATCGTCCCATTGTAGTACCAACATATTCACTTTGCTTAGGTCTTCTTCAAGAACTGCCTTTCTGTTTTCGTAGTTCAATCCGTTGAGTTCGTCGTTCAATTCCTTCAATTCGGCTTCCTTTTGGGCAATTGCCGACTGTATATCTTTAAGCGCTGTTTTCACTTTCTCCTCATCCAACGCGACCCCCGACAACTCAATCGAATGGTCCCTCAACTCGTCTTTTCGGTCTCTCAACTCGTCTTTTCGAACTCTCAAATCCCTTTCTTCCTTTGTCAACTCGTCTTTTCGGTCTCTCAGATCCCTTTCTTGTTCTGTCAGCTGCCTTTCTTCCTGTGTCAAGTCATCAATAAGCTTGGATTTCAAGTCGAACAAACGCAACACACCAATCAAGTCCCCCAAATCGTGGCGAAACGACAAAGGCTCCTTTTGCTCGCCAGCCCTCTTCTTGAAAATGTCTGGCAACCATTCTGCATACAGAGGAGGATATTTCCGCAAGCCTTCTTGACCACCCAAATCATAGTCCAAGAGGAACGCATTGTCACTCTTGCTGCCGTCACTCGAGTCCACTGATCCAAAGATCATATTGTACAGGCGGACATCACCATGTACGAAAGATCGTTGCTTCCCATCTTCCTCAAATCCCTTATGAATCAATTTGAGCCGATGGAGAATAGGAAGGAAGGACCGAGGGCTACCGAGAGTTGGACTGGCACCAGACGACCCACCAATTCCCATTCCCGCTCCCACTCCAGCCCTGGCCCTGGTAGTAGGGCTCCCGTGAGGTGACACAGTACTAGTAGTGGATAATCCGTTGCGACCTCGCACTGTACCAGACGGCCAGTGCTGTCCAGCTGCATACTTGTAGCGAAGAACGACAATAGTTCCTTGGCCAAAGGGAATGCTGGGCTTTTCATCGCCCCTGCCCTTTTGCCCTTTCCTTGCTGGACCGGATATGATGGGGCGTGAATTTCCCAAAAGGGGCTGGAACGGTGTTTGTGTCTGTAGCCGTCTCTCCACAACTTCAGAAGTGCTTGCCAAGTCCACTCCTGCACCACCACTACCTTCTTCCCTACCTCTGTCACTACCACTATCATTACCCCCACCAACACCAATAGAACCGCTAGAACCGCTAGAACCGCCCATGCTGTTGGACACGTTCTTGACCTGCCCACGCCCATCCTCCGACAAGTCTTGGATGGCTCGCTTCACATCTGCAACAGTCTGCGTCGTGTCACCATTGAAGTAGACAAACGGATGTGAACGTGAACGTGAATCTGAATCTGAATTCGAATGTGAACTTCCACCACGGGCTAGGACAAGATGCCCCTCATGAAAAAAGAGGAACGGCTCCACATTCAACAACTCGTCACACAACCGCTCATCCACCCACATGTAAGGGGATCGAGCTGTTGGACTCATCCGATTATCAAAAACCTTGTACATGCATCTGTACGTGTCAGAGTGCGACTCCACAATCTCAGCAGGGCTAGATGACGTTGTGGTACTTGTTGTGCAGCTACTTCTGGCACAATTAGGACCTTTTAGGGTCCAGTCCGGAAACCTCTCATTGACTTTCTCCTCATAGTTATCAAGAAGGTCAACAAGCTTCAACACCATTG
Organism: Nitzschia putrida; assembly: GCA_016586335.1. Lineage (NCBI taxonomy): Eukaryota > Bacillariophyta > Bacillariophyceae > Bacillariales > Bacillariaceae > Nitzschia > Nitzschia putrida. The sequence continues at coordinate 22,496 of BLYE01000003.1, forward strand.
CCACTGCCAGAACAATGAAATGTGATCCTTCCTTGATCAATTGGCAATTCTCCACCTGATTCTTCCCTCCCACAAAATCACGCCATACCAGGCTGTATCGTGACTGTGCACACCCCTCTTTCTCGTTCCATGAAAGTTCACACAAATATACACGGACTTCCATGTCTTCAATGATCGTCCTCGGAGGTTTGTCCACTTTCTCTGCTTGGCTGTGTTTGTCTTTTCCCTTGCCATTGGTATCAACATTGGCAATGGTATTGGCATTGGCATTGGAATCGCTGGTAGTTGTGACTACATCACCGCCGTTGTCGTTCTCGTCGTCACCAACGCCAGCACTAGCACCAATAGAGGGATCCTCAGGAGTGGTCGTCTCAACAATGGTGTGGGTCGTGGATTCGGTGCATGTACTCGTACGTGCGGTAGCGGTAGCGTCAGTGGTGGCCGTACGAGTATTAGAAGTGCTACCCGTAGTTGTGGTTTCCTCCTGCCTTGGAACGCGATTGACATGCAATGTCCACACAACGCGGTAGCGTTGGCCTGAGAACTTCTCCTTGCCACCGAACATGACTGCATAGTCAAGACCCTGCGCCGCCTTCCTCAAGCCTCCATTGTTGTCGAGAGATGCTTCCAGAATGCCAACAATGTCCTCGTGGCGCACATTGAGTGTGTCATTCTCTTTGGCCTGAGAACCAGGAGAGTTGGTAGTGTTAGTAGTGTTAGAAGTGGTGGTAGTATCGGAAGTATCGGAAGTATCGGCACTAGTAGAGGCAGTACCGGTAGTACCGGTAGTAGCGGTAGTACCGTTGACTTGCGGTGCTGGAGGTACCCGTACCTTTGCAAAAACAATGTCAGCTCTTGCGTTTCTTTTCACTTTTGTTTTCTGTTCCCAGTCGTACACTTGAACGTCATTGACTCTGCATTCAGCTTCGAAACACAACGAAGACAAACTACCGGTATGGTCGTGGAATTTAATAAGCACATCCTTCAATCCTTCAGTAAGTTCTTTCTCTTTCCATTCATTCCTCCTTTGTAAATCTTGAAGCAAAGCAGCAATGCCTTCTTCCAACTCTTGAACGTTTTCCAAGTCAACGTCCAAGTTGACGCACTTCGTAACAACTTTACAATAGTGCTCAAGCAACAGCAACCCAAGTTGACTGCGAACGAGAGGGCAAACCGACATGTCCACCACTGCTACTACCAGTAGTAGAGTCGTCCTAGTAGAGTCTCTGTTAGCTGTTAGGAACAGGTTTTAATGGACCCAACCACACGCTTGTGCGTAGAGAGACATTCTGTCAACACAGCAGCACACCAACAAAGCATCGCTGCGACAACAGTATGTGTTGTGTGTTCTCTTCAAAATCCCAAGTAGGTGGGGTAGTGGACCTACTTACCATAGATACATGCGTAGGAAAGGACATAGGATGAATATGTGATGAGTGACTGGTGATGACGAGGCATCATTACATTATAGGCTAACGATAGGGAATGTTCTTATTCTTTACACTAGGATCCAATGCATGCAAACAAGCAAACAAACCAGCACACAAGTAGTAACCCAGCCCAACATTTGTTTGTTTAACTTTGCCAGTGTACCACGTTTCGTAGCAATGCCTTGGCTGTCATGGTGAGCTTGGTCTTGTTAAAATGATCCCCCGCTCGACGGATCGCTTCTCCCGTCGTAGGGTACGGATGAATCACATTGGCCAACGACGCCAACCCTGTCCCTGACTTCATGGCCAACGTCACTTCACTTATCATATTCCCTGCATCGTCTCCCACAATCGAGGCACCCAAGATGGTATCCTTTTTGGCATCCACCCGAAATCGAATGAATCCAGTGGTGGCATCATCCAGAATGGCTCGGTCGTTGTTTTGGAAATGGGATTCAAAGACGCGGTATTCAATGCCCTTTTCATCCAAATCCGCTCCGTACAGCCCTACACTAGCAATCTCAGGGGAAGTGAACGTAGCATAGGGGATGAGCATATCGGACAGCTTCTCTTTTCCAAAAAAGAAGGCATTGCGAACCACCGCACGGGCCGAAAAGTCGGCGGCATGCGTAAACTTGTAAGGTAGAGCACAATCTCCTACACCGTAGACACGAGGATTGGTCGTTTGCAGCTTGTCGTTGATATGGATCCCCTTGGTGGAATCGTATTCGACATTGGCACGTTCCAAATCCATTCCTGTAACGTTGGGACGTCGGCCTGTGGCGACCAAGACAGCATCACAAACAAGGATGGTAGGCTCTGCTGTTCCTTCCTCTCGTATGGTCAGTCGCATTTCAGGCATGCCACTTTCCGAGATGGATCCTGTCAGTTCAATCGAATCGTATGCCTCTACATGAAGGCGAAAGGTGACTCCATCCTTTGTCATTTGGTCCTTTACGATATCTGCCATATCCTTATCTTCCTTTGGCAGGATTCTACCAGATCGACCCAAGACAGTAGTGGGTGTCCCCAATCGTTGCATGGCTTGCGCCAGTTCCATACCAATGACTCCAGGACCAATAACCACCAAATGTTTGGGCTGTTGGGTAAGGTTGAAAAAGGTTTCATTGGTCATGACTGCCGGTCGTTCGGCTTCACTCTTGGCCGCTGTAGATTGATAATACAATTCTTGAAGACCCTTCATGGGGATCAAGGTAGGTGATCCTCCCGTGGCAATGACGGCTCGTTTGAAATGCAACGTCCTTCCATTGACTGAAACGGTTCGTTCCGACGTAAAGGTTCCCCGTCCAATATAGACTTCGACACCCAACTCTTTGGAATACCTTGCCGCCGAGTCATGGTGACTAATATCGGCACGTACTTTACGAATACGTTCCATGACCTTGTCAAAATCTACCTTGACGGCAGAGGGATCAACAAAGATACCAGCGGCTTGTAAACGAGCCGTGTCACCTCGGAGTTGATGGGCCAAGTTGGCGGAATGAATAAGAGCCTTGGAGGGGACACAGCCAACATTCAAACTATTCGTACAATCGTTCGATGGAAGAAGACAAATAGTGGGGTAAGATTCCGCACGTTACATGACATGCACGTTGCACTGTAAAAATCACATATACACACCATAATATAGACGTACCAATCTCCGCCCAACATGTTGGCTTCAATCAAAGCCACTTTGGCACCCACTCCAGCCGAGCCCGACGCCGAAATCAAACCTCCTGCTCCTCCTCCAATCACGACGAGATCATAGGATACCTTGTTGTTGTTGTTGTTGTTGTTGTCAGACGAGGAAGTATCGGCAATCGGATCTTGCCACTCGGGAGGATGCACATGATTCAATAGAACGGTATTATGTTCATCCATGGGCCACAAATGACTGGCAACATGAACATCTTTGGGATCCAACAATTCCAAGTCAGGCATCCGAAAGCGGGTTTGCCAAGGAGAATGTTCCTTGTCGGATGCATGGGCAGGAGGTGCCAAGTAATGTCCCCAATCCAACTTGGTTCCTGTCGAGGGACACATTTTGAATTCCCCTCGTTCTCCACCATCCAAGAAACGGAAAAACAAGTATTCATCTGCAAAGTCATGATCTCGCGTGACATGTTCAAACACAAAGGATGCTTGCAGGGCACGACCCATACGAACGGCTTCTTCGCGGGTGGCGGCAGCACCCGACTGTACAAGGTAATCCACAGCCTCACTGGCAACAAAACAATCCTTGTAGGTCTTTAAATGATATCTTCGATCCATAATTTGTACATTCTTTTTGAAATTCTTGGCAATCATTTCCAAGGCCTTGGAAGAATGTTCTTGGGAAGTACTAGTACTAGTAGTCATGGTCACGAATTCTTGGAGTGTGGATACAATGGCTTGAGTGCACTGAGGAGACGTGTTCGTGTTGTTGGTAGTGGAAATATTATGATGAGGTTGATGATGAGGTTGTCGACGATGTCTTTTGCAACAACAAAGAAACATTATCCGGTAATAATGACCAAGAGAAAACGCTTACATGGCCCAAGCAGCAACCATGAAATAATGAAACCCTTCACAAGCCATTTTTGGCAATCTTCCAACGTCCAAAGTCTGGCCTGAGCAGGGTTGGTGGGACATGGTCGTGTCACATTTTTGACTCCGTTGACTCAAGCAGAAAAGCGGAAATGTAGACCCAATAGACTCCATCTGTCTGTCGACCGCCCCGACAACAAACAACAACAACCCGAAACAACCAAAATGATGATGAAAGAGGTGTTTACGTCGCCGTTTACGACGGCAACGACTTGTTACTCAGTTCCCTGTGACAGGTCTCTTCATTCACTACGGTTTGCGAATGAAACTCATGTGTTGGGTGTTTCACTTGCGACAGAAGCGTCGACGACGACGTCAACAACATCTACTTCCAGTTTTCCCATTTCAACCCAAGCACATGGTTTGATTCCTCGAGATAGTCCTTCTCTTATTTGTATTGGATACTCTCAAGTTCCCTATGAGGACTCTCCCACCCCCATCCAAGCCTATGCTCTCGTGGATCCTCTCTTGTTGGACAAACAACAAGATACACCACAACCATTGCATCGGCCCGATCGAACCACTACCAATACTACGAGTACCGGTATGGGTCAATCAGCTCCCATTCCTTCTTCTTCGGATGATATTTCCATGGTATCTAGTCTTCCACCATCCCATGATATGAACTCTGTGGTTTCCAATGCAACTGGTAGTGTCACACTCCCTCGAACATCAACAACTACTACTACAACTACACTTCGAAACAACAGTTCTTCGACTGGAGAAGCAGCTATTGCAACAGCAGCAGTTGCCGGTAGCAATATGGACAAGGATTTGGCAGTACCTCCTTCCATCCACACCTCTACCAATATTGCTATTGCTACTGCTGCTACTACTACTACTACCTCCGATGCAGATGCCGCCGCAGGTCCGACACCTCAACTTCCCAAGGCACGCTTGCTCTTGCAAATTCCTCCCCTACCATTGTCATCGTCATTGTCATCGTCAGATTCTCCAGAACCTACGAAACGACATGGCACGTTTGTGGCAGAATTGGACTTTCGACCCCTCAGTCCTTGTGTTTTGTATGTCGAACAATCGGTCTATTTGGTCGTCGGTAGTGCCGAAGATTCCCAACTCTATTGTTATCAACCCAAGTATGATGATATCATCACAACCTTTGGTCAACCATCACCCACTGGAACGTTGGAACGCATGACGTTACCAGATCCATCCTTGGTCACCATGTATACGCCCATTATGGGTTTGGAATTTCATCGTTCCTCGGCTCCTTGGGAGCATTGTTATACGTTGGCCTTGACCACACAAGAAGGATCCATTCGAATCATTCAATGGCAAGGGAGACGTCGTCTCAACAGTGACAATGACAACGATGTGGAGGTTGAACAAGAAGACCAAAAGGGTACAGTTGTAGAATCGACACCTCTGTTTCATCAAGCCACCGTTCATGATATTTTGGCAGATGGTCCACTCCTTCGACTTCATTTTCAAGATCTTTCCGAAGGTGGATTGCGCCTAGTATTGGGTTCCTTGTATGGATATGTCTTTTCCATGACACAGCCTACAGCGACATCGAGTTGGCAAGATCCAGATATGATTGTATCGGGATTGTGGAAGGATGCCTTGCAATCCGAAGATCCGGTCCTAGCTGTCTATGCCTGGAAAGAAACCCTTTGGGTTGGAACATTGGGTGGTCGGTGTTTGGTCTATCAACGGGGTATTTTGGGACACAAGTATTATTTGGCATGGGAATGCACACTTCCCTATTCCATCCATGGGTTTGGAATGCTCTTGTCGCAAGAACCCATTTCCTCCTCTTGTACGTACATGGCTGTGATTACCCGTCGAACACTACATGTGTTGCAAGTTTCTCTTTTCAGGGAATCAAACACGCAACAAACTCCACGCTACAGCCTTGTCGCCGCTCAAAAACGAATGCAAGAACTCCTCAAAATGGCGACAGCAGAACCAACACCCCCAACACTTATTATTGAGGACCAAGCCGACGATGAGATGGTGCAAGACCTTGCAACCGTGATGGAGGGAGATGAAGAAGGCGAAATATCCACCCCAGCCATACTACCATCCACCGAAGAAGTAGCCTCCCCATCTGCGACAGCAACCAAACCAGCAGATTCAGGAGACGACGACACAGATGATGATGATGAATTAGTGGACTATGAATCTTGGATTTTATTCCCGAAATGGCCATCACAGCGTTCGTCTCAACGCTCGAGAGAAAGCAAGTGAGTGATGGAATCATGAACAAGTGCATGGTTGCGCCGCTTCCAATACACCAGTTGCGCAAGATCCATCCCATTGCACCTCTGCTGAAACGGACAGATCCGTATCGCCTTTACCGACGCAACCAGAAAGCCAACCTCCAGACAAGAGGTAAAAACAACAACAACAATAGAATACAGCATCATGGGTCTATCATTATAATTTGATGCATTGTTGATAAGCTTTTCCAAAACTACCTAGGTAGATGACAGAAAAAGAAAGGCTTGATCGATCCTTCAATCGATCAAACCAGCTGCCAAACAAAATTCAATCAGTGTTTCAAGAGACCGATAGATCCGCATAGCCTGACCCTTGTGAGAAACACGGACAATTTCTAGCCATTCCATTTGGAGCACCGACAATGATTTTCGTTTGGATCGTATAGATGCCAAAAGTCGACCCACATCTGAATTGAGACAGGTGGAACCAAACTCCAAATATTTCTGACCCAACGGTGTCACTTTGTATCCAAGTGGATGATAGCCCGACGGAAACAGTTTTCCAAGTGTGTTTTGTACTTTAGATACAAATGGGACATCTTTCGTATCACCTCCTCGTAATCGAACAGCACTCGAGCTATGTGATGAAGAAATCATGGCCAATGTTGTGCCAACGGGGGAGGTTTGTATCGGCGCCATTGTCATTGCTGCTTGGCAATGTGCATTTTCTTTGCAGACTACTGCAAATCCTCCACATTTCCCAATAAAGCCTGTCCATAACAGAAGTATCAGAGAGGAAACTTTGATGTGAAATGCCAGCATATTGTTACTACAGCAAACCGTGGATTGAATGATAATGACAAGAGTGGAAGTGGAAGGAGGGGGGAGGGTGGTCGTCGTGGCGGCCACTAATGCGACATCCCATGCGACATGATGGTTTGCTCAAGGGATACAACTCGTACTTCTCGTACGAACTACAAACGAAACTGAATCTACTTTACGCTAGGGAGCAGCTGTATCATTACTTCATTTCAGCCTCGAAGGTTCAAACTCATGATAGTATCATCCTCAAACCTTCCAAACTCATCAGAGGAGAAGCCATCTTCTTCTTCTTCGTCGGAGGACGAGGATGACCTGCCAAAATGATCGTCCTTGTTTCCGCCGCTTCCACCAGGAGCACCGCCAGCCCCAGGAGAATCACCACCACCTCCTCCACCAAACGATGAGGTTTTAGTACTTGGTTGCGCAGACGGAGAACCAGTAGGAGATGCAGTAGGAGTATCTGCCTCGTCATTTCTTTTGCCATTGCATGGTTTCGGTTTTCCATTTCCCGTCAAGCCGCAAAATGGAGCCGAGGCAATGATAGTGGGGGCAATGGAAGATGAGACTGGGCTGGGTGTTACTTCACCAGTGGGTGGCGATGGTGTTTGGTGAGGACTAGTGCTGCATGTCGGGGACCCTGCTGGCGGATTCAGAGGGGCAGCAATGACACCTTGTCCAGAGATCCCGCCAGATGCAACATAGTACCAGACGGTGAGAAGAAGGACTTGACTGAGGAGTTTCATTGTAGTAGTTCTTGTTGTAGACCAAAAAGAAGAGGAATTGTGTTCTGTGTAGCACAAGGGAAACAAGGGGGGTTGAGAGTTTGGCAGGTGAAGGAGCAATGCAGTATGAAAGTACTCACGACGGGTGGCCAAAAGATTTGTGAGACGATCTTGTCATTGCTTTTTTGCGATCATGAGAAAAATCTTCCAAAATGTGGCGCGAAAGTCGCATTCACTAACCAGATATTTCGGTTGAAGTGCCATATTATTATAGTTAGCACTAACGTTAGTAGCCATTATGATGTATTGTGATCATTAACAAAGAGAACCCGGGAATAATCACGCTTCATTGCAAAACATAATCATTGCAAGAAAGTTGCTTAGAAATTTGTACATTCATAACGGCGAGTCCCACCACCACCACGCTGCACGAAGAAGAAAAGGGAGTAGTGGGAGTACTGTACTACTAAGTACTAGTAGTACGAGGAGTAGTGCGGAATCATAGACGCCATTCTGAAGCGATCACATACAGCAGGTACGGTACCGTACCCTCTAGAGCGACAGCAAGATATAAATGATGCCGCCAATGACGACAAAGACTACTAGTATCCCAATAACCACTAACCAATGGATGGTTTGAGGATTTCGCCCTTTAATTTGTGTCTGGATTCTTCTCTACTAGAGAGGTAGGCAACATCGAAAACAGCCCGCCAAAACGTCCAATAACCACGCGATAGAGTGGATGATTTCGAGTGCAGCGCGTCGTGGATGATTTTCAAAATCCGAAAGATTGATGATGTTGTCATTGCTTTGATGGCTGCTGCTCGCACCAGAGATGCAAATACTAGCGTTAGAAAGAGCGTCACGGTCACCACGTCGCCGGCTGCCACAAATTTAACCCAAGAAGAACAAGTAGAAGAAGGTGAATAGAGTATTCAAAAAGTTCTCCAGCAGCGGCGGCTTCAGGTTACGTAGTTAGTACTAACGTTAGTAGTAGCACAGTACTAGTAGCATATTCTCAATCACGAACTCAAAAACATAATCATAAGTACGGAGAATGACTGCAACTTACCCCTAACTAGCAGGTACAATAAACTACTATTGATTCCTACTTCCGATTCCCTAGCAACCGGGAGGGCAATTTGAATGCATATTCAAATCGGTGGAGAAGAAGGGACAACCGCAAAGCCAATGAGACCCGCCGGCCCCAACCATTGTAGCTTGTGAGCATAGAATTGAGGAGCCGTCTGTGCATGTTGTGTAAAGCAGCAGAGCTTCTGAAATTTTCCTGCTGTTACTCAACTACTAATACCTCTCTCCATTACGATCTTTACGTCTGCTTTTGTTGTTCTTCGACCATCATGACGAAGAACTCATTCCAACTCTTCTGTTTCTGGTGTGTTGTGGTTGGCCTTTTTTCGAAAGTCGCCGCTGTCAAACCAACAGATTCACCAACAAACAGCCCAGTTCCGACGGGATCTTCTTTGGTACCCAGTATCTTCTGTGGTTTAACTGGTAACGGCAAACCAAAGCCTTGCAATGGCCAAGGTCAAGGTCAGGGAAAGAAGACAGATTCACCATCCGTCAGCATTGCCCCGACTGAATCGACTACTATGCCTCCCAGCATCTTTTGTGGATTGACAGGTTCTGGTCAACCAAAGCCATGCAATGGTCAAGGCCAAGGCCGTCCCACTGAACCTCCCACCGCGGCTCCTACAGGATTTCCAACTACTGGAGTCCCATTTCCTACTGTAGGACCATCAGTTCCTCCGACTGAACCTCCTACCGGAGCTCCAAGCTCTTTGGGGAATGATCCAACATCTCTTCCAACAGAAATTCCCACTACTCAAACACCCTTCCCAACTGGTTCTCCTAGCAACAGCCCTAGTGCCACTCCCAGTGACAGTCCTAGCACCAGCGGCCCTACAATTTCTTCTTCAGCAGTGCCAACAGGATTTCCCAGCCTTGGAACTCAGGAGCCAGTTACCTTCAACTGCTCCACTGTCATGAATGGTGTGGAATCTGATTGTCTTGATATCACTGGAATTGAGCCACAGTGTTCTTGCGATACTTGCATGCGCGAAATGCTATTCACCTACACCGGAGAGTCCTGCAATGGGCGTGATGGATGTATCGATACAGGAGCCCCTGCAGGATCCACTGCTACAATTGATTTCGCCATCTGCAATACCAACAACCTTGCTGTCTCGCAATCTGTTGGAGTAGGTCAGACCCTCATTGTCGACCTGGGTGGAACCGCATGTTTGCCGGAGTGCTTTCACATTACCATATCCAATACCGATACAGCAGAAATCATCCAAACTTACACAATGGATACCACCTGTGATGGCGACCGGGGATTGGTTCTGAAAAGAAACTATGGCTCTGTTCAGTTCATCGGATACACTTGCGATGCTGACGAAATCAACAACTGCTTTCTAGACATCAACTATGGCATCACGGCCTGCAATCCTGGAAGTGGAGACCTGACACTCCGCGTTATGGAATTCCACTACCAAACAGAAACTAGTATTGATCTGTTGAACGGAGTGGAAACTGTCCTTGAAACTGGAGAGTGTCTATATGAGACTGTCACAGAAGTCATTGACCGTTGTGTCAATGGAGAATACCATGCTGACGTCTCTTCAGTGGTTGAGAGTGAAGACAGCGGTTTGGTGCCTGATATCGAAACAATTGGCTTCAGTATTGATATCAGCACCTTGACACCCACTTTTGGCTTAACAGCGGCTCCGACTCCTATCGTCACTGTCCCCAGTGTCACGCCTAGCGCCAGCCCCAGTGAAAGCCCTAGTGCGAGCCCCAGTGCAAGTCCCAGCGGGCCGCCTGGTGCGAGCCCCAGCGCAAACCCTAGTGCAAGTCCCAGTAGCACGCCTAGTGCGAGCCCCAGTGCAAACCCTAGCGCAAGCCCCAGTGACAGCCCTAGTGCGAGTCCCAGTGCAAATCCCAGCGATAGACCCAGCGCAACGCCTAGTGCGCTCCCTACCGCCAGTACGTCCGGAACCTCTTCCCTTGCCAAACAGAGGCTTCTTCCCTACGTTCTCCAGGGAGGGGCCGAATTCAATGACCCTGAGAGTTACCAATCAAAGGCACTTGCACGTGTCGAGGAACAGACAGGACTCGACAGCTTTACGGATGCAAAACTGATCCAATACTATTCCTTGTATTGCATTTTTGCATCCACCAATATGGTTTCAAACGTGTTGACTGACGCCGACCCTGTCTTCCAAGAGTCATCCGAACTCCCATCGTGGTCGACTACCACTGGCTGGGAAGAAGTCGATGTTGACCCATGTGATGGATGGTATGGTGTATACTGTGACAGTCAGGGGCGTGTGATTAAAGTACATATGATTGATAACTTCATGACAGGAATACTCCCTGCAGAGACGGTTCTCTTGGCAGCTGACGGGAACCACGCAACTGGGGCAGGTGACTGGCAGTGGCTCGAGCTCACCAACAACCCCTACCTCCACAATGGAGCGGATAGCAGTTGGATTGAGCATCTTGGTTCCAATCTCGGTAAGATGTGTACCGCTGAATGTTTTATCTGTGTTTCATTTGTGTTCCATATCTCACCTGTCGTTGCAGAAATTTTGTATCTCGGAAACACTGGATTCTCTGGAGCATTGCCAGTTCTCCCTTCTGGCCTCCGAGAGGTGGACTTTGCCGATTGCTTGTTCGATGACGGTTTGAGTGACGACAAGTTTGCCAATGCGTTGAGTCTGCAGTACATCAATCTCGACGGAAACAGCTTCCAAGCAAGCGTGCCCAGCATCCTTTCCAGCCTGCCCAATTTGTCCCACCTCTACATTTCGGATAGTTCTCTTACTGGAGATCTGTCGTTCCTGCAAGGCATGCCAGCAATTTACGAAATGTGGATTGATGGCAATCCCCTCTTGACAGGTACCATTCCAAAATCTATCGCCAACTTGTCCATGCTGGAGTCTTTCAGTGTCGCCCGAAATGCCCTTTCAGGCACAATTCCTACTGAAATAGGACTATTGACTGACATGCAACAGATGTGGTTGTATGACAACCAGCTGACCGGAACCGTCCCAACCGAGATTGGTTCGATGGATCATATGGGAATTTTTCAAGTGGAAGGAAACGACTTCATTGGGACCATGCCCTCTGAGATTTGCAACAATCTCGGTTTCCTTGGATCTCTCATGGTGTTGGGAGCTGATTGCTCTGACGCTGCATTCACGGTAAGTAGGACGCGAAACAAATCGATTCTCGACTTGTTTTGAAATTTCCATCCTTGCTCACATATCACAATGCTTGTGTTTTGCTTTGCGTTGGCAGTGCTCTTGTTGCACGTGCTGTTCTCCGCTCGAATGCAACCCCAATGTTTACTGAGTAAGTTCACACCGCCATGGCATCACCTCTTGCAGCAACCTGTAGGACTCTTGAAAGCAAGCATGATTTGGTGTAATTGGTGGAACAGATGGCGATGGCACTCGTAAACGGTAATTTATAGATGATGTGTACATGTGATAGAATTGTAGTGACCACAACATGAGTTTTGTCCAGAATCGATTCGACTGTGCAATGGAAAGAATCTCTGAAGGAACACTACTTGTCGACCAGCGTTGTTGGTATCACGCTTTTTGCTAACTGGAAGTTGTGAAAGGCATGTCGATACCTTTTACTGACACTCAATGACTGGTATCCCTCTCTAGCCTCTCTAGTAGGCATTGATGTTGCTGAACACAGAAGACTAAACTGCTTTGACACAACAGCGGCCGACGACCCCTACAACACAACATACGACACTAGTGTATCACACGTATATACGTATATATCACACTACCGTTGTTGGTAGAGGGAAAACTACCTATGAGGGCTGGTGTGAACAACCTATCATCTAGCAAGTACGAGTGTGAGGAGGACAGTCATTTTGGCAAAAGATTGATGTAATGAGTGCGATGCTCCATGGTTTGAACATTGAGACTTTTGTACTCGTGAATATAATGTTGTGTGATTCTTCCACTCAGTTTGTCACAGTTGCGCAAGGCGCTGCCATAACGACCTTCGTACCCATGTACTGGTGACGAAGGGCGAGACGGCAGGCGTTACATAGAGGAAAACATTGACGAACTGGTGGTCCCATGGTTGCCGGTTCACACTGCATTGGACGTCCTGCTGCGATGCACTCACAATTTCCGCTTCGGAGTTTTCTCTAAGGTAAGAGGTGATTGCAATTGCACTGTCAATGATCGACACCCTCCTGCACTACGTAGTAACTCACAATGTGTTTTTCAGTCATCAGATTATATCGCGATCATGAAGTCAACACTCTTCCAACTCTTTTGCTTCTGGTGCGTTGCTGGCACCATGGTGCAAGCCGTAAGACCAACGGAGTCACCAACAACCAGCCCTAGTCCGACCGTGATTTCGGCTTCTATGGCCCCTAGTGTTTATTGCGGTGTGACAGGTTCTGGCAAACCCAAGAAATGCAACAACGGAAACGGCAACGGAAACGGCAATGGCAACGGACATGGCCGTCCTACGAAGTCTCCAACTCCTTCACCCACCTCTGGACCTTCAGCCTCACCCTCGACTCTGCCAACGATTGCACCAAGCTTTAGCCCAACCGCAATGCCCTCTGCACAGCGAACAGATCTTCCCACTGCGTCTCCGTCGGTTTCACCTAGCACCTCACAAGGGCCCACCGTGAGCAGTCCACCTACCTATGAACAAGACACAACGGCCTCCTTGGAGGAGTACGGACAGTTCACAGACGATTACTTCAGCTTGAACACCGGATCAGGCACGGCACCATAACGAAGTTTCGTAGAGGTAATATCTTAACAAATTGGACTGTGCTTCCCTTTTGGAGTCTCAATTTATGCCAACTGTTCCATAGCTTTGGTTCGCGGAACCCACCACATGTTGATCAATCTCTTTGCCAAGAAGGCAAATTCTTCCCCGAGCTCTACGGACTCAGAGGTGGAGGCTTTCGCAGTGGCTCTTGCCTCCAAAACATCGTTCAGTATCCTACGTTGATCTTCTTTGATCTGCTCACCCCACATGTTCCCGAGCTCTTTCACGATATACCCGGCTCCATAGAGTGAATCGAACAGGACCATAGCCTCCGTCATATTATCAAAGTTCTGCTCAACCAGTATGTTCTTGATATTCCCGTTGTTCAGTAGAGCCTGACCTCCTCGCAACCTTCTACATCCAACTTCATCAGCGGTATTTCCCTGTGCATCCAACCTTCTTGTTGCGCCATATTGTCCAACGTAACAACCTGCACCGGAATCGTTGCCACCTTGGCAACACCCCTCCTTTTCGGAAGGAAAGAAGTAGCTCCAGGATTGTTGCCAACGTTAAGATTCAGGATGGACTCCGAGTCTCCCAGTCCATATTGAAAAAGAGTCACGGCATTGTCGTGTTCCCATTGATTAGGTTTGAGAGACTCGCATACTCTCTTGTGCATTACCGGAAAGGGATCAAAACTTGCGACCTGATATCCAAGGACTCTAGTGAACAGAGTAAACCAACCCACGTTCATACCGATATCCAATACCAACGGGCCATCAGGTCCGTTCAAATTCTGGTCCGCACCTTTGTCAATCACAAGGATACGCTGAAACAACTCTGTGATACCTGTTTCATAGTAATCTCCATCTTTCATGATACTTTTCCAGCGAACCTCATCAAACTCAGGAATATGCAATGAAATCCAGAAATTGGGTTGTCTCGTCGTTAATCGATGGGTGTCAATGGTCTTGTTTCGATTGGGATCCAAAATATTAGGATCCTGAAGCAACGCTGCGCAGTCGACTGGAGGAAATTTCCGGGTATGCTCCTTGACACCTGTTGTTATTGGCGTGGTTGTGTTGTCAAAAGGCAAATTTTGCAAGGTTGCATACCAATCTGGAAGGACCAGCAGATCTTGAGATCCTCCTCCTCCGAAACCTGTGCTCAGCACTACCAAAAATACGATAGCAAACACCATGGTCATTCCTCTCGAGGGTTGATAGTGTTGTTTCCTGGTCTGGAGTCTCATGCTGAGTTTGGTTTGTTCGTTTCCGGTTCAGATACAAAAGTGGATCGGTTTTGTTGACAAGCTTGGCGAGTCCAGCGAAGGAAGTGCGTGCAACTGCCTCTTCTTCAAAAAACAGCGACAAAATGAGCCAGTGTCGACATTGCTATTGATATGCACTACGACATATACGTGACAAGAAAGCGTGCCGAGCTGCCATGTCCTTGTTTGCATTATTCCGTACTCTCTTTCCATCTCGTTGGATGAGATTCTCAAACTTTCTCAAACCTTCACAATGTTGCCAGTACAGATTTTCCACCTTGGTCTTCTTTTCCAAGATCGATCCCTGCATCCTTTTCCAAGAATAGCATTCGCCCTGTCGTTCTCAGTTCTTGGCAGTCTCATCAAGGTTCGCCACACGCCATCTTCGCTCATTTGTTTGAAACTTGGGATCGAGGCACCCACCACATGTTAATCAATCTCTTTGCCAAGAACCCAAACTCTTCTCCGAGCTCCACCATTTCAGACGACGATGCTTTCGCAGCAGCTCTAGCCTCTAAAACTTTGTTGAGCGGCTTCCACAAATCAGCTCGAAACTGTCCACCTCTCATATTGCCAAGCTCTTTGACGACGTAACCGGCATCATAGAGTGTATCGAATAGAACCATAGACTCAGTCATATTGTCAAAGTTTTGTTCCACCAGTATATTCTCGACATTGCCGTTGTGCAGCAGAGCTTGGCCACCTCGCAACACAATGTTCTCATAGCCTTCCACATCCAATTTCATCAGCGGTATTTCTCTGTTCATCCAACCTTCTTGTTGAGCCATGGTATCCAACGTAACAACTTGTACCGGAATTGTTCCTACCATGGACACTCCCCTTCGCTGGGGAAGAAAGGATGTAGCACCGGGATTGTTTGCGAGATTCAACTCCATGATGGATTCTGACTCTCCCAGCCCATACTGAAAGAGTGTGACTGTGCTGTCATGATCCCAATGGTTAAATTTGAGAGACTCACACACTCGCTTGTGCATTACTGGAAAAGGATCAAAACTTGCAACCTGATATCCGAGGACTCTTGTAAACAGAGTAAACCAACCTATGTTCATACCGATATCCAACACCAACGGAGCATCAGGCCCGTTCAGATCCCGGTCAGTGTCTCTCTCCAGAACGAGAATTCGCTGAAACAGTTCAGTGATTCCAAATTCATAGTAATCTCCGTCTTTCATGATACTATCCCAACGTACCCGATCGTATTCGGGGATATGTAAAGATATCCAAAAGTTGGGTTCTCTTGTTGTGAACCGATGAGTATCAATGGTCTTGTTTCGATTGGGGTCAAACACATTTGGATCTTGAAGCAATTGAGAACAATCCACTGGAGGAAATGTTCGATCACGGCGCTGGGTCTTTATCGTCGCGGTGTCGGTTGATGACGATATGTCTTGCAAGGTTGCCATCAAATCTGGCAGCACCATCAGCTCTGGTGATCCTTCTCCTCCAAAAATCAAACTCCATGCCACCAATACCACAATAAATAGTATCACGGTCACCCATGTTGACGAGTAAGAGGCTTTCTTTTTGGCTTGAGGTCTCATGGTCTTGTTGATGTTGTACCGACGAAGATGGTTGTTGGCGAGCGAACAGGCAGGTTCGAGGTGGTGTTCCCTCCTTCCACTACTAGTGGGACGTCTGATGCGACATGGATATCGCGGGCCAGGCCTCCCTTGACAACAGTTCGCGCCAAAAGAAGAAGGAAAACTTCCATGATTCCAAGCATTGGATCCACAGTCAAGAAGTCATTCGCCACAACAGCATCAACGTGTTTCATTTGCTTTTTGCATGAGAATCCCCAACGTGTTTACTGCTGCAACGACTACTTTGGCTACCTTGAAATTGTTTTGCGCTGCTGCAACTCCTACATTCCTTTCCTCTTCCTCCGGCACCCCAATTCATCCAACCACCGTCATGTCGCAAGCTGTTGTTCCCGAACGAGGAGCCTTTATTGTTCTGGAAGGTGTCGATCGCTGTGGTAAAACCACCCAAGTTAAATTGTTGGTGGAACATTTGCAAAGCCAAGGAAAATCAGCAGTGGTTATGCGCTTTCCTGATCGAAGTACTTTGGTTGGAGGATTGATTGATCAGTATCTGCAATCCAAATCTCAATTGAACGACCGTGCCATTCATTTGTTGTTTAGTGCCAATCGATGGGAGGCTGCTCCTACGTTGGAAAAATATTTGGCGGAAGGAACCACTGTGGTTTGCGATCGATATGCTTATTCAGGAGTGGCATTTTCCTCAGCCAAAGAATCTTTGTCGTCTCCACAAGATTTGCGGTGGTGTCAAGCGTGTGATGTAGGACTGCCCGCCCCAGATGCCGTTCTCTTTTTGGATTTGGAACAAGATCAAGCAGAGAAACGAGGGGGGTACGTATTTTCTATATTGTTTTGGCAAATATGTTTTGACACTCCAAGGTCCCGTCTCTCTCACTATGGTTTCCGTGCATCCATCACCTCTCCTACTACTTCATTTGAAGATACGGTCAAGAGCGCTACGAAAAACGCGAATTCCAAGCTCGTGTACGGGAACGATTCCAAGACCTTCGCAAAGACGATGAACAAAATGGCCAAGTGGGTTGGCATATGGTGGATGCCTCCCAAACCATCGAGGCCGTTCAAAAGGATATCAATGGTATTGTCGAGAGTACGCTTCAAACCATTCAACAAGAAAAGAAGGAGTTGAGGCGATTGTGGACTTCTTTGCAAAAGTAAACTGTTTAGCTGAAGAGAATTTTCATGGTTGTCTGTTCCTAGCAGATTACTTTTAGATATTGTGCTCCATCTTGCTTCTTGTCGTTTTGGTTTTTGCAACGTCCATCAAATCGTCAAACCTCATTTCTCCACCACAAGACAGCGGATATAAGAGCAATGATATTGAGAGGACTGACGTACATCACGATTGCTGTTCACTTGATGGTGCCGAAGCACCGGTGGTATCGGTAAGCACTGGTTGCGAAGGAGGGGACGTTACTTGGGCTCGTAGGACATACAGTGCAAAGAACAATTGAGATCCAATGAGGACATGCCATCGACGATCTAATGATCGAAACCGTTCTCGGAATTGGAAAATGCGAGATCCCAAAGAAGTCATTATGCAGAACAGTACGAGACCTGGTAGTTGGGAATTGAAGTGCAGTAGTGTGATGATGAAAACGGAGACGAATCAGGTCGGCGGTGGGATGACAGACAAATTCCAGTCCCAGTCAAATTAGTCAAATTTCAAAGTATTGTCCTCTCAGTAGGATCGCCGTTCCTACTACTTTCCTACAAAAAATAATGTACCAGTTCGCGTCCAATAAAAGCTACTACTAGTACAGTAGTAGAAAAGTATTTCGTTGCCTGGTGGTGGATAGGTACTAGTAGTATTTTCTGGGCAGCACGTATTTCCACGGATCCTCCCTTGTTGGCGCCACTGGATGAATGAATGTTGGCATGCTGTACGGTACCATGATGCAGCGCAGCAACGCGACGTGCTTTGCAATCATTCTGACAACACTGTCTTAATCCCATTTCCAAGGTTGTACTTCAACTTGCTCCTAAAGATCCCAAAATCGTTGTTTAATGTAAGCATCCGAGAAACTGCGAAGCCCCTTAGAGATTGTCCGCACCGTTGTGTGCCCCTAGCTTTTGAGGTACTAATCGAGGAGTGATGAGCGAGACGGTTTGGTCTGGCCGACGACAGGGATATTCGACGTGAGCAGCGATGGTTTTGGTTGTGAGCTGCTGTGTCACAATCCTGGTTTTTGTGGCTTCGAGAGGGTCCATCCGCCAAGACCTGCATTCCGTGCCTAGTCCGACCCACATTGCCAGTTTGTCAGAGAGACATTTTTCTTTGCTCTGTTTCATCTTCTGCTTGTCATGGGTTTGGGGGAGGTATCGTTCTCGTTGTGAACAGGTAGGATTACCACCAGCCAGAGGACACTGGCTGGTGGGGGCTTGCCTGCCGCGGCACTACGGCACACACTCACCATGGCAAGCCGACCGGCAGGAAGATGTGCAAAAGATTAGTGTGTCTCACATTTGTACTTGTCACAGGTGACAGATAGCTACTCTTGGGGTGAGCGTCTGTATCCTGGGGTCGGGAGGATACAAGTACTTTGTTGGAGTGTTTCTGCTCTGTTTGGGGAAGTGGGGAATCGGCGGTGTATTACGCCCACTTCCCGGGTAGTGACCTATCCCATCTGGGTCATTGCCTTGCATGCCTTCGGATGATATTGGGGGAGTCAAGCCAGAGATCTGATACAACCGGGTCGGGACCAATTGTCCAGTCTATCTCGTCTTGGAACACGTTCGTGAGAATAGGCAACAGGTCTAGAAGTCGCAATTGTATCACGACTTGGACGATCTGGACTAGGGTGGGCAAAAAGCGAGGGTGTATCCCCCTTTGCCACACTCAACACCCTAGTCACCGCCACATTGATCGACGGTTACCTAACATTTAGGCAATTTGGGCTTTGGACGGGTCACCAGCCTAAGAGATTCTCTGCTGATTCCACCAATATTATAACGGCGGAACTATAGGCTTTATTTCCTATGGTTTCCATTGTTCCTTTGTGTATTGTTCCTATTGTTTGTTGGTTTGTGTTCTTTACAACCATGTCCTCGTCTCTTTATTGTTTGTTCTTGGTCTTCTCCCGTTTGTGGGTTCTGGACGAGTTGGGTATCAAGTGAATGTGGAACACGGCTGGCGATGCCCTATACCGCAGAATGTGTATGAGCTGCCACTCAATACCGACGACACCCAGACCCATGGTTGACACTAGGTGGATATCTCGGGAGTTGAACAGGCCAAGAGATGAGTAAAGAACGACAAGTGCAATACCACCAATGTTGACTACCGGTAGTAATTGTCAGTGAACCTTCGCATTGCTAGTAGATTGCCGGCACTACAAGAAAAAAGTTGTAGGCTGTAGTTAGGGACACCAATGAGTTGTAGTCTTGCTTTCCCACCCATCAGGGAATCTGTCCCGGATTTTTCATGCTGCTGCTTCGTTGAAGGTTCATTGCTGCTTCTCGAAGAAACAATCACCTTTGTTGGGTATCCTCCATTTCTAAGTAACGCCGAAGGGGCAGTCATCTGGAAAGATTCCCATCCTCATAAAAAGAGTGAAACGCCATTCCGACTGCAAGCAACAAACAACGAAGAAGTCACCATGACCTGTGATCATCCAACCAACGACTGCCTTCTTCCATCTATGGACAACCTTTTCCCTTTCTTCCACCAAAGCTTTCCTGCATCCAGCACCACCAACACCATGGCAAACAGGGGTGACAACATCATGCCAGCAGTCCTGCTGCCTCCAGGAGCACACCACCAGGAATTTCAAGAACAAGGTCAACTGCAATCGAAGAACATGGACGACATACTCTCCATCATTGACGCTGTGTTTGATGTTCTTGCCGAGGATTCGGATGTACTACTTGAACAATCTTCAGAAGAACTAGGAGAACGAGGATATCCTGGTTGTGACGATGATTCTCACCATTCATCCTCATCATGAACCTACCTAGTTCTTCTGCAGCCAAGAACAATTTTGCATAGTGACTGTGGTTCAACAAACCGAACAAAAACATCTTCTATTTCTTCATCAAAGACCACACCAGTTTCTCGAACACCTCGAGCAGCTTCTTCGTGATCAAGAAATAGCGAACATTCACACCATCACCACCACCACTGTAACATTACTAGTTCTACTAGAATTCCTTTCTAGGTATACAATTTTCAATGTGAGAACTAGTTTCTAAGTTCGATTTCTTCCTTCTTGATTGCTAGCAGCAATAATACTATCTTGTTGCATTTTGCTCATTCTTTCGCAATGAAGTGGTTCTTGATGATCACAACGAGTAATACAACGAAAATTGACTGAAGTCGTACGAGTCAAATTGTATGCGTTGTGCCATCGCCGGCAAACTCCCACAACAACAACGCCAAGTCGTACAAAGCCCTTGTTGTGGTTACATACAACTGTGCGTATTGGATACAACTTAGCTGATAACACTACAATGGCATCTCGAGACTTGACAGCCAACTTTGTGCAGCGACGATCCGCAGCTTTGAAGCGACGAGGCCCTGGAGCTGCGTTGACAGCAGGTGGCCCACACGATGGACATTCTCTTAGTCTGATGGAGGTAAGTCTTGTTGTTTTACTCGGTAGTTTGGTATGATGAATAGTGTTTTATTGTTTTCTATGTTTTATGTTTGTGTTCGGCAGGGTGCCTGTTGAGTAGGGAGTGCACTCGTCCACGGTGTCTCTCTTGCTATGTTCTATGACTCTCATCACGATGAAACGTCCCATTGGTTTCTACCATAAATGTACAATCAGGAGGGAGGAGACATTGAACTCTCCAAATTCAAAGACAACCAACAGCAACAACCCCTTTGGGTTCAAGATGTAGATCAAGTCAAGGATGCCTTGGCGGACATTCAACACCGCATGGATGATTTGCAATCCATGCACGCATCTCGTCTCGGTTCCGTCTTTGGCAAAGACTTGGACAATATGGAAGACCAAATTCAAGCCATGACACGCGATGTCACAGACCGCTTCCGTAAGGCCGAACGTAGTTTGCAACGGGTCGGAGCCGCAACGCGTCGTGCCGGAGGGGAAGAGGCCGCGATTGGGGCCAATGTCCAACGCAGTCTCGCCAAACAACTACAAGAATTGAGTGTTTCCTTCCGAACCTCCCAACGCAAGTATCTACAAGAAGTTCAAGCCCAAAAACAAGGAGATATTATTGGAGATGCCAAATTTGGTATTGATTTGACCGAAGAAGGAGACTTCTTCACCACACAACAGGTTCAAGTGGTCGATGACTTGCAAGATGCTATTCAATCCAGAGATCAAGAGATTTCCAAAATTGCACAAAGCATTGAAGAGTTGGGAGCTATCTTTAAAGAACTGGCCGTGTTGGTCATTGATCAAGGTACCATTTTGGATCGCATTGACTACAACATGGAGGCCGTGGTGGAACATACCAAAACGGGTATCAATCAATTGGAAAAGGCAGAACGAGCGCAAAAGAATGCCCGTCCTATGAAGTGCATCTTCTTTTTGGTTGGATTGATTTGTATTTTGTTGTTGTTGCTCATTTGGAAACATCACCGCCGATGGGGATGATAAACTACTTGATTTGGCAGTACTTTGCTCTATTTTTGGCTAAAGTCAATCAAATATTCGAATTACTATTACTAGATCACGATCTCATGTGGTCGTTGTCGAGTTTGGGGGAGAACAGGGTGTCGCGTTTATTAGTTTTAGTCTTTGAAACACAAGATGGCAGACAACGAGAAATGCAGAGCTTGGACCGTTGCTCTGCCCGGTGCTAAATGCGTCCCAGTGGTTTCGTACTGTTTGGAAGTTTTGGATGTGTTAATAGTACAGTAATAGTGATACAAACAATTCGTAGAAATGTATGCACCCTGGGTTTCATGCCCCTCTCTCTTCTGTGCCTTTCACCTCTCCAGTAGAGGTAGTCTATCTCTAGGAGGTGTTAATCATCTATTGGCGTTTGTTGATCTGGTTTCACGGTTCACGGCGTTGGTTTGGTGGCAAATTGCGAACAACACGGGATACCTGCTGTCGACCATACTACTCGTACTTAATGCAAGCGTTTCAATGAAGTACTGACGTGCCTTGCATTTCTCCGACGTCTTCATCATCCGAAACCTGTCACATGAAATGGAAAAGGACCCAACAAGACGAAGTAGCAACAACGGTACGAGCACCAGGTACCTACTACTAGAGTAGTAGTTTCCCTACTGCACCTACTACCACTACTAGCTAGCTAGTTTGTAGAATCATTGGTGACACGGCTAGAGATGATCTTCCCTGTGTGGTACTGACGAAACAAGAGCATCAGAGGAATAATCACTCCTCCTCCTCGTGTCATTCTTCGGGATGGCCCTAGAATCCTGTTGGTGCGAACTCTAGTCCATAGGATTCGGGAACAAAACAGGGACAGGAGATTATATTCTCACGGCTTTGATATGCAATCTGACCCATTCACTCCTCTCCGCGGTGGCATGTGTCTAGAACAAGAAGCAGAGGAAGATCACCAGCATGAATTCATTTTAAGAATGGCGCCGCCGTATTAGATGGTCTTAGAACCAGAGCATTGATACACCGTCCGACCTATGACAACATTACGACTAGTTAGTAGTATCAGGGCTTCCACCTTTGGTGATACTTTTCTACCGACTTGGTTGTTTACTTTTTCCTCCTGATAGGATTTGGGATTCGTAGAATAGTTGGATTGAATTTGAGTTTCGATGTCATCAACACGAAGGTTTACGTGACTTGTGTTCTTCCGACGCATCCTGCTCCCAATTATTGGAGTGAATTCAACTTCCACTCCTACGTCAGCGTTTGGCTCCAAGGACGTGCCTTACAAACGTCAGTAGGAGTTGCTTCCAAGATCACGAATTCGCGTTGATTTATTTAAAGAATGGATGCCAATTTCCAAGAAACGCGGATGAGCAGCTCAAACCACTAGTAGTGACGAACTCGAACTACATCTCACCTGTAGTTATATTGCGACGGTGAAGGACGTGTAGTTTCTCCATTGTCCTTCGCCTCGTTCCCGAATCACCAACCTCGGTTTCATCAATCACTATTATTGCTCGTTGTTGCACCCCCAAGAGGAGGATCACAGTATTTTCTTCTCGCTCAAAGTCGACCTCCTGTCAAGGCAGAAGCAGCAACATGACCTGTACTTTACCAACAACCAGAGTTCAGCCCCTTCCATCATCAGTGGAATCCCTTCCTCCCTTTCCAAGTTTCTTCCTGTCGTCAGCACCACCAGCAGGACGAGTCGCCCACCAGGCCTCTAGTCAGGCACCAGGAGAAACAAGCAGCGGGGGTAACAAAAGCGTAGATGATATCTTGTCTATCATTGACGCCGTGTTTGATGTTCTTGATGAAGATTCTGATATGGTGTTTCAGTTGCCACCAGAGGCAGGACGAGGGGGAGGAGGACGCGGATTCTTCTGAAGACGCACGAAGAAAATGAGGTTGATGGCTTCCGGCGGTGGAGCACGATGCATCAGCACCACCTCCACCAATTCTCAGCATCAAGCTACGTTTCCTACTACTATATACCGTGTGGTACGATGGTACAGCAGGTGGAGTCAGCAATGACGCCTAGTGCTAGTACTGCTGCTAGTAGTCATGACGAAGAACTTCATTCCAAGAAGGAGGTGGACCACGAGGAGGATCAGCACGGACTGTACCTTCCTGGTTCTTCGATGTTTCACCATAGTAATAACGAATCAGTGTAAACTTGTATCATTGTGTTCTCTTAGACTTGCCATTGACGCACATTGACCTTGGCACGGGATGCGATTTGACTGCCTCGACTGGCGTTGCGTTGCTTGGCATGTTCGCGCCAAAAGCTTGATGCCACTTCAGGCCACAGAGCACAAAGCACAAAGCACTCCACTCAATCACCATGAGAGGCAAAATTGCCAATGCAGTGTCCAACGTTGTGGATTTGGAAAAAGTAGATCCACCTCCTAGTGACTATGAACTCCTTCGAATGCGTAACGTTCAGCGAAACAATGAACGGTTGAAAGAGTTAGGTTTGATTCCTCTGCTGAAGCCTTCCATAAAAAAACGCAGCAAAGACATGAAAAAGGACAAGAAAATGTCACGAGTGCCCGAGGCTGAGGAGCCCAAGCGAAAGTCAAGACGATTGCTAGGACAAATACCAGAAAATCATGGACTGTCTCTCGATGATATGGACAATGTTGTTACTAGCACCGGTGGTCTTCAAGATGGATCCGAGGAAAGAGAACCAATCAAGCTTAGACAACCATTGAAAATGCTCCTACCTCAGGAAGTACAGCAACTACCCAAAAACCATACAGCATCCTATGAACATTGTCTACATCGTGTTCGTTCCATGACGCACAAACAACTAGCGAATCGCATCAAGATGATCGAACGAGCGGCAGGTCAGCATGCAATGATCAAGATGGAAGTTTTCCAAACGTGTTTGAGGGATGAACGACTCGATGCACTGGCGGATTTGGCGGCCGAGGCATTGAAACGACTGAAAGGAAGCTATTCGTAAGCAAGTGTTGGACTGTGGAACCATCCCCATTGTATCTTGTCCAGCCCATTGCTACCAGTATCCCCCTAGTAGTCAGCATCGTCACCATTTGGTTTGTAGCAGCAATAATATATTTTAGATACAGCAGAGTCTGTTTATAGAAGTCCAGTAGTCTCGTCCAATCCGAGGGCAATGTTGAGGTTTTGGACGGCAGCTCCACTGGCACCCTTTCCGAGGTTATCCAATCGGGCACACAAGACAGCTTGTTGAGTTTCGTCGTTGGAGAAGACGAACAATTGCAACTTGTTGGTGCCAGCCAAAGTATCGGCAGCCAAGAAAGCACCACGCTCCAACAATCCAGCATCCTTGCATCCACTCTCTCCAAAAGGCATGACCGAAACAAAGTTGCTTCCCTCATAGTGCTTGGCCAAGGCGGCGTGAATGGCAGCACCGTTGCTTCCGGCAGACAACCATTCATAGTGAAGGGGAACAGAGACGACCATACCTTGTGGGAAGGAGGCGATTTGGGGTTGGAAAATGGGCTTGCGTCCGAGACCAGAGTACTTGGCCATTTCAGGAAGATGCTTGTGGTTCTGTTTCATAGAACAGAAGGAAAAGGACGAGTTGAGGGAAAAATCACAGACATGCCAGCACTAAAATGATCGCTACCGCATCTGACGTACCAAGGTGAATGCATACGAGCCCCATGGTTCGTGCTTTTCATTCTCGAAAATTTGCATCAATCCTTTACCACCACCAGAATATCCACTAATGGCATTGACGGTCAAAGGAGTTCCAGGCTTGAGGATTCCAGCATCAGTCAAAGGGCGGGTCAAACCAATGAATCCGGTCGGGTAGCATCCAGGGTTGGCAATACGCTTGGATTTTTCCAAACGTGCGCGTTGTTCCTTGGAGAGTTCTGTTTTCGGTCACATGGGTGGTATCGTAGTCGAAAATAGAAGAAATGGGGAAAATAAGAAACATGGTAGTAGCAAGCAATAGAAAAAATACATCCATTTCAAAGACACATCTCTTACCTGGGAATCCATAGTCCCAATCATCGTGGCATCGGTAGGCAGTAGAGGCATCAATCATGACAGTTCGGTCATTCTCAGGGTCGACCAAGGCAACAGCTTCCATGGAGGCAGCATCGGGGAGGCCTGTGAAAAGGAAACATAAAAAATGAGACAAACCGTCCATGTCAAAATTTGGAAACGTTTTCACACCAAGGATTGCATTTGCAATTTCCAAAGGGCGGTCACACCGTCACAAAAGATGATGTCACGTACAAAGAATAACGGCATCAGCCTCATTGATGAGCTTCTTGCGGGTAGCCTCATCCTTGCGCAACTCAAAAGGAGCAGAGATGATTTCCAAGTCACTGCGAGCCTCAATACGTCCACGGACTTGAAGTCCAGTAGTTCCGGCTTCCCCATCAATGAAAACCTTCTTGGCTTCAAGAGAGGACGACGAAGCCAAACGGCTTCCCATCATAAGAGGCTGAACCAAGGAAAATCCTGAAGCCTGGGAGGCACAAAGAGCGACGAAAAGAACGGCGAGAGAGTTCATGACGATTTTTTATTTGTTGATTGGAAATGTGAAAATGTGATACAACACACGACGATCCACAAACTGCTGGTCGCAAACGAAAATATGGGCGAATTTGGTTTGGAATCTTGGATCTGTGGACAAGGATACGGTGTCTCTGTACGATGATACGAATTCTCGAGTGCAAGTGCGTTGATGCCGGACAGCCGACTCCGACTCCTTCGTGAGTCTGATGAGTCGTCAAGTGCAAGAAGTTCCAAAGGTGGAAGAGTCCTATGTTGGTATGTACTCTAAAAGCCTAAGTAGTAAGGTAGTGTTCCCATGAAACGAGACTTCGAGCACTGTACAAGAGTACGAGTACGTTCTACGCCTAATCTCCTACGCCCGCCACTAAAATCCCCGTCGTTGTTGACAAAATGGCAAACGACGCGTGCGATCATGACAGATGCCAGATGCAACTTCCCATCACCACGTGGTAGATTGTACAGTAAGAGTACGGTAGTACAAATATTTGGTCTATCTACTAATAAAATAGAAATCCGCGTCGGCTATTGGAGAATGGTACGAGTATCACTGCAATCTTCGTGAAGATGCTTCAACTTCTTCCCAACTGCCACATGCAGTCATGGTCACGAAATCTGAAAAATGATGTTGCATGTACTTAACGCCTTGCCGAGAAGTAGCTCCGAAAGGCCTCCTTTTGGGTCCAGCAGGCCTCATTTGAAAGCCTAATATGGAGAATCTCCGCACAACCACTATGTAAATTTAGACGCAGGCCATCAATGCCATTAAACCCTACAATTCTACAGTGGTGATTTCGGAGTCTTCCTGATGGCGCCATGATTTGTTGGGCCGGACGAATTGCCATACAAGGCGCCAGTATGGGCACTTATGCTTGTAAACGGCGAAGAGGAAATTCTTTCCCGGTTTTGCACACTTCGTTGTCCCGGCCCAAAGTTATTTAATGACAGCCTTTGCTTGAGAAAAGCATCTAGATCGCAGCTCTATAATATTAGAGTCTCCGCGGAACTATTTTATCCGACACCACCACCAGGAAGTGTTGAAAGAACACCCACACCACCACTCTGGAAGCTGATCGTTTTTCAGGAATCCTCACAATTTTCTGAAAGTGACAGCACGCACCAAGCAAACATCATCATGACCTGCAGCCTTTCCTCAAACTCCTATGCCTACCCATCCATGGACACTCTTCCTCTTTTCCAGAACATCCCTCTCCCGATGAACATGCCTCAAGTGCAGGACACCAAGAGACACCAGCAAGACAAGAAGGAGGCCATCTTGTCGATCATCGACAGTGTGTTGGACATCCTTGCAGATGATTCAGATCTCCTTCAAGGTGGATCTCAATGATTCCAAGCAAGAGATACTGATCTGATGACAAGTCATACAAACAGATTGAATTTCTGTTTCATGAGGAGAACTTCTTGAGAGTCAGCACCAACCTCGCAATACACTGGAGCGGAAATGGCGCTGAAGAGGCAATGCTGAGCATTGGGTTCGTCGTCCGACCTGCCGCCTGCAATCATGTTGGATTTCCTCGTTCTGGTTTTGTACCACTGCAAGCACCCAAGTCTCACCAGGCACGTGGTGTAGTACACAACATACTACCGAGTAGCAAAGTACTGCTGTTAGTAACAAGAACTATGACATAGTACCACTCGTCCTTCTTGATATCCCCGCTACCAGCACACTACTACCTAGCTAGAACTCGTAGCATTGGCATTTTATCATCCGTGAAAAGAAAGTCAAGAATGCAGATTTTGTAGCATGACAAAGAGACGACAAAGTCTTTCCTTGTACTGCTGGCAAAACGAAACCACGAGGAGGAAAAACCAAAGACAATAGAATGAAGCGGCTGCTCTTCTTATCTTCGATCTATTATCGTATTTACTATTGTAGTGGAGACATTCTTCCCCCGTGTGGTAGTAGTAGTGATGGAATATTATTGCAACTCGTCCTGAGGGTACGGCAATGATAGCAGCAGCATCCTTGCCATTTCCCCTCTTGGAGACCACCAGTGCGTGGCCTGGGGTTCTTACACCCATTTTTGACCATGACCAACAAGTACACTGTCTTCTTGCGCAAATAATTGGCATGGCGGCGTCCCCATCATGCGCTTTCAAAATCTTGGATGGTGGTGGTGTTGTGAAGCCTCATTCGCTGAATCCAATTGCCTTAACAAAATTTGACAGCTCAGAAATCTCAGTTCTTTGTTAACGTTCTTCGCACACTACTTTCGATCATTCTTTGGCAACACACGTGATAGAAGAAGGCCTGTGAAGAATTCAAAGGAACTGCCCTATGATGCATTTGTTATCAGTCACTCAGATTCCCACTGTCTTTAAACATAGCTCCTCTCATTCTTGCATCACCTTAATTGAATCTTTCATACACTACCACCAACGGGATATCTAAAACGCGGGTGATGAGACAGCAAAGCATTGTTCGCTATCTTGTGTTATTAAGCAAAGTTCATCAAAGAGAATATTAGGAGCGTTTTCATGTATCCCCGCATTCCCGTATCCAGTAAAGTTATGTCTTAGCACCGCACTGAGGCTATTTCGAATTGGATATCCGTGACAATAAGGTGTCCAAAATGAAATCATCTTAAATAGATGATGTGAGACCAACGACTCCCTCGGAAAATTCTCTTGCTAGAATCGGCCCAACTGCCAACTCCTTTTCTTCTTCTTCCTCCATTTATTTTTGTTGTTTGAATTCTCCGGAGGTGACTACTTGGTATAGGGAAGGAGGAAGAATCTGGTCTCACAATTCTGGCCGCGCAATCCAAAGCAAAGTTATTTTATCACAGCAGAGACGAAGGATGAGTTGCAACTTCTCCACAATTCATTTTCCGGTACAGCCAATGGACAATATCTTTTGGTTCGAAGCCTCCTCTTCGAGGACGACATCATCGAACGACACTACGCAATCATCGAACCACATTCAAGTAACTCCAATGAGGACAACTGCAGATGACAGGGACGCTCTGTTGGCGATTATCGACAACGTCCTGGACCTACTATCGGACGAAGACTTCCAAGAAGACCAATACCAACAAGAGCAGCAGAACCATGAATTATCGAGCCGACAATGATATTGCTTGTCGGACTTGGCTACTTCATACTAACACCACTGCTACTGGAGGGAACACTGGGTTGAACTTGTCCCGCACCTTCTACCACCAAACTCCCCAACAACTTCTTAGACTTCCATAGAACAACATAATCAATAGACGACTACTTGCATTTGAGAAACCAAAATGGTACTGGGTTCAAAACAACAACAGCAACAAATACTTTTATAGAGTATGCGAGAAGCATCACTCTCTTATCGAGTTGGAGGCAACATCTCGGCTTGAAATCACCCATTCGTAACTAAGCATGGCCGAACCATGATGGTCGTCTAGTAGGAAAGGTCCAATGGACCAAGATAGTAGGTTTGTGCCGTGTGTAACATACGGACTCGATGATGTTGTGTGAAATCATTGGTCCCATTGATTCCACACACACCATACATCCACCGGGATCCTCCTGGATGGACAAATGCATAATCCGTCATATCATAGACACCCTCATAGAATATCGTCCAACAGTCAGAGGTATCATTGTGCAACGCTACTTCGGAACGTTGGATTGCAGAATACGATCCAGTGGGTATCACATCCTCATAGGAGGTATAATCTTGTTCGGGTCCATGATGATTCGAATGATGGTCAGTGCTTCCACTACCTTGAGAACCGGAGAAGAAGCCAAAGTAGGCAATAGGAACTACCATCAATGCAATGGCAAGTACCAAAAACATAGTCCAGAGAGAATCCGAAATGCCACAATTAGGGTCTCGTCGAGTGGGTAGTGCTGCTGCTGCACCACCATTTCGTCCTGTTGTTCTTGGCGATCCCAAGTCTAGTGCTAGATCGTCGTCATCATCATGCTCATCGTCAAACCTTTCTTCTCCTTGTACCAACGAGTAGACTCTTGATGTACCCGTAACACGGGCATTGCCACTATTCGCACTCGTATTATTTAAACTTGTGCTTGTATCCTTGGTTGGAGATGGAGATTCTTCGTCATCCTCACCAATTTCAAACGCCGAGATTGTGATACTGTTATTATTATGTTGTGGTGTTGAATCATCTTTCATCATTCTAGAGGGAGGATTCATGACATGGAGTCTCTAATCAACAGACAGCAACAGTAGTAGTAGCAACAACAACAACAACAAGTAGTACCTGCAATCTAGTTGGAGGATGTATCCATCATGTTGCCGGAGGAAACCCACACCACCACCAACGACGACCACCATCACCGACCATGATGAGGATTCGGTGACATGGTCCCTCCCCGAAGAGGCACGTGTAAGGCACGGGGTTTTGTGGACAGAAGGTCGGACGAGTCGGTGATGTCCAATGCTATAACAGCGAAAACAAAACTCTTTGAGGAGAATGAGTTTGTTGTATTTTACTATCGTCACTACTTTGTTCGTACGTACTGAGCAAGTAGTACAAAAGGCAGCCTTGGCGTCAGATGAAAGTATGAAGGGACAGTCAACTACAAGTATAACATACGAAACATCAACAACAACAACAATATGCAATTTGCTTGACAACGCAGTATTGTTAAACTTAGTTTTGTTGCTTGGAGGCAAGAGGACCCAAGAACTTGGCCTTCTCGTCGGCGGTTTGGAATCGTCCGTGTCCCATCTTGGAAGAAGTATCGATGAACTTGATATCGATAGTCTCCAAGTGCTTTCGGGAAGAGTGGTTCATCAAGGACTTGCGAAGGACCAAAGGTCGCTTCTTAACTCCAACAACAGCTCCCTTGAGCATGAGCCAGTCCTCGTTGATCTCTCCGTATCGGACGAATCCTCCCATGGGGGTGATGGACTTTTCGGTCAAATCAGCCTCGGTTTGGCAACTGGCCTTGTCGTCCTTCTTTCCGATGCGGTATACCTTCTTGTTCATTTCCGTTCGGTGGAAGTATCCATTTTGACCGGCACGGGGAACAGTGGTGGAAACACGGGCAGGGTGCCAAGATCCGATACAGGCAACCTTTCTCAAACCACGGTGGGTCTTTCGGGGAAGACGGGAGACACCCCAACGAGTGGTGACACCCTCGTATCCGTGTCCCTTGGTAACTCCGATAACATCAATGTTCTCGTCCTTGTTGAAGACGGAGTCGACAGTGACTTCCTTCTCGAAAAGGTTCTTGGCGAAGTCTACCTTGGCGGCGGCGTCTCCTCCGTTGATTTGGATCTCCATGATGTGGGCCTTCTTCAAGCGCAAGTTGAGCTTCTTGACTTGGGTGTGGGCGATGACACGAACGACAGTGCAGAACTTCTTGATGCGCTCCAACTCGGCCTCAATGTCCTTACCGCCATCCTCAGTGTACTTCTTGGTGTACTTGGTGAAGGCCTTCTTCTTGGCGTGGTACCAGTTCTTGTAGAGACGACGCTTGAACTCCTCACTCAAGTGCTCGGCAAAGACAGTGGTAAGAGTGCGAAGACCAAGGGGGGTCTCGACGTATCCGACAACTCCAACAACAACCATAGGGGGAGTCTCGAGGATAGAGACGGCATCGACGACCTCACGCTTGTGCATGACGGCTCCGGGACGGTCGACTCCACGGACAACGTGGGTCATACCGGCCTTGTAGGCGCGGAAGGCAGTGAGGTGGGGTTCCTCGGTGGCGACATCGCGAGGGAACGATCGGATGCGTCCAGCATGGTTCTTGGTTCGCTTCTTGGGCAAGAAACCCAAGTTTCCGTGGCGGGGAGCCTCAAACTTACGGTGGGACCTGTTTTTTTGTTTTGTTTTGGTTGGTTTAGGATGGTTTGAAATGGAAGGGGAAACATTCGGTGAGTACATCTGTTGATCTGTTGATGGACAGGGGATAATTTCACTTCTCTACATCTACTACAGTCTCCATGGTTGCTACATTCATCCATTCATCCATTCATTCAACCAGTCATGCAAAATTCAACATTCAACCATTGCCATTGTCTACTACTCACATCTTGAAGGATAGAAAAAGGTGTCGGTGTAGTTGTAGCGTTGTTGGTCGGTGGTGGTGGTTGGTGGACCTCTACCTCTTGCTTCGTACGGTGGAGGACGAGCCATTTACCGCTTACTGAATTGGAGGAGGGCAAAAGGCATATATATTTGTGTGGGAAATCCACAACCGCACGTCGTCCGTCGTCTGTCATGGTTGGGTGGATGTTGCGATGGATCGGATTTGTCCATGCTTGATGTGACTCGATGAGTCGACGATGTGAGTGGAGTAGTCGAATCAATCCGATGGATGGATAGTGGAAGAGCGCTACACGACATCCAACGTGCAGGGTTTGGCGGCCAACACCAACTCCACCAACGACGACAAAAGATCCACTTCAACTTGCTAGCAGCTGCTTGATAGGTTGGGAGGAACAAACAAACATCCAACAAACAACCAAACCAACTACAAACCCCTAACAAAACACAATGGGCAAACCAACAATTTACCAACTCGTCCGACACACACTCGGCCGCGCTCTCCGAGAAACCGGCCAAGCCCTCGACCGTCTCGGTGTCAAGGGGGAAGCCTTGGCTGTCTCCAAACGCACCATTGGAGATGAACCCGTCAAGTATGAAGACTTTTTGTCCCGTCATAGACACCAAATGCCTCTTCTCAAGAGAGGACGTCCCAAGGTCTCTCCTGACGCAGCCTTTATTGCTCCCTGCTCCACCTTGATTGGATCCGTCTATATTGGAGCCGGCAGCTCTGTCTTTTACAAGTCTATCCTTAGGGCCGACAATTGTGAAAATGCCGAAAGTTTCAATACCAAAGATGAGTATGATAAAAATGAAATTGTCGAGTGGAAATTGGATGAAGATCGAGCAAGTCGTCAACACACACGATCCATTGGAGGTGGAATCTTTATTGGAGAGAATACCAACATTCAAGATGGATCTATTATTGATGCTGCCGTCGGACATACCAAAATTGGAAATGGAGTTACTGTGGGCCACATGGCATCGATTCATTCTGCAACCGTCCATGATTATTGTTTGATTGGTATGGGTGCCTTGTTGCAGCCAGGTGTTGTAGTAGAAACCGAGTCCCTCATTGCGGCAGGGGCCAACATTCCTGCCAATACGGTCGTTGGATCCGGTGAGCTTTGGGTGGGAAGTCCTGCTCGCAAGATTCGTGATTTGACGCCCTTGGAACGTCGTCGGTTGCATTCGCAATCGAGCAATGTGAGTGTGTATAGGATCTCTATGGACGGTGTTGCGTGTTGTGTTGTGAAGTTGGGTTGTTGTTGTAGTTTGTAGTTGGTTGGATTGAATGAATCTGTTGCTTGGAAGGGTCATGGGTTTCTCACTCTTTTTTCTTCTCTTTACGACAATTCAATTCACACCAAACAGTACGTTGGAGTGGCCAATGGACATCGCAATGCTTTGGAGACGGGAGGTGGTGAGCCTGGTTCCTTGGCCAAGTTTATTGATTTGGCCGACTGGGAGCAAGTGGATGATGAGGACAGCAAGAAGCAGGCTTAAGAGGACAAGTACTTTATGTACAGTACCGGTAGTATGAGTGCCATGGGTGTCGTCTTCCTTGACGACTATGGATTGAATGATAATCATGATGCAGGAGATTTCTTGACGTTGATGTAGTGCAAGTTAGCTAAAAGAAGTACTATATCACAGTGGCTGCATTCTCACACTAAGAAAATACTACTGGTAGAAGGCAACGACAATGGTCGAGCAGTCGATGCCGTGAACAGCACCTACTACGAAGGAACCCCGTCATCTCGGTTTGCTGTCCTGTCGTTTTCATGGTTGCACATCAAGCAAAACGAAAGAACAATGGACAAAGAGCAATGTAGACTACAAAACCCACTCATTGAAGGACCTTAGATCGCAACATCATCACTCGTCGCTTCCATCTACCGTACTCGTACAGGTACCTTGCTACTAGAGAGCAACACTTCAACCGCAACCTTCCACAATCGGCAACACGTTGTTCTTCGGTGACCACAACGAATTCATCCAGTCAAACCATTCATTTTTATTTCCTACTCGCTACAACAATGTGCTATTACAAGAGGTGTCAAGGTCAGAGAACTCCAATCCCTATAAGTTCTCGGGCATGTACTAGTACATACTATGGTCTCTATTCTGTTGTCACTGGTAGATCTAGAAGGAACATATAATTCCATGTTTCCAACGATTCTTGCGCTTGACGTGTTGTTCTGAGGTATTCTCGGGACCAGCAAGTTCCCGCGGTACTCCCAAGGTCGGACTGGCACTGTTGTATAGCAGCTTCGTTGCATCGTCAAACGCCTTTTACTGCGATGGCACTAGCTAGCTAGTACGGTCTTCCATAGTGTTGATCATTCCCAAGATCGGCCACGTTGTAGTTACCGTACTGGGGGAGAATCATGGCAAGATAAGCGTAAAGGCAGTATTATAGGCAGCTACGATGATAGGATGAAGAAAATTCTCATGATTTTCTGCGAAGTTAGTATGGAATTCAAACAACATTGCGCAAGTTACAGGAGGTTAGTTCTTTCAAGCTTGACATGATAGCTTGACTTAAGACCTTTTGGACTACCACGACGTTTTTGTCGTAGCCAACCTCCTTTTCGTGATTGGAAGATTCGCAAACATCCGCAACGGAAGAGCGAAAGACCCCTTCTAAAAGCTTGACGCCACTAGAGTTCACGGTGGTGAATACCAGAAGGTAGTCGTTCGAAGCGTTCCTGCATGCGCCCCATTCTCCTGCCGAACTAAAGCTTGAGGAAAGACGCGAGCTCAGCTGGACTGGTTCTTCTTTAGCCTTGACACCAGATCTATTTAGAGGTTCTTCTTTACCACGGCTCGGACGGTTATTCTCCTAATGGATCGTGCTGATTGCCCCTTCAGAAGCCTCCGTTAATTCCGAACAACCTCCGGTGACGCCTAGCATGTCAATTCATGTCTTTGTA
This sequence comes from Nitzschia putrida, assembly GCA_016586335.1. Taxonomy (NCBI): domain Eukaryota; phylum Bacillariophyta; class Bacillariophyceae; order Bacillariales; family Bacillariaceae; genus Nitzschia; species Nitzschia putrida. The sequence continues at coordinate 57,905 of BLYE01000003.1, forward strand.
GGAGGAAATCCATCCTAATCCTTTCAGTTCCAACCCCTCACAAATCTGTAATCGGCGCCTATTCCATACCCACATTCCCGGTCTACAGCATGAAATCCGACATGACTCCTACTTCTCCCATTGCCCACCCCCGAGGAGGATCTTTTGATAGTCAAGACAGCACCCACGATGCCGCACCAGAAGACAAGAAGGAGTTGGCCCACATGGCCATGGGGCTTCGCCGCATGAAGCGAAAGCTGTTTCTCATGCACGTGGAGGATCAAATTTCGCCCAAGGATAACCTTCGTGACATCCTTTGGAAGGCAGCCAACATGGACTCCGCCTCTTCCAACCTTTCCTATCCATCTCCTCCTGCCTCTCCTGTTCCCAAGAACCGAGCTATTTTCACCAAGGGAGCCGCCACTCCCTAGGAGACATCATCGCATCTCCCCCCTCTTAGACCATTGATGATGTGCACCTGACATCTCATCAGCCCTTATCATGCATGCCTTCCATTTCTTGAATGGATTAGATCCATCTGCCTATACTATGGCTTGTTCATATCTTTTGCGATTCCCTGCCCGGAGAACATGAGGGCGAAATCGTTCTTCTGCTCTTCCTCCTATACGAATCCACTACTACAACTATTTGCTGCGTCTACTACTACATTGCACAACTCTGTGTGACAGGACACTTGTGTGTCAATTGCTCCCTGCTAGAGAGAATGGGCTTGTACTTTTATATAAATTAGAACTTGTTGAATCAAACAGTGTACTACTACTGTACTAGTACTACAGGTCGATCTTTTGACACCGAGGTATCTTCCGGTGGTGGGAAAACATCACCGGGCTCGCTTCCTTCGTGGGAAGGGAATTTTCTCAGTATCGACCGTTGAGACCGATTGGAATTTTGAATACGCCCGGATACACTAGACAATTATCTTAGTTTGTTTTTCTAAAAATACCGTATTCCAATAGAACATGCAGCTGTCAACAAAATCTAGAAATCTCTCCATCAGTGGCTGCCAGCATGGAAATGGACAAGCACATTCATGAAAGTGATAGAAAGAGTAAGCAAGGAGCTGACAAGACGAAATGGGTGGTGACTTGAAACCAGAGAAGGGAACAGCTTTTCAGCTCGGCACTGCACATTTTCCAATTTCAATCGCCCCTGCTCGAGTACAACCTTGAACCAACTTCCATTTGATATGTTGTGTTAGGATGCCAATGCCTTCCAAGCAACTTTTGTGAGAATTCCAGCGTTCATTTCTTGAATGGCTTGTTGATGTACAAGTTACCAAAGAGCGCTTTCTCAATGTCATCTCGCCACCCTGAGTTTTGGCATCTTCAAACGCTTCCGACCAACAAGTTCCTTGAAACAACACCTCGTTGCATCCTCCGCTATTGTGGCCAACTAAGAAGCAATGGAATTGGCGCATCATGTGTGGCGCAAATCAAACTCGAGACAGACAAACAGGATGGCCGCCCTGGCAACTTCTACTTCTGCCACATTTTGGGTTGCACAGACCATTCAGAGTACTCGCAGTTGTATCCATTCGTTTTTCGGTCGTTCTGTTGATGTTTGTTTGAAGAGGAAATGTTGTTCGCCAGGATCAACATTTCACAGTGGAGGCGTTGCAAATGCTGCATCCATTGGCAAGCAAGTAGGTTCCGATTTTGTCACCATGTCATCGAGAGGAAACAGGCAGCTTGGTCCGTGTGTCCCAGGGCCGTTTGACACCTGTCTCCCATTTCTTCTTGTTCTCTTTCTTCACCCACGCCCATTTCCCATCTGGATTTGCACAACATTCCGCTTCCTCTACCCATGCGTTTCGATTCTTGTCTTTCAGTGCCTTTCGCGCAACTTGCGCTAGAACTTTTGCGTCAATTTCTTTGACGGCTTGTTGATGAGCTAGCTGCCAGACGGTCTCTTCGTCCATATCACACTCTTTGTTCAACCCTAATTTCCGAATCTTGTGCATTGCTGCCTCCATGGCTTCTGCACCTGTGAGTTCTTCGAAACAGCGAGTGGCCTCCTTCAGAAAACCGTCGTTCAATACACTGGATAAGCCAGGCAGAGAGAATCCACTTGCCGTACAGACAACATGCACCAGAATCAGACTGAACGCAAGGAGAGGCTTGAACTTTTCCACCCACCACTTTGGTTGGGTGACAACAAACCCAGTGAAAGGAGTGTAGTCGTATGCACACAAAAAGTGAAGGTAGTATTCGTTGCTGAGAGGGTGACGCCAGGAAAACCGAGCTGTTTTGCTTGGCAGAAGAATGCACAACAAGGGACAATCGCTTTTGTGGCTGAGTCCAAAGGAAATGCCACTCTGGATCGCGTTCAATACCCTATTCTGCGACTTTAGTCGTGATGTGATTTCTTTTTCAAGACTGTCGATCCTACCCCACAAGCGAGACCAGTACACCTCCATACCTTGGAGAGCGCGTTGTTGCTCAATAGCACGAAGTGCGAGGACCTCATCGCTCACCAAGCCTTTGAGTTCTGCTAAACTGAACTCGTGAGTGCATCTGTCGCGACAGCACTTCACTTGTGGACAAAAGATTTGTCCCCCTACGTGAAGCTCAAGACAGTCTTTGCAAAATGCATGCCCAGATGGACAAGAAAGATCACGGTTTTGGTCACAGCACTGTCTCCATGGCTTCACTTTTGGTTTGTTTTGGATCGCTTTGAAAGCAGTGCCGTTTCCACGCAATTGCAACTGTTTCGTCAAAGTATCCTGTTGCAACTTGGTCAATAATGTCCCCATGCTGGATCGGAAACCTGATATCTTCTCTATGATCGTCGCAAGGGTGGGCCGATTCTGGACTTTCTTGCTTACACAAGTCTTTGCCAATTTACACACGATTTTGAGGAGTTTCTCGTCCCATTGGCCGCTATCGCCGTCTGTCAGTGTTGCCAAATAACCTGAATTCTTGTTGCTGCGTACCTGCCTCGTCAATTCTTTCAGCTCATCATGAGACGTTTTCCCAACCACGAGCGCTATCATCACAACACCCAATGAGTACACCTCTATGGACTCTTCGAACTTAACAATCTTGTCTGATGGGCTAAGTTGTTTATACTCGGGAGACATGTATCCTTCTGTACCACCCCAGGTGACTGTTTGGTCATTCACGGTCGAGATTCCAAAATCAATCAGTATACTATGTCGGAAGCTGCAGTCCACATAGCAAATATTTTCGAGCTTCACATCTCGGTGTTTCACTCCCTTTGAATGGCAATACTTCAGAGCTTGCGCCACCTGCAATACTGTTGTGACACGTCGTTGCCAAGTCAACATTTTCTTCCTTCCTGTATCATTCAAAACATCAGCCACTGATCCCGCTGCGGCATACTCGTATGCAAGATATGCTACGTCCAATTTAGCAGGCTTACTGTATCCCAAGAGCCTGACCACCAAAGGATGATCCAACTGGGATAACGACTGCACCAGCCATAAGTGAGTTTTCGAGGTTTACAAGATATCAAAAATGAAACCCTGAAACCATGTCTCCTTCTTACCTGGATTTCTTTATCAAAACTTGTCATTGTATCCACTCTCTTCACAGCAAAAGTGAAATTCTCTCCATCATCATAGGCTCTATAGACTGCGCCATGTCCTCCTGTACCAATCTTCTCCCCGAAGTTCTTTGTCACGCGCTGTACGTAGTCGACACTAAGCCTAACTGGGGGCAATTTCTCAAAAGCCTGCAGCGCCTCGTGCAGCTTTGAGCCATCTTCCGGCTTCGGCTTCTCCATACCATGGTTTTCGCCTTTCCACAAAGTGTACAGTTTGCAGAGCAGACGCCGTTTGTCAGCTCCCTTCAAAGTCTGCAATTGCTTCAACAGACATTCCCGATTTTCGATTCCTTGCAAGACTTCGTTGTATTGAACATCAGCATTGTTGAGACGTTGCTCAAGCACGTTTTGTTGGCTGCGCAACCTGTTTAAGGTAGTGAAATCTCTGCGCTGACGGGCATCCTTTTTATCGGACTCGAGAGCTTCCAAATTCCGAACCAATGAGTCTTTGAAAATGCTATGTTCTTCTTTGATCCTCAAATCTGCAGCAGCTTCTTCAAAATCTTCCTTTCTACCACTTGCCAACTCCGCCAGGCGGTCTCCTCCCTCTGTATCTTCATCCAGAAACGACTCAATGGACAACTCTACAATCTCCAGACACACCTTCAACTCATCAGCTGACTTTATATGACTCCCATTGAATATCAAAATTTCCGAGTTTTCTGATGCGTCAACTTTCGATTCCTTGCTAGGGTCTTTGTCGGAAAGATCACTGGCGCTAGAATGCGTCATACCCTGTTTTCCGTTGAGATCAGAGGGCGGAGCCTGCAGCATCCCCTGTGGCTGCTGGCGAGGAGACTTTACTTGAGTAGGGGTGGGGAGAGCCTGTGGTGCTTGTGGTTGCCGTTGCTCCTCTTCTTTTGATGTTGGCCCATCTGTTGACATCTTCTGTTGTCTGCCTTCGCGCTTGTGTGGAGCCAAAATTCGTCGCATATCTTCAGTCTTGGGATGCTTTGGATGCATGGTATCTCTCAAAATCCGAAGGGTCCAATTTGAGTTGAGAATTGCACTCTGTAACGCGGCATATCCACTCTCCAGAGCTTCATCTGTATAATCGAGTCCCAATTCCACCAAGCCCACGTTACTTTTGAGGGATTCAGCCAATGCCATCATTCCGTCAACACCAATTTTGTTTCCATTCAGTGTAAGCGTCGAAAGCCTATTGTTCTTGCCAAGAGCCGCACTCAGTGCTTTGGCCCCCTCATTTCCAATCTGATTGTATGCAAGATACAACTCCTGCAATGTCGTGTTTGATTCCAGAGCCTGGGCGAAGTCATTTGCACCTCCGTCCTCGATGGAGTTTCTAGAGAGATTGAGCGTTTTCAACGTTCGGTTGGCTCTTAGTGCTGCTGCCAAGTATGTCACAGAGTTGTCAGGAATTCCGTTCCCCGCAAGGTTCAACACATTCAAGGTACCTAGCATGGCCTTTGCCACGTCCAAGCTACGCAGATTGCGAAGATTGCTCGAAATACATGTCAGCTCCTGCAATTTTGTATTTCGCAACGGCAATACAAACTCATTTGCGTCGAGGTCGACAACTCCTCTTGAAGAGATAGTAATTCTAAACTTTTTCACAGAGGTTTTGGCAAGGTGGGATACAAAGTCTTGGCCAATTTCACCATCGCTAATGGCCAACTCCTGAAGCGTTGTGTTCTGTGCTAGGGCTTCGACAAGAGCTAATGCACCTTGTGCTTTGATTTCTCGGAGATGAAGTGTTTGTAGAGTTCTGTTTGTCTTCAATGCTTTCGATAGATCGCAAACAGCTTTGGTACTCGACGACGAAAATTTCTTCGAAAGTTTGAGTTGCACAGATAGGTATTCAAGCGCCGTTGTTTTGGACTCCAATGCTTCGACAAGAGCTTCCACGGGCGCCTTCACATTTTCCCGCCTAGCATTACCAACGGTGAAGCGTTGTATACAAGCATTGGTTCTCAAAGATTTGAACAATGCTGTTACTCCTCTCTCGTCTATACAATTCTCGTCCAGATTCAAAATCTTCAGGCAGGTGTTGGAATGGAGAGCGCCCGCAATGGCCTTAGCACCTTGATCGGATATTTGATTGTATGCTAGATCGAGTTCTATCAAGGAATTGTTACTTGTAAGCACCTCTGCCAAATGTTCAGCGAAGGCGTCGCAGAGGTAGTTGTGTGATAAAACGAGTTTTCGCATGGAGGGAGTGCACACTAGTGCCTGAATGAAAAACTTCATATCGCCCTTCTTGGTATCGTCATACCAGATGCCATTGTCAGTGAGATTCAACTCTTGAATAGTCTTGCTCGCTTGTATGGCTCCAGCCAGCTCTACGGATCGAGAGTTTATCGCAGATGCGAAATGATTCATAGAGAGTTCTAGCTGTACTAAAGTGTTGGTGCCTTTCAGGAATTCAAACAGTTGCTGGCAAAAGTCGGCATTATAGCAGGACAGAAAGTTCCCTCTCAACGTCAATACTTTTACAACCTTACTGCCGGATAAAGTGTTCAGCAGCACGGATGCAGCTTCGTTGCCGATGACATTCCCTGTCAGATGAACTTCGGGAAGGGTAGAAAGGATTTCGAGGTCCTCAGGCGTGAAACTGAACATTTGCCCTTGTTTCAAAGAACTTGAGCTGTTGTGATTTGGCGGAGGGCTCTCCTATCTTCCGCACAAAATGATTTCGTGATGCCGTCGTGGCGCGGGAGAACAACAACAACATGTTCACCATACCCGCCGATTGATGTACCCGGCGTGGTACCCCACCGCGGTGTACTCGGAAGCAGGAAGTCATAATAGGCTTCGGACAAGCGACTGAACCATTATACTACCCACGCCCTCACGACCACAATGCCTGCATGATGATGCGGCTGCTGTGGGGAGTTGATACCACCCGGTACTCGAGGTCCGCTTCGGGACTGTGCAGTGAGTGATGATCTTTGTACTAAATAATGTTGTACTACTAACGTACCTACTAGCTAGAGTACACAACAACGATCTACTAACTACTCTAGCTAGTAGCTAGTAGTTGGGAGATCAAGTTGGCCTCTTACCAAAACGTTAGTACATGATCTAATACAATTTGTCCTTGTTCTACTAGTAGTAGTAGTAGAGTTCGAGTACTGTACTGCAAAATATTATGTTACCACACCATCGTAGCTCTTGTTGTTGCAACGACAAACGACAAGGTTCTTCTGCTCCATTTAGTACTAGACAAAGACTCATACAGTAGTTTACGTTTTACAATGATTCAGGATACGCTGGGCAGTACTGTACCGTGCCAGGTATTCGAGCCTCCTCTCCCATCATGCAGGAGGTGACAATCGCGACCACCACACTATTACTATTTCGTCATCATACAACATGTGGATGTAGGACGACACAGCAATAATCGCTGCTTCTTTACTCTTTCCTCGCATTGGATCACACAAGGCCACCCTAGGCATCACGACGAGTTTGGAAAAAGAGGATAGATGCTTCTTGTTTTGTGTTGAATCGAAAGTCTTACTGAGAGGAGGGTTCCATGGTTGAGGTAGGCATGGCGGTCTCGTTGGCAACAGGCATGTCAGTGTTATTGAACATCATGTCATCGTCCCCCCATTCCGTTGAGTTCCACTCGGTGGAGTTCCAATCTGTTTCGTTCCAGTCGGTTGGAACCAATGTCTCGTTGTAGAAATCCGAAGAGTTGGTGGGGACATATGTTTCGGTAATGTTTGGATCCGGTAACTCCAAGGATGAAGATACCGATTGAGTAAGAGGCGACGAGGGGAGATTGGTTGGGAAATCAGATGGTTGCAATGTTGGACTCGAGGTCGTAGGTGTCAGGGAAGGACTGTTGGATGGCGACATTGTGGGAGGGTCCGTTCGAACAGTTGGTAGCTCGGTCGGGGACCGGGTAGGCACTTTTGATGGTGACATGGTAGGAGCGCTCGTTGGTGCCTTGGTTGGTGCATCCGTTGGAGCATAAGTTGGAGCGATGCATTCAATCTCAAAAGGAAAGCATATGGTTCGTCGTCTTCCAATCAGTGCAAAGACACCGTCGCATTGACTGCTGGAAACGGAATCCGAAATGACCTCATTGCCACAGGCAGTGTTGCTATCGGTATCTACTCCAATATTATAGCGGTCAAAGATGGCTGGGCCTCGTGCTCCACATCCATTGTTGACAAAGGTGTTGCCATCCAAGATGGTGGTGGATCCCATGTCCAAGTTCATGGCTCCGCCCTGTTGGTAAGAGGGTGAAGATGGCTGAGGTTAGAGACATTCGCTAGAACATGTTGTATCAGACTTGAACTCTGAACTTACATCCTCGGAGGCAACATTCTCTTCAAAGGTGGATTGTTCAACAGTCGAAACTCCTCCATTGAAAATCGCACCTCCAGTGACGGCAGCATTTTGATGAAAGGTACAATCTTCCGCTGCCACTTCACCAAACTCGGCCACATAAATGGCTCCACCAGAACTAGCAGCATTGCTATGTAGTTGACTGGCCCGAACATCGGCATACGATGCGAAGTCCAGAGCAATGGCTCCACCCTGAGAAATGACAAAACCAGGTTAGAGGACTGCATATCAGTACTACTGATCCCTTCGATTGGGGAGAGAAGCCTGTAGTACCACTTACCGCAACGGACGCTTCGTTTCCTGTGAATGTGGATTGATCAATGACCACAGTACTCAGTTGAGCATAAATGGCTCCTCCCAGGGATCCTTCATTGTTGGTAAAGCTGCTAAAAGCGATCTCCACCGTCGAAATGTCCTTGGCTACAATGGCACCACCATTCAGATCGGAGCCCGAATTTCTGCAGACAACCAAAACGTCAGCCATCCATATGATGAGAGGCCTGTACGCACATTGTGCAGTAACACATCATAACATTCTGCAAACAGTTCAACTTACGAATTGAATTCCGAATCCACAACTTCCATGCGTGCACCATCTTCCACCAAAACAGATGTGTTGGTAGCTCCACTCAATACAACTGTCGTTAGAATCAAGCTCGCCGAGGCACCTCGAACGGTAAAATGTCGACCAGGACAATCAATGATACACTTGGTGTTTTCTGTCTCCTCCGATCTTCCATCCGGATCGCATTCAATAATCTTGTCTTCTCCGTCTACAACAATTCCTTCTGGATACTCGCCGAGTGCCGGGCAACCAGTGCCACTGATATTGAAAGGACAGAGGACTGCTAGACGATACGAGTCGGAAATGGCTTGAACCAATCCATCCCATGTTTCTTCGGCGAGTGGATTACAAAGCCATTGTCCTTGTGTCGGGGAAGGTAAACACACGGCAAGGAGCAATACTAGCAACAGTGTTGATGTCGTTCTTGTTGTTTGGAGAAACGTTGATTTTCGGAAGGGCGATGGTTGTCTCATGTTGTCGGTTTGTTTGTGTTGGTACTGTGGCTGCTAATGTGGTTGCACCTATACGACGATCTGTAGTAATGTAATGTTGTGAATGGAACCACGGGTGAACTCGGAAGGACAACACGATTGAGAAAAACTTGGTGAGGCGAGGGCCCAAGATGACACAAGATGTGTGACGGAGTTGGAACTTAATGAACCTCGGCTGGCGCGGATAGCACACACTATAGAAACCCGGTTGACTGAATCGTACAAGAGAGAATTGGATAGTCATGGAAAACTACGTGGTTGAAACCCAACATAATACCTTTCAAGTAACAATCGTCGTGTCAAGTAGTGGGATCCTCTTCGAATAGAATGATACGGTCTTGAACAAAGGCATGTTCCATGTACGCTTGACAATGCACCACCAATGGCCAATGGGCGATTTTCCTTCCATGAAGCAGCCTGGCGTGCATTCGAAGTAGTCATAAGTTCGAAGTAGTCAAATATCACTGTTGTCTGTCTGTCCATCCCTCTTTTCTCACAGGAGGAGGACCAACCACTTCTGTCAAGGAACAAATAATAATATTTCTACTCTCGGTCCTTTCCATTGCGACTCTTTCTTTGTCAATCAACTCGTTCTGTATCATGAAAATCTTTGCCAAGCGAAAGAAAAAATCTGCTTCGGATGGTGCTGCTGCTGCAGCTGCTCCCAAGGAACGTACCAGCTTTGCCTCGGATCCGATGGTCGAAGAACTTTTGCAGATGGATCCCAAGGATTGGAATTCCAAACAACGACGCATGATCAAGCGATACCAAGGTCGCAAGGCAGAAGAAGGAGCTACTGAGAACGATGTTACTGAAGCCAATGATACCAAGGAGGAGCCTGTTTCAGAGCAGGTGGAGAAGGAGGAAGCCGACAAGGAGTCGGAGGAGAGTAGCAGCGACAACGACGACGACGACGATAGTGACAGTGATGATGACGACGACGATGAAGAGGAAGAGGAAAATAATGAAAAGAGTGAGGAGAAAGAGTCCGAAAAGGATACACCCGCAGTTGTTGCAGAGGAACCCAAGGCCAGCAACGACGACAAACCTGCCGCCGCCACGGTCGACGGGGACAACAAAATCAATCCTGACCATGAAGTCTTTCCATTGTTGGATCAATTGAATTCCAAAATGAAACGAACCTTGACACGAAAATTGGATCGAGAAGGACCTTCGGTATTGGAAGAAGTCTTGGCGGAAGCCAAGAAACTCTTGGGTTTGTCTGACAATGACAAGAAACGACCCGCCGAGGACACCAGCAGTACCTACAACAACACCAACAACACGTCCACCGAACAAAGCGAACCAGGACAACCGAAATCGAAAAAAGCCAAAAAGAACGCAGTGGATTGGAGTCAACTCACTCCCGAGGAACGCCTCCGACGGGAAGACCAACGTCGCAAACAACAAGAAGCCGCCGAACGCCGTGCTCGCGGCGAAGACACCACACCAGGCTACAAACACCCATTGAATTCGGAACGACGCCGAGCGAATCGTCGCAAACCGAAGTGGAAGAATGGAACGGGAGAAGTGACCATGAAACCGTTCAAAACAGAACACAATTCGTCGGGATATTTGCATAGGAAACATGGGTAAACAACAACGTAGAATAAGTCACTCATTGTATCTGCCTGTCCATTCTTTACTATCGATCCATGTTAGTAGTATGACTACTACTACCACTACTACTATTGTATTCCTTTTCCCAATCCTTGTAGACTCGATGAAAGAGTTGCATGGTACAAGCTGCATCATCAATTGAATCATGTGCTGATTGCTGAAAATCTTGCCTCCCCTGTAAATGTTTCTTGACCAATTCTCGCAACTTGTTGGGCCGCCATTTACCATTGTGCCATTTTTGAAAGGGCTGATAGGTAGCTGTATCCCGTGTTTGTTGGATGGGTGGTGGTTCCAAAAAGAGTACGGCCCAATCATTTTCCAAGGCATGGCCAACCACAATCTTGCCTTGTATTCGTTCCGAAACGACTTGTTGACATTTCCGAAAGGACATGGCGCCTTGTTTGCTTTTCAAATGCTTGGGTCGAATACCACTGACATGGGTTCGATAATCCGTGACACGTTCTTGGACTTGAACGTAGGTATCCAAGACAACATTCAAATCCCAATCGACAATCGAGACGCGGGCCAAAGCCGATCGAATTCCGTTGGGACCGACACCGACCATTTCACAATCCATGGCAACATATTGATGTTTGTTGACATAGTCTGGAGCACGATAGGGTTTGGATTGTCGACGACTTTGTCGTTGTGTGAAAAGGAACAAACGTTGTAGGCCTTCGAATAGGATGCGTCGTCGGACCGGCCCCAGGAGAAAATAGAAAAAGACAAGAGTAGCCACAGAGTACGAAAGAACAGTCCAGACATGGTGGTTGGACGACTCCATTTCTCTTGATCTTGCTTCTGCTTGTTTCTTGTTATGGTTGTTGTTGTTGTGGGCTACAAGAAGGGAACTCTCTCCCGTAGGTGCAATACTACAAAATACTAGTATAAAATAATAATACTGGAATGGCAGCAAGACAACGCTTTCCAAAGCCATGCAAGAGCAGAGGATGTGATGACGCGATGGAAATTGGTTCGAATTTTGGCGACGTGACGTCAGCCGTGGATTCCTTTCAAACCCCGAATGGTGGTGCACGATTGGCATAAAGATTCGTTCCATTTTGGATCATGGATCTGAGATGGTAGATGGTAGATTGTTGTCACAAATCTTACACAAATCAACACCATAATTCAAAGCCATGAGATACATTTCTACTCGTCGATCATCTTCATCGTCGACAACCACTCAAACATTTAGCTTTGAAGAGGCAATTCTTGGTGGATATGCTCCTGATGGTGGTTTGTTTGTTCCTGAAGTCATTCCAACCATTGATGCTGCCACACTCCAAGCTTGGACACAATTGAGTTATCCGGAATTGGCCACGACCATCCTTTCCTTGTTTATTGATGAGACAGAGATTCCTCGTCAAGTTATTGTCAAGATTTGTCAACAATCGTATGCTTCCTTTGACGATCCCGAGACTTGTGTTCCCGTTGTTCCATTGACAACAACAACAACTACAACATCCTCTTCTCCGCCCACCACCACCAGCAACAGCAACAGTTCCTTGTTTGTGGCCGAACTGTTTCATGGTCCCACCTTTTGTTTCAAAGATTTGGGATTGCGTATTTTGATTCAATTCTTGGCCTATTTTGCCACGAAACGACAACAACCCATTTCCTTGTTGGTCGCCACGACAGGAGATACTGGCCCGGCGGCCGTTCAAGCCGTTCAAGATGCTGCTTGTCCCTATTTGTCCATTGTGGTACATTATCCCAAGGGACAAATCTCCTCCTTTCAACAAAAACAATTGACGACGGTCGATTCGCCTTGGGTGCAAATTGTCGAATTTGAAGGTGGTGGCGATGATATGGATGTTCCCATCAAGGCCATTCTGTCCGAGAATGCTTCTTCTACTGCTTCTACTACTGCCGACAAAAGGGATCGTTTGATTTGTGGTATTAATTCCTTCAATATTGGTCGTCCTCTCGCACAAATGACTCATTTTGTGTGGACCTATCTTCGTGTCATGGAATCTTTGGGAATATCGCCTGGAGATCCTTCTACTATTCTGGATGTTATTGTTCCTACCGGTGCCATGGGCAATCTCGTGGCTGGATACATGGCTCAACAAATGGGAATTCCCTTGGGCAAGTTTACTGCCGCTGTCAATGTCAATGATATTACCGATACAGTGTTGTCGACAGGGATTGTCGTCAAGACGACGGAACCCATGAAACAGACCTTGTCGGAAGCCATTAATATTCAATTGCCGTACAATTTGGAACGGGTCTTGTATTATTTGACAGGACAAGATGCAGAGCAGATTCGAACCTGGTATACCACCTTGGAGCGTACGGGTCGTATGGAGTTGGGGCCGAAGTGGTTGCAAGCCTTGCAATCTGCGTTTCAGTCGGCACGAATCACGGACGAAACATTGTGTGCTACCATGGTTTCCATTTTGGAGACGTATCACTATTGGATTGATCCTCATACCGGTGTTGCCTTGGCCGCAGCAGAACAGTTGGGGTATCTACCGGCAGCATCCGAACAACCGTCGTGTGTCATTATGGCCACTGCATCTCCTTGCAAGTTTCAATCAGCCTTGACCACTGCTTTGGGAGCAGAGAAATGGAAGGAATACGAACAACATGGATTTCCAGAAAGTGGCAAGCGTCTCTTGGAGGCTCCCGAAATTCCACCGGTCCGTCATCAAGCTACCGAATCTAGCTTGGCAGCCAATCAAGTCCAGTGGGAACAACGAACCAGGGAAATTCTAAAGGCACTGGAACAAAAATAGTTGGAATCGTCACTCATAGAAAAGCTTAGTAGTATAAACCATTATATATACTTTATTTGGACGACTTGCTGGCAAGTTCCTTTTCCCATTGTGTCCGAACCAGTTGAAAGACCTCCATGGTAGCTCTAGCATCTTGTACGGAGTCGTGCTCTCCCTTTTGGAAATCCTCTCGTCCCTTGAGATTCTCCTTGACCAAATCTCGAAGCTTGCGAGCTCTCCATTTGTTGTTCCCAAATCGTTGAAAGGGTCGATACTTGGCAGTATCCCGAATATCTCCCTTGGGATGATTCAACATGAGTGCCTTGAAATCGTTGGCCAAGGCATGACCGACCAGAATCTTGCCCTTGAGAATCTCTGCCACCTTGTCTCGACACTTTTCCACATCCATAGCTTGATTGTTTTTGAGATGCTTGGGTTCTACACCACTCACGTGGGTACGGAAATCAGTAACTCGGATAGGTACCTTGACAAAGGTATCCAAGACAACATCCAGATTCCAATCGACAATGGACACACGTGCCAGGGCGGACTTTTTACCATCCGACCCAATACCCACCATTTCACAATCCAATGCAATATACTTGGCCCGAACAGCTTCTGGAACCAGATCCTTCTTTTGTTGAATTTTCTCTTCTTCCTTTCGAACAACCTCCAGTTGTTGTTTGGTTTGCAACAATTCCTTGATGGAAGGAAATTGCTTGGCTCGTTTGCGTTTTCGAAAGGACTCGGGCAATTCCTCCATGGGGGCAAAGACGACCTCTTTGTCGTCGTCCATGGTGCCTTGGGCACGGAGTTGTCGGCGAGCATCTTTGCGAAACTTTTTGATATCCTTGTCTGCCAAAGACATTGGAATCAAGACATAGAGTTTTCCATCAATGAGCTGCGATTTAATATCCAGCGTGTTCTTTGTACTGTTGTTATTGTTGTTGTTGTTATTGTTGTTGGTGTTGGAGGTGTCAACATCCTCGCCCTCCATTTCGCTTCTTGGTCTCTTCAAACTCTGTTCCAAAGGAGGAGTTGTGGTTTCTTCTTGGTTGGCAGCATTGTTGTCGTCCGTATTATCCTTGTCTTGAGTATCACCTTGGACAGCGGCAGGATTGTGCTTTTTCTTTCTTCGCTCACGCATTTGCGCTCGTTGCTTTTTGGACATGAAGACTTGGGTTCCCATTGTTAGCCGTTGGTTGGATAGTGTGGAGGAATGTCTCCTGATTTGCTGAAATGATAAGGTGGTGTGGGTGGATTAGAAGTGGAATAGTTCCACAAACCAACTCGATGGGTGGCAATCGAAAAAATGGCCTTTCAGGGATTCTCGTTGGGGTGATTTTCGTTTTCGTTGGCTTGGATGGCATGTCTCGTCGTACGATGGTCAGACATATGCATGACGTAGGAAGGTCTGTGTCAGTACCAAGTCTACGACGGTTTGAGTACTAAATCACACGTAGAATTCAAAATGCTCCCAGACGGGGATTTGTAGCAGTTATTTAACGTGTGACAACGGCAGCCCCATTTCTTGTGTTTGGCACAAACGTTGTTTGTTGTTGTTGTTGCTGCTGCTGCTGCTGCTACGGTGCGATCCTGGACACAACCAAAACAACAGCAATAGTAGTAGTAGTAATAGTACACCATGTCAGGATTTCTACCCTCCGATTACTCTGGTGGCATGACCAACCATGGAACTCCCACTCCAACACAATTCATCTTTCCAGTGTTGAAGAACGCGGAAATCTTGACGTGTTGCAGTGAATTGGAGATTGAATTGTCCAAGGCAGAACTTACTGAGCCTCATCGACACAAGGAGCACATTCGCAAAGTCTTTTGGCAACTATTGGATATTTGTTTTGGAATTACAGAGGAAGATTTGGCCAAGCGAATTCCTTCCGTGCAAGACGAGTCGGTGCAAACCCTTTCTCCCTTTCCAGACCTACATGATGCGAGTCCCTTGTTGGATGTTCTCTTTTTCCGAGAACTCTCGCGTTGTATGCGAGTCGTTGGTGTGTACGACTTTTCCTGGAAGGATCTTCACAACCCTACAGCCAAGCGATTCCGATGCCAAATGAGTGCCATTATCAACATGGCCAAGTTCCGCGAAGAGCAATTGCGCAAGTACTATGAACTCATGGAACCCAGAAATGAGCTTGTAGGAGCTTTGCAAGAAGTGCACAACGAGCATGAATTGCTTATTGAACAACTTCAAAAGACACAACAGCAATCTAGTGTCAAGATGGACGAAATCAATGCTGTCATGAGGGAGTGTCAGCAACTAGAGTCCGATATTGCCAAGGCCAACAAGCAACAGGCCGGCAAACGAGAAGAGGCTGCGGCACTCAAGAGGGAGGTCAATGATTTGAAGGATCAGCTTGCTTCTGCCACTTGGGCGTTGCAAGAAGCTCAAGCCGAGGAGGAAAAATTGCGGGCCAAGGTTGTTTCTTCCCCCGATCGCCGTTCCAATGAACTCCAGCAACTCAAGGATCGCCTTTCCGCTGAGAAGGAGCAAGTCAATGCAATGCAAGATGCCATTGAGGCAGCCAAAACTAAGCGAAATTGGTTGGTGCAACTCAGCAAGAAGCTCAATGAAGTATTGGACGCTCAAGAACATGTCATGGAAGAAGGCAAGAAGCTTCAAACTGTTCAAGATCAACTCACTCAAACCGAGAAGGAAATCGCTGACAATGAAGAAAAGGTTGGAGAAATCAACCAAAAGACAGAAGAGGCACAACGTGCTTTGATGCGTGCCGAGGAGAAGCTTCAACAGTCGCGAAAGCAAGCCAAGATCAAGATGGACGCTGCACAAGATCGTCTGGAGATTGCCAAGGAGCAATTGTTACTGGTAGAAAAGGAACGTAGGGAAGGAATGGCCCGGGTTGAGGCGGGTGAAGCTGAAGTACGGGAACTCAAGGCCCGTATGGAAGAGGACAAAAAGCGCACCGAACGGGAGATTGCCGATCTCATTGCTGAGTACAAAGAAACTGAGTATGCTTTCTTGAAGCAAAATGAACTCCGCATGAAGTTTGTGGAAGCCGTCTTGTAAGATATGGGCAGGTAGCAGATAGATTGCCGGGTGGTGGATGTTTTTTGTTTTGGGTATGGAATGCTGAGACTACTCTAGAGGGATGAGTGGAGTAGTAGGGACTAAGAATAGGGAATCTTCCTGATTGCAAACTGACGTAGCGATGCATAGGTACTTGAACTTATTCCCCACCGTTGCAACATACGAGTAGTGTCATCTTCTACTCGGCTCTAGCTTGGAGATGCCGCAACTGTCTGTATTGTACGGTACACTACTCCACCATGGAACGACAATGTCAAGAGAGTGGTTGACCCGACTGACTCATGACTTGGTATCAGGTCGTGACTCGTGACTCACTGTGACCTTGACGATGACCTCTGCCAACTGCCGCACATTCTTTCTCATCACACCACCATAAAACAAAACTTTCCCATGGGATCGGACAATACTTCTTTCGATCCAAGACAAAAGGCTCCTTCCAGGGGATCCTCATCGCTTCAACGATCTCCTCCAAGATTGACGACCTTTCTTTCGGGGTTCTTTCTTGGTGCTTTAGTCTTTGGGACTCTCTCGTTGTTTCTTCAAGTCGATCATGGGTTGAATTATATGACATTGCATGCAATGGAGACGGATGCGACAATACGTGACTTGCCATCCTTGCCAGTGTCACAAAACAACAACAATAATATTAATTGCACTGAATCTATGCCAGAAGCCAAGGAAGACGCTACATCATCATCATCATCAACAACAACAACAACCACAATAGTCGAGTCCAACAAGAAAACGACTTCCACTACTGGTAGTCTTCGACAAGCAGAAGCACCCAAACAAAATGAAGACCAACAACTGAAATCACCACCTGCCAAAGAACCAGACGCCGTGGAAGAAGAGGAACCACAATTCAATCAATCGTTGCAACAGCAACAATTCACGGATTTTGGTACCGAATTTGATCCATCCACCAACGCTGTGATTGTGACAAAGATTCAAGGATCGCATACGTTGAAACAATTGAATCAATCGCTTTGCCTCTTGACGGCAGCCTACAATCACAGAGTGAATTATGATATTGTTGTCTTTACAGCAACGGAAATCGGTGAGTATGCAGAACTACGGCTCAAGAACCTTGTGGCTCCAGCCAATCTGACGGTTGTGCTGGATAATCCGGGTCTACATGCCATGGTGGATGCTTTGCCTGAGGATCGCAAGCAAGCTCTCTTGGCAAGGTGCAATGCCAGCAAAACTACAGACCTCCATTGGACGACTCATTGTACAGAAACCACATCGTCCCACACGACCTACATGCCGATTCAATACAATTGGCAAGCAGAATTCCGTTCGTTGCATATATGGAATCATCCAGCCATTGCAAAATACCGATACATGCTTTGGATGGACTCGGATGGCATGTGTAGCCTCAGGTGGGAACATGATCCAGTGGCTTTGGTGAAGCAGAATAATTTGGCGCTTTTGTTTGATCACTTTCCTGTCGGTCGGGCGAATGGCGAAGAGTTTGTCCACAAGACACGAGAAGCCTTTGGATATCCTATTTGTGAGATTGTCATGCGGAATGGAACGTTGCAAGCTCGAACGGGAAAGTGTAAACATGCCAAGCATTTGCGTCAAATCTATGGATTCTTTCATGTGACAGATCTATCGTTCTATCGCAGTGAACCAGTCATGAAATGGTTACGCATTTTGATTGGGGATTCCAAGTTCAGTCGCCAATTTGATGAGTAAGTGGTTGGGTTGCTGTTTGAAACTGCTGTCCTTTTCCCTGTTGCCTCACACACATTCTTTACTATTATAGTCAAGTGGCAGTCACCATACCAGCGGCGGCCTTGGCTTCGAACAGGTCATGGCACATGCGCCATTTTGGTCTTCGCATGGGAGTGGTCCACAACAATCGCATGGATGGACGGGGAGATGAAAAGTTAGGTCAATTCCGTACGTATTGGGAAAAGGAGGGGAAAATACTCTTTCCAGAAGGTGATGCGCAATGTAACGTGATTACGCGAGATTAAAACATATATTTGACTACCACGACTACATTACAGAAATTCGTGGCCAGTGGCAAGTGGCAAACAACACAAAAACCACAACCACTCAACCACCACAACCACATCGAACATGAGGCCTTGAGATGCTCTTTGCGATTCCTGATTTGTTCCCACCTTGTCCCCATTCCTCTCTTCGAAAAAGTCTCTTTTCGATTGTTTACCTTGCACTGCTCGCATCCACCAACGGCATGTTAGTCCTCGCCCCATATCACGAAATTGTTCGGGTTGCTCAACCGGTTTGGCGTCAAGCTGCCAACATTCATCAAGAGAAACTTCGAGTTTTGTTGGAACCTGGATTATTGTCTATCGATGATCCACTGTTGTCGGGAAGAAATCGCCAACAACTTCAAATCTCAGAGAGTCCTAAAATGGAGAGTCCAGCTTGGAAAACGGCGCTGGATCCCAAACATCCCGTCTACAACTTTTTGATTGAATATTATGGACTCAAGGGTTCCAAAGGTCTCAAACGATTGACTCGATGGTCTCCAAGTCCAGGACTTTTGTTTCAAGATCACACGGATTTCATTGACTCTTTGGAAGAATTTGATGAACTGTCACGACACTCGAACCACAACCCACCTTGTGATGCTACTGTCAATCCTTGTCAAGGAATTCTCTTGGAGGGTGCAACCCAGCAAGATCTTGGAGGAATCCTTTCCAGTAGTGGAGCGATGATTGTTGACGATGACAAGATTCTGTTCAGTCCAGCGTTGCTGTATGGAAAGGGAGAACCAACCACCAAAACAACGAGCAAGAACCAAACCAAAACGGTCGGGGGTTTTCTTTGGTACCGAGACCTTCTTCGTACAACCATATCCAACGACCCAGTATTGCATTGTTTTGGACTCCATGAATGGGCCATGCAATACCAACCCGAAGGAGCACCTCCACCTCCCAGTGCCAAATATCAAGGGCATTTGCCATTGCGCGTACCTAGATGTGTCATCAACGAGACCGTGGAACGACGAGGCGTGTCTTGTACCCACGTGGACGCGCTAAGTTATTTTGCACCCGCATCGTATTCTTACAACAGCTATGGTGCACCGCTGGAACAAAAAGACAAGATGCGTTTGGAACAACCCGCATGTGTTCATGTACATATGGATTTATTACGAATGTTACTGAAACTTCATCCCTTTGTCGATCCAGATCTCTTTTGTCGAGCATTGCAAGTTGGATTGGAGGCTCGACGATTGGATGTGGCGGCGTCTCCCAGTGATGCTTCCAGCTACGGCATTGAACCTGTGCCCATTGAAACCACCGAGGGCCGTGTTCAATATCGCTCGCAACAAATGGAGCTAATGAAGCGTGTGAATCCCATTCGACAAGAAGTCTTGAACGCCTATGATGCATTCATCTCCTTGGCGTTTGATGAGTCCGTCCAACAGGCTGCCATGGAACGTAACAATGAACGTTGTTGTGGGTGATGGTGGTACGAGTAGGCTGGATGCAAGTCCAAGCTTTTCTTGTTGGCACCTACCTACCGTTAAATCGATGCATTCACTTCCTGTCACCATAAACGATCCTCACCTTGGAAACTGGCAACCCTTTCGTTCCAAGGTTGGACGTATGTGAATGCTGACCTTGCCATTGTTGCTGGAAGCTCCTCATCGTTCGTACATCGCAGCATATTACCTGCAATATTTATTCTGGCTAGACAACAACAAAAGCGACAATATAGAATCCTTTTCCTAACCCTTCATTATGTTCATGAAACTGAAAGTAGAAGATGGAAGTTAGGAGGTGTATTGCATTTGCAATCATTTTGCAGGTAGACAAAGTAGTTTGGGGAAGTTTTGCACCATTATTTTCCTCCCCACTCCCCCCATCCTCACAACAGCCAGACCAAAAAACCAAAACCAACCCTAACGCCTCTTTCTTGTTGTGCACAGGTTGCCATGCCTGTTGTTGTGTCTGCCAACAACAACAACAACATCAACCGTAGAACCGATCCTGCACTTTGGGCTCCACTACTATTACCACCAACAGAATCTATATCCAATCATGATGATGCCGTCGATGCCAACAATCTTTACCAGCGAAAAGAGGTCCTTCATGCCGTGCTTTGTCGCATGTACATTGCCGCTCACTGTATGAGATTGGGAGAGGAAACGCGGTTTGCGGCCTTGGTGTTTATGCAGCGATACTTTCATGTGGTGCGATGTAAATTGTACTCTCCTGAACTTCCTGATCTAAAGTGGGTTGCCGCAGCATGTCTCTTTTTGTCTACCAAGACAGAGGAACAATCACGTCGTCTCCGAGATGTTATCAATATGGTATCTATGGTACTGGACGCGGACTATCACAACCTTGCATCCACCACAAAACCAGAAATTCAAATGGAATACAAGCCTCCCTCTCTGAATGACAAGTACTGGGAAAATAAAAAGACCATTGTGGAATCAGAGCAACATCTTTTGAGGTTTCTTGGCTTTGATGTGGACATTCCGAGACCCCATCGCATCGTTGCCCTTTTACTATCGCATGTGGAGGAGGAAGAGTTTCGCAACGAGTTGAGAGTTCATTCCTTTCGAAAGCTTAATGATGCTTTGTTTGATTCGGAAGCTTTGCAATTTGGTGCCTTGGTGTTGGCCTGTGCGAGTCTTGAGATTGCCCGGGATGAATGTGATGTTTCATCCTCCAAATGGTTTCCAGCGCGGTGGTGGACCCAATATCATGTTTTGGAAGAGGAATTGGTTCAAGCCAAGGCAAGTCTACAAAATGCCTCGAAAAGGTTGGAGGTAGTCAAGATCAATGGCAAGCAAGGAATTGCCTAGACCGAATTTAGACCACCCATACAATCAAAACGGCGACCTAGGGGATTCTGGTACAGCGAGCATCCAGGCGAAATGATCCAAAGGCTCCACGGCTGGAAAGATCTTGCCTACAAGTATATGTTCTCTCATTCCTCGTTGGGGAGTCTCCGGGGGGAGGGGGAACATTTTGACTGCAGTGAATGTTTGATGGGCGGCCGTTCTCACGTCTCCATATCAAGCTGCTATCGCTAGTGCTGTAGAAAAGTTGTAGATAGCATAGGGAAATTTGAATTTAAGGAATTGATACATTGTTGTTGCCGTATGTTACTGGCCACTTTAATGACGCTTGCCAGTGAGTAGGTGCTCCAACTCGCCATCTTCGAGGTTGTCCAGAGCGAACGATTTTCGCACCATGGGATTGGTACTGTGTGAGAGGGTACGGAAAACTTTGCTTTCTTGCACCTTCTTGTTGAATTTCTTGCTCAAGTGCATGGCAATGATGAATCCCACGATGGATCCAAACACGATGGCGGCCAAAACAATCATTGCGATTTCCGCGAGATCAGGGCCCTTGTAGATGACTTCGTGGTATTCATCGTCGTTCCATCCCAAAAAGTCATCATCGGTCACGGTGCGATTCTCCTCGACCAAATAGACAATTCCTCCAAAATCGCATGTCACACCCTCTCCCTTGTGTGTCTCAAAGAAATCGGAGATGAGATCGCCTCCAGCATGCGCAAGATCCTTTCCAGTCATGTTGAGAATGGCCTTATCGTCAGCAGTTGCACTTTCATCCATTTCGTGCAACACATATTTGACGGCATTCAGGATACCTTGATCTGGAACATTCTTCTTCAATACACACTTGAACAACCCCTTGTCCTCCCTGAAGCAAGCAGATTGAATGCTTGGATCGTTCAGATTTCCCTTTGGAATCCATCCACGCTCAAGGGCTGACATGTACGACCAATGTGGCTCATCCAAGTCCGTTCGGAAATTCCAGAAATAGAAACCGTGTCCAACATTAGAGAAAGCGTCAATCTTCTTCTCAGCAAGATGACGCATGACGACATCCGTATCGTCCAAGTGCTTGGGTGCCTCTGGAGGAGCTCGTACCCAGTCTCGTCCAGTTTGTGGGTTTCCGGACGATTCCTTCAACCAATCACGTCCGACGGGGCAGAATCCAAAGACGGGTCCACTCATACCTGTTCCGTAGGGTCCTTGGTAGGGCTTCATGGGGTCCACAGGTGCGCCAGGTTGAACTCCTTTTCCCATGTATGGCTGACTGCAAGGAACGTACTTGCAAGGAAGGCGAGGGAAACCAGGAAGGTTGTCGTTGAATCCGTTCAGCCACATGGCACAGTTATCAGTCGCCAGACTCCATTCTCCGACAATGATAGGTCCGAAAGCTCGTTCCATTTCAGCGATAGCCCCTTTCTGGTTGCAAGCATCGGCGTAAAATCCGAGACGGGAGTCAGGGTCACGCCATGCCTGGTAAATATGGGTGTCAATAGCACGCTCGGGACAGCTGAAATAACATGCAAAAATGGTCAGTATTCGTCGTCGTCAAAGTCCTTTTGCGAGAAAATAAAGCAAAAACTTACCCGTCCATGAAACCACCCCAGATGTTAGGATCAAAACGGAAAGAATCATGCATAATATACTTCCAGTATGGAGCTCCACGCTTGGTGATCAAATACCCTTCCCAATAAAATTGCTTCAACTCTTCAATGGGGGTGTATTGCCAAGGTTCATTGACAGGCTCGATTCCCAGCACGGCAGGATGTCCACTGAAATGATCAACAATGCCCTGGATAACATCAAGAGCATGTTGAATATTTTCGTAGTTGATGCTGGAATACGAGGCCGTATCCTGGTTGAACTCTCCAATCCAACTAGCAGTACGAATGGGCCAATGTTCAAAGGAGACCTGATCGACGTATTCGGAGTTCAGTGCGGTAGTCCAGCGGAACCCACTGGCCTGACCAGAGTTGTCGAAACCGTTTTGACTGCCCTTGAGGGTGTGGACATCGAGCAATACAGTGAGTCCGTTGGAATACGCCCAGTCAAGCAAAATGTCAATGTATTCCAAAGCACCGTCGAAACAACCATTGGCTGCAATTGAAGAAAGATGGCAAAAGGAATATGAACAATGAGTGACAAAGAAATGTGATAAAAATCATATTCAAATAACAACATACCATATGGACCGTAAGGCTTGAACAAAAAGTCACCAATGGGCAAACGCAAAGAGTTGACGGCACCGGATGCAGCCAATTCCTTGATGATATCCTCAGTGACCCAGGTCGACCAGTGATTGCGTAGTTGTCTGTTGGCTTCCTTTGGGCCAAGAACCTCACAAAAGGTGTAGGTATCAAAGGCAGTCGTGTTTTCACCTTTTCCGAGAAACTGATAGAAAAGACTAGGGGTAATCCAAGGCTCCAACACCATCCAACCTCCAAGATTGGCTCCGCGAATCTGGTTGTTGAATGGACGGGCATGGGTATCTCCTACACAAGTTCGAGTCTCATTCATAGCAATGAAGTTATGGTATTGGGTTCCACCAGGGGGAACGGCAGGAGTGGTAGAATCGGTTTGTGCCATGGTGGGTGCAACGAGGGCAACGGCCATGAGCCAGGCAGCAAAGATCTTGGACAATGCAGACATTATTGCTCTTTCTGACAAGCTCCTTTCCAAAACCTATTAGTAAAATCACTAGAGGCTGTTAAAAAGCAAAAGATGGAGGATACAGCACAGTAAAAACTCTGATCCAAACAGTGAGAAAATGCCAAGAAAGATCCTTGGTCACCGACAGAACTGTTGTGGGAGGCGAAAGTGCTGGCGAAAAATGTGATCTCGGAATGAAATCGGCGGAATCCAATTGGAGTAGCTGGTGTCACGTTTGACCGATAACCCGATAAATGCCGACGTCTGACGTAGGATTTAGTACATAGGCCGCGTAGGGTTGACACGTACGCCGAATCTCGTGTATTTTGCCCCATTGCCAACATCCGCCGGAATTTTGGGAAGAATGGATTAACCCGCAATTGCACACAAACTGGCTACGACAACTGTAGTATACGACGTGAATTGATGGAATAGTTGCAGTATGACGTTGACAAGAGAGAGCTATCGAAAGAATAAGAAGAAAGGTAGTACGGTGGATGGTGTTTTATGACTACAAAGTAGTTTGTGCGTTACTACTCTCTACTCTTGCACCAGATCATCATCCACATTCTCCACTCCTACTAGAGTAGAAAGAGCTAACGTACAAGTATGCAATATTCGCCTAGACCAAATTATATGCTATAGCACGCCTTCACTGGCGTTTCAGTGTAATACTGAGCCCACTCCATAACTCCTTATTCTAAGCACACATTGAAGTATCATCTGTTTTCTTTTTGATAACAAAGAAAGTTAAGTTGTAAGCCCCAAGAAGTGGAACCCCACCACCTACCACTGGCCTTCTTCTCCTTATCGACGAGGGTTGCGTGGGCGATGTGGGGTGAAATGGCTTCTCTCCAACTTTCCAATGCTTTTGCTCACACTATCCGTGACCAAAGATTCTGGATTGGGTCCGTAGGTAAAAGGAACTGGATGGTCAGACACATACTTGTCGACAGCATCCTCGTCTTGAAAATTGAGCTTCCAGAGAGCATCGTCGCCCGACCAGAGTTCCTCCAAGTTGAGAGCCGATCTCGTGGAGGCATCCAAAATGTGGACAATGAAATTGTGGCAGTCAATAATGTTCCAGGACATTTCTTGAGTCCGCTTGAAAAGTGGGGTAGAAGCTCCGTCAACACCGACCTCGTCCAACTGCCGATGCTTCAAATGGTCAACCAAGCACTTGGTCAAGGAACGGATATGAAAGGAACTGGCGGCAGTGGTTAGAACCATACCAGTGATGCCTCCCATACGAGGTTTGTTGGGATCATCCAATAGAACCACAGTGTCGCTTCCGCCTTGGGACTCCAACAAGGTGACCAACTCATTCTCAGTCAAGAGCTCGTGAACGATGACAGGCACAGGGCCTCCATCAGAGCCATCCTCGTCCAATCCCAAGGCTGCTCGACGAGTTGCCAACCAATCCACAGGGGCATCCTCATTGGCACGTTTCGTCTGAATATCTTCCTCTTCCTTGAGTTCCTGTTGAAATTGCTGTTGCTCCAACTCTTCCTCCAACTTCAAAGCTTCCTCCAATCTCTTCAATATATCTTCATCCGTATCGTTTTCGTCAATAACAAAAATGGCCTCTTCCAATTGCTGCTCCTTTTCATACAAGGCCTCATGCTCTTTGTAAAGACGGCTGTTGCCTTTGTCTCCCGACAAGGGTCGGTTGGGTGGGATCCAATCTTCACTTAGAACCGATTCATGTATTGGGACCTCTTCTGCTGTGGAATTCGTGTTTGCTTTGTCATCATTCGTGTTCGCAGATCCATCGCGACCCGAGGATGTTGCCAAGGTACGCCAGGCTCCGCGGTTGGAACCAGAGAATCTGCTAGTAGTTGTAGTTGACAGTCCAGAACGTTTGAGAGCCACAACGCAAAGATCACTGGTCGTAAGAGAGGAGACGATGGACGCCCTCGTTGTTGGTTGTGCAAGTCGATGCCACATCGTACCAGGAAAAATGGATTTGGCCGTCAACAGGTTGTGGGAAATGTGGTGGTGGTCGTCTGTTCCCATCCACTCACTTTTCTTCTGTGGATCTCTACGTGCGACACGACATCAAGGAGATTCTTTCAAACGTGCATAAGGAGTCGAAGAGGTCGTAAATCTTTGTCTGGGGTCCACCACACAAAAACAAACACAACAACATCGCAACCCAAGTGCAACTACTGGTACTGCTGGCTGTGTTCGTTGCTGGTTTGAAGGAGGACCTCCGCCTCTATGAACGTTGTCGAGTGGTGCCTAAACCTCTTCTGGCTTGCGATTCTGGCGACAATGTTGAGAAGATTTCCTCCACTAGTGTGCCAAACATCCCATGCAAGGAGGGTAAACGCCAGGATGTGCACATTAGTGATGACACAACAATCTTTTGCATCTTGGACACATACTTCAGCATTCGTGACACCCACATTTCTTCCCCGCCGTTTTGGGATCCCTGCGCAACCAGGAACTCAGCAAGTGCAAATCCAACCGCACCATGTCCCATATCGCTCTTTCTCCACAAAATCTGAACCAGACCCGCCGGTTGCTACCCCTACCGATGTCTTGATTCCTAGCGACGTTTACAAAGAACTCAGTTGGTTGAGTACAGAAATCCGCCGTCATGATGAACTATACTACATGGAACAACCAGAGCTTTCCGATGATGAGTTCGATGCGTTGGTACAACGAGAAACAGCAATTTGTCAAGAGTATCCTGACGTGCTACAAAAATGGCAACAAGAATCTGGGTTGGGACTGGCAGCGACGCGGCAAGGACGTGTGGGGGTATCAACAGAGGAAAAACCACCAGCTACTCGTCTAGTTCCAACGTCCGACATGGAGGAATCCTCGGCAAATATTACTCCACGAATCAAACGTCAACATCTCGCCCCCATGTTGTCATTGGACAACGTTCACAACCATGAACAGCTTGTGGCTTGGCTGCAACGCATCCCCAAGGCACTTGATCGGCCTCATGAAGAATTAGGCGATTCCACAACTCGTATTATTTCCCTTTTGACGGAGCCGAAACTGGATGGTTTGAGTTTGTCATTGAGGTACATTCGGAACGGATCAACATTTGTGCTGGACTGGGCTTCCACCCGAGGTGATGGCCGCCAAGGTCACGATGTCACTCCCGCTGTGTCTACCATACCTTCCATCCCCTCGACATGGGTAATTCCACCTTCAACCAATGATGGCGGTGATCTATCAACGGATCTTGTGACCACTGATATTGTGGAGGTTCGAGGAGAAGTGATTCTGCCAAACCGGCACTTTCAGGACCAAGTTCTCTTGCAGCAAATGACACCCAATAGCACTTTTTCGAATGCTCGCAATGCTGCCTCTGGAATTTTGCTTCGTAAGGAAATTCACGACTCGCCGACGACTAAGGCTGATGCTGCCGAAAACAGTGAGGAAATGACAAATGCCACCGGTGCCACAGCCAATGCTCAGACAACAAAGGAAGAGCTGGATAAGCTGCGCTCCAAGCTTCAATTTTATGCATATGATCTGGTTCTAGACAGTCAGAAGAACAGTACAGTGGGGCCAAGTTCACTGGATGGAACGACGATGCGTTCCATGTTGACGCAAATCGGGTTTGACGTTCCCGAGCCCACTAGGCAAACAGACTTGGAACTGGAGTACAGAGCTGACGTCGATCAATGGGAGTTCAAGGATGAGTTGGTGAAAGAAGCAAAAGGCAATACATCGATTGCAAACTTGTACGACTACTACGATGCCCTATCCGAACATCGGGAAGGTAAAACTGCAAAAAGTGCCTACGAATGGGGAGACTATGAGATGGATGGATGTGTTCATAAGGTTACACAAATGGATATCCGCGAGGCTATGGGGCACTCGCAGAAGAGCCCTCGATGGGCAGTAGCTCACAAGTTCCCACCCAAAGCGGCTGTGACTCGATTGCTGAACGTCTCTGTCCAAGTTGGTCGCACAGGCGCTCTAACTCCTGTTGCAGAGTTGGAACCTGTTGATATCGGAGGAGTAACCATCCAGAGAGCCACTCTCCACAATTTTGGGCACCTACAACAGATGATGGGAGGCTCCAGTGTTGCCAAGGGTACCCCAGTTCTAGTTCGACGAGCTGGGGATGTGATTCCACAAGTCGTCCAGCTGGCAGGGGAATCCCAACATGTGCAAGACCAGACAGGTAATGCTGACTCCTTTGAGAGCATTATACAACTGAGCCCTCCGGCCACTTGTCCAGCCTGCTCGTCGCCTGTAGTGTACGAAGATTTGTCATCGAAAGCACAGGGCCAGGTTGTTCGATGCGGTGGCCCTCCACTTTTGTGTCCGCCTCGTGCTGTCACTTCGTTGGCTCACGCATACTCTCGCGACGCCATGGATGTGTCTGGATTGTCGGAGGCCCGTGTCCAACAATTGCTGGACGCAAAATTGATTCGAATCCCTAGTGATATTTTTCAATTTGACGATGGGAAATGGGGCAAAGTGGAAGAGCTGCCTGGGTGGGGAAAGAAGTCTTGTGGCAATTTGCGTACCACCTGTCGTCGAGTAGCTACTCAAGGCATTACTTTGCAAAGATACATATACTCCCTGGGAGCCCGACATGTCGGCAAGCATACATCCCAGCTCCTTGCCGATTGTTTTGGTTCTCAGCAAGCTTTCTTCGCAGCTGTCGATGCCGCATCCAAGTGGACCGAGGAGGTTGACGGCGACGCTGAATCCCCCAAGCCTCATCCATTTGCTGTTTTGGATGGTCAACTCGGAATCGGCCCTTCTGTCGTCCAATCGCTGATGGAGTTCTCCAAGAATGAAGAGTTAGTTCATGCGGCTCGCGAACTTGGTAGCGCTGTCCTTGTTCTGGAGGAGACCGTTCCATCAGATCAAGTCCCTGAGGACCTGTCAGCGACTCACGAGCGGTTACCATGGAAAGGTTGGAGGGTTGTATTTACAGGATCGATTCCTGATCATTCCAGAGACGAGTGTCATGCGGCTGCCCGAAAGCTGGGCGCCAAGGCCACTCCTGGGAGTGTCAGCAAATCGACAGATTTGGTTGTATTTGGGGACAAGGGCGGGAAGAAACTAGACAAAGCTCAAGCCTTGGGAATCCAAACCATGTCTGCCGACGATTTTCTGGAAGTATTGAAAACATTCTCTGTATCCAAATAAAGTTTCTGCGAATTCATCTAGCGAGACCAACAAGGTTCAGGACTCAATGGGCGGTGGATGTTCTCCGGATCGGATTGGGAATGATGCCAAGGAAAAATGTGAGACACGTTGCAGTTGTCAAGATGTGACTCAAAGGACTGAAGTTTGGTGACAACGAGAAGCTCGAGCTCCGAAAGTGCACGAAAAATGGCTCCAGATTTAGCCCCTTTTCTCAACTCCGACGAATCATGCGTCGCTTTTGTGGTCTTCACAAGCACTCATCTTTCTCAACTGATCGCATCCTTGTATTGGATGAACCCTTTCTTCCTTCGGTAGCACCAGTAAAACCATGAATCTTTGTCTCAAGTTGGCAGTTGTCCTGTCAACGGTGTTGTCCGTGTCGGCTTTCAGTCAATTCTTCCAGTTGTCAAGCGTGTTGAAGCATCATTCTTCCCTGCCAGATTCCACAAGAAAAATTCCCAGTCAAGAAGCGTCAGGAGACGGGCTACTCTGGGGAATCAGAAAGGACAAGGCCGACTCTGCGTGGAATGTTGCCAACCGAAAACAGAAGTGCAGCAAGGACGAGATTTTCCATGAATGTCTTGTCAACTGTGGAGTCTCCCTCATGGGACGATTCTGATTTGCGAACTGGTTCTCCGGCACTTTACGACTACATATCCAATGCACAAAAACCCAGCACCCCTCGTAAGGAGACAATCCTTCCGTTAGATGTTGCCATGTAACTACTAGAACATGTATGATACCTACTGTTGTCTTGGTGTCCCTAAATTGTAGTTGTAGCTTAGCGGTAGCTTGCTATGATGACTCTCAAGATGTACACAAATTGATCGGATCCATCAATGTTGCGCGTCTCCCAGAGAGGGAAGGATCGGATCATATTTTGAAAAGTCATGCATTCATCGTCTGGTAGCCTTCTAGCCATGGTGTTGAGAAAGTAGCGTCTCGGGTATTGAAATGCCGAGAGGTTGGTATTCTCCAGTATGCGGAGCTCTCTTGTGTGTTTCTCGACTTGGGAGGAACTCTTTCTTCACCGGGGGAAATATTGGAAAAGGTTCAAAAATGAGAATTAGGGAAAATTGTGAAACATATTGTAGCGACTCCAACGGCTAAATGGAGCGCTTGCACATGGGACATAGTGTAGATTGCTGCAGCCATTGGTCAATGCACTCCACATGGAATGGATGGTTACAAGGGAGTTGTCGGAGGCTTTCGCCTTTTTGGAATGTAGCCAAACAAATGGAGCAATCATGATCCAATTCGTCGGCCGTAGCATTTCGGGTAGGACAACGCTCGATCTGGTCTGGAGTTGCCCCAACAGCACTCGTTCCATCAAAATGCCCTGCCAAGGCTCGCAACAGGGTTCGATCTTGCATAACAAGTTGACGCAGCGTTCTATAGGTATCCATGGATACAGGTGCCTCGCCGCGAAGTTCCCGTTCGCGGTTGATCCTTCGCAACGCTTGAGCCAATGCATTATTGCTATCATCCCCACCACTACGTTGCCTTCGAGAACGTCTATCGTGCGCTGGTTCTAGTCGAATACGAACATAGGCAACGAGTGCAAAACACGCGAATGCCCCCCAAAAAGTCCAATCAAATCCAATGAGTTCTGCAAAAGCTGCCCGAGCAATGGCTCGTTTCTTTGTTTTCCGAAGACGAGGAGACATATCCCCAGCAGGGAACTCAGGGCTTGATGCCACTTTCTTTGTCTCCGGATCCCCGCCAACCCCAACAATTTCCGCCGCAGCAACAACTTCATTCTCAGTAATTCGTTGTTCCACTACTTGTGGTTTGGTCAATAAGGAAATGGGTGATGCCATGGAAGTGATTTCATTGTCTGGGAAAATGGAAAGGTGAAAAAGCCCATAGGAAGAAAAGCCAAGGCAAGTCCAGGCTAGCAAGAAAAGACCTCTTTGGATGTGAGTAGCCCTGATGCGACGCATCCCACTACGTCACTGTGATGCTAATGTTTGTAGATCGAAATGGAATCAAACGCAGTTGTTGCGGGGGCCCTCTTCGTTATGCTGCAATAGGTAGTTGTGTCCGTTCATGCCCCCTTGGCCTTTGTTGCTGTTCTTGGGGGTGGCAAGGAGACCCCCAAGTGTTCATCCCCCAAAACTGAAATGGGGGAGTTGGGATGACATTATTAGTGTGCGCTACTGCCAGCGAAGGTTAATTAAAACAACTATTTTCCACCATGCAATATAAACAAATAATGCCTTCCTCCGGAAACTGTATGCAGGAAGGGAGGTGGTACAAAACACAACATGCACCGGTATATAATTATGCCAAATGTTCCAAAGGGTACCACCACTTTGAAAGTTGTGATCGATAAAGATTCGTCGTTCGGAAGACACGCCACTATATTACAAGGAAATGCCTTCTTGCAGTGATATAATAACTGAGTTGGTTTTAATTGTTCTCTACTGGTACAGTACTTACCACTACAGAGTAGTCACGACTACTATGGCTTCCAAGCAGGTTATATCATGGCCTGACTCAGCGCCCTGGTGATCCCGGGAGTCACAGAATTGAATGAGCACGCGTACAATACCGCGCCACGTACCGTCGTACGAAGACCAGAAAAGGGCCGTCGTCGTCGTTGAGCGATGTGTACATATTTTATATTTATTACGAATTCTTCCTAGAACGGGCAATGAGAACTGTCTTCGCCGGCGTTCGCGGAAACACGGAGCTTGGGATTATACGTTTTAGTTTTACAACTGCCTTTAGTACTAGAGCAGCTAGCAGGCAGGTTCCCCCTTCATTGTCTATTTAAGACCAAATGCGACATTTACCGATCGCACGAACCCTTCAGTTTTCCCAGTGTACACAAAATGTGCCAGGGAAGTGAGGTCTTCAACTTCGTGAGAGAGGTTGATAAGCCTGTGACATTTTTCCCGGATTTTTTGTGATGTTGCCTCCGGTCGAAGCGGCCACATCAGCAGTCCTTGGAGGGGTCGACGAAATTGAGATGCTCCTAAGTGCACAATCGTTTTGCTCACTCTAACTGACTTCTTGCAAGGAGCACGCCATTGCAAGTAGAATGACCCAACTATCGGGTGGACAAACAATTCACAAATCAATCATACAGTAGTCGAATCCAATCGAGAGGAGCCAATGGATGGTTCTGCGAGATCTAGCCTCTCACCGAGTGACGGTGACAGCGACTACTTCTCATTGAGTAGTCCTCGGAGCATCAGGGAGGAGGATGGTGGTGATGGCGAGGAGGACGAAGGAGAGCATGTTGTTCTTGAAGATACGTTCGAAAATGTTGTAGCCCAAGCTATGCATTCGTTATCACTTGGAGAAAGACAACAAGCGCTTCATGATTTGCATGGGGTCTCTGATCAAACAGTTGATGATGACCCCCAGTATCTCAGCACCAAACTCGCAGAGCTAGAAGTGGAGCTATCCAAAATTGCTGACAAACCTGCATACTACATGGCCAAAGCAGTAGCCCCTGCCTACGTCTCTGATGCACGTTTTCGTCTATTGTTTTTACGGTCTGATGACATGAATCCTCGCCTTGCAGCAAATCGTGTAGTGCGACATTTCGAGTTTAAATTGCAACTATTTGGACCCAATCTACTGGGCCGAGACATTCAAATACAGGACTTGGAGCCCGAGGATATCCGAGTCATGGAAACGGGCTACGCACAGTGGATCAATCAGCGCGATAGAGCTGGTCGAGCTGTGCTCTTTTGGTCTCCAGGGGCTCATGCTGGTCCTCTCAGGAATCGCTTCCGGGTGCAGTTTTACGGTCTCATGTATGCCTTGCGTGACATTGAAACTCAACTGCGAGGAATGGTGATCATCCTGTACTCTGTTGGAGGGATGGGCCATTTTGACCCTCAGGCCGCCCTCAACATGCCGCAATTGGTCCGCAGCATGCCGTCTCGTTTCACCGCAGTTCACACCTGTCGGGATGGCTCCGGGAGAGGCTCGAGGTCTATTGTGGACACCGCAATGCGAGGCGTCGGAAGTTTCTATCAAGTCCGTTACCGGGCTCATTATGGTACGTTTATAGTGTCGCTGGTGGAGTACCTGGGTTGATTGTGTTCGTAGCTAACCTGTCCTCGCCTCGCCCGACCGTCACCACCACCACTACTACCTCCCGGCGTCACCAACTACTACAAACTACCACTTTCAGGATCATATTCAGAATGCATGTACTCCCTCATGACATTCGGAATCCCCACGAGTGCTCTACCTCTCGATAGCGACGGTAACCTACAGACGGATGAACATATCAAGCGGATACGGAATCGACAGAAGCAAGAGTTGGAATCCACGGTTCCGGAGGAGCAGCTGGTGTTCATTCCTGGACCCTATGATGTATTGATGGGCCGCGGGAAGCTCAGTCAAGAGAATTTGGGAAACCTGCGCTATCGTGCGCTGATTGCATCGTACCAGCTCCGGTATGAGCAGGCAAGCAAGGTGGACAAGACATCCATTGCGGATGAAGTCATTCAGGCAGTCTACCGTTTGAAGGGTCGATTTCTTGTCGAACACTATGCGGATTACAAAGAAGTTCCGTACGCTAGAGCAAGAGAGAAAGTTTCGCACTCGTTTCGGAGTTTGAGGACCAAGGCGCAGCAGGCCGTCATCCGAGAGACCGTGGATGCAAGTGATGAATCGTCGACGGCTGATTCCAGCGGCGCAGGAGGTTCAAAAGGCCGAAAATCCAAGGGGAAGTCTAAGAAATCAAACAAGAAGGGAAGTTCAAGCACTGCCAGCAGCGAAGATAACTGTTCTAACGACGAAACGGTATCCTCCAAGCGCCAGCGTTCTGGGTAAAGTCTTGTGCCATTGCTGGGTAGGTTGTGTATGAAGAACGGACCCATGATTTCAGGAGCGTTGGTACACTTCCCGCTTTGCGTGTCAATTTTCACCCAACCGTTCAAAGGCAGATGCATATATGGCCTTTTCTGAGACAAGCAAACACTTGGTGCCTCGCAACAAGGACGAGGACGTCTACAACAAGCAACCATCAACAAGATTTGCGACAATATTGTTGCATATTCTATGATCCTGCCAGTTCTACCACCACCATCCCCAATTTTGCAGCATCTATCGTATGAAGCGGAGAACGGAGAAAGAGCGTTTTAGTTGACGTGATAGCGTTTCTACTAGGTACCAGGAAGAGGACAACGCCAGTCTACATGGTACATTCGATGATGTGGTTTCATTCTTGTTCCTGACTCTCGACAATGATGGCGAGGAGCATCACTTCGTCGTCCTCTGCTAACCCAAGAGGAGCCTTCTTCGGGGTCCACAACATGTACAAAAGAGCCACCATCACCTACCGGCTGTTCATGCTTCATTTTTGTCATGATGATGACAGCTGTTACGAAGGGATCCACACTATCCGTTGCTTGCTGGACCAGAACCTTTCAAAGGGGAAACGTGCGTCCATGATTAGTGGGAGTTTTTCTTCTTACGGCCCCCTTTTTTCACGTCTTGCCGAAGTTCCGGAAGATTGTTGCAACAATAATGGTGCGACTACTACACGTGTAAGTTGTTCCAACAACGCGACAGACTTCGTAGCGATTGCATTATTTTTGTGACTTTTGCCGGAACGATCAACCATCATCCTCATGGTGTCAACCATCTATCTTTTTGGGAATGGTCGACACAAGGAATGGGATGCTTCAGCAGAGGCTT
The DNA here is from genome assembly GCA_016586335.1 of Nitzschia putrida. Classification (NCBI taxonomy): domain Eukaryota; phylum Bacillariophyta; class Bacillariophyceae; order Bacillariales; family Bacillariaceae; genus Nitzschia; species Nitzschia putrida. The sequence goes on from BLYE01000003.1 coordinate 92,493, forward strand.
TCTGGGATCTATTTCTTCGAAATGCCACCTACCTGTATATGTACAGTCGTCGTACACACCAGTGCATATGGCTTTCGTGGGCCATTTTTTCGATTTGTATCTACTACTAGTACCGTACTCACGTTGTTGGTACAAGGATTCTGGAGGATGGAAGATTGCTATTATCTTCCTTCTTCACGTTGTATAAAAAGTCAAGAACAAAGAAAAATCGGAGGAGAAAACAGTTTCTTGACTCGAACAAGCATAGGTATCCTTCCAATATGAGTTAAAATTTAGAACTACTACTAAACTACTACTATGTTGAATGTTGCTAGTCTCGCCTGACTGTTGTGAATACAATCAAGCAAGAAGGCGGACCTAACCCACGCCACAGAACCCTGGAAGAAAACCGACAAGAAGGGAGGAAAGAGACAACAACATCTTCTTCCACCACAGCAGGTAAAACAATAGTACCCAATATATAGTACGGTCTTTCACCAATTGTCCATCTACACAAACGTGCGCAGGATCCACCATCTTCTCAAGTCATTCAAAAAGTCATTCATTCATCCTCATTGTCCCACTACTAATTGTCCAATTGCTTCTTGGCCTTGTCAATACGCTTGGTAACAGCTCGGATATCCTTATCAGTGAGCGTAAAGGCATTGAAGACCTGGTCCACAGACACCAGGGTATCTTCGCAAGCTCCGCTAATCTCGTCCGAGATTTTGCGGACAATCCTCGAGTTGGTAATAAAGGAGAGGTACCCCGAGTTCTTGTGATGATGATCCTTTTGATCGAAGGAGGTCATTGTGTACAAGGTGGCGTCCCCATCCTCTTGACGCATTTCGTAGGAATCCATGGACATGTCGCGGGGATCCATTCGGGTGTCCTCCTCGTCGTCTGTCATGTCGAGGTCTGGTTCCGACTTGGTGGGGGAAACCACCGCTGGGCGTGGTGGTGCTTCCACCGTGTTGTGCGTGTTGACGTAAGGTTCGTCTCCACGCGATGTGCCTCGCTTCTTGTGCTTGTGGGTCTTGTGACTGTCGCTGCGGGGCGGTTTGCCTCCGGCCTTGATGGGCGTCGACTGTGTATGAAGTTTGGCTTGTTGCTGCTGCTGCTGTTGTTGCGAAAGAGAGGCTTCCTCTTCAGCAGGATTGGGCAAATGTCCATTCTTGGAACGTCTTCGATTCCGAAGTCGCTCTTGACGAATACGGTCGTACTGGAGACGCTGATCGGCATCTCCTAGAATGCGCACGGCCAAGACAACCGAGTCCATCTTGCGTTCAGCCTCCATGCGCTGCATGAGCGTGGTTTCATCTTGTTGGCGGGAATCTAGCTTGGCTAGAAGCGTGAAGAGCTCCGAGCGTCGGTCAAAGTAGGCCAACTGGATTTGTTCTGGCGTGGCTGCCACACTCACTCGCAACACATCGCTGTACAAGTCAGCGTAGGCACCGAAAGCGTCATCAATCACTACCAATTCCAGAGATCCCATTCTCGAACTGCCACTACTACTAACTCTTGGCTCGGGCTGTTCACGAGGCATGGAGGCCAATCCAATACCCGGCTTCTTCTCTTGCAGACGCTCTGCTATTTCTTCTTTCTTGTTGCTGCTGCTGCGGCTGCGGCTGCTTCTTGGGTTACAACGACTACACTACTACAAGGGTTGGTTTCGTTGTGATGTTTCCCTTTTGCAATGGATACAAACTTCCTTGCTGCTGTTGCTGTTGCTGCTGTAGGACTGTAGGACTGTAGGACTGTAGTAATGCACCTCTTTCGATGTCCTGGATGGCGTCCACATCCTTTCGCCTTCCCGCGTATGTGAACGGCTCCATTCATTGGCGTTGAACCTTTGAACCTACATGTTTCGCTTCTCTACTTAGACACGTGCATCATGTGTGAGACAATTCATATAACTTAATTCATGAAGGATTCGGCATCAAAATTCAACGCAGCGCTCAATTCTAACCATACTGATTCCACTATCATCCATCTAACGGACTACATCTTCCAACCCTTCTAAGTAACTCAGTGGACCACTTCGCCGATACCACCCTCAACAGCTCTTTGCTCCCTCCGACCAGCCGCGGCACACTCCACCTTTGAATCCGTGAATGGAACTTGGGTGCGCCAAGTCCAACTGCCGTACAGTACGGCGGACCCAACGGATCGAAATCCATCCAAATTGTTGTTTCACCAGACTTTCGGTGAGCGGACAGACAGCAACGGATCGTGCATTATTGTGGAGTATCATCTTGTGTCTTGTGTCAAGGTATTAGACTTCTTAAGAATAGGTAAAAGCGAACACCTTGTCGGGCATTCATTCTTCTTCTTGTTGGCATCCCCTTCTAGCCTTCTTGACAAGATGATGATGCAGGGGAGTGATGCAGGGGAGGTGCATAGCATGATGCTCTGTCCTTGTCCCCTGTAAGGGGGAGACCCGACGCCCCACTCCTTGCAGCACATTCCCGGTCACAATAATAATAATATTGTGACCGGGAATGTGCTGTTTATATTATAAACATAGTACTACTAGTATTATAGGTTAGTGGTGTTAGGGCCAAAACATCCCACTACTAGAGTGTTCTAGAGTACTGTACTCCTACTAACGTTAGTAGTAATAGGATAATTGAAAACTGTACAGTAGTAGTGCGGGCGGTTTTCACGCTTCTTGGTGCCGGAAGCAGCGAATATCCTCTACTACTTTTTGACACCCGCCGTCGTCTTCTTGGGTGTGTTCAGACCCACACAATATCGTTGGCAACCTCACGGAACACTCTCATCATGCGTTTTTCCCTAGCTTCCACTGTCCTTCTTGGTCAAGCACTTCCTGCGGTGTATTCCCATAAGGAGAGGAGTAGTAATGTTGTTTGGAACACTGCTGCTCTTGCTGAATCTGAGGCACAACAAAACCGCCCAGCCTCGACGTCTCAAAGTAACCCCACTGCCGGCGGATCTCGAGGAAGATCTGCCACCAGTATTTTCGGTGCTGGATTGGTGCGGGGCGACGCTCATCATTTGCCAGGCTCCACCTTGACAAACAATGGTCATAGCCGACAAGAACAAGAGAGCGTGGTCAAAGAAGCCACCAACCAAGAAGAATGCGACCCCGACGTTGGGGTTTTGGCGTGTGGAGTAGGGTCATATTGCCTCGCTGCCTATGACTCAAAATTGGGAGGCTTGTGTGTTCCTGTAGAATCGAACTCCGAAATCTACCACGAAGAAGCACCACGTCGCTTGGAAACTGTTTGCATGGACGGTGTTTGCTATGATGGAGGTGATCTTTGTGCTGACGTTTATAGCACGGGACTGGGAAAAGCTTGTATCAACTACTTCGAGCCATACGAGTTGTCTGTCTGCGTGTTGTACTTCTTTACTGCCTTTTGTGAGATCCGTGTTAACGATCAAGCCTGTAGCGATTGTCAATTCGGATCAGACGGTGGTTACTTTGATTGTACCAATCTTGGCCTTTCGAGTGGTGACATTGCACCAGGAAAAGGGATCCTGGAGTCGTTTTCGGCTCCCATCTACGATTTCTGCCTGAACACGAATTCAAACACTGAGGCACCAACCAAGTCTCCAACCAGTCGCCCAACCAAAGCTCCAACCGATTCTCCAACCAGGCGCCCAACCAGGCGCCCAACCAGTCGCCCAACCAACAGTCCAACCAACGGTCCAACCAACAGGACCCCTACTAGTAGTACTGGTCAAGGTGACGAACCGACTGTTTCCTCTGTTGCCCCCAACACCGCCAACCCCAATGGATCACCTAATAGTAGTATTTTGGGTTCTACTACGCCAACCTCGGCACCTCAAAGCTCAGGGGGTTTGAACGCATCGACTTGGTGTCCTCTTTGGAGTACTATATCGGTTGCTGTTGTTTCTGCTGCTATTTTCAGTTGGTAGGAGAGTCACGGCCCGTGGCGCTCCGGTTTGTTCGCTTGTTCGAGTTGAATAGTCACGGTTCAAGTCATTGGAGCGCGACAGCACAAGTCATCATTTTATTGTCCTGATTGAAGGAATACTTCCTGTGATTTCGTTTTGCGGGATCTCGATAGTAATACATGTTTTATAGTACATTACACGTTTTGTTTCACAGACAACAAACATGACTGCTTGCAACAGTATCGAAGTAGTACCAATGTTTGGCTTGCTGTGTCTGTTGCGAAACAGAAGCTTCCCTTTTCTGCAGGATTGGGCAAATGTCCATTCTTGGAACGTCTTCGATTCCGAAGTCGCTCTTGACGAATACGGTCGTACTGGAGACGCTGGTCAGCGTCTCTTAGAATGCGTACGGCCAAGACGACCGAGTCCATTTTGCGTTCGGCTGCCATGCGCTGTATGTGCGTGGATTAATCTTGTTGGCGGGAACCTAGCTTGGCTAGAAGCGTGAATGAATTTGTTCTGGTGGGGTGGCTGCCACACTCACTCACAACACAAGTCAGCGTAGGCACCGAAAGCGTCAACGTACGGCGGACCCAACGGATCGAAACCCATGGTAGCAGTCAAACATGCATGGATTGTTGGATGTTCCACCAGACTTTCGGTGAGCGGGCAGAAAGCAACAGATCGTGCATTATTGTGGAGTATTAGTACTCTTGTTGTGTCTTGTGTCAAGGTATTAGAGTTCTTAAGAATAGGTAAAAGCGAACACCTTAGAGGGCGTTCGTTTTCCTCTCTTGGAAGCTGTCTAAAATAAATGAAATAATGTCTGTCTACTAGAAAGAGGGGCCACACTACTGGTTGTTGAGGTACGGAACATGATGTATTAGCCATGCTTGTAGCTAGACTCTGTTTGCGATTTTGGTTTTTTATACTAATATAGCTATCGTCGTTCATCATGAAATCAATTTTCCGAATCCTCATCCTACCTACAAAAACAAGAACAACAGGGCCGTTCCATAGAAAGAATCTCTATTGTGCCTTGGTTGGAATACCAGGTGCTTCCACAGGATCTTCCCCTTCATGTTGTAGATTCTTGTGATCGTCCAAACTTGGACTAATCGCCACGGTCGTTGAAACCTTGGCACCAGAAGCTCCACCCAACCATTTGGTTTTGAGGTATTTGGGAGAGGACATTTCTTCCAGTCGTGATCGTGTACGATCAAATGCAAAGACTTCGTCATGAATATAATCTTCCTTGTTGCCTTCGACGACGAAAATTTCATCAATCGTCTTGCCGTGTGTGTGCAAAACCAATTTGACTTTTAATTCGTACATGGAATCCACAAAGGTAATGAACCGACGGAGCCAATTCAATTCGTTGATGGACAATTTGGGGATACGGCCACAGAAAACAGTAGAGAAATTGTTGGCAATGACAAGGTAATCGGCAGCTCCCAAGGCCTTTTTGCACAAATCATCAAAATCAAAGTAGGCTACTCGTTTGGCGACACATCCCATGGGAATGGGGACTCTGCGTCCCTGGGTTTCCAACGAAGTAGGATTGGCGGCATGGCCTTCGGTGAGGGTATAAAATAGTTTGCGGAAATCCTTGCCTTGTCCCTTGGTCATGTACACGCGGGGTCGCTTTTCTCCATCGGGGGAATCGTCCAAGGCCATGGCGGCGTTGGCCAGCATACGATAATCTGTCTCGGAATCCAACAAATCGACAACAACGGTTCGCTTCTCTAGCAAATGAATAAAAGGGATGAATCGATCACGTTGCAATCCATTGAGGTACAAATCGGTGGGTTTGCGGTTACTGGTCGCAATCAACACACATCCCTTCTTCCACAAGCCTTCAAACAAACGTTGCAAAATCAAGGCATCCGCCACATCGGTGACTTGAAATTCATCCAAACACAAGAGACGACCTTGCTTCAAAATTTGATCCACGACAGGAGCAATCAAATCTCCATTTGGATCCAACTTGCGTTGTTCATGCATATGTTGATGAACTTGCAACATGAATTTGTGATAGTGGACCTTTTGTTTGTCGTTGGCCCATGGACCGGTATCTACCGAGTCGTAAAATAGATTCATCATGAAGGTTTTACCACAACCGACACCTCCAAACATGTAGGTTCCTCGCATGGGAGGATTGACGGCTTCATTGACTTGATCGACGACTTTTGCAGCAGCGGCTGCTGGGGCAGAAGTTCCAAACAAACCACCAAACAAGGACATGGTGGTAGTGTAGGCATCGGATGTCTCGGAAGCCGTTGTTTTCACAACAACCGCAGAAGGCTTAAATTTGGGAGGATCATTGGCCATGAGGGCTTCATAGACTCGGTCCAATTCGGCGACGGCCCGAAGTTGGTGGTCATCTGGTTGAACTTCTCCCTTTTCAATCAAAGCATTCAATTTGGCCGTCACAACACCTTCAGAATTGTCCACAGCAACGGGTTCAGCAGAAAAGTGACGGAAGGATTGGAATCGGAAGTCTTGCTTGGATTCCGATGAGGATAGGGCAGTTTCGAAAAGCCGAGGAAGTGCTACTTTTCGGGTTGTTGACAAGATGTGATGACTCCGACAAATTCTCAGGGCAGACGCCTTGACAATTTTGGATGTGGACGTGGCAGTACGCGAGAACATGGTAGTGATAATGTCGACGATAGATTGAGATGAATGGTGGTTTTCTTTTGTCTCTTTTTCTTTTACAGAAGTTTGGTAAAGAAACAACGGAATCAAATGCAGTTGCAGTGAAGCCAACCTTGGCAACGAGAAGCGCTTTATAAAAGTGAACACAAGAAGAAAAATGCCCAACCGGCATCATCGGGTTGAAGAAAGAGAAGACAGCGCACGACTGCGCGAACCAGTGTGTCCCTCTCCTTGTCTTGCCGTCGTGCGTCTGATAGGACGTCACGAACCAATTTTGCAAGCCACCATCCACAAACATTTTTGCATTCCCCCATTTTTTCTGTTGCCCATTTGACCGACACCCCACCACACGATTGAGAGAACAGAACAACCCATTGCAAGTCATGGCCAACGAGTACACAGATGAACGAATTGTAGATGCCTGCAGGGAAGGTGATATTGACACTCTTCGAGGATGGATGGAATCCTGTTGCCAAGCTCCTGCCCAGTCGGAGGAGTGGTCCAAACTTCGTCCCTGGACCGACGCAGAATCTCGTTCCTTTGAGTCCCCCCTTGTGTTTGTCGCTATTGATTACCAACAAGTGGATGTGGTAGAGGCTTTGTTGGATCATTTCAAAGAGCCTGCTTTCCTAAACGTGTTGGATGCTGATGACTATACTCCTCTTCAATGGGCTAGTAACGCTGGTGCCCTCGATGTGGTGCGATTGTTGATGGAACGTGGAGCCAAGGTAGATCAAGATGCCCTCGATTATGCCAAAGAGGAAGGTCACACGGAAATTGTACAATTGCTCAAGGGACAAGTCGATTTGTATTCTACATTGAATGGAGATATTGATGAAATCATGATCAAGGCCAGTCGTATGGGAGATGTCGAAAAGGTCCAAGAGTTGATTGCCCAGGGATATGATTTTGAAAAGTGGAGGGATGAGGATGGTTCTTATCAAGAATATTCTCCCATTTATGTTGCTATGAAGAATGGTCACATTGAACTCATTCGGGAGTTTTTGCAGGCGGGTGTCGAGGCAGAACTCCATTCGACACACTTCAATCACGATGTGGAAAACACCACCCCACCTCCTCCTGCCGAATTGACCCAAGAACAAATTGATGCCTTTACTCAACAAATGTTGGAGGAAGATGAAAAGGAAGAAGCCGAACCATCTTCATGACAAACTTGACAACAATATGGTAGACTACTCGAATAGTCCAAACTAGTTTTCGATGATATATTTGTTGGTGGTGGTAGGTAGCGCTGCACAGTTGTGAAGAAGCCATGATTCCAAGTCTACGATAGTTGAACCGTGATGTTTCTTGTCTGGAGATAATGTATAGTTGTAGTATAAGTTACAAAAAAAAGCCCGAGGGGAAGCTCAGACAAAAAGGCTAGACTAGACTTGGCCAAGCCAAAACATGACACAAAGTGCAACGCAAGACGATCTTCTCTAGAGCACCAATACTTCATAGTTGCTCTCTGCGTCATCCCCAGATGCCGTGGCAACTTCATATTCCCCAGGTCCGCCAATCTCGGAATTTTCTTCAACATCATCGATTCCTTCCTCGTCGGAAACAAACCCAGACATGTTTCCTTCACTCTCACTTGTGCTGAATTGGTCGTCTTTTTCGTAGTCACCGTCTTCGGAAGCGAGTCCGTAGCCACCAAATCCAATCACGCAAATGGCCAGAGTCAAACCAACCCAAAGGAACCATGGTTGTCTGTTCTTCACTTGAGGAGGTTCTTCATCAAAGATGGACCAATCCCCAATGGGAGGAAGTGACGTAGGCAACTCAGGTACATCAAAGGTGATGGACTCGACGGTATCGAAATAGGTACTGCCCAATTTGTTGGAGTTCAAAATGAGCTTGTTGCGAAAGGCAGCCATGTTGTCCTCAATCACATTCACTACGACAGCTTCAAAATCATCGGCAGAACAGTCTCGACAGTATCCAGCAATTTGCATGTCTGTCGACAACACAGAACCTCCCTGGGCAAATACATCTTCGTCTTCGAGGTCGAGCAAGTTTTGGTACAAAAAGTCGGCTTGGGCGACTTCGGTATCTCCTTCCATTGCAAAAATGATGGCACCGAACACTTCTTCGAACGTCTCTTCCAATACTTGTTTCTCTGTGTCATTCATTGGGGCATGTACTACTTTCATTTGGAACTGAGCCAAAGAAGTAACCATGGAAGGATAGGTGAATGTCGTCCAAATGCTATTGAGAGTATCCGAGACGTCATTCAAGTAATCTTGCACCATTCTGAGAGAGACGAAAACAACAGAATGCTCTGGCTTGTTACCTTCAAATGAGATAGTCATGGTGGATCGTACTAGCGAGCATTCGTCGTTGTTGGTAAAACAAGCCGAGAAAATTTCGCTGGTGATGGATTCAAACTGGACCAAGGGTAGACCAGTCTCCTCTGACAAGGTAGGAAGATTCGGCTGTAGAGCGCCCAATATTTCACTATCCATTTGTGCTAGCACCTCCTCCGTCGTGCCAGCAATGGAGATCTTCCCCACCTCCAACTGAAATTCGTATGTGATCGAGACACTCGTTCGTTCGGCGTTGGCGAAGCCGAATGACAATGCCAGGAATAATAGGTGCAGAAACTTCATTGTGCCAAATCAAATCCAAATCTACAAAGATATGAGGGAGACTACCTCTTGAAAATTTATATACTCCCAGATCACTGCAACAAGTAATACGTTGTTGCTGATGATGTTGGTGATGAATAGGATTGAGTGAAGTGGCCATGGAAATACATGGTTCACTGCATGATTATTATGTGAATTGAATGAGAGCATCGCTAAAGCTTATACATAAGCCTAGGACTGTCCCAAGTGTATCTGATTGTCTAACAATAGCCGACCAACCTCGCGCGCGGGCCGGCCTAACTGACGGCCACTTCTTCAGTGATGATCGCATCTTCACAAATACACAAATACAACAACAATGAGGAAATGGACCCCACCAGAGCAATGAAGAGTGGCAACAACCACAGGTGGCATCTAGATTCGCCATGCAAGTTCTTCCCAGAATCTTCGTCACCATTGCAAGTTTGACCATGCATGGATTCCTTCCTTTGCAACAAAATGGAGATTCTTCTGGTATTGTGAAGAAGAGGCGCGATGCAACTGGCTCTTTTCTACGCCCAGGCATGGTGGTTGCCTGGGCGCAACCAAAGGGGATCAACTATTCTTCTTCTCAAAGTCATCGACCTTCACCCGCCACGCATCGGTTAGAGTTTGGAGATTTCGCAGTACCCTCGAGGTTCGATGATTGGGCCATTCCCAGCATAGAGGTACACAAGGAGAAACCTGTCATCCTTGTGGTGCAACAGCTATGAGGACGTACAGCTAGTAGGCTGCATCTTTTTCGAACATGGAACTCAAGAATTGTCTGCTCAAACGGTTCGGTAGACAATGCGGACAATCGCGCAGGATTATCTACGGGATCAACATCAACTGGCTACACTTGACTACGCAGCATATCCATTGCTCGTCGTATGGATCGATCAACATTATACCATATACCTCATGACATGGCTCTTATCATCAAAGGCTGTATGATGGATCCTTCAACTTAGTGTAGGAACCCCCTGGGAGCTCTCTTTCTGCAGGTTGAAGCCACCACAAGATTCATACTAGTACTAAAGAGCCGTTGCAACATGCCGCAAGCTGCACATCTACTAAACTAAACAATGGTGATACAGAATCGCGATACTGCACCCTACTTGAGAATGAAGTCGGTGCTTAGTTTTTACGTATTCAGTTTCGTCATATATGTGTGTTCCTCATTTGTCACTGCCTGCCGGAACACTCCTTTCTTCGCTCAAGCCAATCATGGTCATGGAGGGGAATCTCTTCATATTTGGATCATTACTCCCATCACTCTTGCTCTCCCCACTCTTGGTTTCCTCAGTGTGTCCGCTTTCTTGTATCTCCTCAATTGTTTGCTGCTGCAAGGGAACACTATCTCGATTATCTTCGTAGTAGTGACTGCTTGTTCCCTCCTCGGAACTTCGCATTGAACAACCTGGATAGGTCGTTTTTTCTACAGGGTCTCGGGGCTCTCCCCATTGAAAATTTTGACTTGGTCGGTCGCGACCCGATGCCGAAAATCTTGAAGAGTCCGAAATTTCATTGACTCCAGACTGCCTAGAAGATTTCCTCAAGCTATTCAACATGTTCTCACTCTTTCTACCATTTGGATTTGAGTACTGATGAGCCAGTGTGATCTTGGGAATAAAGATAAGCAATAGTACCATCATCGAAATGATAAAAATGATGAAGGTGAGTGTAAGGTACCATGCTTGAGGCAGCTCTTTCACCAAGACGAGAAGAGGGCCGCCAATGAGAAATGCTTGCAGCATGCATACCACGACCATCGCAACGTATTTAGACTCAGAGAATTCGGACTTGAAGTTTCTTGCCTGGTACGCTTGAACGTTGGCAACCAACAAGATACCAAAATTGAGAACAACTGTGATGCTCACGTACGGCCAAGGCCGATCCATGACACAGGTTCCGTAGGTGGCAATGACTCTATTCCAAGGATCCGTTCCTTCCATGGCCCGGCGTTCATAGCGCAGTGGATCTAGGAAGGTCCAGGTAGTTAGCGTGATAAAATTCAACGTCAATAGGATGATGAACGGTTTAAGGACATCCAGCGCCGTGACCTTGACTTTGAGAAACGATTCCGCGTTGTGATTGATTCGATTAATTCGCCACATCTTGGCAAACAAAGCCGAAAAGGTTATAGTGAATCCAGTAAATACCAACCAGACAGGACTCATGCACATGAATTGACCTCGACGTTCGGTAAAACTGGACGAAGAATCGTCAAACCCTAGTGGTATCATTGCAGCACCAAAAATCACGACGCCCACTGCAATCATACAAAGGAAGCCAGGTTGGGCAACTCTGACTACTCTCACATTCCTGTTCATCCAAGTCCAGCAGCCAAAGCCCAAGGACACTAGAAAGACGATTCCATAGAGCGTAAACCCGAGGATTCGAATGGTAGTCAAGTAGTTTTGATCAACTTTCAACTCGGGCAACGTCAATGGGATACGCATATGCTCCAGAACGTTGGTTCCGAGGAAGTCAGGTAAGTTTGCTGCTTCCACTGCAGCCTGATTCGATGTGGCGGTATCCACAAAGTTGTTTTTGTTGTTTGCCATGGCGAGAGTGAGGAGAGTATCCATCGAAATGGCACCCATATCATAGGGTAACTGAGCTATCAACCCAGAAGCCTTGTTCTGACTCAACATTTCCAGTTGTACACCAATTCCATCGGCAACAACGAAAATAACATTCGGGAAATCTTGGACCAACTCGATCCACAGTTCTTCAAGGAACATTGGACCACCAGAAACTGGGATTACTGCGTGCAGTTCATCTCCCATTTCTAAACATAATTCACGGATAAGTTCGACAGCAAGAGTAAAGTTCTCCTTCATATTGAGTGGACTCAAAGCTGCCTCCTTCCAAACATGGCCATCTTCCGCAATAGAGGCGCGGACACCATTTGCACGAGCAATGAGGTTCGGAGTGTTGTCCGCTAGAATTGCGTAGGTACCTCCCTGAGGTTGAACCTGCTGTAGAAGCTTCCCAAGCTGTCTTCCAAAGAAGTCATTGTCGGTTCCAATGTATGTCGTTCTTGCAGAGTTTGGTGCGTCGCTATCAAACGTCACAACCGGAATGTTTCTCGCCAACGCTTCATTTATCACTGGAATGATGGTGTCTTCATTGGTAACACCAATGGAGAGCCCGTCTATCCCTTGTTCGATTAAAGACATCACTAACTCGGCTTGTTCAGCTCCATCTGGTGTAGATGCATTCGGACCAACCATGACACATTCAACATCATAATCTGGAGAACTCAACGATAGTTCACGAGCTCGGTCGATGCAACCATCGTAAGAGAGGTCGTAAAAGGCATTAATGGACTTCGGACAGAGTGCAAACTTCAGGGCGTTTGTTGGATACGAGCCAAACATCATAGCTCCAATAAGGAGCACCGACACTTTCAACAGCATGTTCATATTGTAGGAGACACTGGTTCCGTATATGTGCGGCGCGTTCAGGTCTTCCAATCTCTTGCTGTTCTAGTTGTTTTTGCTGGTATGCCTTGATAATATGTGGCAGATAACAACGAAAACAACGAAAACACCTTACAAAGAGCAATCTGAATGCGTTTGCTGTTGTGTTTTATTGTGTTTATGGTCCAACCACAACATGTTGGGGGTTGAAATGGCTGCTGGATATGCTGGATACTGGATACTGGATACTGCAAATCTGCACAGGGAGTTCCATTTGCAGCCTGGAATGATGATTGCAGGCTAATTCATCTATTGGTATTCGCTCTGGATGAAGGTACTAGTACTAATTGCCATGTTGTACCGGCATCTGTGATCCGAGTTTTCGTCATGATGGGTACAAGCCTTGTAACTGCTTCATTGTCAATGGTAGCGCATACAAGGGGTCCACCGGTAATATTTAATGGTTTTATCGTCGGGGCAAGACCTTTAGATGGCCGAACAGTTCGTGTTCGTGCTTTCTTCTTGTTCTAGAAATCAAGCAAGAAGAATACTACATACTACTAACTACTACCACTTATAGTACAACCGCGCAGCACTAAGCAGATTTGTTATAGAATTATTAACTCAACAAGTAAGGTACTAACTCGTATCGCTCGATCGCTCCGTGTTCGTTGTTGGCGCAAAATACCGGGTAGGCTTCCCGTGTTGTTGTTCACGAGTTTCTGAGATGATTGCAAAAAATCTGGTAGGTAGCATGTAGGCGTGTACAGTACCGTACTACTAGTACTAACGTTGGTACATACTAGTGCCTACTACCCCGTCTGGGTTGTGGTACGTACGTATTGGTTACCCAGTAACCATAATATGGACACCCCACGATTGCCAGACTTTGCGACCTCAGATATTCTTTTCTACACTACCTTTTTCTTTGCTTCTTTTTTCATGTTGTAGAGCTTGTCTTCTGGTTTATGCCTAGGTAACTTTTTCTATAGAAGGAGTTTTTTGAATAGATGCTTGACAAAATCAACAACAATGATGAGGAAATGGACCAGAGTATAATGAAGACAAATAAGCGTTCCAAAAAAGAAACTACTTGAGGCATGTAGACAACAAAGCACTCTATCTATTCGCTACGATTATAAGTTACTGCTCAAATTATCCTACCAATAATCGAACGTCCTCGCGGAAGAAATGCCTTGGCCGAAGAGAATGAGGTTTCTGGTACATTAAGTTGGACAAGTGCTCATCTGGAAACGTAAATGCCTGTGCTGGTAACGTTTTCAATACTTTTATCCCTTTATAATATGTTTTGTCAGGGTTAATGTTGCTCAACATTCTTCAAAATCTCAACCAGAAATCACTGCTGGAAGTCAAACTGGTAATCGCACGTCCAACCACGTGGAGGTGTCAACAGAGAGGCTCTGCTGTCCATTCGTCGTCGGCAGTTTGGAAAAATTCCGGAATTGGCTGTGACGTCCCTGATTTCTCCAAAGAATCTGAGAATTCTTCTCTGTTGAATGTATGACAAGTGAAACACAACTTTGACAATTGAATGATGCCCCCTTAGACTTCAGCTTTTAGTCCAAGCACAACGACACTTGTTTCTTTCGTCCTTGCTATCAGGATATTGGCAACAACCACTGCCCGCATCTAGATTCGCCATGCAAGTTCTTGCCAGAATCTTCGTCACCATTGCAAGTTTGACGAAGCGCGGATTCCTTCCTTTGCAACAAAATGGAGATTCTTCTGGTATTGTGAAGAGGCGAGATGCATCGGGCTCTTCTCTACGCCCAGGCATGGTGGTTGCCTGGGCGCAACCAAAGGGAATCAACTATTCTTCTTCTCAAAGTCATCGACCTTCACCCGCCACGCATCGGTTAGAGTTTGGAGATTTCGCAGCACCCTCGAGGTTCGATGATTGGGAAATTCCCAGCATAGAGGTACACAAAGAATATGTCATCCAAAAATCCTTCACTCCTTCGCCACCACTTCCCCCAATGGGCAAGGCCTCGGTAGGCCAAACACAACGGATGACCAACATAAGGAAGAACGATTGGAGAGATCGATTTCTCATGTCCCGCTCCCGAAAGACTCAAACACTTCCTCCAATCCAAAGAACGGATATTTTCTTGGCTTTGGCTTACATTTGCAATATGTTTGCTATGAGCCTTTCGGTTGTGACGGTTCCTGCCTTGGCAAGTGCTTCTTTTGCCGGCACGGGTGAATCCAATGCATTTGAGAGCACTGTCGCCAGTATGGCACCACTGGGAGGTGCTATCGGAAAGGTGGTCAATGGATTTGTGGTGCAACAGCTTGGAGGACGAACAGCTAGTTGGCTGTATCTGGTGGCGCTGGCTGGTCTCCTGGCTACCATGAGTTGTACGTCATACACGCCTTCAATCGGGTTCTTTCTAATGGCCTTTGAGTTCCTATCGAGTATTCAATGGACATCCATATGCATGGTCTTGGATGAAACATACAAAGACTCACCCAAGGCGCTGGCGCGTGGGATTGCTCTAATGAGTTTTGCAAGCTACTGTGGGACACTGGCGGCGAAAACATTGGGGGCTACTATGCTGAACCTGACGGGATCATGGAGAACAGTTACCCAAATTGGCGCTGGGGCAGCCGTACTAGGAGCATTGTCGATGATTCAGGGAGTTCCAAAGTCAACTGTATCGGTAGCGGCCCCAAGTCGCTTCCAAAGGTTCGTCACACAAGAGAGGCGGACGACCAACCCTCTCCTGATTCTAAAGTCTGTCTTGACCAATCGAATGTTTTGGATGGTTGGAGTTGGGCACTCCTTGGGATACATCGTTCGGCAAAGTGACCGTCTATTGATTCCATTCTTGAATCAAGTAACTGGATTTTCTCGTGAGTCTATTTTTGTTGTTGATTTCTATTGCTTGGAAACTCCTTTTGTTTTCCAATAGCTCACTATTCGTCCACATCACAGGAACCATTTGTGCAACGTTAACCTCCTCAATCACTGTTGGATATTTGTTGGGTCTGCGACAGGGTACCTTGTTTTCCCAAATGGAACATGTCGCGGATCAAATGGCCCTCTTGAAACGAAACTACTTCACGGCGATCGGATCGTTCCTCGGTCTCGGATTGTGTTCCATCATTGCCAATGTACCGTTGCCATATTTGAAGGCGGGAATGGTTGCGGTTTTCTCTGGACTCTCGGCCTACAGTGTGTCGTTCCAATTCTCACAAGTGCCTACTCTCGTTTCTAGCGTGGTATTCCCCAAGGACAAAGCCGTTGCTCTCTCTCTTGTAGACGCTGCTGGGTTCCTGTTTACTTCCCAAGCATTGGCGATGAACACTCGAGTGCTGGGTCAGTTTGGTTGGGCACCTTCTTGGACGTTTCTGTCGCTTTTTCTGGGATTGGGTTCCTCCTTGATATTACGTTCCATTGAGCCAATACTTGAACAGCACCGTGCTTTTCGGTAGCTTTGTGGCCCATCATCTGTTGCCATTTCAACAGATCAAACATGCATCATATTGTAACAATATGCTTTGTAATTTGTGTAATCCTTCATTTATACACGAATTCAGTCCCGCGTACACATAGCTGATAGCTGACCGGTGCCACAAATCCATTTTTCGAACACCAGCAACACGCGTACCATGGCCGATGAAACGGACAAAACTCCCAGCGGACCAGCCATTCGCATGGTCATCCAGCGATACCGACAGGCAAAACTGTTGATTCAAGAAAGTGAAGTTGTGACAGTCGGACACGCAACACCTATCGATGCAGCTGAGAACCCTCCACAGGCAGCAGGACTTTTGGCCTATGTCAGTTTCGCTGCCACAGCAACCCCAACCAAAGTCGAACAAGCCGTGAAGACCCTTCTAAACCTTCCAGTTCTCACATTGGGTGCTTGGGGCGACGGGTCAGTGGCAAAGAGTCTATTGCAACTCTCATCAGAGCGACTCTCCGAACTGGGTGAGAATGGAACTGTATCTTTGTCGTTGGTTCTGGTACCTCAAGCCAATTTGACTGCCAAGGTGAAGAGACTAGGTAAGTCCATTCAATATCGAGATCAGATTTCCAAATCAGAAGGTGAAGCATTGTACGATATGTTCGTGGGGAATGTTCAAACGGTTTTGGATGATCACCTTGCAGTTTGCAAAGGGGACAAGGCACCTGAACAATCGTCAAAGGGCAACAATCAGGCAAATACACCAGACTCCAGTATTCCACCCAATGACTTGTTTCATCCTCCGCACTCTCTTTTGTACGGGTCGTATGATGAGGATAATGTGTTTCCAGTAACCTTGGCTTCAGGAGAACCTCTGACCAAGTCTGCTATGAAGAAGCTGAAAAAGATCTACGAAGCGCAAGTCAAACGGCATGCCAAGTTTCTAGAAAAGGGAGGGACTCCAAACTCTTTGTTATTGGATTCTCCTAAAGAAACACAACTGGATGACGCGACGACACCCACGGCTCGGGTAGAATCCAAATATAACTCCCTTGTCCAGGTTGTGGCTGGCAGTTTTGGCAAGCGACAGGGTTTGGAGCTCCAGTCGGATATGGGCCCATTTTGTCATGTTGTTGAACTGGAATAATCACACTAAATCTTCTAGACAACACAAAGCTCAAGTTACAGAAACTAGGCGACACTCAAACGAACTACAAATAGTTGTACTTGTATGGTACAAGAGCATGGCAACCTGAAAACTCCAAAGCTTGAAACTTCCAAGTCACCCTCGCTCCCATGAAACTCTAGAAATCTTGCCAAGCTCGCATGCCCCCTAGACTCTGGAGCTTGTTCGTGGCAATAATTGTATTGACAGCATTCTTGACTTTGGCCTTGGCTTGTTTCAAGTTCTTCAGATCTTGCATATTGTTGGAAAGTTCATTCCTGTCAAGATCCGACTGATTGGCCTTCATCCATCGGCTGTTCAACGCGTTCTTAGCGGTAATGCGCTTCTCTGGATCCACCGTCAACATCCTAGTGATCAGATTCTTGGCATCGTCCGAAACATGACTCCAATACCTCTTGTGAAATTTGTATTCACCATATCGAATCTGTCGCATTACCTCTTCTCCTTCCCCGCGGAAAGGTCGGTATCCTCCCAACACAATGTAGATGATTACCCCAAGACTCCACATGTCACAAGGAATGTCATATGCAGGTCGATGTTCCAAAATTTCAGGCGCAACGTATCCTTCTGTTCCACACTGCGTTCGGAGACAGTTTGGAAACGTAACTGTTTTGGCATAGCCGAAATCGCTAATCTTCACATCCGTATCACTTCCTGCTTTGAGGAGCAAGTTTTCTGGCTTCAAGTTGCGATTGGCAATCTTCTTTGCATGGCAGTACTCCACTGCCAACAAGAGCTTGCGGCTTACTTCTTTGGCATCAAACTCAGTATAATGGCGTTTCTCAATGATACGGTCAATCAAATCACCACCTCTCATGCACTCCAAAACAAGGTATGTATAATCAGGCTCATCGAATACGTCATACAATCTGACAATGTGCTCACACTCAGCAACCTGTTGTAGCGAGGCAATTTCATCATGCAAGGCAACTGCGTCACTAGGGTGCAAGTCCTTCCTTGTGACCCGCTTGGCAGCAAACTCCTCGTTTGTTTGCTTGTTGACTACCAGATGCACCACAGAGAACGTTCCGACCCCGATTTGTTCACCCCAAGAGTATGTGTCTACGAATTCTTCCTCGTCGTCGAGGATCATTCCCATGGACTGCTCCAAGGGGTTGGGTTCGGCCATACCTGCAATTGACTGGAATTTGTTCTTTGCAATAATCTAGTAGTGGCATGAGGTGCACAAAATGAGCAGGCTCCAGCAACACTCCAATCAAGGAACACAAAGGTACATACCGTGTTGACCGCTGTTTTCAACACATTTGTTGGCTTCCAGTGCTTTCTCATAGATTCTTGGGTTTGGCTGAGATCCTTGGCAATCAGAGCTTCATCTTCGACTTCCATCCATTCACATGATAGAGCATTTTGTGCCGATATCCGACTATCAGGTCGAACGACAAGCATTTTCGAGATCATCTCTTTCGCGGACGGAGAAATTTCGGCCCAATACTCCTCGTGGAATTCGAAGTCTCCAGATGTAATCTCTTTGGCCAAACTATGAAGAACGCCTTCGAACGGAGGGTATCCAGCCAACAAAACGTAAGCCAGAACTCCAAGCGACCAAACATCACATCTCTGATCATATCCCCTAGTTTTCCTTTCTAGAATCTCTGGAGCAACGTACTGCGGCGTTCCACACAAAGTCCTCAAACCATTTTCATGCGGAACCTTTTTGGCAAACCCAAAATTGGCAATTTTCACACTAGTGTCGTCACCCAATTCCTACAACACATTGGATTCATGAGTGAATGTGTACAAGACCTGCAAGCCATACAGTCCACGCAATACGTACCACCAGTAGAAAGCTCTCAGGCTTGATGTCACGATGGGCCACTTTCTTTCGATGACAGTAGTCAATGGCAGAAAGAGCAAGTCGGCATACTTGACGCGCTTCACGTTCTGTGTAGACTTCCTTTTGAACAATACGAGACATTAGATCGCCACCCTGTACTCTTTCAAATACCATGTACACATCATTGGGCTCTTGGAACACATCATACAGACGAATAATATGGGGACCTCCTCGAAGCAATTTCAAAGCAGATACTTCCTCTTTGATCGTTCGGAGTCCTTTGCTGTCGAGCTTGTTCAGGTACACATGCTTCACATTATACCGAATCTGAGTGGAAATGCGGGTACAATCAAAGACGGACGAAGCGTTTCCCTCTGCCAACACATCACCAACTTTGAAAAACGTTTTGAATGGCTTGCCGCTAGGACTATCCTCATTGTATCGAGCGTGACCGGATTTGGTAGCACCTGTCATGTACGAAAATTGGGAAACGATGGAACCTCCTTGGCGCTTCTCCATGTAAGTGGAGAAGTCATCGTTGAGTTGTTTGAGTCGGTTGGCCGCCATGAGCTGAAGGAACGGTGCAAAGCAGATGAATGAGGAATGTGTTAACACCACAAAGAGAGAGAATACTATTTGAATACGCACCGTGTTGACAGCCGCTCGCATCTTGCGTTTGGCTTCCATGGAACTCTTGAGCTTATCAACATCCACCGTGTGCGTCGCCAGATCCGAGTCGTTTTCTGCCATCCATTCATGCTTCAACGCCTCTGTTGCATTGACACGTTTGTTGGGATTGATCGTCAAACATTTAGCCACCAAATCTTTGGCACCACTCGAGATATGACGCCAGAATTGTGGCCTAAAGTCGTATTGCCCATTTCGGGTCCTGTCAAACACCTTGTCTTCATCGTCGTCATCAAAGGGAAGATATCCACCAAGTAGCAAAAACAAAATGACACCCACACTCCAAACATCACACTTGACATCATAGGAAGGCCATCGTTCCAGGATTTCGGGAGCCAAGTAACCAGGAGTACCACAAAGGGTTCGACATCCATTCTTTCGTTCCACCGACTTGGCAAACCCAAAATCAGCCAATTTGACAGGAAGCAAACTATTGGGTGTCTGAAGGTCAAAGCATTGGGTGAGTCTATCTGTATATTGCACGACAATACATACAAGAGTTTGCAACAACAAAAGAACAAACAAGCACATGCAAAAACACCATAACGTACCGCCAACAGCAAGTTTTCGGGCTTCAAATCCCGATGCGCTACTCGCTTGGAATGCATATATTGCAGCGCACTCAAGACACATCGACAACAATCCCTCGCTTCACTCTCGGAAAACGTCTTTTTTTCAATAATCCGATCAAACAATTCTCCCCCCGACATGAGTTCGGTGACCAGATAGCAATAGGTCTTTTCTTCAAAGACTTCGTACAATTGGACAATATTGGGACCATCACGAACGGCTTGGAGATTCTTGATTTCATCCTTGAGAGCATCCCGTTCTCCCCAGAACATTTTGGAACGATCGACTTGTTTGATGGCATAGGTCTGTTTGGTAGGTCTATGGATTCCAATAAAGACGACGGCAAACGCTCCGTATCCCAGCTGAGGAGAGAATAGCGAATAGAGTAGAAATCGAATAAAGAGAAATGGGTGAGAAGGAATGTTGGACATATCACATGTTGTTGGAACCCACCAAAATAACACAAATAATATATGGAGCAAAATATAACAATACAGCCAATGCTTGCTTACCTTGGTTCCTCGCTCATAGATTTCATCAAACTTGGTCTTGACGACACTTCGCATCTGCACATCTAAACTGGGTGCAACGGAAAAGTCATCATCTTGCAACACACGTGGAGGTTTGGTCGAAGTACTGACAAAGGAAGCGGCAGGAGGAGGAGGTGGTGGCTTGGCCTGTGTTTCCGGGGGAGGTGGAGGCGGAGTCTCGTTGACTCTTGATAGACTATTGCTGCTGCTGTTATTATTGTTGTTGTTGTTGCTGCTGCTGTTGCTGTTGTTGGGATTAAAGACAAAGGATTCGGCACTGGGAGGTGCTTTGAATTCTGTCTTTTTGGTGTGAGCCTGTCGCTTCTTGGCTTGGGCTGCCTCTCGATGCGCAGCCGAAGAGTTGGTAGTCTTGGGATGCGGTGGAGGTGGAGTGAATTCCGGAAGTGG
Organism: Nitzschia putrida; assembly: GCA_016586335.1. Lineage (NCBI taxonomy): Eukaryota > Bacillariophyta > Bacillariophyceae > Bacillariales > Bacillariaceae > Nitzschia > Nitzschia putrida. The sequence continues at coordinate 113,662 of BLYE01000003.1, forward strand.
AGACTTCCATGGCTTGTCCTGGACCGGGGTATGCGGCTCGGAAGTGGTGGGAGCAAAATTGGATGCACTTGTAGTCGTTGTTGGTGGCGGAGGATTCTGTACCATACTCATGGGCGACATGTATGGACGACTGTCGACTCCTTCACGTTTATTCGATTCCATGACAGAAGTGTGTGCTGTCAAGGGTCTTCGGACTTCAGGAACATCGTCGTCTTCCTCTCCAAAGAAATTTCCTGCCAGTCCGGCAGTTTGGTCTTTCGAAGCTCCGCATCCCATGGTCTTCTCTTGTGTAGAAATCAACAGGATATGTTGCTTCTGTATGTATACCTTCCTTCTCTTGTGTCTATTCTTCTACTAGCAGTTCTAGTCCAGTCGTCACTGTTGGAAACAATACAACGCAACACCAGTTCACAACAGGGAATACCGGTAGCTTCCACAGGAAATCAAACTGAATATCCTTCAATTTCTTGCAGGTTCTACTACAACAGATTTCTGGCAATATCGGCTCGTCGAATGGATTTCTTGCAACCTCAATTCCAAAAGCTATCAAACACTTTGGATATTTCTTCAAGGAAACAATCAATACAACCACAACTACGGGCAACAATCGAGACGAACAATATCGTAGGTGGGAGACTTGCCCAAAATCCTTAGAGGTGCGGTCACTCCAGGCTTCCGAGACCAGAAGGGATTCACCTCCTCCAATGGGATGTCTTCGCGACAACTTTCGGTCATTTTTCTATGCGAATTTATGTCACTCAAGCGCCTGACCTCCGAGCATGTCACCCTCTGTTCACGTCCTATGTATGTTTGTACTATCAGGGACAACCTTATGTACTATTACAACACTAATCCACCACCTACCAATCCTTCATCCATTCTTTCGTCACAACCGCCGCAACCACAATGACCAACATGGCCTGTTGTGCTACGACGCTGATCTGATCCATCCACAATGACACCAACTATTATGTGTACCGTGTAGCTCGGCCATTATACACCTGACGACGACGACGACCAGGTAGCCAGCCACCTGTGAGATAATGCCGTTTCAGCTGTCACGCGCTCCTTGGGATTCACTTTCATCATGCCTTGCAACAGTTCCCTGGCATCCACCGACCCTTTGCTCCATTCTTCATTCTCACGAGAAGGAGCAGCATTCAGGTCACTAGACTGAATTCTCCTTAGCATACTGTCGAATGTTGTGTTGTCGTGGTCTTGAGGATCCTCATTCCAATCTTGTTGCAGGAATGGATGGTGACCGTTTAACATGTGAAAGAGGATGATACCCACACTCCAAATGTCACATGGAACATCATAGGCGGGATTCCTGGACAGAACTTCGGGGGCCACAAATGCAAGGGTACCGCATTGCGAAGAGTCCCCTCGTGAAGGATCCGCTTTGCGGAGGAAAAGTCCGTAATGACTATTCGTTCGGATGCATCTTGGCAATGTCGATTATTTGGAGACTGTGAAAGGGGCAACCGTAACAACAAGATCAACAAACGGTGAGAAAGGAAAGGTCCTTTATCAACAAGGTTTACATTACCAACGTACCACCAAGAGATTGTGAAGAGCCAAGTTCCGGATAGCAATGCGCATGGAGTGGCAATGTCTTACACCCAACAGCAAACTCTCAATCAGCATCCTTGCCTCTATTTCTGCCAACTTGGTTTGTCGATGCAAACGGTCCTATAGGACTTCACCCCGCAGTTGGTGGAAAACGAGGTAGGTGCAGTCAGGCTCCTCATACACTTCGTAGAGCTGAATCAATGTTTCGGCAGCGGCAGCAACTGCAACAGCGTCGTTGCCTGACGTTAGTTGAATGCAAGTAAGGACATAAATCTCATGGTTCACGTCTAGGCGCCGTTCTATTTTCCGAACGAGAAACGGGGAGCGGTTTGACGTTCTGCTGGATGCTACATGGAAAGTGAAAAAAACGCCCTTTTTGTCACGCTGTGAGGAGGCATTGTGACGAAACAAGTCAAGAGGTTTTCCAATACCTACCTCTGCAATCATGTCGTACACATCTGTGAACTCCAAATCAAAGTCTTCAGTATCTTCCATGTCGCTCTCTTCTGGCGCAGTTGATCGAGGTTGATTAGAGGCATGCCGCAAACACGTGTCGCTGGTTTGTGCGCAGGGAGGGGTCTTACTGGCATCGTTCTTCACCCACTCTGATCGAGGAGTAGTGGGCCGCATTGTAGTCGGTGTTTTGGTAGTGCCAAGATGATTGGCCACAGACAGGAGAACTGAAGATTGATGGTTCCAATTGGGAAAGTTGCCGACTTCGAGGGAACTAGAGAACAAGATGGACGAGCAGTCGCGTGCCGAGACCAAAACAGAACACAACAGATTTCGGTTTCAAGTCGTCCTTGTTGTTGTTGTTGTTGTTGTTGTTGCTGTTGTTTTTGCTGTGTATGAGCAATGTTGGCAAAAAAGTGGGCTCACTCGCGAGGGTGTCAAAAAACAAGACCAAATACGCACGGCCGCACCGCGACATTGTGTTGCCAAATACAAGACCAAACACGCACCACTGCACCTACGCGTCATGTTACACACAATGGACAACAATTACATGATGTACAAATAATACACACACTACATCATGCTACATGATCGGCTGTTTGGGGGTTCTTGTAGTGACTACGTTGAAAGCGGAAAGGGTGGCAATGAAAGCCAGACCATACCAAACTGAATGGAAGTGATGGCCAAGCGTACTGATATGCGACATTGAGTGAAACACAGAACTATCATCATCATTGCTCATTGTGTCTTCCCTCATGTTGTGCGTATGCACACCAGCAGACTTTTGCAGTCCTACGCTACCAGTAGCACGGCAACCAAGTGTGGTACAGCACTCTCGATCCCACCACAAACACAATGACCTTGACTTGGTTCGGATGTCCATTGTCGTGCTACACTGATCTGATCCATAAGGACACCACATGTGGGTACCGAATTGGTACAGTATATTTCGCCTCAATGTACAGCTCGGTCATCATAAGCCTGACGACCAGGTAGCCACCTGTGGGATAATGCTGTTTCTGCTCTCACTCGCTCGTTGGGATTCACTTTCATCATGCCTTGCAACAGTTCCCTGGCATCCACTGACCCTTCGCTCCAGTCATTCTCGGGAGCAGCAGTCACGTCACTTGACTGAATTCTCCTCAGCATACTGTCGAATGCGTTGTCTTCTGGATTCTTCCAATCTTCTTGAGGGAATGGATGATGACCGTTTAGCAATTGGAACAGGATGACACCAACACTCCAAATGTCACATTGAATATCGTAGGCGGGGTTTCTGGACAGAACTTCGGGGGCCACAAATTCGAGGGTACCGCATTGCGTATGGAGAGTGCCCTCGTGAAGGATCCGTTTTGCGGATGAAAAGTCCGTGATGATAATTCTTCCTGATGGATCTTGGAACTGTCGACTTGGTGACTATGAAAGCGGCAACCGCAACAACAAACAGTGAGAAACTAGGGATAGATCACCAATAACAAGGTATACTTTACCAACGTACGACCAAGAGATTGTCAAGAGCCAAGTTCCGGATAGCAATGCGCATGGAGTGGCAATGTCTGACACCCAGCAACAAACTCTCAATCAACGTTCTTGCCTCCAACTCAGCAAAACTTCTTTGTCGACTCAAACGGTCCTGTAGGACTTCACCGCGCAGTTGGTGGAAAACGAGGTAGGTGCAGTTAGGTTCCTTATACACTTCGTGTAGCTGAATCAATGTACCGGCAGCCGCGTTGTTGCCACAGGGCTTTGCGACCAAAGTGAGGGCGTCAATCTCATGGTTCAAGGCAAGCAACTCATAGGCCGTGAGTAGGCGTCGATCTACTTTCCGAACGAGAAACTGGTGGTTCCACATTCTGCTAGATGCTACGTGGAACCTGGAGATTACGCCCTTTTCAGCACCAACAATACATTTTTAGAAAAGTGCCTGGACGCAACAAGTCAAGACCCTCTGCGATACGTACCTTCGAGATCATTTCGTACGCATCTGTGAACATCAATTCGAACCCTTCAGTGACTTGGCTGGTACCCACTTCAGGGGCAGCATTGTTTCCATTGCCATCTACTTCGATGGTGGGCTCAACCATCGAAGGCACTTCATCGTTGTGATCGCTCTATGTTTATGTCATCAGAAAAGAAAATTGTGAGGAATCGAAGTTGTCCACAAAACTACCTACCTAGTACACAGGACATACCGGGGCCATGGGTTCTCCCGCCCGTCGCTCCGTGGTTTCAGCCATGTCCACTTGCATCCAAGGATGCGATAACGCATCTCTGGCATTAATGCGCACGTCAGGACTGACGGTCAAACATTGGCTTATCAGCTCAATTGCTGATTGGGAGACAGTTCCCCACCGCTCAGGAAAAAAATGATACTGTCCCCTTCTGGTTCGTTCATAAACGTCGACCGTTGTGTCACCTTTCCAGCGAAAAGGCCGATATCTTCCCAGCAACTCAAACAACACAACTCCAAAACTCCACATGTCGACATTGACATCGTATGCGCGATTTGGCCCAGTCTCCAGAACTTCTGGTGCCATGTATCCTGGGGTTCCACACGCGGTCCGACATTCATTTTTTATTGTCAGGATTCGTGAAAATCCAAAGTCACAAATCTTGACGGAGTTAAAGTTGTTTGTGTCCTAAAGAAGTACGGTACAATGAGGAAAACATTGTCGTCGTCAACCTAAAGACTCAAGGTTATACTCACCGCCAACAAAATGTTCTCTGGTTTTAAATCTCGATGAATGACGCGATGGTCATGCATGTATTTCAATGCTTCCAAGATGCACCGGCAGGAATCTCGTGCATCTCGCTCGTTGAACATCTCACCCCGACTCAAACGATCAAACAAACTTTTACCCAGCAACAACTCCAGCACAATAAAGCAGGAAGTGCCTTCCTCGAAATATTCGCGCAAGTCAACTACAGACTTGACAGACTGGAGCATCCGCAATATTCCTAATTCATCCTTTAAATAATCGCGACCCATCCGTAACATCTTATCTCGATTCCGAATATGCTTCACAGCCCATTGGGACCCGTTGACTCTCTCGTTGCACTGATAAACTTCGCCAAAGGAACCTTTCCCCAACTGCGAAGAGCAAAACAAAGATGAGATTTTGATGAGAATCCAGAAGGCCTGCTGGTATTGTGGACATACCAGCTCTCCTCGAATATAACAATAATGGAATGTGCGATTTTTGGAACTTCCAAATTCACGTGTTCCATGATCCCCTCCGGAAAAATGTTTCATAAAACAACGAAGACAGCAGCAAGGGAAGAAATGTTTTGATAAGACACCTGCCAACCCACGCAGAACATATGGATCAAACCCTTCGGGATCTATTCCCTCAACTAGTAGCATCTCTCGGTGATCACCATTGACATCAACAGAGTCTGATTCTTCAAGTATGTCTGAATTTGACACTGACCCCTTTGCAGTATTCAGACTGACAGGTGAACTATCTTGACCTCTATCTGACTGATGACGGTGACTGGAGTTTTGGTCAGCTTGATCGTGTGCTGCAGAATCTGTCAGTTCATCTATTTCATTCGCCCAAACGGTTTTGGGACCTGGGATGCCAAATTCCGCAGCCATACCAAGTTGGGGTTCTGGATTAGTGATGCCAGTCGACATAGTCTTGTTGTCCTTCTTTTGTGAGCTTGTTTTGCCCTCTCGGAAAGGAGGCAGTTCCTCCTGAATGGCAGACATTTTACGTCGCTTAGCGCCTCGTTCCATGGAATCTAGGGTACTGACGCTGCCCACTCCATCTTTGTGCAAAACTTCATCTACCGCAGAAGACGTCTGCATGTTTGTCGGGTTCATTGAGGAGGCGACAGAAGCTGTTGTGGAGGAGGCAATGGTAGTTGGTGTCGACTGCGATACGTTATGTTTTGCGAGAGACTTCAGATCCGGCTGCCGTAGTACCGTGCTACCTGACAGATCGGAACTCTCCGGGCCACTCCTAAGAAACATGGATGGATCATGCATGTGGCGATGATGAGCGTCATTGTCGGCAACCGCTCGAGCCATGGCAGCAGCAGGTGTTGGTGCGTTCTTCATGGACGTTGTTGCCTGGAACGCTTGGGTAGTAGTACTAGGAGCTGGTGGGTTGCTGCTTGTTCGGGACCTGGTGCCTCCTCCCTCTGCCCATGACGGTGCCCTGGTGATCAAATGGCAAAGTTTCCTATTCCCCCGAACAAGATACTTGTGACTGTATTCTCCTTTAAAGGCAATCGGGCAATTTCAGTTTTGCAAAGCAGTTAAACCCCACACTGCACTCTACGGCTTACCTTTGTTTGCACCTCTTCGTTCCCTCATAAATTGAAAAAAGTTCAATTGTCTCTGTACAACAAACAAGCAAATGGTCTCAGACGCTTTACAATCATAACAGCATCACGTCGTTTTCGACGTTTGACGCACCTGAAAGGACTTGTACTTGCTTTGTGCAAAGTACTTCGGCATAATTCCCCTTGTAAAGCTATCTCTGTCGTGGACAAGGAACGAGTTGGTTCCTTGAAACCAGGAGACTATGTGAGCAAAACCAAGTGTCTCGGCTTGTTCAAGCATATCGTACAATCGAAAAGGAAAAGTATCCTCAGAGTCTTGATTCTCGGCGGGCAACGATGTGGTGGTGGCACTGGCACTGGCGCTACCAGCTGTACTAGTATGTATGGATGCTTGCTGAAAGAGGTGATGATTCCCATGCAACGAACCATGGGTAGACCCCTCGTTCTTCCCGTCTAGAGGCACCATGACTTCATGTTGAGGGACAGCTGGCTGTTCTTGGTTTGGATCAGAGGTAGCACGCCGTGATCCACCCTTGTCAACGGTTGGTGCGGAGGGAGCAGGTTTATCGTGTCTCATCGTAGAAGGGACTTGCTAGGAGTAGTAATAATGCACCATCCAAGCCTTGGCAAAAAGATGCAACAAAGGCACACCAACACGTCTCCACCAGCAGGGATTGTGGCTCAGGATCTTGCAGGGAACAAAACTTGAGAAGCAGTCACCTTTCAGGACCTAAGGATGACTATGAGAACGCACTTTCTGAATGTTACGTCAATTATGAAGATCTCAATTGTTCCAGGTCGTTTGGTGGTGATGTTGTTGTTGTGGATGGTGGATCGCAGGGTTTCGCCAAAAAACAAGACCAAGACCCAACAAGACGCTCGCGCGACGTGCGACACCATGTCATGAAAAATGTAGCTACGAACCGTACATATCCCTCATCACTACTACGTACCTTCTTAGTAGTACACTGCATAGAAACGCACGAAGTACAGACACGACATGGATCAGAGTGAGTTGAGAAAGACCACAGCTAGCTAGCTAGCTAGCCACCACCGCAAACTCAACAACCACCAAACCAGGGATAGCTACCCCCTTCGATAATATTGATCATCCATGATGATGTAACCACCTATGGGTCAAGGCATCCGATGCCATGATGCGCTCCTCAGGATTCACGGTCATCATGAGCAGCAGCAGTTGTTTGGCATCCGTTGAAACGCGATTCCAACCCTTTTCAGGAAGGAATGTGTACACTCCATATCGTATTCTTTTCAGCATTGCGTCGTACTCCTCTTTATGGCTGGAATCCTCCCGAAATGGATGATAGCCACTCAACATTTCAAACAGAATGACACCGACCGACCACATGTCACATTGCACATCGTAGGCACGATTGTATTGCAGGAGTTCTGGAGCCATGTATTCGTATGTCCCACACAAAGTATGCAGTGTGTTCTCGACGACAATACGTTTCGAGAATGCAAAATCAGTAATGATCATTCTGTCGAATGTACCTCGTCGATGCTGACCTTTGCACTAAACATTTCAGAGGGATTGGAAGAACAAGAAGAAACTAAAAGTGAGAAATGAAATGGTTGTTGCCAACTCAAGGAATAATGGCACAATAACGTACCATTAGCAGATTCTGCGGGGTCAAGTTGCGGATAGCAATGCGATTCGAATGGCATAGTGACACTCCTGACAACAAACTTTGCATCCACGTTCTTGTATCCGACTCCGTGAACTTTGTTTGCCTACGCAAACATTCCCACAAAGAGTCGCCACGGATTCTCTGAAACACAAGATAGGTGCAATCAGGATCTTCATACACTTCATGAAGCTGGGCCAAGGCTTCGACCCCTGAATCGTTGCAACTAGTATTCAATATCTTGATCGTATTGAGGACCACCATCTCATCGTGAAAGGCAGCCAATTCATGCGGTAGGAGTTGGTTGCGGGATATTTTCTTGACTGAGTATTGACGATTCGAGGTTTTAGCATATGCTACTTCGAGCTTTGAGAAGTGATAAATCCCAGGCTACTCAAGTAATTGGCCCATGGTGAGAGGAAGTCGTAAATTGATGAACAAGCATTGGTTCTCTGAAACGTACCTTTTGTAAGATGGTGTAAACATCATCAAACTCCAAAACGAAATCTGCAGAGGTTTGGGTACTGCTCGGTTCAGCGTCACCGATGTCAACAGAGTCTGACGTTTCCCCGGGCAAGACTTGCGTTGACTGGCAACCAACAATCGAAAGCACGGATAAAATATACAGATGTGAGAAACGAAGTTGGTACAAACACAAACTGTGTCATGAACGCACCTCTTCGGACGAAACTTGTGTACGGTTTTCTGTAGTCCCATCCTCAGGGCAAGTGTCGTCGCAGGTAGAGATGGCAGTACTTTCTGTACTCCTTTTCCCGTCTACAAACATGGGAGACGATTCCTGCCATTCGGTTACATGGTTGCTTAGTTCTCGCAGTGTTTGCTGCCTGTCCATGTTGCTCGTCGTTCGATGTATTGTGCTGGACAAGGCAACAGCACTGTTGTGATGGTTAGTAAGTTCATCTGATGCCGCTTCCAACCAAGGGTGGAGCAATGCATCGGTGGCATTGATACGGTGCTTGGGATGTATAGTCAAACATCGACTCACCAAGTCTTTGGCAGGGGCGGAGATTGATTCCCATCGTTCCGGGCGGAAGTGAAATTCACCTTTCGTGGTTCGGTGGAAAACCTGTTTGAGGTCTTTGTCACTTTTGAAGGGGCCAAATGGCAAGTATCCACCCAATAGCACAAACAGCAACACTCCGAAACTCCACATATCTGCCTGGACGTCATACGCTGGCCATTTTTCTAGAGTATCAGGTGCCATATATCCAGGGGTGCCACAAACAGTACGACATTCATTCCTTCTCGTCAAAGTTTTCGAGAAACCGAAGTCACACACTTTGACAGGGAATATGGCGGTCGGGTACTGCAGTAGCACGATACAATAATGTCAGACAACATACAACCTCCATTCAAACCACCACACAGCGTTTGATCGTACTCACCACCATCAGAATATTCTCTGGTTTGATATCCCGATGGATTATCCGACGCTCATGCATGTATTGCAGAGCTTCCAGAATACACCGACAAGAGCTGCGGGCTTCTCTCTCCTTTAAACTCCCATGCTTTGTCAAACGATTAAATAGACTGTTTCCAGGTAACAATTCCATCACAATGAAACAGGAAGAGCCAGTCATGAAATGATCATGCATGTACACAACGTACGGTGCCGAGCGGAGCAGTTCGAGAATTTCCAACTCGTCTTCTAAAGCATCACGTCCATTACACACCATCTTCCTGCGGTCCGGTATGTGCTTCACAGCCCATTTCTTTTCGGTGGCTTTTTCTAAACAGGCGTGAACGTTGCCAAAAGAACCATTTCCAAGCTACGGGTCGGAATGAATGTGTGTTTGAGACATGGGTTGACGAAAATGCGTTGGAATTGCATGTACAGCTTGACATACCTTTTCTTCTTCTATGTTGTAAAAATGTCGGATTGAAAGCTCTCCCTGTGATGCTTCGCAAGCAGACTCCTTTTCCGTTGGAGTCGAAAGACATCGGTCAAAGTCGTTCGATACAACAATCCCGTGAGTGCTTGCTAGCAAATCCGACGTTATTTCTGTTGGTAGTGACGGAGACGACACGGGTTGACTTTGAACCTCTGGTTCTGTTAGGGAATGAGGAGGTTCATTGCGTTCTGGGATCCCAAGTTCTTTAGTCGAAACCGAAGAAGAGGACGACTGGGAACTTTCGTATCGATTTCCATTGCATGTGGTTGCTCGAGAAAATGAAGAACCTTTTGTTGCAGGAGTAGATGTATCAAATGAACGGTTTGCCTGGAGGACAGAGGTGCACTCTTCTTGAACATAGCAATCGGTACCAGTGCTTGCTTGCGAATCCGAAGTTGTTTCTATTGATAGTGACTCTGGCGAAATTGGTTCACGCGAATGGGACAGAGCAAATTCACTCCGTACTGCGACCGCAATGTCCTCGAGAGGCTCGTTCCTTTGAGTACGTGAGACAGTTTGGGGCTGCTGAAACAATACTCTGCGTCGGGCTTTAAACTTTCGGAACATGGACTGGACGCCTGAACGCAGCCAAGAAGTTGGAAAGAGGTAGACGGAGAAACACTGAAGGGCTCGACCCACCAAGCCTCTCTTTTGATTTCCAGATACTGGGTCATGCTGTGAACCTATTACAGCCTCGACCACTGATATTTCCTCTCCTGCCTCGAGCACATTGCGAGTTTCAGATGTATCTCCAACACCCTGAGTCGCAACTACTGAAACTTCCGCAATTAGCAGTGCGTTTCCGTTCACATCACCACTTCCCAAGGTTCTACTTTGATTTCCAGACAGTGGTCCCTGCGGTTGGAAGCATGCAACAGCTATTGCCGGGATGTCCGGTACTGCTTGCTCAGTTTGAAGAGCAGCTTGTCCTTCTGCTTGGAGCACTGTTACAGAGGGGTCTCCAACATTCTGAGGTGCAATTGCTAAGACTTCTGCATTCAGCTGCACTACTCCGTTTAGATCACTTTCATTCGTCGATTCAACAACTGGTACAGCTTCTGGGTGGACTTGTGAAGTTCTGGAATGAGCCAGTTCACTGTCCATTTCGTCAAACATCCGGCGTGCTGTTCGTTGTAGGACTCCATGATCGTCATGAGCCGTGCAGACAATTATATGAGGGGTCCCAAATGTCGGTGGGAAAATGTCTTGACGGTCTGGAATGGCCGTGCTACCCATAAAATATAGCTTGGATGCCGGCTGCTTGTCTCTCTTCATGCTAGCAGAGTTCACTATAGAAAGAGATGAATTGGTTTGATGAACTGCCGCGTAGTCAATTAGACGGCCAGGAACAGCGGTGCTGCAAATTCCCTTGGCTAATTCCTTCGCCCTCCTCATGTCTGCCACATCCTGTGGAGATGGAGTAGAGTGATGTTGGTCTACACTGCTGCGGTTGGGAATTGGGGGGGCTTTCTTATCAGCGTCAATGTCCAGCCTCCTTGATGGCCCTGGACATACCTCGAAAACCGTTGGAGCACAAGCCTCAAAATAATCAAAGATAGTAGGCATCCACTGCCTTCGTTGTCGGTGACGAAAACCATTTGTTCTCGAACTATGGGCTGTATGTGCACCAGAGACCAGACCGTTTGGCAAAGCCGGTCGAGTGGACTGAAAGGAAATGCCCAATAGATCTTCCAGTTCCGGAGTCGGAGTCTCGTTGGAAATAATGATGGATTCAGGGGAAGCTAGCATTGGTGGCACTTCTGAATCTTCGCCATTGTTCTCTCCAGTGGAGCTCTCCGTACTTTCCTGGGTAATGTGGTCTTTGGAAAGTCTTCTTTTCATTGTCACTTGTTTAACCACACCAGAAAAAGAAGAAAAGTTGAAACGCGGCGCCTATGAATATTTCCTCAACCGAATATGATGTATGGTCTACTATAAATGATAATCTCAGCAATGTGATCTATTTCTCGAGAAGCCGAGCAAGAACTACAGCAGCAATCCCTTTGTCCAACTGGGCCATCAAGTAGTGGGAAAGCAGATATACCAGACCACCTGAGACAAGCCAGAGAAAAAAGCGAGCTCTCCTCCACTCTCACAATCAAGATTACGATACTGACACTATGATTGTTGTTGTTGTTGAACGGAAGTTCCAAACACCAACAAATGGCAAATGGTTGAAGACGTTTCCTGTTTTAATCGCGGCCCGCCGCATGGTGACAAGGGAAGGACAGCACCATTACAGGTTGCGACGTTGCGACCCCTACGACTGCATACAGGTTTGGTCGGGTCTGTGGTCGTGACGTCCATTATTGTCGATCGATTTTGCTTCTTATTTACTTTGTCTATCACCCTCTCTAGTCGCTTCCGCCAATACATTCCAAGTCAGAATGGTGGTCGACTCCTTGTTTCAGCTTTTTGGAGGTTTCTTCATCAAGGGGTACTACATTTTGAGATATCCACGCAGATTATTTGGTCGTTCCGACATTGTGACATTGCCCCTTTGGCATCACGACGTTCAACACCTCAGGTAAGAAGATGTCCTTTCAATGACCAGGGTTCTGGTACCGGTTCACCCAGTGCTTCAGCAATGGATATATCGTTAACCCGGCACATTGCATCCAGCGGCAAGTGATTCGGCTCTTCGCCGAAAGGCAATTCCAGCTCCTGTGCAAGAGCTTCTAGACCAAAGAAGGCATAAGCTACTACCATGGTAAATACTGGTGTTATCCAGCCCATGGACCCAACCAATCCAAACGGCATCAAATAGAGATACATGTAAGCCGTGCGGTGCGTGAACAATGTGTACGAAAATGGCAAAGGCGTCACTGCTAGCCGTTCGCATGCTGCTTGAATTCCCGCCAGCCGCGACAGATGCTCATCAAGAATTCTGACGCCATGGGTATCCAGCTTTCCTGTCCGATACATATCGCCCAGTTCGCGACCGGCCATGGCCAGAAAGCAATCCGAGCGATTCCTAGAGGGTACGTCCATCATGGCAAGACTTTCGGTGCTCAGCCAGCCACGTATCTTGTTGATCTGCTCTACGACTTCCACCGGTTCTGGTTGTCGACGCAATTGACCACGAAGCGCATGATAATGTGCTGCAGCCAGGCGCAGCAGTCGCTCTCTATCCTCTCGCAAGAGTAACAAGGTGGCACTGGAACGGGCCAGCGAACGCACATCCGACACCATCTGCCCCCACTGCTTACGGCCTTCCCACCATCGATCGTAGCTGGCGTTGTTCCGAAATCCGAGGAACAATGACACTGCAATACCCATCAGAGTGAAAGGTGCAACGGAATAACGATCCAAATCGGCAATTCCCTCGTGATGAAGCAAATTGACAGCCACTGTGAACGTAAGAAGCGCCAGCATGTGTGGATAAATCTTGGGTATCACCGAGCCACGGACCACCAGGAGCAACGCCGCAGCGCAGGGTCTTTCACGTACAATCATGATCTCTCGTTTAGCTCCTCACCAAACTCGTGTTTGTGTCTTTTGAATTGTTCACAATGGAACAAATAAAATTGGTTTGGGTTTCGGAAGGTGTGTTGCGAAGACGCCCAACATCGTGTCACAACTTGACGCTGGTTCACTTGTCATGGGTTGGCGACTGTGCTGTTAAGGAAAGCGGACAGACGTACAGTCTTCTATGCTAGCAAGGATATTGGTGTGGTCAAACCAGAGGTAATACTTAGTACTTCTAATAGAGCAAACAATGGAAACAGATACAGCGGTTGTCATTTAGCTAGTAGGTCTGTATCTTCGTTGTTTCGTCAGAAATGGAAGCTTCACTACTCTCAAACAACAATCCTTGACCCAGGTACTGTTCATTGTCAATGTGCTGCGTTGTCTCTACAACAATCTTCCCTCTGACCACCCCCACTGTCAGCGGCTAAGACGTTTCAAAGTAGCTACACTCTACGTATTGACATCACTGGGAATCACCAACGATCCATCTGTGGGATAAAGCAGCATTGGCCGTCACTCGTTTGTCCGGATCCACAGTCAACATTGACTGTATCAAATTCTTTGCATTCAAAGATACGTTGTTCCAACCTTGTTCTCGTGGAAATCTATAGTCTCCGTACCGGATTTTCCTCAGCATACCATCCAATGCTCTTCCTTGATTATGCGTGGAGGCATCCACATGAAATGGATGGCTTCCACCCAACATCATGTACAATATTACTCCCACAGACCACATGTCGCAACTAACATCATACGCGAGATTGCTCTGCAAGACTTCCGGGGCTACAAACTCCAGCGTGCCACATTGAGTGCGCAATGTGTTCTTGAACACAGCTCGCTTTGCAACCGAAAAGTCCGTAATGATAATCCTCAGGAGACCTTGTGGCTGAACAACCGCGAGAGAAAGAAGACACAACAACAGTTAGAAAGGACGTTGGATGTCGACAGTAAAACGAAATTGTCGCAAAACGTACCAACAACAAATTGTCCAAGGTCAAATTTCGGATTGCAATGCGCTTCGAATGACAATGTTTCACTCCCAAGAGCAAGCTTCCAATCAATTCTTGTGCCTCGTATTCCGCAAACCTCGTTTGCCGGTTCCATCGTTCCAGTAGCACTTCCCCGCAGAGCTTTTGAAACACAAGATACGTCACTTCGGGTTCATGGTACACTTCATGGAGTTGAACCATTGTTCCGGCCACAACTTTGTCTCCGCGCGCCTTCTTCATGGCATTGAGGACCTTTATCTCATTGTTCAAGCCCACATATTCGCCTGGAAGGAGTTCTTGTCGTAGGATCTTTTTTACAGAAAATTCTTGACCGGACGTTTTTGCTTTAGCTGCTTGAAACTTTGAAAAGAAGCCAACTCCCGTCTGTCCACAAGTCAATGAATATCAGAACAGGAATCAGATTTCCGAAAACGATGGTTACCAACACAGCACTTTGGGGCTCCTACATACCTCTTCACTCATTTCGTATACATCGTTGAACTCCAATACAAAATCCGTACTTGTGGTGCCAGTGGAAGCACTGACATTGGTGCTTACTTCTGCGGGGACTCCTTCTTGAATACGGGTTTGTTGAAGAAAATCAGCCTCTGTGTCGATAAAGATAACCTGAGTGTACGCAAACGAAGAACAAGGTGAGGATCGTTTCATCAAACCACAGAACCAATTGTTACACCAACAAGAAAACTTACCCCGGGAATACTCATTTCCGTCAGCCTGCTTTGAGTCGCAGACAAATCCAAAGCACTCAACTTCGCGTCATCCTCAGCCAGAATCCATCGAGATTCCAGTGCCATCTTAGCTGACAATCTCTTATCAACGTCTTGCTCCAACAACCCGACAATCAACTTCTTCACGGAGCTGGACCGCCCTGACCACACCTCGGGTGCGAAGTAAACCTTCTCTGGAAATCTTTTCTCTTTGATCAACTTTTCATCAAACGGGCAGGCACCTCCAATCAGCACATACACAACTACTCCCACCGACCACATATCGCATCTGTGGTCATAACCCTTTTCTCGAGCCCCATAAACTTCTGGTGCCATGAATTGTGGCGTCCCACAAATAGTCCTCAGAAACTCATGTCCTTCTCGATCAGGCATGATCTTGGAAAACCCAAAGTCTGCTAGTTTCAGGGACGCATCATTGTCTTTTTCTTGTAAGAGAAGGTTGTCTGGCTTGATATCACGATGAGCAATGCGACAGTTGTGACAAAAGTCCACCGCTTCAAACAACGCCTTACAAAGCTGTCTTGCTTCACGCTCGGTATAACCTTTTCTCCTTTTGATCCGACTCATGAGGTTTCCTCCCTTCATTTCCTCTAAAATCAAATAGGTCTTGTTTGGTTCACGAAACACATCGTACAGAAAGATAATATTTGGAGCTCCGCGAAGCAGTTTCAATACCTTCCATTCTTCCATTAATGTGTGCCTTGCCTTTTGGTGCATTACTTTTGAAAAATCCACTTCCTTCACGGCCCACGTTTGCCTGGTGCGTTTATGGATACACCTGTTGACGGTTCCGTAGGCTCCCTCGCCAAGGAACTCTCCAACAGTGTAAAAGTCAAGAAACGGCTGCCCGGTAGTGCTGTCGTCAGGGGAATTGTCGGACATTGCAGAAACGTAAGCACTCGTGCTGCTCTTTTGAATGACGACAAAGCGGGACTTCATGTGATAGTCAGAGACGACATCTTTAAGCTCTTGGAGTATTCGGGCACGATCCTTCGTGTTTCCATAGCCCGTGTCGACGCTACCAGCCAAGTTAATAGAAACAATCTGAGATCTTGACACCTTCTCGATTGATGTATCAAACCAAGAATGCGACAGAGCATCTTCGGCGCTGATTCGTCGATCTGGATAAACGGTCAAGCAGCGGCCCACCAGCTCTTTGCCTAGCTGGGAGATATCGTGCCACCGTTCTGCTGGATGAAAATTGTACAGACCGTTCCTGGTTCTGTCAAAGATTTGCTTCACCGTGTTTTCATTTGGTGACTGAAAAGGAAGATGTCCTCCCAGGACGACAAACATTACTACCCCCAAACTCCAGACATCTACTTCGACATCATAGGCTGGATAAACTTCCAACATTTCGGGTGCCATGTACCCAATTGTTCCACACAAGGTTCGACATTCGTTTCTTTTTGTGAGAGTCTTTGAATAACCAAAGTCTGAAATTTTGACAGGGCTGTGTCTGGTCGCATCCTAGAAGACCATAGTACATTGTGAGCAGGTCAACATTCCACATCCAACAATGCAACATCACCACCTACTTACCACCAACAGAATGTTTTCAAGTTGAAGATCTCGATGGGCGATCCGAAGTGAATGCATGTACTTCAAGGCCTCCAAGAGACACCTACATACATCTTGTGCTTCCATCTCATTCAATGTCCCATGCTCAATCAAGCGATCCGACAAAGTCTTCCCAGGTAACAGCTCCAACACAATGAAACATTCCATGTCACGCATAAAGTGCTCGAGTAAATACACCACGTTCGGTGCCTCACGGAGCTTTTGCAGTGTCATGAGATCGTCCACCAAGGCGTCATCGCGACCATTCCATATCATTGTGCTCCGGTCTACAATATGTTTGACTGTCCATTTCTTTTTACTTTCTTTCTCAATACAAACACGTACTTGACCATAACTGCCTTCCCCCAACTGTACATATCAGGGTGAGATAGGCATCGCAAACAAGAAATAATATCAGACAATCAAAGCAACATACCAGTTCTTCCAGGGTGTAGTAGTCATGGAATGTGCCTGGCCGCGTGGTATCGGCCAGATTCGGAGGGGGCGAGATCGCTTCAGGTTCAGGAGATTCAGGAGAAGAGTTTAGGGTTGACATAGGAGGAGGGTCATCTTGGGGCTCTTGGAATATTCGACTTGGTTGAGAGATAAGAGGTTCATCAGCCCGCTGGTCGATCCGTTTGGAAGGGCCACGCAAGACCTTCTTGCGATGGTACTTTGGTGAAACTGCCATACCGTGGCTTGGACGAGGAGGCTGTGCCACAACATCGGAGCCGGTGTCTACCCGATTGGAAGGACCAGATTCTTCATAGATGGTATGTATTTCACGTCTTATCGGGTTCTGTAAGCGGTTAGGAAATTGTCTTGTGCTCCGGAAATCAGAACGTTCGCTGGGCGTTGGGCTAAAGACTACTCCAAACGTCTCTTTCTCTGGGAGTTCTGAATCATTGGAATCGTACGGAATCGGTCGAACCTCGAGGATCTCGTCGTTTCTCACTTCGATGGCACTTGACAATTCTGTTGCTTTGGAAAGGCGTTGGTCTTTGGAAGCACCACATCCCATGGTCCTCTAGCTGGTTGTTTTGCACTGAGACACCCTAGGACAAATTGCGAACGAGGAAACGACTGTAGGGTACCGCAGACAGTTGATGCTAGTGTTTGGAAAACTGGCGTCTCGTCTTGTAAGACTTATAACGCAGCGTACAAAGCAGGTGTATTTCCCCCTAAAAGCTTGGGACTTTCTGATTGTCAAGGAAACCACCGATAGATCGCAGCACACAAACTTCAATAGGAGACTCCGAAGGACGTTTCAGTGACTCCAGACTTCCCGAGACCAACAAGGAGCACAAGAGAAATGGAATATTGCGATTGGGGGCTCTATGGGAGAAAGAACATTGACAGAGTAGGAATGGTTCGTTTCATTTCAGCTTTAGTCGCATCCATCCGCACCTGCCAGAATGGAGAGGGAGTTGGGAGTTGGCTTCTTTTGCTGGATGTGATGAAAAATTGATGAAGGTAGCGAAGGACATGCGGACTCTTCTGTATGGTCCGATGTTTGTCGCAAAGACACCTGTATGGTAACAAAAAGGCGTGCAGGCTTTCTCAAAGAGTTAGGCAAGTGGTGGGTTCAAAAACACCACAACACATCACCATCATAACCGACAACAACACCACAAAAGCCTTCATCACCATGTATTCGGAGAAAGGTTCTTGAGACCAAAGCATTCCAACTTTGTTTTGTTTGCCTCGAAGCATCACAGCAGGGTTACTGATTGGGCCATGCCTATGCAGAGAAACGTCGCAGAGAAACCTAAAGCTTCCTTCAATTCGATTCCTCAAAATCCTTCTTCCACTCTTACTGCAATGTGAAGCCAAGTTTCAAACTTAACAAGTTATTTCGCTATCCATACGTCAGACAATGCAGCAGGTGCTGTTACGCGCTCTTCCGGATTGACGGCCATCATTCGTTCCAGCAAAGACTTGCCTTCCAAAGACACGTCACTCCAGCCTTGCAGGCAGTAGTAGTCACCATACCGAATTCTCTTCAGCATTTCTTCTTGTGCGTTTCCTACATCATGATCCATCGTGTCGACATGAAACGGATGGTATCCACTGAGCATGATGTACAAGATGACTCCCGCGGCCCACATATCACACTCTACATCATAGGTGAGAATATTTTGGAGCATTTCTGGCGCCACAAACTCAAGGGTACCGCATAATGTATGCAGTGTATTCTTGAAAACAATTCGCTTCGAGAGTGCAAAGTCGGTTATGGTGATTCGTTCGGTGTTGTCTCGTTGGTGGATATTCTGCATTGATGACGAGCAACAAGGTCATATAAGAACCGGCTAACATTCCAACGACGATGACACCAACAAGACTTACCAAAAGGAGGTTGTCAGGGGTTAAATTCCGGATGGCAATGTATTTGGAATGGCAATACGAAATTCCGGACAATAAACTTTCAACCAATGGTTTTGCCTCGGATTCTGGGAGTTTCGTTTGTCGCTGCAGTCGCTCTGACAGCCATTCGCCATGAAGTTTCGGAAACACCAAATATGTGGCATTGATATCTTCGTGCACACTACGAAGCAGGATCAAAGATTCGGTCACAGCGTCATTGTCACACTTAGCAAGAGTTCGCAGCACCTCAATTTCATCGCTCAAAGCAATCAATTTCTCTGGGGGAAGGTCACGTCGAACAATCTTCTTCACCAAAAAATCCTAGTCCGATTTGGGGATCAATATGCCGTTAGAGATGCAAGATATCTACCCACAATATATTCCGAACCTACCTTCTCATTCAGTGCATCCACATCCACGAGCTCACTGTGCTCGACATTTACATCAATGTTGACATTTTGGATGTCTTGCGAGTACAAGGCGTCATCAAAGTCGCTGTCAATCCCTTCTTCCAGCTTCAAACTCTCGGTCCCACTTTGCTCTATGGACTGAACAACTTCCTTGGATTCCAGTTCCCCTAGTTTGCTTTTGGTTCTCGACAATTCCGTGGAATTTAAGACGCCGTCGTCCTCCATCTGGATCCAACGAGAATTCAATGCATCGTCAGCAGAAAGTCGAATATGGACATTTCTCTCCAGAAGGCCTCCAGTCAGTGTCCGGACGGAGTCGGACACTTGGTTCCAATATTCATGGTGGAAATACACTGTATTGTGAACTGTTTTCTGAGCAATCGCCACTACATTCTCCCCTTCAAATGGGAAATATCCAGCCATCAGTGCGTACAGTACCACACCGACTGACCACATATCACATCTAAAGTCATATCCCCCATGACGAGCCAGAAAAACTTCTGGTGCCACGTAGGTTGCAGTCCCACACATTGTTGTCAACGGGTCGTTGCCCACTTTCTTTGAATATTCAAAACCAGTGAGCTTCAGAGATGTTTCCTGTCCATTTTCTTGTAGAAAGAGATTGTCAAGCTTGATGTCTCGATGCGCGATTCGCTTCTTATGGCAAAAGTTAATAGCATGAAACAATGCCTTGCACAATTGCCGGGCTTCACGTTCCGTATGATCCACTCTATCCACAAGCCAATGGAGGAGGGTTCTTCCTTTCAATTTCTCTAGGATCATGAACGTTGTATTTGTTTCATGGAATACATCAATGAGTCGGATGATATGAGGTCCTCCTCTGAGAAATTGCAATAGATCAATTTCTTCTTTCAGTCGCATCTTTTGCGTTTCGTCCATCTTTGTCTTCTCCACTTCTTTCAAGGAATAGCATGATTTTGTTTGCTTGTGTGTACAAGAGAACATAGTTACGAAGCCCCATTGGCTCAACTCGTCCCCCTTGTTGTAGAACTCCGAAAATAGCTTCCCGCTAGCACTGTCTTCTGGGAATGCGCTGGTGGTTGTCGTGGAACGGGTGGCAACGCTGGTGTCCGCCGCATGACCCATGAAATGAGAGACTACCGAGTCAAAATGCAGACTGGACACCGCATCGTGTAGGAATTGAGCACGTTGCATGTGGTTGGGTTGTTTCTCGCCTTGCTGTGCTTGACTCATAGACTCAGACAAGGGCACTGTATTTCTGTGTTGGTTTGGGAGTTGATCGTTCTTCATCCAAGAGTGGTTGGATGCTTCTTCAGCTGTCATACGGAGAATGGGGTCGACTGTCAAACAACGACGCACAAATGCCTTGGCGGACTCAGATATGGCTTGGAAACGCCGTGGATCAAAACGATATTGGCCTTTCCTAGTGCGTTCAAATACTCGCCTCACAGCGTTGTCGCCTTGTAAATCAAAGGGAAGGTATCCACCCATCACTAGAAACAACATAACCCCAAAACTCCATACGTCTACCTTGACATCGTAGGCCGGCCACCGCTCCAAAATTTCGGGCGCCATATAACCCGGGGTTCCGCACAACGTTTTACAATCATTCTTTCTCGTAAGAGTCTTGGAGAAACCGAAGTCGGAAATCTTGACAGGACAAAGATTCGTCGCATCCTGGAGGAAAACGTGGCAATGAGACCAACTACACGACAAAAATGCTCCAAAAGTTCGGTCCCTGTTTGTACTTACCGCCAACAGAATGTTTTCTGGTTTGAGATCTCGGTGCGTCACCCTGTGCTTATGCATGTACGTTAATGCTTTTAAGATGCACTCGCAAACTTTCCGAGAGTCTCGTTCGGACAACGTCCCATGCGCCATCAATCGATCCAACAAATTTTTCCCAGGCAAAAGTTCCAACACGACATGACAGGAATTAGTTTTCACAAAGTGATCGTGCATATAAACAACATTGGGTGCACTGCGAAGCTTCTCTAGAGTCACGAGCTCATCCACCAAAGCATCTCGGTTGTTCCATACCATCTTTTTCCGGTCCAGAATATGTTTCACAGCCCATTCCTTCTTCGTTTTCTTCTCAATACATACGTATACTTTGGCAAAGGAACCTTTTCCAAGCTGTCAGAAAGGGAGGAAACAGACAAGTGAGACACACCATCTAGACCTAGAGAAACAATTTGAAACCGGCGGGCGTACTTCTCTCGAAAGGTTGTAGAAATCATAAAATGTCCCATTTCGCGTGGAATGAAGTGGATTTGGCGATAGCAACTGCGATGCCGTTGTTCCAGGTTGAACAATGACGTTATTTGTGACAGTATATGGTCGTCGAAATGAAACAGGATTGCTTGGGATATCAGCTATATGTCCATCATCTGCGGCACCACGGCCAGGATTCGGACGAACAGCATCAAAAGACTGTTCGGTCTGAAAGTTTGCAGCCGGTTTCGTAAGTCCATTTTCAGTTCTTTGTGCTGGCTCAAAGTTCTTCACGGATTCGTGGGGTTTAAAGATGTCTGTTTCGGGTATTGTTATCAGCTTCTGCTTCTCCTCTTTGTTCCTGGTAGGTGATGCCGGTTCATTTGGAGAGTAATGAATCTCGGACTCTGTATTGGGGTGATCTTGTGGTCGAGCCGCCGGTGGAATGTATACAATAGGTCTCACTTGGTCGGCATAAGAATGAATATTTTGGTTCCGTATTGTCGTGGCTTCTATTCTGGAGGGACCAGCAGCTTCAAGGGAACTTGCGTTGCAGCCCATAAAGGGAACGGTTGGATGATCCTCTGCGAGCTCCTTGGAAGATTTAGCGCCAATTGGAATCCAACCCAAAATAAGCAAGAGAAGAAAAAAAATGCAGATTCGTGTTGAGGGGTTCTACTTCATTTGCCAGTTGCCAGGCATGAAATTATCTCTCTGCTTTGTTGTTGTACTATTAGTATTACTTGTGGTGATGTGTTGTTGTTGTTGTTGGTGCGAAATATTTTCCAACACTTCAATTCGCGCATGACTGTCCAAGACATGACTGAGTAATAAGTTTCATGACTTGATGCGACAAGAAGGAGACAAACCGTCATCGTCTTCTTCACCCGGCCGGTTTTTTGTACTAACTTTGGGAAAGAGGGTAACATTTGCAACAGCTAGAGTAGAGTAGCGATACATATACCTACAGCTATCTTAAGAGCGGAGTCCCCCTACTACCCATCTGTCAGACAATGCATCAGATGCTCTAACACGCTCCTCAGGATTGACAGTCATCATGCGCCGCAAGAGGTCTTTGCCAGAAAACGAAACTCCATTCCAGCCGTTCTCGGGGAGCAATGCGTAGTCTCCGTATCGGATCTTCCTGAGCATTTCTTCCTGCGTGTTACCTGTCTTGTGATTCGAATCGACATGGAAAGGATGGTATCCACTCAACATTATGTACAAAATGACTCCCACAGACCACATGTCGCAGTGAACATCATAGCCAAGGATATTTTGCAATACTTCGGGAGCTACAAATTCCAGGGTACCGCATTGCGTTCGCAGAGTGTTCTCGATGACGACTCGCTTGGAGAACTCGAAGTCAGTGATTGTGATCGACATTTCGTCGCCGATTGGCTTCAGAACGGGATCAAAGCAAAAACTGTGAGGAGGGAGTTCGATGACCATGGTAACCATGCAATTTCGAGAACATACCATCAGGAGATTGTCCAACGTCAAATTTCGGATAGCAACGCGTTTTGAATGACAATGTGAGACTCCCATCAACAAGCTCCCAATCAGCCCCTTCGCCTCAAGCTCTGTGAACTTGACTTGACGATTCAATCGCTCCAGCAACACCTCTCCGCGCAGTTTTTGAAACACGAGGTAGGTTACATCTGGGTCTTCAAAGATCTCGTGGAGCCAAGCCAGTGTCTTGCCAACAGTCTTGTCGTCACAATCATCCGAGATTGCTTTGAGTACTTCAATCTCATCGCTCAAGGCGACCAAATCCCCGGGAGGAAGATCGCGTCTTACAAACTTTTTCACAGAAAATTCCTGTTTTGACGTAAGCGTAGTAGCAACATGGAACTTGGAAAACAAGCCCACTCCCGTCTGCAAAAGATAATGTACATAAATCGCCCGCTGTGAGATATGCAGTGCAACATCAAACAAGCCACACTTATACACACCTCCTCGCTCAGTGCGTATACATCCTGAAACTGCAGCTCGAAATCTGGTTCAGTTTGGGTTTCTCCTGGTGCAATGCTTGGTTCTGTGTCATCGACACTAACTTCGTTGTGCATCCCAGCTGCTGCCTGTAGTTTGTGGGCTCCCATAATCTGAGAAAGGAAGCGTTTATGTGAGGATCTGAGGTTTGCTTTCTGTTATTGCTCCAATAACTTACCCCAAGAGTCACAGCCTTAAATTTCTTCGTGCCTCTCAAGCCTGCCAATTTGCTCTTCGTTGCCGACAAGTCCACTGCTCCAAGAGCACCGTCGTCCTTTGCCAAAATCCAACGAGATTGCAACGCATCATCGGCTGATAACCGACTATCTGTGAGTTTCTGCAGTAGTCCTTCAATTAATCTTTTGACAGAGTTGGATGTTCCGTTCCAATATTCAGGATGAAATCGCACCTTCCCTCCGTTTACTATATTGGAGGCGATCGTCTCTGCATCCACCCCCACAAATGGGAAGTAGCCAGCCATCAAAACGTATACAACTACACCCACCGACCACATATCACAGCGAAAGTCGTATCCCTCTTGACCTACAAGTAACACTTCAGGTGCCATATAGATTGGAGTGCCACAGAAAGTCCTCAACGGGTGCTTCCCCACCTTTTTTGAGAAACCAAAGTCTGCTAGTTTCAAGGAGGCATCATTTCCCTTCTCTTGTAGTAGGAGATTGTCAAGCTTGATATCACGATGAGCAATCCGTTTCTTGTGACAAAAATCCACGGCGCGAAACAATGCCTTGCACACTTGACGAGCCTCGCGCTCTGTGTACACTTCCCTTTCCACAATCCGACCCAATAGGTCGCCTCCCTTCATTTCTTCCAGAACCATGTAGGTCATGTCATCTTCCGAAAATACATCAAACAGACGAATGATATGGGGTGCTCCTCGTAGATACTTCAATACCTTCACTTCATCTTTCACTGTTGCCTTTTCTGTGGGGCTCAACCTTGAATTGTCCACTTGTTTCACGGCGAACGTCATCCGAGTTCGTTTGTGAGTGCATTTGTAGACATTTGCGAAACCTCCCTTGCCCAGAATCTCTCCGATATCGTAGAAAAAAGAGAACGGATTTCCGCTTAAGCTTTCTTCAGGAGAAGAATCACTCCTCGTACTTTTTGGGACTGTAACAAAATGAGAAACGATCGAGTTGTTGTGTAGACCTGATACAATATTGTTGAGATCTTGAGCTCTTTGGGCACGGTCGTTGTGTTTCGTTTGGTGTTGAAGACTTTGTTTTGATCGCTCTATAGTATCAGCCAAGTCAATGGCACTGATGGGTTGATGTGGGAGATCCAATTGTGTTTCCATCCAAGGATGTGCGAGTGCCTCCTTGGCGCTGATACGATGGTTGGGGTTGACAGTCAAACATCGGGCAACTAGTTCCTTTGCTGCCGGGGAGATCATTGCCCACCGCTTTGGATGAAAATAATACTGGCCCTTTCTTGTACGTTCAAAAACTTGTTTCGGAGTGTTGTCACCGTGTGAGTCAAAGGGCAGGTATCCTCCCATCAGCAAAAACAGTACAACCCCAAAGCTCCAAACATCCACCTTTACATCATACGCTGGCCACCGCTCCAAGATTTCAGGCGCCAAATAACCTGGGGTTCCACAAACGGTTCGGCAGTCATTTCTTCTGGTTAGCGTTTTGGAGAATCCAAAGTCTGAAAGTTTGACAGGACACAGTCTGGTTGCATCCTATGATGGGAATCAAATGTTAGACATCCAGTGTGCCGCTTAGCAAACACCACATACCAGTTCACCTCCTTTCATCACATGATCACACTTACCGCCAACAAAATGTTTTCCGGTTTGAGATCTCGGTGTGCGACGCGATGTACATGCATGTATCGCAGGGCTTCCAAAATACATCGACAAGAATCTCGTGCTTCTCGCTCCGTAAATGTCCCTTGTTGGATCAAACGGTCAAACAAACCTTTTCCGGGCAACAACTCCAATACCACAAAACAGGACGTTTCACCCACAAAATGATCATGCATATAAACAACATATGGTGCCGAACGAAGCTTTTCCAACGTCTTGAGCTCATCCACTAGGGCGTCACGGCCATTCCAAACCATTTTCTTGCGGTTCCAAATGTGTTTGACTGCCCATTTCTGTAGGGTAGATTTCTCAGTACAGACATACACTTCTGCAAACGAACCTTTTCCAAGCTGTCAGAAGAGAAAAACAAGAAAAGATCAGGATGCAGAATCAAACAATGAATCATGTGGTGCGATGAACGTACCATTTCTTCTTGGATATAATAGTCAAAGAATGTTCCAGTCCGAGACAATTGATCTTCATTGGGAGGTGGAAGTTGTGATGCAGTCAATTGAGGTTCATCGAGAATGTCACTTGGAGGAGATGGTGGGGAAGGTTGGTGTGTGCGATGACGCCCTGTCCCGTTGTCATCCAAACGAGGCGGCTTGGATGGCGGAGGCTTTTTTCGCTTGTCAACCGAAGGAGATGTCTGAGGATGGGTCATCTTTCTAAGAACTTCCGTAGAAGATGGTATTGACGGCTTGGGGTGTCCTTGATCTTTGGTTCCCCGGTTAGGCTTGGGAGGTGGTGGTTGATCGGGGCCATTGTCGACTCGCATTGATGGTCCACGTTTCGGTAGTCTTCGCTCTTCCTCGTCAACCTGAAGTGGTTTCTCTACCAAGTCATGGGGATTGTATACCATAGGTATTTCATCTTCCGGAATGGTGTGCATTTGTTCTCTGGGGTGACCATTGGGGACGGGATTTCGATGATGGGTGACATGGATGTCGGCCTCTGTCGTTGGCTTTGGTTTGGGTTGATGCACTGCAGGAACGTACACTTCTGGTCTTTCATTCTCAACAAAAACGGGTATCTCCCTGGCATAATCGTTGGCAAAAGCTGCAGTTTCCGCAGGAGACAGCCGAAAGTCAATGTCCCAAGTTTCGGTGGTCTCTGTTCTGGCGGGGAATCTTTCTTCTGGAGTGCTGGTGTTGCACCCCATTGCGATGGATCACGGAAAGTATCCAGCCAATCTATTCTTGACAGCTATGTTGGAAATTGATGTCGGAACTGATTCAACATAGGCGAGAATTGAATTGCTTCATTAAAGTTTAGTCGCAGCCTCCCGAACCGCCGCGATGAAGAGCGTGGTCGTGATGATGATGATGATGATGATGCGGATTCTGTTTTTATCTCTCCATGTGTGGTAGATGTCGCGTTTTGATTGGCTGAAGAATGTCGTCGTCTGAAGACAACATACACTGTTTCCTTACCTATTAACGTACTATGGATACGTAAAACCAGTCTTCTCTAGTGTTACCTTGAAAAAAAAAATGGATTTGGAAGTCGCTGTTGGATACAAAACACTTCTAAAATACATGGAATATCATCTACCCTAAATGCCTTGGCGACGTTGGTGTTTTGGTGATGGTGCTTCTTCAGCACAAGAAGAAGAAACACAAGCGAGGATGCTCCTTGTTTCTCATTCTTGTTGTTGTTGTTCTTCTTGTTTACTATCATCTTGCTCCTGCTGCTGGTCTTCCGCGTGATTCAACGCGACAGCGTTGTCTTGTAAAACAAGCAGTACCTCGTCAATGATGTCAAGGAGTTCTAGTTTCGCATCTCCTCTTCCGGTGCTCATGGAAGATGACGAACTTACTGTTTGCCTTCTTGTTGTACTCGAAGAATATATGTTGCTGGTACTTGGTAGAGCAACGAGGGCCTTCAAAGCGGGGGTTGGAAGCATGATTTCTTGTAGATGGGATGCTCTAATGGTGTACCCGCGTTGTGTTTCAGGTTTGGCATTCTGCATTCTTGTAACTTGCTGAATAGGATCGATTGCCGCTGTTGGTTGGATGGAGAGAATCGTTTTATGAGCAGAATTTTGTACCAGTAGCATGCAAAATGCAACAACAACACCACTCCATTATACTACGTTAGTAGTATTTAGCAACCCGAACACGTTGTTGTTGCTGTTGTTCACAGCAGATTGAAATAAGACCGCGCGATTGCAATCCACGTGCTTTAAGTCGTACAACCCCAACAACAAATGAACAACACTTAACCTCCGTAGAGCCCCTACCGTGGTTCTACGCAGTTCCCCCGTTTTTAGGTGATGCTCTACGTGGTGGTGGTGACAAAAAAGGCAGGACGAGCGAGAAGAAGAGGAGGCCAATATCAAGAACGAAGTGATGTCATCCCTCATACTACCGGTAGTACGTTAGTACTACTGTTGCACTACCGGTACCTACCGGTGGTACCGGTACGAGTAATGTTAGTACCACCACCGGTACGGCAATTTGATTCGACAGAAGGTTTCTCATCACAAGAGAAGAAGAAATATGACTGGCCGGATAAGAACCTGGGCACCCGTATACCTGGTCGGGCAAACCTGGTCCTTGAGAAAATGGCCAAAAACCATCAATCCCGGGTGTTCGTAAGACTCCATCGTGACCCAAAATCCTCGCTCACCACACACAACAGGTCACAACCACAACACAACAATCAACAAGAGATTACGGATACTACTACTTCTTCTGGTGGTGTGTCACACCCACCACACCCACTACTACTACCAAAGAAGGTTCAGGGATTACTACTATGAGGAGTTTTGGTGCTGGTGTTCCTCGGCGTCTCCACCTTCTTGTTGTTCTTCTTGATCATGATGTGGGTTCTCGTTGCTGCTGCCCTTGCCATGCTCGAGCCTGTTGCAGCGTTTGGGAGTTGGGGTATTGCTGTTGCTGGAGCAAACGGAAATACTCCATTTGCATGTTCCCAAGGAGAAAGCTAGATGTGTCGTTGAAGTGGTGGTAATGAGGCTGGTGCGGCTGGTGCTCCTGATGGAAAAGTTGAAGGGGTGCTGGTGGGAGAGCTGCTCTGGTGGCACCATGATATTGCAATTGTTGTTGATGGGGAACACCATACCCCATTGTCCGTTGGTGAGGTGCACCGGGAACTGGGTGAAATGGCAGTGGTGCTGCTGCTGCTGGTTGTTGTTCTTCTTCTTCTTGTTCAGGAGGAAGATGAGGTGGTGGTGACATTCTTGTTGTGCTGCCTTCTTCGTCATCATCTTCTTGCTCTTCTTGTGCTGGATGACCTGTTGACTGGTGCCTACTCCGCTTCTTCGCGCTGTTGTTCTTCTGACGGTCCCTTCTTTTCTTTTCCCTCTCAGTCTTGTGCTTTTCCTGGATTTCAGCCGAGGGAATGGCACAAGTCTCGTCTCGGAATGGTTCCGGAATGTATTCACGCCACTTTGTCCCCAGCTCCATTTGTTTTATAATAGAAATACCCGGCTCTGGTATCAGATCCGGGAATCCATCTAATAGAACCGACTTCCTTTCATTTTCTCTGTCTTCTTCATCATCGTCAATAGGACTAGCCAACGTGAGCACCTGAAACAAACGGCCAACCCTTTGCCGACGCCGATCTGTTTGTTCTTCCTGGGATACACACTTGGTCATCATTGTTTGCCAGAAATTGGCGTGCCATTCATCACTCGGACCAGTACTACCATGTTCTTGCTGGTCACAGTCAGTTGTAGCCGCTGATGTGCACACTGCCATCCTTCTTCCAGCACCTGCCCACCTTGAGCAAAAGAAAAGGTGAGACTTGTGCACAACACCGGTGGGAAAACGCTTGTACAATTTGTCAAAGTAGGAGTCCCAATCATAGAATTGGAAATCAGAAACAACAGTAACACCATCATTTGCATCTAGAACTGGAAGCAAACGCTGAAACGAAAAGACATCAGACTTCCGATACGTCTGCTTCAGGTTGTTGAACATCTTGTCGCAAGGATTTTTGGTGTGTCCGGCAACAAGGAAGACAAACTCTACCTGATCGAAAAAACAAGCGTTCCACAAGGTAACAAGCCATTCGTAGGACCATTCTGTTCTTGTTTTGTCCGGCACAATTGTCCATGACAATTGACAGAAATTTCCGTTCTCCTTGTTGTCGTTGCTGTGTCAGATAGTGTTGTCGGTCCAAGTAATCATGTATCATCGATGCAACATTATTACCACCTTTCTTTCCCAAACCTTCGTGGTACACATACGCATGAAGGTTATCACATCGGCAATCAAAAATGCCGAATGTGAACACATTCAAAGGTGAGTAATAATAGGTAGCTCCTGGCTGTTCACCTCCGAAGTGTGGAACGCCCATGTTCTGACAGAAGTCCATAACCAAAACGGTATGGTTTGGATTGCTGTTGTCAACGCCGCCTACGTGTTCCTTGGCAATCTTCTGTAGGTAGTTGAAATATTGCCGTTGGGCAACGCTCCGATCGAGATGTATTTTGGCTAGCGCTAAGGTACCCTCAGTCAAAGAGTAAAAACGATTGTTGTTGGTGCTAGTATCATTATTTAAAATACTAGTACTGTCGTTGTCGTTTCTACTTTGCTGTGGATCCTCTTCTTGTTGTGTTGCTGGTGGTGCTGTGTCAGGAGGTTGTCGTGAGGGAGACGTAACAACGTAACGAAACTTGTTGGCCAAGACGTAACATTCGTTACAAATGTCTTCTCGTGAACGTGGCAGGACAAGTTTTGAGAAATTCTTCTGCCAGTATGCTTGAAAAGTGGACAGAGCACACTTTTCAAGCTGCTCTCTACCGTCAATTGGGTCGAATTTGATGGTGCCTTTGTTGTTCTTGAGAGAATAGCGGTATCCTCTGGTCTCCACCCACCGAGCATAAATTTGTCTACAGGTCCAGTGCGTCGGTAGTTCCTGTAGTTCGCCATCATCGTCACGCAGTCCTGTCGCCAATGATGCCCCACTACCTGATAGCTGCATACGGACAACGCGAGTTGCCCTGGGAGCTGCGAGAGTGGCGAGATCTGTGAAGAACTCGTGTAGGGATTCTTCCACATCGTCTGCCAGGGCCCGGGATCCTTTTTGCCCTTTCCTGCCATGAACCCGTGGCTGTAGATTGTTGTTTTTTATTTCTTCCACCATTGTACCAAATCGGATCCTTCCGATATCCAGGAAGGCAAACATTGCTCGGTGACACACCAAGGGAACAGGAAAATCGACTCCGTCATGTCCACTGGGCCTCCCAAGGGATGGGAGAGGGAACCGGCATTTACTCTCCTCCTTCTTCGAGTTGCGAGGGGACAACAAATACACTTGGATGAAGTGCTTCTGTACCAGCTCCCGTTGGGAGGCAGGCAAGAAGCAAAGGTTTCTCATGTAGGCCACAAGATGTGGCATCCAATGCTGCGCAATGTCTCTGTCCTGCAAGCATTGGCACTTGCTAAGTCGTCCTTTTAGGTCTGGGCACGACCCCTTCGCAATCAATGTCTCGTGGACGAAACGTGTGATTGCCTCCATCTGCTGCTCTTCCGTCAGAATTCGGTTGGTCCGATTCCTCAGGAAGCCAAAAACATGAAGTTTCTTCCCCTTTGCCGTTGGAGGAGGAGGAGAAGGAGGAGCTGGTGCTGCAGGGGGCTGTGACGAGGCATCTTCTTGTTGTTGTTGGTGCTCTTGTTGCTCCATCTGGTCGCTGTCGTTCTTCTTGTTGATGAGGAATGAGGACGATGATTGTTGTCGTGTTCAATTTGTGGTGGATTGTCGTCATCTGGTGGGTGGTTGGGACAGGTTTGATTCCAAACAGCGATTTGAAAACCTGGGCTGACCAGGTTTTGGGTAAAATCAGCGATTTAAAACCTGGGCAGACCAGGTTTGGCACCAATCAGCGATTTGAAAACCTGGCCATAAACTCACTTTCGGGCATCCGATTGGCGATAGCAAGATTTCTGGTCATGCTGTCTTGTAATATTGAGTCACGAGTACACATGTTCTTGGCATTGCCGTTGAAGTCCCTTGGAGACCATAACTTTTGAAGGAAACCTCGCCTCATGACAACCAAGACATCTACGGAAACCTCTGGAACCGCTCTATCATCCAGTAGTAAAACCTATTTTTGGCAAAAAATTGAGTCTAGGTAGTCCATGCCCAGGTTATCATTCGGCCAGTCTTAAATAAGGATACTGTTTGTAGATTCGCTTACAAATTTTGCAGTTCGCATTGTGGGTTGCAACACGATGCAAATGATGGAAGTGACATGATGTTTCTACTACTACTAACGTTAGTAGTAGACGCTTAGTACTTACCGGTAGTATATCGTTTCCATTATACGGGGTGCTTCTTTTAGGTACTGAGAAGTGTTGTTTCAACAGCTTGTTGGGGTTGTAGGCTTCCCATTGACCAAGAGGAGGAACCAACAAGTTTTCGCTTTTCATGTTTAGGCGTAGAGGGTATCAGGTATCAAGAGGTTTACGTGAGAGCTAAAATCCCTTGGCGGACATAAGCTAGTTCAAGGTACTACTAGTAGCTTTAACAAGCTCCATTGTGAGTTGAGAAACTTTTCACCTCTCGTGGATGGCGGTGATGTACAAGGTCAATAGTCTGAGAAGCTACAAATCGACTTGATATCCAGCCATGCTCCCACGTCTTCCCGCAGGAGGTGCCAGTAGTTGTTCCAGCTTGTTCTTGGCCATGATTGCATTCACCGCTGCCTTCAACTTGTGCCCCATTTCATGGCGCAATTCTTGGACGTTCTCTGACAAGTCGGCATCCAACGTCCTGTCGTCGGCCTCCATCCATTCACTCGATAAAGAGTCGTTTGCACTCACTCGCTCTTCCGGGTTGACTGTCATCATTTGCCGAAGCAAATCTTTGGCATCCTCTGTTACCCCACTCCACAATTCGGGTCGGAATTCAAAGATGCCATATCTGACGTTTCGAAGCTTTTCTTCGTCGGTTCTTCCGCGGAAAGGATAGTAACCACCCAGCATGATGAAGAGGATAACCCCAACCGACCACATGTCGCAGGAAACATCATAGGCTGGTCGGTTTTCTAAAACTTCAGGTGCAACAAATTCTTGTGTACCACATTGTGTCCTCAACGAGTTGGAGAAGATGACTCGCTTTGAGAATTCAAAGTCTGTAATAATGATTCGTGACTCCTTTCCCTCCGGCTGGGTATACAAGTGAGGAAACTTTTGTGGAAGTTGCTAGTGGAGGAGATTGATACTTGTAAGCCACTTACCAATAACAGATTGTCGAGGGTCAAGTTGCGGATGGCGATGCGCTTCGAGTGACAGTGCGCGACTCCTAATAACAAGCTGCGGACCAATTCTTTCGCATCGAACTCTGTGTACTTCCGTTGTTGCATTAGCCTTTCAATCAAAACTTGTCCACTCAGTTTCTCAAACACAAGATATGTCGCGTCTGGGTCTTCATACACTTCATGGAGACAAGCCACGGACTTGCTATCGCAGTCTTTGATGGCCTGGAGGACCTCAATTTCATCGTTCAGTGCAACCAAATCACCAGGATGGAGCTCCCGTCGAACAATCTTTTTAACTGAGTATTCTTGTTTCCCAGTGAGTGCAGTTGCCACTCGGAACTTTGAGAAGATCCCATTTCCCGGCTTTTATTGCAACACAGGAAGTTAACACAAATTAGCAATCAGCAACAATACGTCACTGCTCTGGCCTCTCTCATAGTTGATTCACTCACCTCGCCAGTCATTTCATAGACATCAGTAAATTCTAACTCGAAATCCATGTCATCGTCAACTTCCTCATTGATGGATAGAAGCGCATCATCATCACTAACATCATTTGCAAGTCCGTGTGCTGCCTGGAGCTTGTTGACCCCAATTATCTGGAAAGCAAGGAACAAAGCAAAGATTGAGCGTACTGAATTCTACAACTTGGCATCATCCAATGAAACTTACACCACGCACTACCGCTTGGACCTTTTTCTTGCCACTCATTCCTGCCAATTTACTCTTTGTGACCGACAAGTCCAATGCGCTCAATGCACCATCGTCTAGACTCATCCATCGCGATTCGAGTGCTTGCTCAGCTGACACCCTTCTATCAACGTCCTTCTCCAGAAAGCCTTCAATCAATTTCTTCGCAGAGTTTGATGTCTCCTTCCAATATTCGGGGTGGAAACTAATCCTTTCTTGATATATTCTCTGGGCAATGGTCTTGGTGTCACCTTCAAAAGGAAGATATCCGCCCAACAGAGCGAAGACCACAATGCCCACAGACCACATATCACATCGGAAATCATATCCCACTTTCCGAGACCAGAAAATTTCTGGAGCCATGTAGCTGGGGGTACCGCACAATGTCTTCAATAGCACCTGGGTTCCATTCTCTTGGGGTTTCGGTACCTTCTTTGCGAAACCAAAGTCTGCTAGTTTCAACGACGCGTCGTTTCCCTTTTCTTGCAAAAGCAAATTGTCAAGCTTGATATCTCTGTGAGCAATTCTTTTCTTGTGACAAAAGTTCACTGCGTGGAAGAGAGCCTTGCACAGCTGCCGAGCCTCACGTTCCGTATAGACATCCTTCTCTACAATCCGACTCAGAAGGTCACCTCCCTTCATTTCTTCCAGAATCATAAGAGTCCGGTTAGGCTCCCGGAAAACGTCGTATAGCCGAATGATGTACGGTACACCACGCAGAAATTGCAGAACCACAATTTCGTCTTTCAGAATGGCCTTTTCCTTCTCATTCAATTTAGTATGATCGACTTCTTTCACAGCAAAGGACATGCCTGTGCGCTTGTGGTTGCATCTGTAGACGGTAGCGAAACCTCCTGACCCCAAAAGCTCCCCAACGTCATAAAATTCTGCAAATGGCCTTCCACTAGAACTATCATCGGGAAATGCACTAGTGGCCGTCGACAGGGACGCACTCCTGGTGCTTTTTGGACCACCAACAAAATG
This sequence comes from Nitzschia putrida, assembly GCA_016586335.1. NCBI lineage: Eukaryota > Bacillariophyta > Bacillariophyceae > Bacillariales > Bacillariaceae > Nitzschia > Nitzschia putrida. Next base: position 148,009 of record BLYE01000003.1, read on the forward strand.
TGAAACAATAGAGTCTCCCTGTCGTTCCCCTAGAAACACTGTGAAATCATCGTTGAGTTCTTGTACACGTTGGGCGTGATCGTTGGGTTTCTTTTGTTGCCCTTGCACCTTGGTTCTTTCCATTGTGTCAGCCAAATTCAGAGCACTAATTTGCTTTTTTGGGAGTGGGATTCGCGTCGCCAACCAAGGATGGAGCAAGGCCTCTTCGGCACTGATTCGGTGATTCGGGTTGATCGTCAAGCATCGACCAACCAATTCCTTTGCTGACGAAGAGATAGGTTGCCACCGTTGGGGATAAAAGTAGTATTGTCCATTCCTAGTTCGTTCAAAAACCCGCTTCACATCATTATCACCTGGAGAATCAAACGGCAAGTAGCCTCCCAACAACAAAAACAAAATAACCCCGAAGCTCCAGACATCTACCTTGACATCGTATGCGGGCCAACGCTCCAAGATCTCGGGTGCCAAATAACCAGGAGTTCCACACAAGGTACGGCACTCGTTCCGGTTTCGAATAGTTTTGGAGAATCCAAAGTCCGAAAGTTTCACAGGAAAAAGGCGGGCAGCATCCTTCACACAATTGAAACAATCCAGATTAGCACGCGGCCAAATATAGCAAGGGAATGACACGGCACATTCCTGGTAGAAGAAAAAGACTACTTACCGCTAACAAAATGTTTTCTGGCTTGAGATCTCGATGTGTCACGCGGCGTTCATGCATATATTTCAATGCTTCCAAAATACACCGACAGGAATCTCGCGCCTCCCCTTCTGTAAAGGTCCCCCGTTGAATCAAATGATCAAACAACTCCTTTCCCGGCAGCAATTCCAACACCAAATAACAGGAAGTCTTGTCCACAAAATGATCATGCATATACACAACGTTGGGAGCAAAGCGAAGCTTTTCCAGTGTCACCAACTCGTCCACCAAGGCATCGCGACCATTCCAAACCATTTTCTTACGATCTAGAATATGTTTCACAGCCCATCTCTTTTGCGTTGATTTTTCGATTCCCACAAAGACATTGGCAAACGCTCCTTTTCCAAGCTTTTGTAGAGAAACCCAGAAAGGTTAGAATCAAAAAGAAGTAGCAAACAAACTGGGACAGATCATTCCGATCCTACATACCTGCTCGCCTTCAATGTAGTAGTCCTGAAATGTACCTTCCCGCGTTGCCTGATTGGCATTGGGAAGAGGCAATTGTGACGCAGTCGTCCGAAGGTCTGGTCGAACATGTACTGGACTGGGTGGCGCTGGCTGACTGGTATCGTCACCTGCATCGGGTCGATGGGGGTTTGCCTTGGGCAAAGGAGGACGCTTGGAGGGAGCCTTTTTGACCCTTGGCGATGTGGGTGTTTGGGGAACTACGTGTCCGATATCTCGAGTACCGCGATCCGGTTTGAGAGGAGGAGAAGCATCGTTTCCCTCCATTTGCATTTGCCCTGATGGCCCGTAAAGAGAGGGAGATTCCGCCAGAGGTTGCACTGCATGTGGATTGAAAACGACTGGTTTTTCTGTCCTACTCTTCCTAACAACGGTTGGCGTGACACTATCAGTGGGAGTGAGACAGAAATCACTATCCCAAGTTCCCTTGGTTTCGGTCCTGGCGGCAGGAGCCACGACAACCTCAGGAGTGCTTTGGTTGCAGCCCATTCTGGCGAGTACCAAATACGGGTCTGGAGGAGAATCTGAGTGTAGTCGTCCTTGGAAACACGCAATTCCTTCTCTGTACAGAAGGAATCAAGAAGATGTCAAGGGTTTTGTTCTACTTCTTCAAGGTTGCAAACGCTGATTGGAACTAGACAGGTTCCAAAGATTCGGTTGAACGACAAATAGCGCAGGGGTTGTGAAGCTCTTGCAGTATTCGTAGTTCTGCCGCCTGGATAGTGGTGGGGGGAGATGGCGGGATCATGACCGCCATGACCCAAATATATATTAGGTGTCGCAAGGACATATCATGAGACACAACAAGTGACGACAGGCTCTCCTCCTCCCAACAATATTCATCATCCGACGATGACAGGTGGCACAAAATCCATTCTCGTCCACCTCCGCCAACCAATCGCTACTGGATGAGGTATCCGTCATTTTGCTGCTCATCTTTGTTGCTCTCGATATGCTTTATTTGGATTGGTAGCATTCCCGAATCATCTATACTTGTTCAAGGAAAGAAGCTAGCTAAGGTCACTCCTTACCAATCTCCATCCAACAACAACAACAAGGGTTTTTTGGACGCTTGGATCCATGCCAAATGTGGACGAAATGGCAAACAGCTTTGGAAATATCAAGGTGGGCTCTATGATCCTCTCAATGGGCGTCAAGTGCTATCAGTTCTAGGTGTTGAGTTGGTGCAGCGGGTTCCTTCCAATCAAACGCGAGATTTGCCACTCTACCAAAACGTGTTGCTACGACCTGATGTACCTCCACATCGGGCGGAAACGTTGCTGTCACGGCGTTTATTTTGTTATACTGTACCTGATTCCGATGTCACGGCATCTCTCGCAGATACAACGAATCGTCTTGGACGAAGCAACAACAAGGCAACAACCAGTGATCGTACGACTCCTCCACAATCATTGCTTCAAGATATTCGCATCCGACCTTATTCTCCCAAACGTCAGGTACCCATCCATCAATCCATGGCAGCCTACGAAACTGCCACCACTTGGATTGAAACCGGAGGCAAACTTTTGGTTCATTCGGAATGGCCGAGTCCCAGAGTGACAATGGGCAATCGCAGAAACACAATTCATGTTTGGGGTACAGCAGATACCAAACAGGATATGACGCTTCGAGGTCTCTTTGGCGGAGGATCCCGATCACTTGGCTTTACTTTGTTCACAAAACGTCAAACACCCCAAAGTCGATTGTATTGGCCCGACTTGCTGCCTCCACCACCCGTTACTTCTAGTCAAACTGTCGACCCAAACCACAACAACGCAACCATTGTTGTGTCGCCGAAACGATCGGCGTGGGTATCGTTTGGACTCGGAGAACCTGATGCCAAGCACAAGATTGGAATCCGAGAAACATATACCATGACCGAACCTGTCAGTAGTATGGGTCGACTAAGGAATTTGATACTGGGATCAAACATTGCATACTCAACGTCTCCCAATCGACGACTCACATACACTCGATACGGAGAAGGCCCCCCATTCTATGCTCCAGGTCGAATGTGTATGCTGGAATTAGCAGCGGAACCCATCAAACACGAGAGTCAACTGCCAATGTTGGTGCAAGATTTGCTTCAAACACATGTGACCAGATGGCAAGGAGACCCGTTTTATTCCTTCATAAACGACGAGAGAAATGGTACCGAACGTGAAATGTCACGAAGTAGTAGCCCGCCAGGGTTTGGCTTGAGGCCACCCACCACGGAATCTATATCGCATACTTGGTCCAACTACTTGACGCGGCAAGGATTGAAAGCTTGGACGCACCTTCAGCCGGTTGCCGGGTTGATCCAATGGGCAAGGCGGGAGCGAACGTTGTGGTAATATCATTTTTGTCCACCTGATAGTGACGTCGGAACTAGGTTGAGATGTTCTTGATTCCACATTCTTCTTCTCAAGCGACGCCTTCATGTGATGCTAGTAATGTACCCCGATGTAGCGATTATCGGTATCAGTTTTGTACATGACGGACTGATTTGCTCCTAGAGTTTGCCTTTCGGTATTCGTCGATCTCCATGGTATGTGGGCGCAGCAACAACAACTTCCACCCGCCGACTTGGCGAAGCTACGAGTACACTCCCGAAATCTAGAGTCAAGATCTGCACACAAGTGCTATTGAACGTTGCGATGCTCTATGTTGGGATCAGAAATTGGGTTGATGGCGACTTCGCAACGTACCTTGGTGTTGCATTTCTCGTACTTCCAAGCAACAGAGTGACGGTGGTACACGTGTTGTACCAGGGATTCAGAGTTTTGTTCAGATATTATTGGTTGCACTTGTCCCTTCCTACAGTACGAGTACTACCACCACCACGCCTTTCGACCTCCTCTCACTGGTTCAACAGCAGGCCACCCACCACCACCATGGGGATACCATCATTGGATTGGAACTAATAGTACGTTGTTGTTTCTACCAAACTAGTTTCACTAATATGGAAATGGTCGTGGTTCCACTACTGCTGCTTCTGCCAGGCTTTTAATCCTACGATGTCCTGATGAACTGATCACTATATGATGTTCTCCAAGCACCACATGCAGTAGTAGTGGTACATTCGCTTTGCGTTATCAAAGTTTCTGAAGCGCTGCTTCTACAAATAGTATGATCACAAACAAAGTCGAGCAAGCGATGCGAAGAGGTTTTATTGAACACTCATCATCTGCTCCCCGCCGCCGCAAGAAGGACATCCGCAATTGAACAAATAAATAATGGAACGAATGAAAAAGGGCAAAGCTGCAGCCAACATTGCCCTCCTATCGAGCTGTTCCACAATTCTTTGTCTACTACTAACGTTGGTACTTGGTACGGTACCGCCGCATTGGCATTTGAACCAACAGTTAGTACCTGTGCAGTTTTCTTGTTGTTGCTGCTGCTTCAGAGCAATAAGAATGTTTCGGCACGTTCTTCTTGTTGTTGAGCTGGACGGTTCGCGAAGCGCAGGAGATGCAGGGGCCACTGCAATGTTGGGGTCTTGCTTCATAAATTCGTTTTTTTAGGAACACCGTCCATAACTCCAAGCAAACATGGCGAGCACCGAAAACCAACAGGAAACCCAACCATCGTCTTGTGCTCATGGGGCCCTCCTCAGGAGGATTACAACACAACCACAAGAATCTTCGGTCAGGAGAAGTGCGTTCCAACCTTCCAACCATCGTGGAAATAACGCAATCAGAAACCACTACCTCGACATCAATCGCTGTTTTGCAGCTGAGAGCAGGGCAGCCTCGAGGTCAGGTGCACAACCAGAAAGAAGACGGGAAAATTCCCAACGAGAACTGATGGATATCATTGACGAAGCATTGTCTCTCCTCTTCGACGAAGCTCATTGTCCAGACCATTATTTACCGACGACGGTGCACGCAAGAGATTCGTCCGCTGCTGACACAACTCCAAATGGGACAAGGGAGACGTCGCTCCTTGAAAAATGACATTCAGGCAGAATTGTTCGATTCCCAAGAAGGAACTTCTCGATAATGGTACTCTTGGTAGAAGTAATAGCTGCAGAAAGTATTAGCATAATATCGAGGAACTCAAAGAAAGCTGTACCGCTGTGGTGCAAGTACAATGCCTTCCTTTCTTTTGACTTCCGTCATCAAGACTGCCGTCACAGCTACGAGTACGAGTACGTATATACCTACGATATTAGTACAAGAATGATATCTATGACTGCTTCGACTAAATCGTTGTTGATTGATTGGTGTGCAACAACCAGTACGGTAGTACAGCAGTACCAGGTACAAGTACAGCTCCAATACGTACAAAGTAAACTACCGTACCTATTATACTTACGCAGACTTTTGACAGAATTGAATTCGTGCATTGGTGTTGTTGTGGCTCCTTCCTCGTCTCTCGTCTTCGTCACTTCTATCTGCTATCTGCTTTGCGGCAAGCTAAAATACGCGCGTATAATAGTCGTACCTGGCTCATTTCTGCTGTAGTACAGTACTAAAATGGGGTGCGCGACCCCTTCTCGTCGTGGTCTCATCAGGTGACTATTGACCCACGTCTGTTGACATTGCTTCGTTACCTCTTCTAGTCTTCGTGGCCCAAGGGTACAAAGACAGATGATGGGAAGCTTCTCGATTCTCGATTGTGGTGTTGGCGGCCAAGACGCATCACGGGGTTCTTGTTGAAACGGATTGTACGATGTCGTAGTTCTGGATACGAGTACAATAGTACCACAAGGAGGGACAAGGGAGGAATGATGTTGATGTTGACATCAGTGTCCAGTCACCCATCATCCACAATTGACATCCGCAACAAGAAGAAGAGTGGAACGACGATGAATGATGAGGAGGAGGAGAAAACCAAACGACGCTTGGTGCAAGGACTATCCCTTGCTCCCACAATTGCCCTCAAAGATCACCTTAAACACTGTACTACTTCCCTTCAATAATACTAACGTGTACTAACTACTAACGTACAAGTTTGAACAAGGCCGAAGTACTACCGGTGGTGGTAACGTTAGTAATACTAACCTCCATCCCATAACAAATTCGACAAACTCGTTTTTCACATTTTTGACCCGAATGTATCGCAGGTGAAACAGTAGCCCGGCACACCACTAGAAAGCTCCTTTTGAGAGGAATTTTTGTATATATAACTTCAATTTAGTTTTTGCGAGTCTTCGAGGCCTGTTTTAGCGATGAAAATTCACAAAATAGCCAAAACCCGTGCTTCAAGAGACCTTCGTTTTGGGAGTAGCCCTCGTAAATTCCGGCATATTGGCAATGGTGGTACGACAACTTCTACGCATGATGACACGGTGTGCCGTAGCTCATTCGAAACCTCGTAAAAAGAGGAAAAAGCTCCGATTCTGGAAAAATGCGGTACTAATTGACCGATTCTTCGACAAGAAGACGAAAAATCGGAGAGATTGAAAAATGGCAGGGAAATAGTCGTTGCGCGCGTGACAATCTGGGCATTATTCGGCACAATCTGCGTACTGCGCGCCAGCATAACCCATTCTCTAATTATATCACGCCGGCAGGTGTCTACGCAATTGACGTAGAGTTTCCTACCATCGTGCTTTGGAGGAGGGTCCAAAATCGTGGGTTGTCGAATTTGTTATGGGATGGAGGTTAGTAGTTAATAGTACCTCTTTGCGTGTTGTGGTTAGTACGTACCTGTTGATTGGAGTGTTTCCACTCTGCTGTTATTGTCTTTGGTGAGCACCTGGATTCGCGAAGCTTTGGTACGAGTAGTAACACGCTTCGCATAAAAAAGCTATCCTGTCATCATCACAAAAAATTGTTATTGTCATCATTCCCAACACTGGTGCCACTAGTAGTAGTGTGACGACAAGGTCAAGAATGAGGAGCTCTGTCAACCAAAACGAAACCCAACCTTCTGCTACATGTCAATCATATAGCAGCGGCACCAGCCTACAAGAAAGGGCATCAGTACTACAAGAAGAAACGCGTTTATCATTCTCCAACAACGAAGAGGAGGACTACCAGCACTACCATCATCAGCCCCCCATGGTTAGTACTACTACACTCATGATGAACACCTGCTTTGCAGCTTCCTACAATCCTCCTCTCAGAACACCGACAATGGAGCACCAAAACCTACTTGCCATCATTGACGAGGCCTTGTCCGTTCTCGATGATGTTCCGAATCTCGATTGGTTTGTCGCGCCGTCGCCACCAGCACCAGCACCTCGCCCCCCGACGACGAGGTGGAGTGACAACAACAACAACCACGAGGAGGATGGCGGTGATGTTGCTGCCCAGCAATAGAGTAGTAGTGGTCTCGGTGGGGGAGACCAAAAGCTTCAGAAGTATTCTTGGTGTTTGTCGCTTCTCCTGCTGGTGGTGCTGGTGCGGTGCGTGGATCTTCACCATCAGAACAAGAAGAAGAAAACAAGGAGACCACCACGAAGAAGAAGACAAGGTCATCCTCGTCCTGCTCCTCGACCACCATGAGGGGAACAGCAACAACAACAAGTTTTGTAAAATTCATACATAGTAGTGATTTAGTTTTACTGGACAGAGAACAAAGTAGTAGTATAACATGGTGGGAGTGTTATATCCACAAGCCTGCTACTGCTATACGTGGTACGTGACGAAAGCAGACGACACGACTCCGTTGACTAAGAAAGTGTTCCGTAGATGAGTCGCTGGTCTCCAAACCGGTGGTGGTACTGTACGAGTACGGTACCTGCTCGTTGTTTCTGATGATGATGAAGTGCTGCAGCAGCAACGGCAGTACGGTACTCGTACCGGACGATGATACTGTTGATGGATCACTCAGCATCTTCTCCCAGCATCTTCTTCTCCCGGCACGCAGCAGCAGCGTTCCATCATCTGCAATGACATCCGCAACTGAACAAAATTGCCCTCAATTGACGTACCAGCACTATCATCAAGACGGTTCAATCATATCGTATTATTAGGTAGAACTAGAGTAGTACTAGGTTAGTAGTAATATAGTGTCTCTTAGGGTAGAAAGTGGCAGCAAAAATACCTGGGGTTTTTGCTTGTTGTTGCTGCTGCTCGCGAGCCATGAGATTGTTTCGTCACATTCGTCTTGGTGCTGCTCGCTGTACGGTATACGGTACGCAACAACTACTGGCGGATACAACATAATACTTAGTACCACCACCTACAGAAACAGAATGGGGGGTTTCTCATCCGCAATTGACATCATCTGCTGCTGCAACAACAATAAAATAATAAGCAAGTAGAAAACCAAACGTCGCTTTTGCAGGGACTATCCTTGCGCCCACAATTATTGCCCACACGAATGATCTTAAACACTGTACTCCTTCCCTTCAATGATACAAGTAGTTTGAACAAGGCCTAAGAAGAAGAATGATTGTACAAAACAACTACTAGTAGAGGGTCCGAGATTCGTAGTACCTGTGTGTTGATCCGAGTGTTTTGGCTGCTCTGTTGAGCACCTGGATTCGCGAAGCTTTGGTTTCACAACATACGCTTGTCACATTTAAAAAATTGTCCTGATATCATCATCGTCGTCCCCGACACTGGTGCCACTAGTAGTAAGAGTGTGACGACAACAAGATCAAGAAGAATGAGGAGGAGCTCTGCCAACCAAGACGAAACCCAACCTTGTTATGATGCATGTCAATATATGAGGAGCAGCCTACAAAGGACATCAGCACCACAAGAAGAAACGCGTACTTCATTCTCCCACAATGCCGCCAGGATCGACTACTACACCACCAACAACAACGAAGTGAACCACCACCAGCAGCCCTTGGTGGTGGGTACTAGTACCTTCATGATGAACACCTACTTTGCACCAGCTTCCAATCCTCCTCTCCGAACACCGATAATGGAACACCAAGACCTTCTTGCCATCATTGACGAGGCCTTATCCATTCTCGACGATGTTCCGAATCTCGATTGGTTTGTCGCGCCGTCGTCGCAACAACCACCCCGCCCGATGAGGGTGAGTGACGACGACAACAACAACAACCATGAGGAGGATGGCTGCGGTGCTGCTGCCCAGCAATAGAGTAGTGGTCCTGGGGAAGACCAAATGCTCCACCAGAAGTAGCACTACTACTGTTGGTAATGTTGTTTGTCGCTCCTGGTGGTCCTCGTGGTGGTGGTGCAGAGGACGAGACGGAGAAGAAGAAGACAAGGTCCTCCTCCTGCTGCTCCTCGAACACCATGAGGGGAACAGCAACAACAACAACAAGTTTTGCAAAATGCATAGTAGTAGTGATATAGCTTTTGAAAACAGAAAAAAACGTAGTAACAACATGGTCGGAGTACGAGTACAGTAGTCCTATGCATGGAGCGTGGAATAAATCGATCAACCCGACGAGAGCAGACGATACGACTCCAGGGACTCAGTTGTGCGTAGATCTAGTACTGAGTCTACGAAATAGGGCAACATCCGCGCCATTTTGGAAGGAGGTTGGAGGCATCTTTTGTGTGATGACCACGTCATTTTCACGGCACGGCACAAAAACGATTTGTGTGTTTTGGTTGGCGGTGCATGTCTGTCAACTGCCTTTTCTCATCATTCTCTTGTTGAAACTACTAGGTATACTATTGTAGGCAGTGAGAATGTTGGAGTCAACAGTACGTTCCATCCGAACATTGTTGACGCCTCGATCTAAACTACAACGGGAAACCCACAAAGTAGCAGAAACCACTCCCGAGACGATCTCCAGTCCAGCAGTCCAAGAGGAGGAATCCTCAACGGTCACCACCACTGCTAACCCTGCCAATAATATCAATAAGGGTACCTTGTCCGTTCCTGAACTGTACCAATTGATTGACTCGGAAGTTCGTGTCAATCTTGGAGCCTCGGTCAAATGCGGCATTTGTCTTGAAACCATGAAGTCCCCAACCCGTACCTTGTGCGGTCATGGCTTTTGCAAAACTTGTATTCACACATGGTTGCAATACAGTAGTTCCTCGTGTCCCGAATGTCATCAAACAGGAGTCACCAAGCGATCTCTACAACCTCATGTGCATTTGCAAGGATTGGCCAAACAGTTTAAGCAAGCCTTGACGGAATTTGCATTGGTTCCCAGTCAGTACACTTCGTCGTTTACGACCTTGACACAAAAACCCATGGGTGAGTCGGATTCATCGGATGAAGAAGAGGATGACGACGACGACGTCGAGGAAGGTGAGAATGAAACGACCAATCGCAGGGCTCAAAAACACTTGGATCGTCTGCATGTTGCCATGGTGTGGAGAGATCAAGCCATTCCCAAATTGTCCTTGTCAGAAACCCAAAAGGAAGAGAATCGACAAATTGTTGAAGCTAATCGTGAGGCTTGTGAACAAGCTGGATTGCTTCTCTCCGAGATGAGTGCTACTACTACTACTGGTGGTGGTGCTAGTCGTGCTGGAGGTGGTGTTCCAACCACCCAAGAAGTCCAAGAAGAAGCAAGGGAACATCAAGCTGCTGATGCCGATCTTCCTGAATCTCCCACCAGTGTATTGATGGATTGCACTAACCATACGACGCCAAGGATTAATGGTTCGAATACGGGTTCTCCGTCCCTCAAGGAACGTGGCGGCCCCTCATCCCAGGATCCACCCGTAAACCTGCCTCAATCTCTCTCGCCGATTGCCTTTCAATTGTCCCAAGCATCACAGCCTGCAGTAGTATCCAAAGCCAAGGATACGGATGGAACAATGACAAGAAGGTCTCGCAGAAACAAGAGTAGCAGTCAAGAAACAACAACAGGACCAAGCGCTTCTTCCGATCCACCTTCCTCCAATATCTCTCCTGCGCGTCAACCCAACCCTTCCATTGCCAATATCACTGGCTTGCAGGAAGATTCCTTTGGAGCCTTGCATTGGACCAGTAAAAGTCTTACCTTGTCGAGTCGAGAAGATACACTGTCTCCTCCATTGTTGGACGATCATGATGACGACGATTACATGCAGCAACAGCAACAGCAACAGCAACAGGATGACGAAACCATGGTGGAGGAGCAACCCCAAGCACCTGTCACTGGCAAGCCTGATGAAACAAATGAGGACGATGACTCGGAAGTTACCATTCCCTATGCCATGGCTCCTGTAAACAACAAGCACCCAACAAATGATTCCGTGACTCCCATTCAAAAGGGGGCTGGTGGTGCCAGTCGCAAACGTCGGCCCGTGAGTGCACCCCCTGCCATTATTTCGACTCCCTCCAAATCTCCACCCAAATCTCCCACTGCTGCCACTACCTTTGCATTGAATGATATTGTTCGGGTAGCATCAAGAACATGGAGTGGGATCAACAAACCTGGTGGTGTTGCTCGCATCCGCAAGATCAACCCGGATGGTTCCTACAATGTCGCATACATTCTGGGTGGACGAGAGTCCAACGTCGACCCTGCCTTTGTGTCTTCCACGGAAAATCCAGGGAAACGTCGACGTCTCGAAACGTTCGAAGCTGCCTTTCCTACCTCCTTGTTGCAAGAATTGGTCCAGCAAGGCTTTGATCCAACCGTATCGTTGGAGCAAGCCCATGCAGCTGCCGTCAAGCGAGAGGCTGAACCAACTCCTGTCAGTACCAATGTCACTACCAAGACTGCGACTGCCCCCAAACCGCCTTCTAGTCTGCGCAAGGCCACCAGTTTAGGCAGTGCCAACGTCAACACGAGCACTACCACTACTGCCAACAGCAAACCTAAAAAGCCCCGAACCAAAAAGTCGGTCCGGATCATGGATTCTCAAGACTACTCTTCGACAAGTGACGCTTGCCCATTGGCAGATGCTCGCTACAAACAGATGAAACAAGCCTCGAGTGGTAAAAAGATGATTCTTCATGTGGTGGCTTCCAATTTGTCGGACCAAGACATGGCCAAGTTGCTAACGATTTGTGAACAAGATTTCAACAAAGGTACGTCAAGTATTGAAAAAAACGGGTTCTAGTGCAACGAAGAACGTTCATCTGACGTTTTCTGCTTTCTGCAACAGTTTCCCTCAAGCTGGAAGAGACGTTCAGCAAGAAAACCTCTCTATGTGTGACACCCATGGGGTCCTCGGCCAACGATGGCGATACTAACACACTATCTCGCACTGTCAAGGTCATGAGGTCGGCTTTGGCTGGCATTCCCATTGTATCTCCCGACTGGTTAAGCGCATGCATGGTCAAGAATGATTTGGTGGATATTATTCCATATGTTGCACGTTCCATGCCTAGCAAGTCTACCCCCATTACAAACGCTGGCGAATCGCATTTTGGTGTCGCCAAGCTAGCTGCCAACATGCACAAACAAGCTCCTGCACCCCTTCAAAAGACTTCCGTCTTCTTTTGTGGGTCCTTTCCCGCTGCTCAACGAAGGGACCTCCAAGTTTTGGCCCGGGAAGCGGGTGCCAAGGTCCTTTCCAGTCATTCGGCCGTCCTGGCTAGCTTGGGCAAGCAACGTGTTGTTTTAGTTTGTCACGATTCATCAGGTGTCCTGGTTCCAGCAGCCATTGCACAAACTGTGAAGAAGATACTTGAATCGGATGCTTCTGCTGTCCTTGTGGTGAACCCACAATGGATCTTTGAGAGTATCACGTGCGCCAAAGCTTTGCCTAGCACTCACTTCCCTCCTTCGAACCGTACCGCTTTGGACTTGTTTCGAATTGGCCAACCATCTCAATCGAAGAAAAAATAAACCATCCTCACCCCCTTCACAATCCGCTTTCGATAACGTCCAATTCGTGACGTACCAGGGTGGTTAGAGCCTTCCATCCCTCCGGTGACCTCATTGTCCCAAGGGGTAGCCAATGAACCCGCAAATGTGCCATGTTGTTGAACAAGTCCCAATCCAGCATAGCGGGGGTGCCTGTTAAATTAAAATCATTTGCAAAATCATATCCTCCCGTTTCAGCATAGTACAAGATAAGTGTTGCACCCTTGGGCAAAAAGGTTGCCGTCATGGTTCCTCCTCCACACACCGATATAAACACTTGCGTTTGAGAGAGCAACTCCACTTGCTCTTTCATCCCTATCGAAGCTAAATCAACATTTTGAACTTGAATAGATGGAAAGGCTTGTGAAAGCACCCTTTGCTGGTCCACAAAATGAGTGTCGCGTTGCAAATCATTGGAAGAATGAGCACTCAAAACGATTCGGAAGGGCGCTTTCGGCGGAGGGTGGATGGGCAATCCAATGTTTTTGAGCATATAGTTTCGGAAGTGGTAGAGCAAAGGGCCCTTTGCAGTATTTTGCACATGGTGTGTTTCCTTTGGCATGAGCCAGCCATGATCTTTCATCCCATGATCTGTGAGCATACCCAATCCTGCGACAGAGTGTTTGGCACAGACAATCTTAGGAGTATCAGTCGACGATCCAGGTTGGAATTGCAGTGTTGACAATGTAGAATATGTGTTGGGGTCCACGCCTAAAAGTGGTAGGAATTTTTGCAGGTTTTCGGTACACTTGCGAAGCTTCTTGCCCTTTTTGATTTGCATCTCACAAGTGGAATATAGCAAAGGCAAGGTATCCACTCGGATCATAAGATGCTGTTGACCCGCTGATCCAGTGGATTCGTTATCCAACAATCGTCCAAACATACTCAACAGTGTAAACATTGGCAAGAAATCATCCCACAGCATGTGTCCCACATTGTGAGCCGCAAACGAATGGAATGGGACGAGCGTGACGCCATCATCGAGCTGATAGTAGGAAGCCGGTGGATCCTTTCGAATTTTGGGAAACCATTTCACTTTTTCAATTCCCTGAAACTGTCCATGCCCAACCCATCTTGGATTGATGCCACCAAGAGCCACAGTCAAGTTGGGAGTGGGACTCAACCCTGTGGGGTCAGACATTTCAGTGGAAACATAGGATAAATGGACACGCTTTTCATGAAATTGAAGCTCGATCGGCGATTCCACCAGAAAGAACTCTTTCGCCTCAACGTCAAGACACAGATTTGAGAACTCACAGGATCTGTACATCCACGCTGTATCTGGGTTGTGTGTTTCCCCGACACAATGAATGTTGGAATGGAAGTGTTGAGTTCGAAGATAGGTTGGAAGAGTATTCAACGACCCATCTGCCGGCTTTCTTGCAGCTTGAACGGAATCACTTCGGTCTCGGACATTATTTGTCAAAGAATCATTCGAAGGGGTTACAGCATGTTGTGATGAAAAAGGCAGGGTAACAACTTGGGAAAGTACAATGAGCCCCAATAGTCCATAAAACAAGTATCGCTTGTTGTGTTTGGTCCTTGCTAACTCTGCTTGTCGTGACTTCCTACTGAACGATTTTCCTTTCGGCTTGGAGTCCGTTGATGGAGCACTTGCTTCTGTCCCTACTCGACGCATAGACGAGGTGACGATGATTGATACGAACCGAAGAGACAATTGCAATGGTACTGGTAGCGAATGTTGGGTTGTGACGTTGTGACCGACTGAGTGTCGAACAGTTGGGCTTGGGCTTGGCCCTATCCATTCAACCTATGAGTTCATACATTCCAACTCTCATACTCTAGTAAGGTGGGTTGTCAAACTTTATTGTTAACCTGCGGCGGTCATGGAGACGTAGGGACTTCTCCTATTATTTGGCATCATGCGTCGTCGTTGTTCACACTTCCTCCAATTATTCTGCAAGTGCAGACCGTTTTATTGGTAGTAGGGGTAGTAGTTCGACGAATGACTTCGCTTCTTCAAGATCAAGATCGCTGTCTCGCGAGAGATGATAAATCCGAAGGGGAATGTAATCCTTTTCTCAAGAAAGGATCCATGAGGGACCTCGAGAAAGTTCATAGGAGGATACGGATAGCCTAAAAGGTCACCAAGATGATGAAGTAGTTTCAAAAATGCTGATAAAGACCCATCTCCTTAGAGACTCTGTCTAGGCAGCTCATTCCGCACCCCGCGTCCATCCACAGACAGTCCGATTCTTGCCAAGCACCCGAAGATGCACAAGGAAACTTGACCACTCCGAGACACTGCTCTTTGACGACTTTCATAGCTTCTTTGAATCGCACGAGTGCTGCAGAAAAGCGCTCTTTTCCCAAAGATAGGATAGTAAGGTCTAGACTTCGATTGGCGGCATCATAGAGTCTCTGGTCAGCTTTCATAGTACGCTTCCACTCGTCGCTTCCAAAGTACATCTTCATTCCTGGAGAAACAAAGCTGGGAACAATGTAGGTACATCCATTCGAGGCTTCACCGTCATCAAACCCTCCACTGCTCTTGGCGTTGAGGAACAGAACATCGGCAGTTGTCAAGTTTAGCAGCAACTGCAAAGCTACCGCGGACTCATCCATACGCTCAGTGATCCCAATGAAGTCATAGTCATTCAGAATCCGGTTGGCAGCATGCACTCTATCGTCTGAAGGTTTGATTCGGTGTACCGACATGTCCTTGATGTAGTAGGAGTCTAGGGTGTCATCAGAGAGAAGCCACTCCATAAAATTCTCATCGGTAGGCTCCACCTTGTTTCGCGAGACTTCAAAGTGAAAGAACTCTGAGACTGTACGCTTGGTAGGATCTCGAACAACGGACCAAAGGAAACTCTCGCCTATCCGACGAAGCCGATACTCAAGCTTGGTGGCACGTGAGTGATCATGTCGCGTTTTGCAAACAGGATAGTTCTTCTCGGGATGGAAACGTTGGGCTACGTTCCGAGCGATACGAAGATGAATCGCAGCTGCTGTGGAACCTCCAGTTTTGACTTCTTTGGTCATGAGGAAACCTTCGTGACTTGGAGTCCGTTGAAGACTTTTCCAATCCTCTTCCGGTTCGAAGCAAGGCAGAGTATCGTACTCCCAGGGTTTGAAAGCTCGAGCTTCAACTCCATCAAAGTTGTTGTTTGCGTCTTCCATTGAAATATGGAGAGCTTGATCTACTTGCGCCTTACTTGGATAAATTGTATCATTGGCCCATACTCCCGAAGAAACAGGAAGCAGTCTTCCTGGAGAGCAACCATAGTCTGGGATTGTTGGTTGCTTGGCAATCATGGAGAGATAGAGCTGAATGGAAACCACTCCAAACGTAGTAACCGCCAAGACGAACGTATTGTGCAGAGGAAATGCTGTATTCGCATTTCGCGGTTGATGTTTCTTGGTAGTCAGAACTGTCATGGTGACCACTTTCGACCCCGGATGCCGATGGTCAGTGGAGGAAGAGGAGGACCCTCAGTTTTGTGTTGTTGTTGGTTTGTGTTTGAACATGGTGCGCCGTTCCCCCACTGCCAGTTGTAGAGTACCATCGTTCGTGCACGACAGTTGAATTGCCTCCTATTTGTCTATCCCGTACGACACTGAAACGACACAATTTAATAGAACAAGGTATGCTGGCAGGCGGACAACATGCGCGATACTACGAATATTTCAAGGAGGTGCCGTAATTTCAACGACAGACGACGAGGGATCCGGGTCCCTGGCCTACAAACAAATATATTTTTCTCAAAATAATCTCTCAACAGCACTTTTGCACATCACAAATCACAATATGGATGTATACAGCAGGAACATTTTTAGTACGGTAACATAATCATAAAGCCCGATTTTCTAGTTTTTTTCTTTACACCTACAGTTGATCAGATGGAATTTTGCCGTCTTCAAATAGTACCCTCGTCAGTTCTTTCGTCAGTGCTATCTTCTCGCATGGGAAGGGCTTGAATGTGAACACATTAGCTCCTGCATCCAGAAATTCAACCTCCTTGTCGTTCGCTGACAATCCACATATTCGACAATCAATGCCCTTGGCGCGCATTTCACGGACTGTTTCAGTTCCGAGAAGCTGCTTTTCCACACTTGCCATGTACATGTCCACAAACATAAGGTCAAAAGATTCTTCATCCACCAATCTCAACGCTGTCTCTCCGTTCGATGCTTCGCGGATCTTCCAACTTGGAGCGACAGTTCGGACGGTTCGTGAGAATAGCTTACGCAAGATAGGGTCGTCGTCGACAAACAAAACAGACAAGGCTTCGGGGAGCTCCAAAGGCTTTGGAGCCTCGGCCGATTCATCTGAATTCAAGGCCGTCGCATCGGTAGCCTCGCCGACCGAATGCCCATTCTGCTCGAATTCTGGCAATAGGTGAGGATTCATTGGTTCCTGTTTGAGGTTGATGACAAAGCGGGCCCCCGGGTAGCCTTCAACACCGCTGTTGTAGCTATCATCGAGGTAGATCTCTCCTTCCATTAGCTCCACTAGGTTTTGACACAGGAAGAGCCCAATCCCCGTTCCCTGACTCAAACTATCCAAGCTCTCTTGGAACTTCGTAAAGAGTTTGCCTCGCTTCTCTGCTGGAATTCCTGGCCCCGAGTCCTCCGTGAAAATGTGTACGCTGTGGTCGATGACTTCTGCTTTTAGTCGAATGAACCCTTTGTCTACAAACTTGACACTGTTTCGTCCGAGATTCAGACAAATTTGTTTCAATCGCAGCCGATCTGACATGATAACCAAGCCTTTCGGACAATCCACAATCACATCGAACTTGGACTCTCTTTGGGCCAACAGAGACTGGACAGGCTCAAACACATCATGAAGCAAATCAGTTGGAGTGAGTTTCAGCTTTAATTGTTTGTTCGCAGACCTGTGCATATCCAGCATGTTCCTCAACAAATCATTCACAAAGCGGAGAGAGTTGTCAATGATATTGACATCATCTTGCACCTGTTCTTGAGCTTCTTTGGTTCTAAGGGGGCTCTTTTCTTGAACAGCAGTTTTGACAAAGGCACAAGCAGACATGGCAGCTGCGACGGGGTTTCGAACCTGATGGAAACATAAACATGGTAAGACAAATCGCAGCATTTGCGCTTGCAATGCATCAAACAACAACGTACCTCATGGGCGATGAAATCGTTGAGCTCCCGTTCCGCCTTGGTAGCCTTTCTGGCATTGTCCAAAATGAGAGCTGCTCGCTCCGCTTCATTTTGCGACCGAAGGCGATTGTATTTCTCCAACTTCCTGGCGTTGGTGTACACCCAGAGAGCAAGGGATATGCTTGCAAAGAAAATCACGGCAGCTCCGGCAATGACAAAAGTCAAATCCGGGGTATAACTTCCAGGGAGAGCACTTGCAACTGCAACCCATTGCTTGTTTCCAAGTTGCATTACAGTCTCTGAATACCTGTGATGGTCCTGCTTGCGGATGGCGTCCAGGCTGATCTCGTCATGATAGGAAAGACCAACACTTGAATCCGCGGGGATACGCACTCCACCCAAAAATACGATATCCCCGTCATCTTCATATTGTGGAGAGAGGTCAAACAGATACAAGTTGGTGGCCAATGCCAAATCACGGACCGCGCGTTGCAACAAGGCATCAAAAAGGACTAGGATCACTGCCAAGTCGAGAGGCCATTCGTCATCTCGCCCTGTGATGTTGAATCCAGGATGCATCAAAGTGAAACCATACTTGAGCTCAATCCCAACTGCCAGAATGATTCGATCCGAAAAACCTGGTACATTCTCTTCTCTGACGTAGTCCACTGTTTTCCGCAACTTTCCAGTGGGTGTGTAGTGGTCAAAGTCAGTGTATGGCAGATACTGGTCAATGGGTTCACTGTAGTGAACAGGATAGTAAAATTCAGCTTCATCTCGAGGCTTCAAAACCAGGGAGCTTTGGGAAGTAAACTCCACAAAGCCAATGTAGTCTGTATAGTTGTATCTCTCCAATAGGTCTAGCCTGGAGGCCTCTTCCATAGCAGCGCGGTCTTTATGTTCGACATAGGGAACATACTGTGAAGCAAACACATCGAGATCTGCTTTCTGCAAATATTCATAGGTTTGACGAAAGTCACTTCGGGTAAAATCACGACCGCGGCAAACATCATGAACCCATGCACCGGCTTCCATGTAATCGTACATGGTCCGATAAATCTGGTTGGTCAATGTTTCTACCCGGTGACTGAACTGCTCGTGCTGCTCCTGTCTGGCTGATTTGATACCAATAGCAAGGAAGGCACTGGTGGAAATGGTTCCCAAAGACAATATGAGAATAATGATGATAGAGTTTGCCTTGCGACGAATATAGGAAAAAGAGGAACCGATGGAATGTGAATCCTCTTCTCCTTTCTCCTTCTTCCCTGTCTCAATGTCCCCAATTTTGGAAACCATGTTTTCCCGAGGGGACTCTGATCTATTTGTAAATACATCCATGGTCAATTTCCAAGTACCCAAATGCTTTGTTTGTCAGCAGGCCTCCAACAACCCGAACCTCCTGCTTGCTGGCTGGCCGATATCAATTTTTCTACTGTTGTCCAGCAATCAGGTCGGACGTTGGATCCCTACTACGACGGTGCTCGAGGTACCTCCGGCAGTAGTACAGCCCTCGTGTAAAAACACGCATGATGATGTAGTGCTGAGAATATGGTGGGTCAAATGAGATGTCACCAGGGCGCTATAACACAGTGCCATATAATTCTTCGCTAAAGTACTTCCCTTAAGTACCTAGATCTTGAAGAGCCTGTTTCAGGAAGTCTTCGATTCGATTTCTTGAGTTCATCGTTCTTTTTGGCATATCCAAAGTTGAGGGAATGGTGCTGCAAAGAGGGTAAAAATTCTCCGCCTTCTGAGTTACTACCCAGAAATTGGCACCAACGAGAATTGATCGTAGTTATACATGTTGTAATAGTCTTTCGGAATCATAAGGACACAAACCGTGAAATCACCCCACTGATAAGTCCTGGATACCGGCCACTTAACAGAGTACTGGTGAATGCAACCCCCCAAACACACAAGAATTAAAGTCATTCCATCAATACGTATTTACAGTTCGTACTCTGGTAGCTTGTCAAATAGGTACTAGTACCTACCTAGGTGGCTGCAAGTGAAAGAATTCCTTTTTTGAGTACGTAGTGTTTGTGATAATGAACTAGTCCTACCAAATTAAAGAAGGCTTCTTCTGCTATAGCTTGTTGTTGTTGTTCTGCAGGCACTGCCATTGATCTCCCACTCCTACGCTGCCTGCTTTCCTACTCCCGCATCACCCCCTTGACGAAGAAAATGGGCCTGTGGCTGTCCGCCCCATTCTTTTGTACCCAAGGACAAACCTTTTCCCATTGGATGGTCTGCAATCGCTCGTAATCCTGCCTTCAGAGGTGCATTCAGTGATACAGCAGCATTGTCTTTAGGAGTCTCTTGTTTTTCAGCGTTGCCGTCTCCTTCTTGGGCAGCATTGTCTTTCTCTTGTTTCTGTAGTTTCGCTCTTTCTCGTTGTTGCTGCTTCTTGATTAGTTTGGCCCGGTCAATATCTAGTTGCGTGTAATTGAATTGCTTCATGTCTCGTTCCAACAGCTCCTCCAATTGTCCGACATAACAAGGAAATACCTCCCCATCGCATTCGTCGTAGTCAAAATAGTCCCATCCAAACCGGTCGCGGTGGTCTTTCTTGCTAACGCGCCACTTGGACCGCCTAGGCTCCAAGCATCTTGGCAAATGCTTGTCCAAATCTTTCTTTTTCTTTGGTTTCCCATTTGCATCTACTTCTGCCGGTCGCTCGTTGGGCATCCGTACGGTTAGTGCATCTGCACCCTGTCCTCCCTGAATGGTATGACTGACCAAATATTGCCGCGTGACCGTCCACCCTTGTTTCTCCACCAGCATGTCCGCCGCAATCGGATCGGGTCCTTCATCAGGGTGATCTCCTTTTACATCCAATATATCTGACATGTTACGTTTGGGAGGCTTGAATGCTTTGAGTGCACCAATAAAGTCGTACATGAACTGTCGTTGCATGATCCATCCCGAAAATCCAATCCCCGTCGTAATAAAGTAACGCTCGTATTGATAGGCATACCGACGGACTTCTGTCATGGGAACGCACAACTCATTGTCAGCCTCCATGTAAAAGAAATATTCCGTGTTGGGAAACAACTCCAAAACCAACTCGAAGACTTGGATAATCTTCTTTTTGTAACATTCTCTATTGTATTCTTGGCAAGGAGCTGTCCCTTGATGATGGGCATCTAGAAACAAAGAAGCTTTGCGAGTCTTTTGCTGATTTTGGGATGTAATGTCAACATAATCAAACACATGCATGTCGGGTGGCATTTGTGTCGGAACCAGTCTCCGCGAATCTCGGATGCTAAAGGGATAAAAATTGCCGTCATCGCTGTAAACCTGGCTCATTTGTTGCATGCGGTTGACTTGTGCCTGCAGATTGGCTACTTGCAGCTGCAATTGGTGTTGTACAGGCGACGGGGAACCTTGATGTTGTGAATCCTTGGAATCTTGTTGCTGTTGCTGTTCGGCAGGCATTTCCTGTTCCTTCAATGCGTTGTACATGAGGGTATTTAGAAGCAGTTGTACAGATCCGAGAACAATAACCGAAACGAGCAGGAAAATGGCAAACACAGGGATGGTTGACTTGGATGCTTTTCGTCGTTTAGATGTGGGTGAGGGCGTCCTAGGCGCATAAAAGGCAGTGGACACAGCATCATTGGTTGCGGAGACAGATGGATTGCTTTTGATCGCCATGGAACTATTTCTGGCACTTAATGTTGAGGAATTTGTTGTTGGAGTGGTAGTGGGCACCGAAGAATAGGAAGTGAAAGTGTGATTGTGTACTGGGAGAACGGCATCTTGTGGCGTATCCATTCTTGTGCGACTTCGCGAGTTGGAGGCGTAGCTGGTTCCTGCTGTTGCAACACTGGAAACCAAGTCTGGTTGAGATTTGGACAGATTCTTTCTTCCATCCTCCATCATGCCCATAACACTTCCTTGTTGCCCTTGGCTCGATCTTGTTGCAATGAAAGAAGATGAAAGATGATGATTGTTGGGTCTTGCTTGTGAATAATAATATCCCAACTCCCAACCGCCGTACTATCGGAAAGTCAACTACCACAATACTATACGTACTATAATATCTACCACATTATATGCTATTTACATAATACAACACCAACGAAGACAATGCGTGCGCCTTGATGTGACACTTTCATTGGAACGATGCACAATGAAGATGAAGTTGATCGAACTGCACGGGTACTACAGGTAGCTGTAGCTACACCAGAAGATGTTGAGCAGATTCATGCAAGAATTATAATCATCGATGGATTATTCACGCAGTAAATCTATATCTTTGATGTTGTTCCTATACACGGTAGAATGTGACATGTTAGTCATTGACTCAACCAGGAACGAGAACGGAACACTTGGGATGCTCCTAGGTATACGATCATTTCATGGATGACTCGAAGCAATAAGCCTGTTGATTTCAGTGCATCGCTTGAATTGGGGCTGTGATAAAGACGATCACTCGGTCTGGGACTTCAGAGTTTGGTATATTTTTTGGTCAACTCTTCCAATTGTCCCTCGCGACAAGGAAATATTTCCCCATCACATTCCCCATATTCGAAATAATCCCATCCAAATCTATCTCGATGAATTTCCTTGCTGTTTACTTTCCATACCCCGCGTCGTGGTTCCAAACAACGAGGCAAATGTTTGCTCAGAACTTTTTTATTTCCATCCGGAGGCTCGTTGGGCATGCGGACTGTCAAGGCCCCCGCTCCGGTACCGCCTTGGATATTGTGACTGACCAAGTATTGTCGAGTCACGGCCCATGCATATTTCTCTATCAGCATCCTTGATGCCATGGGGTCAGGACCATCGGCGGCAGGATGGTTGTGGAGCAGGTCCAAAAAGTCTACCATAAAAGGTCGTTGCATGATCCATCCCGAAAACCCAATCCCTGTGGTGATGAAGTACCGTCTATGTTCATAGGCAACCCGCCGTACCTCCTCCATGGGAACACACAATTCATTGTCCGATTCCATGTAAAAGAAGTATTCCGTGTCGGGATTCTTTTGCAGCACCAACTCAAACACTTGCGCAATTTTCTGTTTGTAACATTCCAAATTGTATTCTTGACAGGGAGCTTTCCCTTGTGGGTATCCATCCAGAAACAACTCGGAATTTTTAGAGTTTTTCTGTTCAGGTCCAGATATATCCACATAATCAAATACATGCATCGTAGGAGGGATTTGAGTGGGTACCAACCGGCGAGAATCCCGGATACTGAACGGGTAAAAGTTTGAATCTTCCGAATATGGGCTGTGAAAATGTGGAGAGCCTTGCTGTAACTTTTCTTTAGGTTGTAGGAGAGTTGGTGTATTGTTGAAGTTTGGGTTTACGGAAATATCGAAGGAGATGAACGGTTGGACAAGAGTTCGACTATTTCCGATACATATCAGAGCGGAAAGGAGCAGAACTGCCATGACCGTCACATTGCTTCCACCAGTGCTAGCCGGGTTGGTATTAGCAGAGGACGATTCGATTCGTAGCTTCATCGTGTCACCATGATCGATTGTGACTCCATGGAAGAAGAAAGGTTGGGCACTTCTTTCTCCATTCCAGTGAGAGTTCCAGCGGTTTGACTACGTCGACTGCACAAAGCCATATTATACGTACTAATGTAACGTATTTCATACTCAGTACCTGAAACGCATATATTCGACTACCTGGACTCTACAGCATTTTGTGGCCTGTGCAACTCCTCCGTATACAACACCCAAAACCAACCACTACAACCAACAGCATGTCGTCTACAACGAAGAAGACGGATAGCCACAAGTCTTCGTTCGAAGCATTTGCCAAGGTAGAAGAGATTGTATCCAAACCAATTCTTGGTTCGGATGGCGCTGCAAGTTGGCAAGAATTCCGCAAGGATCTTCATGTACCACAACGAAGCTCAACGGCACCCAAGGCTCCGTTGAAAAAGGCAGACAAGTTGGGAACGGGGTTTAAAAGTTGGGAAGAAGAAAGAAGCCATGAAGAAACGATAAGAAAGGAGTTGGGGCAAGCGTCAACGGGATCGGGGTATACAACTTTCAAGAAGAAGCATTCGGCGGAGGAAGCTGCTGAGCGAAAGAGGATTAAGCAAGTGGAAGCGCGTATTCGACCGGAAAAGGAGGAATACTTTATTCCTGCTGCCACTTTCCAGGGCTGGAAGTTTAACTATGTCTTCACAACAAGGGAAGGTCGTGGAACGGGCTACTATTGGGATGGAACAGATGCTGTCAAGCAGCTCCGAGGAGAACTGGAAGTACCCGAGGGGGGATCGGAAAAGCCAGAAGGCAGCGAAACAGCAAAGACGCAGCGCGATACATCATCCCAAAATCACGATGAAATCCGTCCTAAAAAGAAAGCAAAGAAATCAATGGCAGGCCCTGTTATTGTCGAGGACCCCAACAATCCTCGAGAGCAAATTGCGAACTTGATACGTCAAAGGCAACAGCAGCAGCCAGCAACCGACCCGAGCTTGCCAGCAGGATGGGAAGTCACTAATGATGCAAGCACAGGAAAGCCATACTATTTCAATCGTACTACAAATGAAAGAACTTGGGAGAAGCCGGAAGTTGCCAAGGAAGCGGCGCTTCCGGAGGGTTGGAACGAGACCCTCGACAAGGCCTCTGGCAAGAAGTACTACTACCACACAAATGGTCAGACCTCATGGACTAGGCCGTCTTAACAAAACTTGCGTATCATCAAATGTGCAATAATGCTGTAAACGATGGGGACTTTTTCCTCATGTTGTGCCTGGCCATGGCAGCCAGGCCTATGAGAAGAGTTGGGTGCACATGCAGTAATTCTCGCAGTGGTTGCACTTTCCAACAAGGTGCAGAGTAAGTCAGATGAAATAGATTCCATCTATTTCTCATCAAGCGAGATTGTTTGTTTCATTACATTGGTCAATCAAGTTGGCCAATACGTTGGAGCTTCAACGACTCTACGATGTTGCATTCGCTATAGTAGTATTGGTAGTCATCATCATTGCTTACAAAGTTGCGTTCTCATCGCTATCGACCGGACACAAGTACTTTCCCATCATCCGCAACATCATTTCTCGAGCGTCGTGACAGCCACAACAGTAGGGCAACGGCTAGCATTACGACCTTCATCAAAGTACTCACACCATAGACACTGCTTTTAGATCTCCGAAGGATTGGGCCTTCTCCATCAGTGACCCGGTGAATACTTTAAGTATTTGGAAGAAACTCGCTGGGCACGCGTATAATCGAAATTGCCAAGAAATGAAAGTCTTTCAAGTCGTGCTCAAACACTTAACAAAATGTCACCTGATCTTGGACAATTGATGCTTTTGCCATATTCTCTGTGCATCTCTGAAAGCCGTAGTCTTTGGTCCCAAGCACGATACACTTATGATACCGTTTGTCGTAGATGTCGAAGCCCCGGCATACCTCGGGGTCACGGGTGGGTTCAAGTGAGCTTCATCATCAAGGCCCCGCCTCCTCCTTCCTCTCATAGATTCGGAAACACAACTTGGTGAAGGCCTTTGATTCATCAAAACTTGACAAGCTAAAATGAAGTTTGCATCTTCCATCTGTACTGTCTTTGCGCTTGTTGCTTGTTTCCCCACCCTTGCGGAATCAAGTGGGTTGAGGAAGAAGTCAGCTCCAGCGGATGCGGCAGGAGAAACCTACGTCAAGATCGCCAGTGTTGGAGAAGCTTCCACCAGCAGTTTCACTGCCAAAACAGAAGACACCACCTCATCTGGAATCACGTACAAGAAAGAGAACAAAAAGGAATCCACTGAAAGTGGAGTTGCTTCCCACAGTGACATTGAGACGAATATTGTTGGTGGACAACAATCCGATGTCGGGGAATTCCCATACTATGGTACGAAGATCGGTCTCTGGACCAATGTATAGCATGATTGATGATATTCTCACATCATGATCTCTTCTTCGATATAGTTGATATGACTGGATGTGGAGGAACTTTGATTGCTCCTGATGTTGTTCTTAGTGCTGGCCATTGTGGAGGATACGCTGGAAAGACTGTGTATGTTTCGGGATACAAGTATGGTACTGTGGCATACAACACCGTTGCTGTGAAAGTCACCAGCTCGCAGGTTCACCCTAACTACAACTCCAATACAATGGCAAATGATTTCTACCTTCACAAGCTTGAGACTGCAGTCTCGATTTCCACGAGTGTCACGCTTTCCGTCAACCAGGCCAGTAGTGTGCCTTCGACTGGTCAGGATCTCACTGTTCTTGGACTTGGAACCCTTTCTTCTGGTGGAAGCACCCCTACCTACCTTCGTGATGTCGTGGTCCCAACCGTTAGCAACTCGTTTTGCTCCTCGAGTTCTTCGTATGGCAGTGATTTTATCTCCAGCGTGATGTTGTGTGCCGGCGATACCTCTAGTGGGGGTATTGACTCTTGTCAGGGTGATTCTGGAGGTCCACTTGTGCTGCGAAATGGAAACACACATGTGTTGGTCGGTGTGGTCTCTTGGGGTTATGGATGTGCTGAAGCACAGTACCCTGGTATTTATGCTCGTGTCAGCAGTGGTTTCTCGTGGATCAAGAGTGTCGTTTGTACTCAGTGGGGCAGCAACGCCGACTTCTGCGATAATGCCAGTCCAACACCTGCTCCTCAACCAAATCCAACTCCAGCACCTCAACCAGCGCCTACCCCTTCGCCCCAAGCAAACCCTACACCCGCCCCTCAAAGTGGCGGCGCATGTACCTCAATCCAGTTGAGCATGATGACAGACCGCTGGCCAGGCGAAATCAGCATTTCGTTGGGTAACAGTGCTCAGACCTTTTGGGACGAAGATCAGTTTGCTGCTTCTACTGCGTATACCTTTGATGCATGTTTGCCTGACTCTGGTTGCTACACACTTCAAGTTGGTGACACATACGGTACGTTGTGACTCTCGAGGACAGTACTTGGCAAGGTTTCATGGTAACATGGCTCACCCTCTCGATGGCTTGAACTATCTAGGCGATGGTATCGTGGACAGTGGATACATGAGGGTCACTTGGGATGGTTCCCAAGTCTACAACAATGCGGCGTATGGAACTGGTTTCTCTATGGATTTCGGAGGAGGGTGTTCCAATAGCAACCCTACTCCTGCTCCACAGCCAGCTCCCACGCCTGCACCAGTTCCGGCTCCCACTCCTGCTCCTCAGCCAGCACCTACTCCTGCACCAGTTCCAGCTCCCACGCCTGCTCCTCAACCAGCGCCTACTCCTGCACCAGTTCCAGCTCCCACTCCTGCTCCTCAACCTGCCCCCACTCCTGCGCCTGTACCAGCTCCTACGCCTGCTCCACAAAGTTCAGGTTCTTGTACAACACTCAAGTTGAACATGAGAACGGATCAGTGGCCTGGTGAGACCAGTATCTCCTTGGGAAACAATGCTGAGACGTTTTGGGACAGCAGTCAGTTCAGCTCGGAGACAGCGTACCAATTTGAAGCTTGCTTGCCCGATACAGGCTGCTACACCCTTGATGTCTCGGACTCATACGGTAAGTGATACGTACCTCTACATGTCTTTTTTGATATATGAATCATTGGTCTCATGTGGTTTGTCCTTGCGACAGGCGATGGTCTTGTGGGCAATGGTTACATGAGAATCACTTGGGACGGTACCCAAGTCTACAACAATGCTGCGTACGGCTATGGTTTCACTTGGGACTTTGGAGGAGGCTGTTCCAACAGCAATCCCACTGCGGCTCCACAGACATCTCCCACCCCAGCTCCTCAGCCAGCACCCACTCCTGCACCAGTACCAGCTCCAACGCCAGCTCCTCAACCAGCCCCAACTCCTGCCCCTCAGCCAGCTCCTACCCCCGCTCCTCAATCGGCCCCCACTGGTGGCTCTGGTTGCACCACGTTGAAGTTGATCCTAAAGACGGACCGTTGGCCTGAGGAGACCAGTATTTACTTGGGTGACGACGATGAGACTATCTGGGATGAAGATCAGTTCAGCAAGCGAACGAGATACGAGTTCGAAGCTTGCCTGCCTAACTCTGGTTGCTACACGTTGGATATTTCGGATTCTTATGGTACGTACATCAATGCTGAGAACTCGGACTTCCAATTCCCTACCAATTCTCATGTCATCGATTGTCTTCTTTGCAATTGCAGGTGACGGTCTTGTTGGAGACGCCTTTGTAAAGGTCATTTGGGATGGATCTGTGGTGTACAACGCTGCAGACTATGGATATGGAGTAACTGGTGACTTTGGAGAAGGATGTTAAGAGACAAGGTGATATTCGCGACATTAATATTTGCTTATAGTTTATACATCATCTGAATCAATAGCCGAAAGGAAAACTACTGTCGATAACAGCTTTGCAGCACAAACAGTACATCCTCAGACACCCGTGTATCAGCTTACACCCAAAGATGGGTAGGAATACCTTGGTACCGTAGACCAGAAACCAATTGAAGAATCTCCCGAACCGATGTAGTACTCATTGTCTTTTGAGATGTTGTCTGTTTCTGGTACACCTCCATGACAGAAACACCGTGCTCCAGATAGAAGGCGTCGATCCGCTGGGCCAACGCCTTATTGGTCAACAACTGCTTTGCCAAGTCAAATGTTTGTGCTGGATCCCCATCTACTTGATTCAATTTGACAATCACAAAGTCGTCTTCGGAATAATCCTTCAACAAAACTTTGAATGGATACTTATCGGAATTGGGATCTGTATCGATGGGGCCTTTGATAACCTTGTAGTTCGAGGCCAATTTAGGGGTATGACCTCCAGTAGTAGATGTGTAGACATTAATGGAATCCATAGGAAATCCAAACTTGGCATAAAGATCCACAAGATGGGATGTGGATGTAGATACGGAGGTCTTGTCCAAGGAAATTCCAATATCCAAAAAGATGGACTTGGTGGCAGGCTTGAGATCGCGACAATATGTTGCAAAGTCATGTACAAGGTAATCTCTGCTCATCATCATTCTAGAGTTGTAGCAGAACATGGGATCTCGGAGAGGAGGAAACACAGGTTCCAACAAGCCCTGAGGCATACGCGAAAGACTACCACTAGCAAAGACACCTCCCATCCCGTAGGGGTGTACTTCCAAGCCATCGCAAACGGAATGATTATGTCCAAGATGAGGTCTCAAATCATCATAGGGAGCCTTTTTGAATGCCTTGAGTTTGCTGACATACAAAGTTTGTTCTTGCAAATAGTTCCTCAAATAGGGATGAATGGTCCTTTCAGAGTCTCTCCACATACTGCAGCCATACGGCAAAGGCTTGGTATCATGCAATTTCAGATCCACCGCATGCTCCATTGCATATCGTTCCACTCGTGAAGCACTGTAAAAATCATTCAATTTGTACACGTAAGGCTCCCTGGCTTCAAATGTTCCTAAAGCTAGGGAAGTCACCGAAGGTCGATTCGACATGTTCCACAAAACTCCGAAACTCAACAGAATCAAAATTAGATACTGCAATCCACTGCCAGTAGAGGCGACTGAAGATGATGAAGGCGCCATGGCTTCAAACAATGCGGCAATGCGGCACCGAGGAGTGTTGCAACAGCAAGGCCAAAGTTGATACTTGGAAGGATATGAGAAAATGGCGAGGGCGTGGAGTCTCCATGTGGTGGCAGAGCGGGCCACGTGCCTTCGGGCCATGGTTTGACTCCCTCGAATGGTCAGCGTCCTACTACTGTAGTATACATTGTTAGTACATACAACTTCAAGTCGAAATTCCCACCGGCTGGCGGCAGAAGGCGCATTTTCGTCGTGATGATGGTCATGCCTTTCTTCGTTTCCCAAGTGAAATTTCTAACTATAGCATGTGATAGTACGGGAAACCAAACTTTCCTTATACAGCAAAACAGGCACAAATGCATGTCAAATCTTTAAGTAAGGACTTGGGCTATAAAAGTGTTCGACTTGGTACGACTGAGGCTACGTATCTGCAGTACTCCCCCAACAACTAGCGGGACCAAAAGAGGGGATGATGACGATGACGATGATGGGTTCACCACTTTTACATGACTTTCGATTCAATCCAAAAGTGCCAAACAATAACTACAATAGAAGAGGTCGACAGTGCGCAACCTACTCGAAGATTGTAATACTCTACTAGTGGCTAGGTAGACGTAGCAGCAGTGGTAGTAGCTCTAGTACTGTACTAGTAGGAATTCGACAAGTTTCCTTTCTTCTCCTTGGCTACTCTCCGCAGGTTGCGGAACCCATGGGCTATCGTATCCTTGGCCGCTTGATCGCTTACCCTCACCCATGCTGTTTTGTCCTTGGATCTTGTCAAGAAGCGATAGCCGGAGTCAGTTAATGTAGCATAGAGCGTTTGACCGATTACAATCTTATCGAATCGAGTCGCCGACTCATATTGTTGTTGATACTCTTCTTGTAGTCGTTTCAAGCGCTGGTTCCCAGCAGACTTCGTCCCCCCCTGCCCCCTTCCTACTATGATATCCAATGGTCCAAGCTCTAGAACTTTCTCCCCCTCATCATCGGGAGGTGGAGATGGCGAGGATACGGCACTTGTAGTCGTAGATACAAGTGGTGCACCGTCATCCTCGTCTGTTGCAGCATCACGTACTACTAGCTCTGCCCGTTTAGAGTGTGCTTCCAACTCCGATATCATGCGCTGGTGCTTCACCACGTCGATAGTACCATCTTCTAGGTTCACAGGTATGGTACCCATCGGTATCCCATAGGTCATCAAGTTGTACACGCATTCTAGTGCACTCCCAAAGTGGCACTTGAAGCGGATCAAGGTGCGGGCCTCCAAGGCCATCGCGCCTAGCGACATGACGGAGTGTAACAACGGGCTATCATAGCAAGCGTGAATCGCCGCAACTCGCATTGGACTCCCTTGAATAGCCTGCGCTAGCTTGGTGATTCGTCCTCCGGAGTATTGTTGCTGTTGACCTATCCCAAAGTAGATGAACACAAACCCTTTGCGCTGCACGTCGATGTCATCAGCTACGGCTATCTCGGACAACAATAGTATAAGCCGAACCTGGTGGCAATGAGAAAGAAGGTAGTGAGAAGCAGGTAGTACCATCAGCACCACCACCACCACAACTCACCAGCGTATCGATAGGAGTTTGACCGCTGTGCCCAGCAAAGGCTACCAGTATGGCTCTCCCACTCCGGTCCTTTTCCGGAAGGAGCTGTATCATCCCTCTCCGCAGAAACGGCATATCTTCTTGCTTCAGGTCTTGTATTGTCAAATCTCTTGTGGTTTGCTCCCATCCAAAGTATTCCCTTCGAAGTTGAAACGTCAACATCATCCTTTCAGCAGCCGTGGACGGATTATGATCCATCTTTCGAAGGAAACGTAATCGAATCTCATCGACATACTCGGGGCTCTTCGACACAGCAAAGTCAAAGGCCTCACGACCGTCAGTACTGCTGGACAAGTTGGATAACACCTTATCCATCTCCACCAGTCTCAAGGCATTTTCTCGGGGAGACTCTGCTTGGAACGTAGCAACACCATGCAGGTCATCCAAAGCAAACGATCGCTCCTCCGCAGGCAAGTCATTGGTTCTTTCCAATGGAATGGTAACCTCAGAGAGATTCTGTTGAGCAAACAAAGCCTTATCACCATGGTCGGATGAACTCTCATCCGAGGGCATACAGGAGGATGCAAAATTGCAATTCTTCATTGCTTTGATACCGGTCCAATAGAAGTCACACCATGTGAGGTGGAAAACACTGCTTTGTCTCCGCTGAGCACGAGAAGTAGAAGGGGTAACGACCGATGTAGGCAGCTGGCTTGGGGATGGTAGGAACCCTGTCGTCTCGACCTGAAATGCAACTTCTGCTGGGCCTGGAGCATGGGTATTTCGTAGTGGCGCAATTTCATGGCACTGGTGATGAGGTGAAGGTGTTCCCCCGTCAAGTGGATACTTGTTATTAACACCAAGTCGAAATGACCTCTTCCGTTCAATATCAAACCAGACCCTTTTTAAGTCAAGACCATCGATGAATGCAAGGGTCAATATAGCACGGAATTCTCTTAAATAGATCACGACACTTTCTCCAATTCCTGAGAAACATACGATGAAGGGCTTAGTTTCCAGCTGATGTTGTGCGGAGGCAACAGTTCTACTTCAACATATTTCGACGGTAATTGACAAAAGGGTTTTAACAAGCACTTCAAAATCTCGATACTCGGCTTAAGTTCCGGCACTATCTTGTTATTGTCGGAGAAAAGTTTGCCGTTCCCTACTGATCACGGTTGCTCCCGCGATCCCTTTGGGGGGGGTCATCAAAAATAGACTACCTAGTAATGCTGATTTGCAACTAGTTTAGCTCGGAGGATTTCCTGACGTTGTTTCTCTCGTTCTAGTGTTTTCCAGATCGGATTTGGACCCACAGGAGGGGCTGTTGCCGGTTTGATGGTCTCTTTCGATATGTCGTAAGAGATCCCTGAGGGAACGGTAACTGGGTAATCCAAAGACTCGCCTGAAACCGCATCAAAACCGGACGGTGACAAAACCTTTTTCCGTTGATGGCCTGGAGGTGAGCGGGAGTCCCAAGTAATCTCAGAGCATGCTGTGTGTGCGCTGACCCGGCTGTCGATGCGCTTCACTGGTTGTAGACTCATTGAGGCAGAGCTTGGAGATTCCCCTTTCGCCAGGTCATGCCCGGAGGAGTGAACCTCTGTTGACAATACATGCTCACTTGGCGACTCTGGAATCGACCACGGCACAGGTTTGAGATCGTATGTCACACAACTGCTTGTCGTGACATTCGAACTTGGATTAGGGGCTGAGGGTTCTGGCCAAGGAACTGTGTCGAAAGTCAATTCGGAGCAATTGGTTCTCGCGCTTACTTGACTGCACATTCGGTTCACAGGATAAACGACACTAGTAATCGTAGTCCGACTGTCAGGTGTTGAAGCGGGTGATAGCTCATGAACAGATGCCTCAGGGATATGAAAATCAACCGGTCGTAGCTCGTACGTAGTAACACTCCCTCCTGTAATGCTCGGCATAGAGTTGGCTGTGACATCTTCCAGTTCAGTAGAAATAGTTGAATGGAGCGAAGGATCTGGAATTGCAAGATCGTATGGCCGCAAGTCATAGGTGCTGTCTCTCGAGACAACGGACTTGATACAGAAGCTGTCGAGGCGCTTCAGTGGGTCAGTTCCATCGAAAATTATGCTGCCGCTACTCGAAACTGACAGAGCACGCGATTGTGATGACAAATGGTCGGGTTCTTCTTGATGAGTGTCATGATCAGAATACGCGCGCGTCAAAGGTGGACGATCGGGACTGCTTGACCCAGAACTAATAGAGATGTTGTCGAGGTGGTCCATTTCAACAGATTTGTATGTCAAACAAGATGCATTCCAAGCAGCAGATGATTGTAGACTCATGAGGACTCTTGGATCTTCTTCATCGGACTCCCCGGATGAGTCGGAAGATACTGATTCCTCGTCATCTTCAATGACAGTGGCAAATGATCTCACGGCCCGTCTTGAGGATGCACTCCAAGAGTTTGAAAAATCGAGGCTCCTTGTCTCGGCGATTTCAGGCAATAAATCCAAAGTCCTGTTGCTTGTCCTTCTCGTCCTGTTCTTGGAAGCCCCAGCAACCAGACCCTCCGATGCCGAGATTGAACTTCTCTTCTCCATCCCCAAACAGCTCGATCTAATATCCCTCGTCGACAACGACACCGAACGAACACTGCCGGATGCAGGCGACTCATCCAAACCGGCAAACGAAAGTTTGTCGACAATAGCAGATCTAGCGCTACCATCTGGTCCTGCAAGTTGGGCGAGCAAAATTTGTCTTCTCCGGGGCGATCGGATTCGATTCAATCGAGCTGGAGCCGACGACCTCATCCTTTCCATATCATCCTTTTTGAGGACTGTTCGTTTCCGAATTGGACTTGTGAGTGGAGGGCGTTGAGCTCGATGCTTGTCTCGGTTTCTAATGTCAATAGAGGCTGTAGCAATAGAAGAAAAACTTGCAGATAGGTCTTTGCTGTCTTGCAAATCTCGGTCTATCGTCCGATTTCGAATCACACAAGAGGACTGCTTATGAGATTCAGAAACCTCTGGAGGCTCCGGCTGCCCAATGGAATGTCGTCGCTGCTGCTTATGAGGAGGTCGGTGCCTAGCTCCGGCACTTGATTCACTACTGGTACTCGTCGTGCTGTTGAGAGAACGACGCCGCTGCGCGGTGGATTTACCAGATGGTGGTGCTTTTGGATTGGCGTTGCCATCTCTCGACTGCCGTGGAGCTTTCCCCTCTGATACTTTGGACGTCGTAGTAGTAGTTTGAGTTTCTCCACTAGTGATTGAAGAGCGTCGTGGTTTGCTCTGGCTCTTTTTGGATTCGAGGGAGTGTCGTCGCTTTGACTTTCCATGGGCATCGCTTCTTGTGCTTTCGTTCAGGAAGGGGCTTGTGATTGTGGAAAATGACTCGTTGAAACTTCCGACAGAACCACAAGATCCATGTAGCGAGTCCACCAATTGCAACATAGCACCATCATATGATTTCTTTCCACCGCTCCTGTTGCTCTTTCCAGTTCTTGAGTGGGTTGAGCGTTCATGGGAGCTCCCTACATTGGAACTCCCCATACTACTCCTTCTCCGAGACCGCGAATGAGAACGTGATCTATTCAACTGAGAACCTGAATCGTCACCTTGCTGACGAAAGAGCTCCGAACCCATTGAATAGTCCATGGACATATCCTCCCTTTCCTGGAGCCCGTCACTGGATGAGAGAGTAACAAAATCCTGTCCCAATAGCGAGGACAGACTGTGACGCTTAGATGCTTTGACCCCCTTTGGCATTCCGATGATTGACTTTTCACTTGCTGATGATCGTCTCCTTCGTGCCTTTCCCTTGACTGAGGGTGATTCCACCTTTGGTTCACAAGAGTTTGGCTTGGAAGGACAACTTGCCACCGATTCTTGCTCATACACGGAACTATCATCGTTGGAACGGAAATACATGCCCGAGGAAGCACTCGAACTTACGGAAAGTGGTAGTGAGCTGGGTAGAGAAGAGCGACGTTTGTCTTTGCGAGAATTGGACGAAGTTTCAGAGCTGGCGCTTGTAGAACTTTGTACAGAAGAAAAGAGGGACATGTCCGAGAGTGGTGGCATGGAGCTTTCAGGCGAAGGTTGACGAGAAGCACGTCTAGGAGGTTGCGTAGTTGGTGTCTCATTCCCATCACCCAGCACAGAAGAGGACTCTCCTGCTGACAACAACGGTGGTGGTGTTCTTCGCTTGTCGAGAAAAGGATCAGATTGCACCAAAGGTAATGTTTTCAAATCTTCCGCAATATAGTCCTCCAAGCTTTTCCCAGAGTCCTGTCGCCTGATAGCTGGCATTGAACCCAATCCAAGCAATTCATTCGGTCGCAACGTAGATATCTTTATCGAAGATTTGACACCTTCTAGTTCCCCTGTGGATTCCCCGCTTCGACTGTGCAATGGCTCGGTTGGTTTGGAAGTCGCATCCCAACGCGCTTCTCCAGCCTCTTGCAAGTGTTCAGACTCCCTTGTGATATCCCCATTCGCAATCATTGAGTCAGAATCTTTTTCCAAGGGCGGAGGAGACAAACGATCCACCCCAATAGATTGTAGTCGTTGCAACAGAGGGTTCTCCGATGCTTGAGTGTTTGGAGACATGGCGTCTTGTGGTGACTCTGGAGCTGCTTGATCTCGCCTTCTTCTTCGTGGACTCTTCCTCACCCCAGATGATTGATGATGCCGTTCCCGGGGTTCATCTGTCAGTGGTAACATCGTGTAGTGAAAGAAAGCAACAGCTTAAACTACTGCCCGCTCTCCCTCTTGGTTTTGGTTGTGTGATCAACTCCACGTTGCCGTAGGTGCCTACCAGCATAACTGATTCTCTTGTCCTCAATCGTCGCTTCTTGCGAAGGAACGAATACGGAATTAGGTCCCCTGAAACATAACTGCCCAAAAGGATTGAGGAATTAGAATTTGCGTGTCGTAGAAATGTCGTCTGACTTGTTGTCACCCCATACTATTCAAGACGCCACGAGTAATTGATTCAAATCATTATTCCCGTCATCAAGACTGACTTGCTCTCCTCCTCGTGTCGCATTGTTATCTAATTATCCTGGAGGAGCCGCCGGTATTGACAAGGATCTTCAATGTCATGGGCTATATTGTGGCATTTCTGTTGGTTTATCAATACGTCTGGTGTGATGTTGATGCTACAAACTTTGTGCTCTTCTTTGTACCTGCTACTGCACCCTCCTTCCATCTTGCTGCCGTGGTTCTTTGTGATGCAAGATGTCGCACAAGAAGGTGGTGTTCAAGCTATCGATAGGATAGCTTGGTTCGTCATTCGTCAGTCACAACTGGATCTTAATACTAACGATGGGAGCAGCAGTCTCACTTGTTGAACATGTTTCCTTTCTACAGTACAGCATGTATGAAAATGTCGACTGAACAAATCCCCTCCACTACATCTGAGCTACAGAATACTACCTTGCTACTAATGTAAGCACTAGACGCAAAAGATGTGCAGGGTCGTCTGCCGGTTCGAGCAGTTCATTGAGAGATACTCAGTGCTTCTTGATTGGTATCCCCTTCTGCAGTACAGTACAAGGTTTTGCTCGACGAAAAGTTGATCGACACAGAGATTATGACCTCCACAGAAATAGAGCAACTCTAAACTCTCGTACGAGTATCTGCTGCTTATGGAACACATGGAAAGATACTTAGTTCTACCGGCAAGCATGTTTTTAAAGATACTTTGCAGTCATAGTCTCCACCCTTCAATCTTAGTTGCCACCCCTATCATGATTTTTTATGAGCACAAGCCAAACGGTGGTGGTCTAATAATCACCAACGAATATATTTCAAAATGTCTAAATTGCCAAGGCGACAAACGGCTTTCTTCGTAAAGCATTAGACAACCGCTTTGTGCCTTCGTCCAGTAAAAGATCCAGGACTATTACTGTGGAAATTGCAACGCCGAATTGGACAATTCGAGTTTGTAGACTGACGCCGTTGTCATCCTTGCTATAACAAACAGAGAAATTTGAATACCACTCTTAACCTTTCGTTTGGACAAGGCAATCACGTATCCGCTATTTTTGATTGTCCAAGTGTCAGTTACTACCTGATTCTTTATGAGGGACGCCTGGGCGAAGTCGGGAGTCAAGTACGCATGGCAAACCACGGAACAAAAGCGTAGCCACAGAGTTGAAGTTGGCCCTTTTATACCATCAAGAAGGAACGATTCACGCCAGAAACTTCCCTGTCGTGCGCCAAGGGCATATACAAGAACAACAACCCTTAGACAAACAACGGACTTGCCCGACATTTCGCTCGTGAGGGTACCAGTATCTTTACTACTGAAATCTACGGAAAGAGGTATTCAGGTTCGGATTACCCACGAACGAATGATCTGGTTTCCTTCATGAGAACCTTTCCAACAGCAACTTGACCGCTGTGGGGAGGAGGGGTCGCTGGTCGCATGCTCAACCACCATGATGGAGTCCAAGAAACATCGTTCTTCTGGGTTGTTGTCTCAGATAGTACAGAGCAATTTAGTGCAGAATAAAATCATGAAACTCTAGTAAAATGCACGTGTATCTATCTTATGCCGTCTTGGCTCCCTTGATGTTGGCTCGCGACCTGTTGTTGAGATTGGACAACCCCCCCGCGATGGCAAACGCCTGGGGTGTCATGGATGGAGCGCTAGCTAGAGCTTTGCGAGACATCGCTGCGGCCAACATGCATTGTTGGAGTCGCATCTTTTCCAACTCCATGGCCAGGGAATTCTTCTTGAGGTAGGCCTGTGCGAGAGCAGCAGCATCTAGTTCTGAGAATTGCTTGACAGGACTGCTAACGGAGGACTCTTCCACCTGACGCTCTTGTGCCTCTGAAGATGGAGTCTCAGCATCTTGAGATGTAACATTCTTTTCCGCCTTGGCCTCTTCAGCCTTGGATACGCCGGTTTGACAGGTCATTTGCTCGGCCAAGTCGAGGCGACCTCGGCGGAATTGGGGGTGGTAAAACTCACCAGTGCCATCCTCGGTTCTGGTAAATCCCCATCGAGCAAGCTTCCTAGTGAAGGAAGAAAATTGTGCAGACTTGAAGTGCTTGGGCAAGATGTCACTCACAAAAGCCTTGGGGCGAAATACAGCAAAAGAGCGACCTCCTGGCATCCAAGAGATGACATGGGCGTATTGTTCATCAGACAATACCTTCATCAACTTGAGAGGGAAAGGAGTAGCTCGCTTTCGCCCATTCTTGGTGAACCGTTGGGGAAGTTCGAGCTCTTTAGGCTTCTGAGTGACTTGTTGAGGAAGACTGCTTAGGAGAAGTTGTTGTTGCAAAAACTGTTGGTTGGCATGAGCCGCCAACAGAGAAGACAAAGCAGCAGCCTCTGATTCCTTAGAGAACGAGTAACCCAATGGTCGCTGGTTCATGAGGGAGAAGGCATCCCGAGGAGACATGTAAGAAGATAGATTCATTTTCAAATTGAGGTGTCGTGCGAATTGTGACCAGAAGGAAAAATTGTGGGCTCGACTGATTTCGGAGTTGAATCAAGAGGCATCCATCGCAGACACCATTATATACCGCGTTTCTTTAGCCGTCGATTTCTTCCAACCTTCACAAGCGGTTGACCACAAGACCTTGCAAGACAAACTTCCCTTTAAGTATTCCCTTTCATTTATCGAATGTCCTCTCGCCGGGAATATGTTCGAACCCCGCGACAGATGCAATCACATGGGCATAGTAATCTTGCCTATCGCACATCATAAAAACTAACCGTGCGTTGAGTAGGAGTTACAAAGTGGTAGCTAGAGATATATGGTTTGTACAACCAACTCACATTTCGGCCCTCGTTGGTGGTTTGCTCCAACAGGTCAACCAAGCCTGGATTGAAGTTTCAAGCATTTCATTCTTGTGATACCCGAACCTCCAAAAAAGTCTCTTTGTTGCTCTATGAACCCCGTAGTAACCATATCAACAATATATCGTATCGATGTCAATTCTTGGGTGAGTCGTCCGGCAAAGCTGAGGGTCCACGGCGCCTCTTTCGTGACTGCAACTCCCATCTGAGACTTCATCAAGTACCTAGAGCGATAAAAGCGATAAAAAGCACTCAGTTCGAGTCTTGGTGTGCATTGATTCTCTGGCTGGAGTTTCACAATCCAGAACCGACATCAAGGTAGGTAGGTGCCAATCCAATTAAGATTTCTACGACGCGTACCTAGATATATTGCAATGAAACCCCGATAATAGATTTAGTATCTATGAGACTTCAAACGTTGGATTTGTCGTATCCAGAACAAGACCTCTTGTCCATGCTTCTTTCCGCACCGCAGAAGCACGTGGTACTCCACAGAACGTAACACTTCTAGTGATCCAGAGTTTTCGAAAGAATCCATGATACATGATGCAAGCTACGTATTGGTACTCTGCTCCTGCTCCATCGATACTACACTCCATTTCAGTCTTGCTGCTGAATCCCACTGGCTGGAGTTTCCCATCCAGCAGTAGTTGGTGTCAACGTCAGCTTGGTAATTTGACAAACCAGCAATTAAGAGTTAAGACAGAACCCAGCAAACCTTCCGATCGTACCAATTCTGTGACTGGAAACGTGCAATTTGTCGTATCCAGAACAAGTTCTCTTGATCACGCTTCTTCCACTCTTTCTATACCCGCAACAACAACACGTGGGCTAGGCAAGGATTGTGATGGATACTCTTCGAAAAGGAGATGAAGAATGCGCCGTTGCTGTGCGCCGTGTCGTCACTCGTCCTCTTGTCTCTTGAAATATGAATGTTTCACCTTCAAGTCCTCTTGGTCAATAGTCAATAGAGTCGTTTGAATCAAATTTTGAAGCTCACGTCCATGTAGTCGAATCAATCCAATTGTGACTAGTTCGACCAACGCACGTAAGCGCTTCTGCCAACAGAGGCACGCACGGCGGAAGAAGGGAGAATCGAATGACCCCAACCAAAGCCGAACATTGAACCTACACTACATTCTTCCGTTCTGGAAGCAAAAGAATGGCAAGTGCAGAAACAGGGTCTACTGTAACCGAATCTGTTTCCACCACTGTTGCCAGAAGTTCCTCCAAGATTGTCCCGTCCTTGTCCACTACTTCTCATTTGTCTGCAAGAGGTACAAGTAGTAACAACATGCCTATGTTGAAACGTGCAGCCACCGGCTTGGCTGTTATCAATCTAAAAAATGAGGAGCCTGTCCGAGACTCGGCACATTTCTATTCCACTTTTGCAGCGGGTGCTGGAAGCGGTATCTTCTCTGGTATCATTTGTGCTCCTCTGGATTTGATGCGTACAAGACTCCAAGCGCTCGGAGGAATCCGGGGAACGCCGACACATCCTGGAGTGGCCTTTCAGGAGATTTTGCAAAATGAAGGATGGCAAGGATTGTTTCGAGGATTGGGAGCCACGTTGCTGACAGTTCCTTTGTTTTGGGGTGTCTATTTTCCACTCTACGATGAAACCAAGTATCAAGTTTCGCAAAGATTTCCCGACATTCATCCCTCTCTGATACATGGAGGGTCTGCGGTGTTTACTGGTGCCGTGGCAGATGTGATTTGTAATCCTCTCTTTGTAATTCGAACCAGATTACAAACCCAAGCACTTCATCAACTGGCTGGCGAAAAGAAGATGATTCAAAAGGGTATGTGGAGCACAGCCAAGGGGTTGTATGAGGCCCATGGACTCCTCGCCTTTTGGAGGGGGATGGCCGCGAATCTCATGGGATTGTCGCATGTGGCAGTTCAGTTTCCAGCCTACGAATTTCTCAAAAAGAAAGCAAGGGAACGACATGTGGATGATGAACCCGAGACAGCCTTGGAACTACTCGCTGCTTCTGCATTGGCCAAAATGTGTGCCTCCGTCCTAACATACCCTCATGAAGTCATTCGAAGTCGTATGATGGATTCCAGAGCGTCTGTCTCGCCTACACTCTTAGGCACAACATTGACGATCATCCGAAATGAGGGATATCTTGGTTTATACACGGGGCTTCATGTATCGTTGGTCCGAGTCATTCCCAATACTTGTATTACATTCCTCACCTACGAGTTTCTTGCGAGATGGGCCAAGGAAAAGTATACAGAATGGAAGGCAAGGGAACAAGTATAGAGCAAATGATGAAGAATTTGATTTCTGTTTTCTTACCATGAATCCATAGAACGTCTCATGAAAGACACAACTAGCATGGTCATTTCACTGTATCCATAGGAGATATCAACATACACCAAAATGAATTCAGCTGAAGTCCAGACAGCGGTACATTTTCATAAAGGTATCAGGTGTAGTCTTCGCCCCTCAGTACAACTGCAATTCACCTGAGGGACTGCTTTCGCGTTTTCCCAACATGGCCGTGGGTGTCCTCGTCTGGAACAACACATCCGCGCCTGTGGCAATCTGGAGTACATGATTGAGAATAGGTACTAGTAACATACAATGTGCAGTAGTAATGTTGTGTAAAGTTGTATTCCCCTAGGTTATTTTCTATTACAGTACCGGGTCATTGTGTACCAGCACAAAAATTGGAGAAAATATGAATATATAATGGTCTTTAAACAGTTCGCAACATGCGACGAGAAGTGCTGACGGCTTCTTCCTTGCACTGAGAAACACAAGCAACTTGGAAAGTGAACTTCACCTTGGGGTTGCTGTCGTCTCCAGCATGACAGCATTGAGGAGCCGAAGCAGTGTCGGCACTGGCATCCAAGAGACTGTCAGATCCAATCACAGACACAAATGCGACATCGGTGTTTCCGGGACAGGAGAGAGTGATCTCCTCACTGTACTCAGTAGTGACGTCAGTGGCAGCAATGCACTTCTCAACGAAGTCTTCGACGTAATCAGTGTACTGAATCTCGACACCGTCCCACCAAAGAGGTTGCAAGGAGATGGTGACAGAGTCGGTATCTTGAGATACAATGGTGAATGGGATTCCATCGTACTCGGTGCTTCCGACAGTAGACACAAGAGTAATGTCACCAGGGCAAGTCTCATCAGCAGTGACATCGACAGCAGAGGCACTGACATGAACCTTGGTGATGGTGGTTTCCACATCAACAGCACTGATGGCAGCTTCAGTTCCCATGGCAATACCATCGAGCAAGCAGGCCTCATCCTCTCCACAGATCTCGACGATCTCTTCGGAGGCTTGGGTGAGATCAATAGTACCGGTGTACTCAGCTTGGCACATGTAGCGATCGCTGAAGGAGGTCTCCTCATGCACAAACAAGGAGTCAGCCTCATCATCGACGCAATGGTAAGTTGTACAGTACTCAAACTCATCATTTGGCTTGTACTTGATCTCGAGCTCGGTACCATCGCCAGTGGTCCAATCATCGGTCTTGTCTCCGGTGGGAGTTCCAAGAAGACCAACAACACTGTCCAAGAAGTCGTCATCAGAAGATGGGATACAGACATAGGCATTGATGTGGCAGTTGCCCTTGGCGGGGTGTCCCTTTGATTGAACAACAATGGCATAGGTAGCATCGTCTCCATCGAAGTATTGGACAGTGACCTCATAGTTCTTGGAGTCAACGTCGATGTAGTATCCATCCTCAGAGATAGAAGTTCCGTCGGTGAGGACTCCATCGACGTAGATGTGGTAAGGGCATTGAGACCTGAGGAGAGCTTCATCCCCAGTCTCAGTCTCGGCAACACTGACTTGAATGTTAGCATTTCCAGGGACAGAGATAGCAACACCCTTGGCGTAGGTAACAGGGGAGTTAGGCCAAAGCTTGTCAAAGAGACCTTGGATGACAGCATCGTTGGAGTTTACAAGGTAGTATTCTCCAGTAGCTTGACAATCATGTCTGTAACCATCCCACGTAGTCATGTGAGGATCACCGTGAACGGCTCCGGCGAATCCAACACATTCAGCCAAGCGATCGTCGGAGCGGGCACGAGATGTACCCTTCTTCCCAGTGGTAGTAGAGGTGCTTCGCTTGACACTCTTCTCGGATTGTTCACCCGAGGATTTGTAGATGCTTGACTTAGGTCCACACTTGTTGTCAGAGACTTCACAGTAGTCATCAGGGCAGGTGTTCTTGTTATAACTCTTGCAGTGATCGACAGGGTGCTTGCATTGAGAGTAGTGAATGTTCTTGATCCAGCAGAAGAGTACATCACCGCAACAGTCAGCATCAGTATCACAGCCTCCACCATAACGTTGGATGCATCCACTCTCGATTTCGTCCCCTTCTTCTTCCAACCAGGTAAGACCCTTGCTGGCAGTGTTGTCACCCCAACAAGTGAACTCGCAGCTGTAGGCGTCAGCGTCACAGGTGTCACTTCCGATATCACACTTCTTGTGGTTCTGGGAGCAGCATCCAGCGTCAACGTTGGTGGCAATGGTAGCCAACAAGGCGGTAGCAAGACCAATAGACAACTTCATCTCTTGTCTTGTTTCGTGGGTTGTTTGTTGGTTGTTTCAAAGGAAATTTTATGAGCAGAAATTTGGGTGAAAAACCTGGGTCCACGAATACGTCAAAATGTTGCAATACATAACCCTAACCTCTCAAGATACAAACACGTGTCGACGACTTCCCTATCAAAACAAACCCTTTGGGTGGCGTCGCCATTGGGCCCTTCTCCTCCTCTGACAGAATAGGTGCTCTAGCTATTTCATCCTTTTTGAGGCGCAATACGGTACTCGAATCTTCTGTCTATTAAATGAACAGAAACAAGCTCCTTCGAAAGTGATCCTATTGTCGCCAGAGACAAAAATACTACCAAAAGACTTAAAGAATAGGAGTTCGACAAGCTTGCTCAGAAGGTCATCCGATTCAGTCATTGCTTAGCCTCGACATTAACGCAAAATCCTTAATCCTTGCTTTGTTCCTCATGAGAGGATTGAATATGTATGGACTCTT
This sequence comes from Nitzschia putrida, assembly GCA_016586335.1. NCBI lineage: Eukaryota > Bacillariophyta > Bacillariophyceae > Bacillariales > Bacillariaceae > Nitzschia > Nitzschia putrida. The sequence goes on from BLYE01000003.1 coordinate 191,706, forward strand.
TCCGTTCGCTTGTGAAAGACATAGAGCCCACCAAATTGAAGTGTGGTAGAAGAGGGAGGAATACGACTACGCCCAACGTGAGTGTGACGAAGAACGGGAGCGACGTCTGCACTACTGTAGCACTGGTAGTAGGGCACCACCAGACACGAAGTGTTGTACCAGCCTGTACACAGCGAGGCACGGTAAAGCGTTTGCGCGAGTGGCTCACTCTTCGACACCGGGTTTTCGTTACTACTACTGTAGCCCCCGTCCTCGGGTTTAGAAAACCGAGAGCGCCCACCTCTTCTGAATGAAGCGTTTGTTCGTCTGGTGCGTGCCACCACGACTACTCGTACACACCCAACAAACAACAACATCCCCATTGTTGAGGGCTTTTATTTTACCTTTTATTGAACATACGGACAAGAAAAGAATCCATGCGAGCGAAGAGTTGCGCACAACCTGGAAACCCAACCCAACCCTTATCACTAAACAGAGCGCAACAAATGACGCGAAGTGGAAGATGTGGAATCTTCCTTGCACTGAGAAACACAAGCAACTTGGAAAGTGAACTTCACCTTGGGGTTGCTGTCGTCTCCAGCATGGCAGCATTGAGGAGCTGAAGCAGTGTCGGCACTGGCATCCAAAAGACTGTCAGATCCAATTACAGAAACGAAGGCAACATCGGAAGTTCCTGGACAAGAGAGAGTGATCTCCTCATTGTATTCAGTAGTGACATCAGTGGCGGCAATGCACTTCTCAACAAAGTTTTCGACGTAATCAGTGTACTGAATCTCGACACCGTCCCACCAAAGAGGTTGCAAGGAAAGGGTAACGGAGTCGGTATCTTGAGAAACAATGGTGAATGGGATTCCATCGTACTCGGTGCTACCAACAGTAGATACGAGAGTAATGTCTCCAGGGCAAGATTCGTCGGCAGTGACATCGACAGCAGAGGCACTGACATGGACCTTGGTGATAGTGTTGGCCACATCGACTGCACTGATGGCAGCTTCAGTTCCCAAGGCAATACCATCGAGCAAACAGTCCTCATCATCCCCACAGATCTCAACGATTTCTGCAGGGGCTTGTGAGAGGTCGATGGTACCTTGATACTCTGCTTGGCACATCTCGCGATCACTGAATGAAATATCTTCGTGGACAAACAAGGAATCAGTCTCGTCATCGACACAGTGATACGTAGTGCAGTACTCAAACTCATCTTGTCGCTTCTTCGACATCTCAAGCTCGGTACCATCACCTGTAGTCCACTCATCGGTCTTGTCGCCAGTTGGGGTTCCAAGAAGTCCAACGACACTGTCCAAGAAGGTGTCATCACCCGATGGGATACAGACATAGGCGTTGACGTGACATTTGCCCGATTTGGCAGTTCCTCGCGATTGGAGGACAATGGCGTAGGTAGCATCGTCTCCATCAAAGAACTGGACGGTAATCTCGCTGCTACCAACATCGACATAGTAGCTGTCTTCGGAGATCGAAGTTCCCTCCGTGAGAACTCCATTCACATAAATGTGGTAGGGACAATCGCCCCTGAGCATCGCCTCCTTGCCAGTCTCTTGTTCAGACTCTGCAACACTGACTTGAATGCTCGCTACACCTGGAACGGCAATGGCGAGTCCCTTGGCATATGCAACCGGAGATAGGGGCGAAAGCTTATCGAAGAGTCCTTGGATGACAGCATCATTGGAGTTGACGAGGTAGTACTCGCCCGTGCCTTGACAATCATGAGTATGACCGTCAAAGGTGGTAATATGAGGATCACCGTGAACGGCTCCGGCGTATCCAACACATTCAGCCAAACGATCATCAGAGCGGGCACGAGAAGTACCCTTCTTTCCACTTGTACCAGTAGAAGTAGTCCTCTTGACACTCTTCTCGGATTGAACGCCATTTGACTTGTAGATACTGGCTTTAGGTCCGCATACATCGTCAGAGACTTCGCAGTAGTCATCGGGACATTCATCGGCACCGAAGTCTTCGCAATGGTCAACTGGGTGCCTACATTGGGAGTAGTGTTGGTTCTTCACCCAACAGAAGAGGACATCTCCACAACAATCAGAATCAGACTCACAACCTGAGTTGTAACGTGGGATACATCCATCCTCGATTTCGTCCCCATCTTCTTCCAACCAAGTCAGACCCTTTTTGGGCGTCTTGGTGCCCCAGCAAGTAAACTCGCAACTGTAGGCATCAGCGTTACAGTCTTTTCCCCCCACATCACACTTCTTGTGCCTCTGGGAGCAGCATCCAGCTTGGGCATCGTTGAATAGGTAGGCCAACAAGGTGACCGATAGACCAATTGATAGTTTCATTGTTGTTGGTGCTTCACAATTGATTTTATGAGGTGCATGTCGAGAGGAAAATTGAGATGCGCTCTGCAATACTTATCCCCTTCCAAAAGATTCTGACATAAATGGTTTGTCCAGTACTAGTATATTTTTAGCTACTCATCGGGCCCAACCAGGAATCCTTGTGCAACTTTTCTGGTCTTTAAATGCTTGGCACCATGGGATTTCGTATTGAAATCACCAGCGAACAGCTTTGACTCTAGCAAAAGGCCAACAGTACCAGTAGGACTTGACTTCCTCCATACATGCAACATCGGCCTAATATATTGTCTCACGCCATGCTGCCGTTCTTATTGATTAGCAGTTGAAATGAATGTACGGTATGTTAGTACTTAGTACTTTTAGTGAGGAGTAGGGTGTGGATAGAACGAGGTGGGACGATGAACACCAATCAAAATGTAAGAGTACTCGTAGTTTTGGGGTGGTGGTCTTGGAAACGAGATCCATTATTTCACCAATACTACTACTAACTACTAGTACTAACGTTAGAAACAATAACACTATTCTCTTTGTCGTCGCTCGGTGCTCTGAGGTCTGACGATGATGACGAGGTGATTCACTACTACTGTACTATAATTAGACCCAACTCGTACTAGTACTAATCAACACAGTAAACTACCCGGTAGCCGGTAGTACACCACGACCATCCACCGCCGCTTGTTCTGCTTGTTGCTTGATGGGCCGCACAACATAACACATAACCAAGAACAACGACATCATCATTGCTCCGCCGCCGCAACCCGCACTAGCTAGCTACCTTTACTACCTAGTACAGTACTCGTACGTTAGGGCACGACACTAATCTCTAATCTTGCTTGTTGTGTTGAAAATCCTTCTAAATAATAAGATGCTACCTTCTAACATACACTGCACAAGTTGCGTTCGCAGCAAACTGCAAGATAAAAACTTAGCCGGAACGCAACATGCGACGAGAAGAGCTGACGGACTCATCCTCCTTACATTGAGAAACACAAGCAACTTGGAAGGTGAACTTCACCTTGGGGTTACTATCGTCTCCAGCATGGCAGCATTGAGGAGCATCAGCGGTGTCGGCACTGGCGTCCAAGAGACTGTCAGATCCAATTACAGAAACGAAGGCAACATCGGAAGTTCCTGGACACGAGAGAGTGATCTCCTCATTGTATTCAGTAGTGACATCAGTGGCGGCAATGCACTTCTCTGCGAAGTCCTCGACATAGTCGACGTACTGAATCTCAACGCCGTCCCACCAAAGAGGTTGCAAGGAGATGGTGACAGAGTCGGTATCTTGAGATACAATGGTGAATGGGATTCCATCGTACTCGGTGCTTCCAACAGTAGATACGAGAGTAATGTCTCCAGGGCAAGAGTCATCGGCAGAGACATCAACTGCAGAGGCACTGACATGAACCTTGGTGATAGTGGTGGACACATCGACCGCACTGACGGCAGCCTCAGTTCCCAAAACAATACCATCGAGCAAACAGTCCTCATCATCTCCACAGATCTCAACGATTTCTGCAGGGGCTTCCGAGAGGTCAATGGAACCTTGATACTCGGCTTGGCACATCTCGCGATCACTGAATGAAATATCTTCGTGGACAAACAAGGAATCAGTCTCGTCATCGACACAGTGGTGCGTAGTGCAGTACTCAAACTCGGCTTCGCGCTTCTTCGACATCTCTAGCTCGGTACCATCGCCAGTGGTCCACTCGTCTGTCTTGTCACCGGTTGGGGTTCCAAGAAGACCCACAACGCTGTCCAAGAAAGTTTCATCACCCGATGGGATACAGACATAGGCGTTGACATGACAGGTTCCTGATTTGGCAGTTCCTCTGGTTTGGAGTACGATGGCGTAAGTGGCATCCTCCCCATCGAAGTATTGCACAGTGATTTCCTTGGTGTCGACGTTGACGTAGTAACTATCTTCGGAGATCGAGGTTCCTTCGGTAAGAGCTCCATCCACATAGATGTGGTAAGGACAATCGCCTCTAAGCATGGCCTCGTTACCGGTCTCAGTCTCAGCGACACTGACTTGAATGCTCGCTACACCAGGGACCGAAATTGCGATTCCCTTGGCATATGCAACGTAGGCGTTAGCATTTAGCTTGTCGAAGAGTCCTTGAATGATAGCATCGTTGGAGTTCACCAGGTAGTATTCACCCGTGCCTTGACAATCATGGGTGTAACCATCGAATGTAGTAATGTGGGGATCACCGTGCACGGCTCCGGCGTATCCAACACATTCAGCCAAACGATCATCAGAGCGGGCACGAGAAGTACCCTTCTTGCCACTTGTACCAGTAGAAGTTGTCCTCTTGACACTCTTCTCGGATTGGACTCCAGAAGACTTGTAGTAGCTAGACTTGGGGGAACATGTTCCGCCAGACACTTCACAGTAGTTGTCGGGACAGTTGTTGGTGGAGAAGTCCTTGCAATAGTCGACTGGGTGATTACATTGAGAATAGTATTGGCTCTTGACATAGCAATAGAGCACATCACCGCAACAGTCATCATCGGTTTTGCAGCCTGATTGCCAACGAGCTTTGCAGCCATTTTCGTTCTCATCGCCATCGTCTTCTAGCCATGTAAGTCCCTTGCTGGATGTATCGTCACCCCAACAGCTGAACTCGCAACTGTAGGCATCTGCGTTACAGTCTTTACCCCCAACATCACACTTTTTGTGCTTCTGGGAGCAGCACCCAGCATTGACGTTGATGGTGAGGCAAGCCAACAAGGCCGCGGCAATACCAAGAGAAAGTTTCATCGTAGCTTGAAATAGATTTTTATGAGCAAAGCCTGATGCTGAATGGGGAGGGCATGAGACGCTCGCGTAGTGCTTTTTCAATACTTATCCCCACCCCCAAGATTTTGACATAATTGTCTTTGTCCGGATCTTCCCCGACTCACTTCTTTTGCTTCTTTGCGTGTTGCTTCGCCTGGTATTGTCTGGTCTCTAAGTGTTTGGATCCATCATTTTGTGGCGACCTCGGAAATGGTGGTACTAACACTACTGAAGCCTAACATTATTTGACTTTCATGCCAGCTATGAAGAAGTCTTTTGTTTGGAAAACCCATATTAAGTTGTTGGAGTTCTCTTAAGTCAAAGTCATTTCATTCCGTTGAGGAAAGATTTAGAGCTTGCAGTGACTTTTGCTTCTATGCGCCTCTAGACATTATTTACTATGCAACCCATCAGAACTGCAGGTCCCAATAGTTGAACTGTGGATGTGGTAGTATCACGATTACAGGAAACAAGACGACGCTAAGTCCATCTAAATGGAAGTGAAGTCGAATGTCTGGATTCCAAATATATTACTGAGGGAGATTCGCGTCCAGAAGGCTTAAGAAATGGCGTTCCGAGATTTCTGATTCAATGTTGGATGAGTACGACCTGCCAACATTCTTTTGAAAGGAGACAATGGCTTGTTGGTTTGATTGGGAGGACTCTCCTGGGGAAGCTAAATGAACGTCCCTTTGCCTTCCTGGAAGCGTGCCACGATGACACGACGTTGATCTTTACCTCAACTGCCAGGTGGTACACCTCTTCGCTGGAAGGGTTCACCAGTTTCATGGTCCCGCGGCCAACGCGGCAACGACGTAACGACTACATACACAAGCCACTCGGTCCTGCACTACTCGTGGAGGGCAGGAGTAGTGGCGTTGCTACACCACAGTGCCGTATTTGATCGCAAGGGAAAGGTAACCAAGATTCATTATAGGAGAAGGTCGTATTGTTTTTCTTAGTAGATAATAACATGTTGTTTGGACGATTGATGACGCTTCTCGAAGAAGTACCTACCTACCGGTACTTGTAGTACTAGTACTACGTTAGTAGATCAAAACCAACGGCAGCGAGGGGTTGTTTGATGTTGTATGATGTTGTATGCGGTTTTGGGACCGACATAATGTTCTGGTTGGGGAGGACATCGTGATTCAACTCAGGAATGAACGTTCCAAAAATCACAACAACATAATATTTCTCCTCGCACCACAATTCACGTTTCACAGGACAGCACGAGTACCCGTAGTCATCATCATCACAACGACCGCAACGGTTTGCAGCAATCCCCCCGGAGGAATCAACGTCACCCACTGAGTTTCTCCCTCCCTTCTACTCTTCGAGACGAACAAAGATTTGGCATATGAGACACTGTGGGTTCTGACGCTGACTTTGTTGGGTCGCATGGAACTGCCCATTACGGCGGAACCAGAACAACAGTGACGAACGTGCGAAACCAGTCTGTGCCGCTTCAGCGCTGAATAGTGTGGTTGGTTTGGGTTCAACCTACTATCACTCTGAAGGCCTCACTCAAGCAGAACCTCGGATGTTTTCCTCCCTTCCTCTGTAGTACAACAATATTGGCGAGCCACTTGTCATGTTTGGTTGAAGGGGAGCACGAGAAGTGCCGTTCATTGCACCAGTTGCAGGACACTACTAGAACACATCGAATGCTTTCTGGTGGAGCTGGTTGCTCGGAGCTACAAGATATGTACTGCAAGATATCAAAGCTTCCGTCTGAAGTCTGATTATGTTCCTGCAGCATTTCATTTTTTGACCCCAACAACTCAAACGATTGCTTCTTGTATTGCAGAGAGAAGAGATTTTTGTGCGTGAACTGAAACGCTCACCACTGGGTGCCAAGAAGGATGGAGGATTGTGAAGAAGACTAACGGGAACATTCTTGGCAAGGATTGTCGCCACGCAGCAATGAGTGCAAGTTTAACTTGTCCACCCTACAACTTCAACAAGCGTAGTGAACTGTGAGACCCCGGAGCGCCTGATGGGGTCAATAGTAAACAGGCTCAATGGTGTAGATTTGGAGCAGCTTCTTCGGTACAACTATGAGTGAGGTCCTCGTGTGAGGATGAAAATGGTCGAATACAGACAATCATACACGAACGGATGGGCCACATCATGTTTTCACCTGTCCAAAAGGGAAAGATAGTGAGAATACTTGGGTACAGTACAGTACGCGTACCCAACACCCAACAACACCATCGAGTTGTGCTTCTCTCGATCACTGGTTTGTGAAACTGAGTCGTGTTAGAGTCCTGTTCCAACTTCTGCAGAGAAAAATGCTTCTATTATTATTTAGTGATTACGCCCAAAACTGCCGTGTCACATCAGAGGACGACATCAACAAGCGGCGTTTGAAACCCCACAACATTCGCTACTTCACATCCCACATCTCGACGCTACTACGGCCTCCTACCAACGTAGTGTCATGTCCGGTTACTACCGGTACTTGCTCACCTGTGGCGGGAGTCGATAGAAAACCAGGGATAAGTTTGAGACGACCGACAACGACGCACAACTTTCACCACCAAAAAACGATTCTCTCAGAAAACGACGTGACAACAATTCTGATCAACCATGGTTTTCAATCCAAGTTACAATCAGGATTGGTCTAGGATCACAAAGGGAATTCATCCCCCCTCCAACTGGTCGAATGGCACGGATGATGCCGGTGACGATATCATGGCAACGAGCAGTTCTGGTCCCACAGTGTCAACGACCGACACTATTATTCTCTGGGTCCTATTCATCATCTTCCTCATTCTATTGTATATCAGTGAGATATATCGCAAACACAAACGGGGTCTCGCTGAACTCTCAGTTGAGGACCAAAAACGAAAGAAATTAACGGACCTATTTGAGAAGAGTGGTTGCCAATTGGTACGTTGTCAGGGTTTTAGGCTACTTTCCGTGCCTTCATCGGAACTGATTCTTATCATGTGTCCTTTTAGATTGTAGACGAACAGAAGCACATTGTTCCACCTAATGATGAATCCAAGGAACAAGAGGTAGTGGGGGATGAGGAGGCTCCAGAAGGGCTGGTCCTTGTGCCCACAGAAGCAACGGAATATGGCGTTGTGCCGAAAGTAGGGAGCTCATGTATTATTTGTCTCGAACCTTACCAAGACGGAGATGCGATTGTTTGGTCACAGGACAAAGAATGCCGGCATGCTTTTCATCGCGAATGTTTCATTGATTATCTTGTGGCTCACAAGGGCGGCGACAGCCCATGTCCGGCGTGTCGGCGAGATTTTGTGGCAGTGGTATAGATAGAATAGATCCCACTGTTGAATGTAAATAGTTGTGCTTCCTCCGTTACTTACACACGATAATATCATGAGTTTGATGCTACCGGTAGTTTACATGGTTGAGGTTGTCATGGTGAACGCCCGATGTACACCAGGCTAACTTAGTACTTTGTTTGCGAACAGCACATGCGAAGCGTTGCGCCAATACGAAACACTTGCACAACAACAGTACCAGCACGAGTACAACTACTGCATTGGAGCGTAATGTTTTACTATACTTGCTTCATCCGAGTCATGTAGAGTAGTCCCACTTCTACACTTGGTTTTGATGGGACTTACAACATCTACCACGACAAGCAATTCAGCATGCTATTTACAGCAACCAGGGCCATTCACGAAGAATGGACCACATTCCAAGAAACAACCCTTTCCCCCGAAACATCCAATGTTTCAACAATAGGAACCAATGAGGAGGCTCCTACGTTCACCACTACAGCGTCATCTACAGCCATTGCTTTGACTCTGATGCTTGGGTGGTTGTTCGGTCTGTACCTACTGTACCTCGGCGCATTGTACCGCGAACACATGCAGCACCATATCGAAAAAACCAAGGAGGCTTGTAGACGTAAGGCATGGGCTGCCTTTTTCGAGAAGAGTGGACGTCAAATGGTAGCTAGAAAGTGAATCGTATGGATGAAAATGACATCTTAGGACTCAATAGTTCTCTCCCCTTTCAGACAATCGTAGAAGCTAATCCAAGTGTAGCCCGAACCGAAGTCAAGGACTGCTATCCAAATGGCGACGAGGAAACTCCAGAAGAAAAGATCGCAATTCCCAAACCAGCGGAAGATGGGGCCGAACGCAACGTTGAAAACTCATGCATCATTTGCCTGGGATCGTATCACAACGGTGATGTAATGGTGTGGTCACAAGATCCTGAATGCCGACACGCCTTCCATCGCCAATGCTTCATTGACTATCTCATGGCTCAAAAGTCCCAGGATGCTCCTTGTCCAGTCTGTCGTCGAGACTTCGTTGGAGGCGCCATGTCAGGCTAGTTCACAACAACTTGTCGTGGAAATTCTGACACTACTGGTACATGCTGCTTCGAGATTTGAAGCACTTCGAAGGTAGGCGGTTATTTGGACGTTAACCTGGGTTTCATAATCGGAACACTGCGCTGACAACTGGTGCGTTCTCCATCGCAGATATCTCACCACATTTTTTGCAGCACCAGCCATCACAAATCCATTGCCTTCCGAACCGGTTCACAGATACTCCCAGCCATGCTAGAATTAGACCTTCCAGAACAGTGGCTCAGAAGAGCAGCGTCCAGTTCGTCAATAGATGACTTTTTGTCTGGGAATTCTACCACAGGCACCGAGAACTACACATCATGGAGGGGAGATTCCGACGACGAGGACGACCCGTATGCCATGGCACCGTTGGCAAGTGGCCTGTACTGGGGAATTGTTTTGGTCACACTCTCCTTGTGGGGCGCCTGGTCTATATACAAAGAGTATCAAAGTCGATTTCAACAATTAAATCGGGTGGGGGCCTCAGAACATCGCTCAAAAGAAGAAATGGAAAAACAGGAAGAAGACTGGAAGAAGTATTTTGAGAAGAGTGGACGGCAAATGGTAATATATCTTTTGCTGTGTAGACTTCAAATACTCTATCATGATCTCTAACGCAATTGCTTGTGTATCAACCCCTGCAGACTGTGATAGAAGAAAATCATATCATCCGCCACGTACCTGATTTGGAGAATCAGTGTCCGGCTTCCGAGGAGCAGGAAGAACAACTCTCAGACAACGATGATGATGCAGCAGCAGGATTCTTATTACTTCCCTACAAGAAAACCACCAATTCTATCACTCCCAGAGTCCCAAATTGTTGTATTGTTTGTATGGAGCCATATCTTGACGGAGAAGTGATAGTTTGGTCGAGCGACTTGGACTGCCGCCATGTGTTTCATCGCGACTGCTTTGTGGGCTATCTTCTCGGACACAGAGGGAATGATCAACCTTGTCCAACATGTCGAAGAGAGTTTTGTTGCGCAGCAACATCTCAGAGCAAACCTTCCGGTTGCTAAAAGTGAGTGATGTTTGATCTCATTGAGACGAAAAGGTTGGTTGCACCAGGTAGGCTATAATAGAGCGATAAATAATGTGCAAAAAATCTTTAAGGCGTAATTTGACTCGACGTAGTCACTCAACAGAATGAATTCCAACTTGAGTCTGCTGAGTCTACTTCAGTCATGCACAAGGTAAGAATTCGGGAAGCGACATCAAGAACAAAAGGATACCTGCAGATTCGTCTGTATTTAAGCGAGCAGGCCTCTGTAGCCACGTTTCAGAAGGTGCATTTGCGGCCAACGTTAAGAAAAAGCCTCGCAACGTTGCAATTTGGGAAGTCCACTATCACACAATGTTCCCATAAAATTGTGTGTTTCACATTCTCGGTAGCTGCTCGCCACTACTGCAACCACTAACAAATTGTGACAAACTTTAGGAAACCTTCTTACTTACTTCAAACATGCTTGACCTTGACCTTCCAGAAGAATGGACAAGTTCCAAGAACGAATCTGCCATGGACGATCTTTGGGGGAATGAGACGGGAACATCATCATCATCGGTATCCGAAGACATGGCGAGCAACCAAGCCATGTCTCCCTTGACCAGTGCTCTGATCTGGGGATCTATTCTGACCTTGCTCTCTATCTGGTGCTGCTGCTCCATTTACAGGGAGTACCAAATACAAGCAGAGCGTCTTGAACGAGAACAAGCAAGCCCTAGTAGCAACAAGACAGAAGGTGGAACTCCCAAGGATTGGAACGACTATTTTGCGAAGAGTGGATGTCAAATGGTACGTCCCAGAGGCGATTGTATTCTTGGCCCCACATTGTGTCACAATTTGGTCTCTCACTCATTCCCTCTTCAGACGGTTTGTGCCAAGGAACATATTGTTTCAACCGAGACAGACATTGAACAACCAGCAGATTCTGGTGGAGGAACAGAACTTGCCACCGACCAGGTGGAGTATGACGAGGATGACGAAGAAGGAGTAGGATATCTAAAGATTCCTCCCAAACAAGCCACCAACGGTAGCATTCCTCAAGTACCCAACTGCTGTGTCATCTGCATGGATACGTACAAGGACGGTGAAGTCGTTGTTTGGTCCAAAGATACCGATTGTCGCCACGTCTTTCATCGCGATTGTTTCGTGGATTACCTGGTGTGTCACAAGGGCAAGGATCGACCCTGTCCCACTTGTCGACGAGACTTTTGTGACCGACTCGATCAGCCTCATGAGAAATCAGAAAAAGTCATGCCTGTGGCTGGTGCGACGGAGCGATGACGGTCTTGTCGATCCAAGAAACGAATCATCCGACATCTTTGTCCATCATCAACTCCTCCTCGATCTACTAGTACTTCTTCTCAATCAGCATGGGAAGAAGTAGAAAAACTGTATAAAGTAGAATCCATATTCGAATGCGTTAGAACACATACATCGACTCCCTGTTGTTGTATTATGTGATGCAGAAGAGACGGCAGAATGGCGTAATGAGTGCCACTCGAAAGACCGGACGACGACGACATCAAAATGTGGCGCAAACTGTGGCCATGACAAATTGGATGGATGAGGGAGGCGTCAACCGTACAATCCTAGGTGCAGTGACTCGTAGGATTCCAAAAGAACACTCCATCCAAGAGTAGCCGGTTGGCGCTTTGGGTGATCTAAGAAACTCGAGTGCCAGCGAGTCACCGCCTACCAGCTCGGTTGTTTAAGGATTTGCACATGACTATCCGTCTTTTGGAAGGTTGCGTCACGTCATTTGTATGTCACACCCGCAAGCCGGCAAAAGTTTAAACACACAGGCGGACGATACGATTGGCGTAGTACGGTAGTTGGTAGCAGGTGCATCATCAACGACGAACGAGCAGGAAAAAAAGCCGCTCAAGTAAAAGACACAATTTGGAAAGAGAGAAAGAGGAGACCATGGTAGTACAAGGACTCTCTGAAGCTTGTGTTGCCTTTAATGGCGAAGGGATTGCTTACCGCGAGTTCAGTTGTGAGCATCCCACTTTGGCACCTCTTTACTTCTCGTAAGTGATACAACAACATGCTGTGTTTTATATCGCCTGTGCACTCTATCGAGTCGAAAAATCTCACAAAGTGCCTGTTGTTTCACCCTTTTTAGATTTGAAAAAGAGTATGATCCCATTACTGTCTTGAACTGGATGAGGGACCGTCCTATGCTTCCTGTCTTCACTTGTGTGGCATACGGAGTTTTGATTCTATGGGGACAACATGCCATGAAGAATCGCGAGGCTTGGAAGTGGAGAAACGCCATGGCGGTTTGGAACCTTTCCTTGAGTGTTTTTTCGTGGATTGGAATGTTCCGTACATTGCCTCAACTCATGCACAACTTGTACTACATGAGTGTTCGTGATAACTTTTGCCTTGATCCTAGATCTACGTATGGATCTGGGTCCACTGGGTTGTGGGTGCAACTCTTTATTCTCAGCAAATTTCCGTAAGTGTACACCAACCTCATTGTTGTTGGGAAAAAGACAAGTTGACTACTACCTCTGCATGAGTGAATGAGTGAGTCTCATTATTACTTCCCTTTTCTTGCACACAGTGAGCTCGTCGATACCTTTTTCATTATCATTCACAAAAAGCCATTGATCTTTTTGCACTGGTACCATCACATTACTGTCCTTCTTTACTGCTGGCACTCGTACGTCACGGTTTCCCCTCCTGGTATTTTCTTTGTGGTCATGAACTACAGTGTCCACGCCTCTATGTATGGTTATTACTTTTTGATGGCCATGAAGCTCCGACCCAAGTGGTTCAACCCCATGATTATTACTGGTTTCCAAATTTCCCAAATGGTCGTCGGAGTCATTGTCACCGTCTTGGGATTCTATTATTATTCTACCGATGCTGAGTGTAAGATTGAGAAGGAGAACAACACTGCTGCCTTTGTCATGTACGGAAGTTATTTGTTCTTGTTCCTCCAATTCTTTATTGGCCGCTATTTCGGAAAGCCCAAGAAGCAAAAGACTGTCTAATCGATCCAATCCAATACTCTCCAATCCAACCATCGAACAGACATCACCATCAACAAACAATTGGGTACAAACGCTTGTTGTCCGCATGTTTTCTATTCTTATCTTTGTTTCAACAGTTACTAGAATAATATACTACTATAATATTATTATACGGGTATTTTATTTTGGGAAACCGTATGTTTTGTTGGTGTCGCCATGGGGAAAAGGGGAAGGACACCGTTGGGTAGCTGTTGTCGACAGATGGTCAAACGAATCTGGGCAAATCCTAAGAGGATTCCAATCGTATATTTCCCTTCTTCCATCAAACGTTCTATTGGGATAGCAGCACAATAGTATCATCTCAAGGCATCTGTGGGATTTCATAGTGAAACATATTCATCATATCTTCCCCAACAACTTTGTTTGTCATCAACACGTCGTCTTTGGTCATTTGATCCAGTCGCTTGGTATCGGTTCCATATTTGATCATGGCTGTGATCATGTTGGTCTGCAGAAAAAGAAGAAAAACAAAAGAATAAGGAAACAAGTCCAAAAAACACCCTCCCGTCTTTGAATGACAAGCAAACAGCAGTCGTACCTGCTCGCCCTTGTGTCCATTTCCCCACTTGCCACTGTCGACGACATACGAAAATTGAGCATCCGGATCTTTGGGAACGGCTCCCGCACATTCACAAACCGCACTCAATACTTCCTTGGCATGGAATTGCATATCTTCGAACCGAATAATCAACCGTGGGTAATCCGCATCCAAATATCCCTGCAGCCATTCCTTCCAAAAGTGCGCCAGAGAATCGTAGTGAACTGGTGGTTTGTACATGACAGTCACAGGAACGGTTCCATTGACAGCTTGAACATCACCCATTTTCGGAACTAGATTGGGACAATGACCGGTCTTGTACTGCCATTTGGTTGCATATGGATGTCTGCACTGTAATACCCAAAAACCCATCAAGTCAGTGATATCTCCTCTCATTCGGTTCCTGTATTACACTCCACTTTGTGACGTACCAAACTTTGCATCCAAGTAAAGGGATCTCGAACCATAACCACCGGTAGCACAGCAGATTTGTTGAAAGGAATTCCATACTTGGGTGTATTGCTCCATTTGCGATCCGGCGGCGTGTGTTTGCCCCAAGGTACCTGCCATAGAACTCCCTTTTCTTTCGTAACATGATTTTGTGGCATGTAGCAATTGTTTTCCAGATAATGTAGCAGAGCATTGGTTCCAGTATTGAAAAGCCCCGCCGGACCAATGGAAGCTTCTGTGGCAGAGACTGTTTCTCGAAAGCGACTGCAAGTTTCCAAACCCAAGATGACGGGTCCGTCCCCATACAATTTGGTGACCGAACTCCACTTGGGTAAACTGGATAGTGTCGCCGTATCCAAACTTTCAATTCCTGCATCATACAGAATATCCACAATAGGTTCACGTCCCTGCAAGGCTTCCTCAAACGTCATGTTATGTACATGATCCGGAATGTGGTCGGCCAAACTTCCCAAATCTTCCTTGCTGACGGACGAAAAGGATTGCATTAGATAATTCCCATGTTTATCCTTCTTTTGTGTCTGGGAAGCTCGACCAGAATGGAAAAATGAAGAAGCTTCACCACCCGTATTATTGTTGTTGGAAAGACCGCTGAGGGCAGACAACGAGGAAAGAGACGTTGTTGATGTCAATTTGGTATCCGAAACCGTAGAGCCTCCACCACCATCACCTGTGCCTGAAGTGTCCGGCAGAGCAGCGGAAAATCCCCAGACTCCATAGACACCACAAGCTACTAAAACTCCAACCAGTAGTACAGGCAAGACTTTGCCTCGTTTGCGCCCCGATGTCTTTGGCTTCTCCCAAACTCCTTCCGACCCAAATCCTTCTCCAATGTCTTTGTGCATGCCCAAGGCAGTATAATACTTGCGTGGCCGAAGACCAAACATGGTATGAACAATATGATTGAGAAGAGACGGTAATCTAAAATGAGGATGTTGTTGTTGTTATTGTTGTCAAACGTCAAACACAGTTGCGAAGGAAAAGGTGGCAGTCGTCTATCGTAGTGGTTGAGAAGTTGTACGTTGAGTTTCGACCGTTACGAGCGGGTATCTCGGCATAGGGTTCGGAGCGTGTGACCCGTTCGACACGTTCGAGTCTGATGATGACGTTGAACGCAGCTAAAACATGCACCGAGTCTAGTACTGCTGCAGTTGCAAACACACCAACACTCTTACAGTTAGTATCTAATCTAGCGACGGTATTTCATAGTGAAAGAGCTTCATGAGCTCTGGGTCCAGCGCTGTTGCCGCCAGTTCCATATCTTCCTTCGTCATCTTGTCAAATCGTTTCGCATCCGTTCCGTATTTGATCATTGCCGTAATCAGATTCGTCTAGTAAGTAGGAACATCCAACAATAGTACAATGATACAAACAGTTCGTGTGAGGCAATAGAACAAACAGCAACACAATGCAACGACCTTTCGTCATCATACTCTTACCTGCTCTCCCTTGTGTCCAGCTCCCCACTTTCCGGCATCGACCACATAGGTGAATTCACCTCCAGGATCTCGAGGGACAGCTCCCGCACATTCACAGACAGCACTGATCATTTCCTTGGCATGGAATTGCAGATCCTCAAACCGCACAATCAGCCGTGGGTAGTCGGCTTCTAGATATTCTTTGTACCACTCCGTCCAGTAATGGGCCATGGTTGGGAAATGTGCTGCAGGTTTATACTTGATGGTGACAGGAACCGTTCCATTAGCAAAGACAGAAGGGTCTTTAGCAGTTGTCTTTTCTTCTTCTGTTGGTACTAGATTGGGGCAATGCTCGGAGGAATGTGGCCAATGGGCATCGTAAGGATGCTTGCACTACATTGGAGCGGTCGTGAGTATGGTGTTGTATGTCGCCATTCATCCATAAAAGTGACGATTTCACAAAACATCTCTACACCACAGATCATGATTCCACGTACCATACTTTGCATCCAACTATAAGGATCTCGCACAATGGCCACTGGTAATACATTCGTCTTGTTTACCTTGACATCATGTCCTGCTGTATTGGTCCACTTTCGCGACGCCAACGTGTGCTTCCCCCAGGGTACCTGCCAACGTGTTCCTCCATGCGAATCATGGGTATTGAATGGCATGATGCAATTGTTTTCAATATACATGGCAAAAGGGTTGGTTCCTGTGTTGAACATGCCTGTTGCATGGGATATCCGAAAAAAAAACATCTTTGAGGTCATTTTGGCGCTCAGATCATGACAGACGCTGTTGATTATACGTACCCGCTGTTCCAATCGAGGCATCATCCAATGGAATCGTATTTCGAAATTGTTCACATGTTTCCAATCCAACAATCACTGGTTCTTCCCCATACAGTTTCGTCACCTGCTTCCATGTCGGTAAACTCAAAACAGTCGCAGTGTCCAATTCTTCCACTCCAGCATCGTTCAAAATATCCACCAAACGTTCTCTTCCATGCATAGCTTCTTCATAAGTCATTGGCAATCCATGTTCTTCTCCATTCTGTTCGTCACCCACCAATCCATTCAAATCTTCCTTTTTGACCGATGTAATGGCATGATGGAGGACCTGTCCTTTCTTTCCCACTTTTTCGGCTTGCTTGGCCGGTCCATCTTTGA
Source organism: Nitzschia putrida (assembly GCA_016586335.1). NCBI lineage: Eukaryota > Bacillariophyta > Bacillariophyceae > Bacillariales > Bacillariaceae > Nitzschia > Nitzschia putrida. The sequence continues at coordinate 208,797 of BLYE01000003.1, forward strand.
AAATAGTATGACCGGCCACAGAACGAATGGAATGATGTCGCTGGTGTACTGGAGGCGCCGTTGCCTTTAAGAGAACCACGAATACAACAACACCAAAGGAGACCCAAATCACAATTTGGAGGGGAGTTAACGGCGGTGTCGCTCTTTTTGGCTTGCCAGCTGGTGTAGACGCAGATGACGTCTTGCGAGAGGAACCGGTAGATCGTACACTATCCAAGCTCTTGGGGGCTGGAGTAGTGTCCTCTTTTCTGGACCGAAGTCCTACCATGATAGATGTTGCTTGTTGAAGGATTGGATGGAAGGAAAGCAAATGGCAATCTTGTGGCGGTGGTCGAAGAGTCACAAGTCATCCAACGGCCTTTTGAGGTGTGTCGCATACGTTGTCGCACAGTGGACTTATTCGAATACAAAATGCTTCAACGGCATGTTTCTACAAACGCGACATAAATACAACAACACAACAACAAACTATCCTCGTTGTTGTCTACAAACAACTTTGATCCAGTGGTATACTTGATCGATATTCCATCATACTGAATAGAACAAATACATGCTACAACTACAGAGCAATCCACAATGAAAATGAAGGGTCCATTGCACTCCAATTTTTCACGGCCGAGGCAAACCAACCGTCAGTATCCTGTGCTCTGGATATTCCTTCTCTTTGCAATGGTCTTTTTCCAAATCTTTATCAATTTAATGTTCTATGATGACAATCCCAATGAAAAGTTTCGCATCATTCCTCCTGTACAACCTACTCCAGCTCCTCTGAATGATACTGAATTGAAGCTTACGATTGATCGCCTGACGAATCAAATAGCGGCGCTCTCCCAAAACCTACCCAAACCTTATCAAGATGATGGCAAATTCTTCCCATTCACCATTCGAGATGCTAAACGATTATCATCCGTTCAAATGGATCCAAACATTCACATCTTTGATTATGTGGATACCAATGCGGGGAAGCAATTGACCAGCAAGAAAATGCAACTCTGGGTGGATGGGAAATATGTCAAACCAGCAAGTTGCAGCCAATACTCCATCTCTTGTTACAAACAAAAGATTTTGCATGCATTTCATTACTGCCTGACCAACACGACAGCCAAATATTTCTTTTATATCGAAGCGGACAATGATTTATGTGTACCCTTGGAACAAATCCGAGGTCTGGCGTTTCAACACAAAAAACCGCTGATTGCAACGGGCGTAGGCTTTTCGGGGTGGATCATGAGCCGAGATTTTGTCTCTCAATTCTTGCAAATGTACCGTCAAGTGACGTTAGAACAAGGGATTCATCCACAGTTTGCAGCCACGCGGTGGATCATGGAAAACAAGGCTTGGAGTGTCACACGACAATACCTAGTCAGTCATTCCATTTTGCTCAGTTTGGGAGCCGATCCATTATTGTTGGGACAAGCTCCACCGGAACCCAACTCCCGTGATGATCCTGGAGAGAATAACGCATCTTCAACGACAGTGACTGCTGCCATTCCTCCTGTCCCCCAACATTTACCGAGATGTTTGGAACCTCATCGATCCCAGTGGTACGAATCGGAGGACACGAACAATACTCAAGATATCTATGGATGGGGATACTTTGATTTCGACGATTGTCCTTTAGATGCGGAAATATATCCATGTCGGCCCGATCAATACCCCAACGCATCGTCATGGCGAAGTCCTGTACTTGGCAAGGCTGGAGCCGGTAGTATTGGTTCCAATGTGCACAAGCTAGATCTTCATGATGCTAATATCACGGAGGTTCGAGAGCGGTTGCAAAAACTACGGCTCCAAAAGAAGGATGGTGAGGCATAATAGCAACGCAGTCCTCGTAGCTCGAGTGGAAAAGGACCGGAACCGGTGTAAAGTTCGTCTAGCTAGTACAGTACCTGTATAATATCATAGTGGAATAATGCTTTCCTCCAAATTCCCTCCAACTTTTCTGACTGTATACTCAAACTAGCCAAAGGCTAAGAAGCAACTACAAACTACCTTCCCTTTAGTTGGATCCAAGATGCATTTTGATTCTGCACTTGCAAGCAAGGAATCTTCTTCGAAGTAGTTGACCACGTAAGTCACGAGTCTCTTCTCCAAGACTCCCTCGTCAATTAATTCGCCATCCAAGAAGGGCTATAATTGGTTGGCCATCACGCACCCGAAACCATTCATCGGTGGCTGAGCGACACGTATATTTCACGTAATTTTCTGTTGGGAACCCCGAGGCGTCAACGAGTTTGTCGCTGCTGCTGCAATCTCATTGTTACACGACTACTGTACAACCACCATGGCAGCAACAACCATGTTGTCCCCTGTTGTTCTGATAAGAACTCTTCGACCTTTTCTGTTTGTCCTGGGTCTCTTTTCTGTGTTGGGATATCGTTTGGTTCGGGCGGGTCTAGGGGTGCCCGATTGGGAGAAGGATGTCACTGTGCTATCCTTCGTTCTGAGCATGGCGGATCAGTGGCGAGGAGTCTGGGATCGTCTTGTGACGTATGATGCTTCCACAAAATGGATGGTACCCCTGGTGTCTCTGGGGTTCCAATTGCTCTATGATGTTTTCGGAATTTTGATCCTTGTGGGTATGGCGCGACTGATGTACTGCTTGTATCATTTCACTTGGGCCGAAATACAACATGCGATCGAGGATGCTGCCTTTGAATGGGCCAAACAGAACATTGCTCCTTTGGCTCGCTACTTGCAAGAGGAGACTGACAAAATGATTCCTGATTTTGAACGCTCCTTTGGTCGCGAAGAATTTCAAAAACAAAAGCAGTTGAAATTGCCGGAACATGGTCGGGAAGGTGCGATTGTTTTGAAGGAGATGACAGCATCCGCAAACAAAGAACATGAGAATTGGAGATCTGGAAAGGTATCCGGTACTGTTTATTCTCCAGAAACAGAGCACCTTGACCTCATGAACCAAATTTACAGCATTTACTGTGTTGCCAACAATTTGCACCCTGGTGTTTGGCCCCGTCTGAATCAATGCGAGAGTGAACTCATTTCCATGACATCTAACATGATGCATGGAACTGGCGTTGGGTGTGTCACGTCTGGAGGTACCGAGAGTCTTATGTTGGCAATCAAGGCTCATTGGATCTACTACGGCAAGCAGCGAGGAATTCTGCATCCCGAACTCATTTGTGGAACTACCGTTCATGCAGCGATCGACAAAGCATGTGAGGTCATGGGCATTCGCAAGGTATGCATCGACTGCTCCAGTCCTGCCACAGAGTATACTTTGAACCCTGACAAGGTCAGGGCTTGTGTCACGTCCAACACCATCATGATCATCGGTTCTGCTCCCAACTACCCACAAGGTACCATTGATCCCATTGAGAAATTGGGAAAGATTGCTACGCAATATGATATTGGTCTGCATGTGGACTCTTGTCTAGGAGGTTTCGTCCTACCCTTTGCTGCCGAACGCTTCCCTAAATTCGACTTTTCCGTACCTGGAGTCACCAGTATGAGTGCCGATACACACAAATTTGGATATGCACCCAAGGGAACCAGTGTTGTTCTTTACCGTAATCGGGAACTTCGCCACGCACAATATTTCAGCTACCCCAAGTGGTCCGGTGGAATTTATGCTACCCCTACGTTTGCAGGGTCCAGACCTAGCGCCTTGGTCGGATGCGCCTGGGCTTCCTTGGTAACCATTGGGTTGGATGGCTACCGAGAACGAAGTCGACGAATTCTAGATGCTAGCAACCGAATTGCAGAGGGCATCCGGAACGAGATCCCTGAACTATACCTACTTGGACAAAAGGATTACCAAACAATGGTTGTTTGCTTCGGTTCCAAGCAACTAGATATTTACAGAATTGTGGACGCCATGGCTGCCAAAGGGTGGTCACTGAATAGTTTGCAAAACCCTCCCAGTGCTCACGTATGCGTCACGTTGGTGGTTGCCCCACAGGCCGAGAAATTGATCAAGGACTTGAAGGACGTCGTTGCTGACGTGAAGAAGGAGGATCCTTCCAAGGTCAAGTCAGGGACCGCGGGTATTTATGGAATGACAGGAAGTCTTCCTGAAGGTTCCTCGAATGTTTTCGTGAAAGCCTTTGTTGATGTTAGCCTAACGCCTTAGTCAATCATTAGTCAATCACAATCGCGAGTATCTTGACTGTTAGGAGGACTGTTGGCGCAGGTCTTCATATTCATCTTCGTCCATGGCCAATTCTTCCAGTTGCATCCGAATCATGACGGCAACTTCGGGTCGAAGGAGTGGGTCGGTCAAAAGTCGAGCACACCCACTGACGTAGAAATCATGACAGTCCAGGACCAAACTTCGCAATGTAATGGTATCCACCGAGGACGTGGGATTCCGCTCTTGAACATAAAACAAAGTTTGATGCCACAGACGGACCCACCCTTCTACCAATCGCATGCCAAACGACAGTGACGGTGCAGAATCATTCTCTTTGGAGTCATCCCTGAATCGGCCCTCCATCAATGTCTTGACATTGTATTCCCGAAAGCTATCCATCTCTTCCTGAAGCGAGAGATGGAACATTTGCATAGCGGCAGTTTCCAAGACATTTGGCATTGGTTGGGTTCCGGTGGCATCTGTCAAGCGTGTTCGTAAGCAGACCCAACCTTCTCGCGTTGTACCAATCGCTGACCACAACGACGTCAAAGTGGGATACCAGGAGGGAATCACGGGAGGTTGGTCGGATGTCCCCACAATATCGACAGTTTCCAAAATATCCAGCAACAAACCAATCCAAATCAATGCAGATTCCCGTTTGCTTGGATCCACCATATCATCCTCTTCATGATCGTGATTGTCGGTGGGTTGTGGCGGCGATTCGGGAGCTTGTACGGCCGTGTACCAAGCGACCAATCGATCCGAACGTGTCCTTTGGACGAGACGTAACATGAGAGTAATGCATGCCGACAAGCTTTCGTGCAACGCATCCTGCAGCTGGTTTTCTGATGCATTCGTTGCATCACTTTTATCCACTACTGCCGTTGCATGTTTCTTCAACCACAAGGATGCAGTGGTATGAGGGCAAGTGAACCGAACAAATTTGGCCTTGTTGCCACTGCTGCTGTTGTTGTTTGACGAAGAGGTAGGATGGTTCGAGGAAGCACCTTTGGTGGGTCGCGAAAAAGCTAACAACCGTCCCTTGTCTTTGGACGATGACGGTAGCAGTGATCGTCCATGTGCTCCTGTCGAACTAGCCATGGGAGTTGTGGATGTCAGGAGAAGATAGTGTATTTGCATCAATTGTCGTGTCAAGGGTGTCAACAACCAATCCCACCATACAGTGGTGGTGGCGGTATTGGCATTGTCAGAGGCAGTTGGTGGACAAGGAACATCTTGCAAAGCGACTGCCAGCACTTGCCAATGCGTAGGAGAATCCAAACGCAACCGACGATGCATCCAATCTTGTAAAACCATGGGATCCATTCGTTGTGGCAATGATTGCAATTCTGGATTATTATTCGAACTGTGTGAACCAGGTGTATACCAAACCTGTCGCATGGATTGTCGAAGATTGTCCAATGCGAGTGTATCCAGTACTGCAGGACGATTCTGCATTTCTTCGTCCTCCTCAGCTTCCATCATTGCACCACCATCCCGGTGGGTGGACGATGATACCCATTGAATTCTACTATTCGTAGTAACAGTAGTACTCTGTCCAGGATTTGTTTTTTCTGGTTGCATTCCACGATTCCCACCCTCATCAACGTCGTCTTGTTCTTCCTCTTGTTGTTGCAACTTGTCGACTGCCTCGATCAAGGCTTGTCGTGCCGTCCGACTCCATGTCCAAATGGCCCACCACCATTCTACGGAAGCATGAATCAAGAGAAATTCCAACAAGAGTGTTTCATTCCAAATAATAGTACCGAAATGTTGTTGCAATGATGATGAAGATGATACTGATGATGATAGTGCAATGGATTGCAAGACGTTGCGGATTTGTGTCCAGGACATGTTGTTGTGTTTGTCATGATTATTGTTGTCGTGGTTGTCATTGTTGTTGCCATTGCCACTACTCCTGTCCTGCTCTGACAAAGCATGAGAACATGGACCTGTCGTCGTTGGTAATTGAAGCAACAAGTGTCGAGCCAATTGGCTAACGGCCGAAACAGAAGAGGAGGATGGTACAACCACCACACTACCAGTACCATTGGAGGATGGCATGGTGGTACTCGTAATGGTAGTAATAGGACCATCAAAAGGCAATCGGCGCCGGGTTAAATGACTTGTTGAAGTTGATATAGTAGGGTCTTGATGTTGTTGTTGTTGTTGTTGCTGCTGCTGTTGGATATTGTTGGTGATAGTAGTAGTAGTTGGAGTGGTAGTTGTAATGGTGGGAGGAATGGAGGACCGACGAGGAGGTTGGGATGCCGACAATGACGACGCCGACGCATGAATGGCATCGCGGGGTCGCTTGGACAATCGTAACGAAGAGGACGGCTTTACCACCTCTTGCTGTTGTTGTTGCTGCATTTGTTGTTCCTCTAGCATTTGTTGCATTTGTTGTGCATGTTGTGCTTGTTGTAAGGAAAGACGTTGACTGGTTCGTTGTTCCAATCGCAAAGCATGTTGCCATTTGGATTCTTGTTCCTTGTGTTGTTGTTGCAATTGTTGGAGAGCTACTTGTTGTTCTGCTTGAAGAGTAGCGAGAGTTGCCTGTAATTCAAAATTGGCTTCTCGGAGTTGATCTAGTTCTGCTTCTAGCTGTTGTTGTTGTTGTTGTTGTTGTTGTTGTTGCGCCGTTGCATCAGTCATGGTGCCGCTTGGCAACGGTTGTTGTTGTTGTTGTAGTTATTTACTTCCTTCCAACACCAAAATCGACAAAACTGGATGCGGTCGTCCAACGGTGAGACGGCAAGACCTTTTGGACTAGTTGGATTCAAGCTTGTGGATCTTATAGATCCAACTTGTGACTCATCGGAGTCACCGTCATCAAAAATGCTGCACATACATCCGTTTTACCGATTTTCGAAGGCAACTCCGTAAAATAAGAACCGCGCCTTGTTGGGTGGGAGTAGTGACAACAACAGCAGCAGCAGTCGTCTGGATTGTGTGTTTATTGTTGTTTCACGCTACTCTAGTAGCTGCTCTAGATAGCTAGCTATCCATTACCCTTGTTGGCTGATAATAAGTTGCAAACAACAACCACAGGAAGCATGGCGAGTCCAAATCGCCGAACGCCTCTTCCTCTTCCTCACATTGAAGAATGTCTCTTTGGAGCTACTCGTAAATGTCCACGGATTCCTGTTACGAATGAAGCTTCTGCTTTGCATGCTAGTAATAGTAGTATGAGTGACGATGGGTTGGGTTTGGCCAATAATGATGACAGTGATGATGACGAGGCGAATGTCTTGCATCCCTTTCCTCCCACCGATTTTCATCCCAACGATGATGTCCATACCAAGGATTCTGCGACGGATGACAGCAACGATAACGACAATGATAATGACAATGATGACGACGATGACGATGATAGTGATCCTGATAAAACATCTTATGACAATATCGATGCCGGCCATTGGGGCCAAGCCGCGGAACAACACGATATCAATCTTCCCCAGCTCCGCAAAATTTGCAACCAAGGCATTCTGGACGAAGGCAGTCCCCGAGCAGTCGCTTGGCGCGTCCTCTTGGACTACCTTCCCCCCAACAATATTACTAAGACTTGGCCGAAATCTTTGCCTCGCAAACGTCTTTTGTACCGACAGTTGGTCGAACAGTTCTTTGAAGGAAGTTTGGATCCCGGTAAGGAGTTGCGGGGCAAGTTGAGTAAGCGATTGCGGGATCGGAAATTGCGGAAAAAGTATGATCGATTGCAACGATTGGATGAGAGTGCGGATCATTTGAATATGTCGAGTGATGATGACGATGATGAGTTGGGATTTGATACGGACGAAGAAGAAGATGATAGTGGATTGGATAGCAACAGTGATCATCCATCGGCGTCGATTCCATCCCGCATTGAACACAAGTTGCCTCATCGGTTCAAAGAACGATGGAGAAAGGCGGGGATTGAATTACGATCCGCCAGTCTCGCCAATGCCCGCAAGTTGGGTGTCAATGTCTTGAAAATTCCCATTACCGAAGACTCGACCAATGCCGAATTTCAAAAGTTTTTGGAAGATGCCAGATTGCTAGAGACTATTCGTAAGGATGCATCCAGGACGCATCCACATTTGTTCTTTTATTTGGAAACGGAACACAATTTGGGTAAGCGGCGGTATGCGGCCTTGGAACGGATTTTGTTTATTTGGGCCAAACTGAATGGAGGGGTACGTGCGGTAGTAGAAACTGGCCTGTTGGCTGTTGTGGTGAACTACAGGGATGTATAGTACTCATGTATTCTCATGTTCCTCACTCTGCCTCTCTACCTCTATTCTTTTTGTTGATGAATACAGTTCCAGTATGTACAAGGAATGAATGAAATTGTTGGTACCATTTACTACGTACTTGGTAATGACCACAATTCCGAGTGGGTCAACTACGCCGAACCAGACACCTATTACCTCTTTCATAAACTCATGATGGATGTCAAGGATGTCTTCAATCCTGATATGGACACGCATTCCAAAGGCATTCATGGCCGCATGGGCAACTTGGAGCAATTGTTAAAAATTCATGATCCTGCCGTCTATGATCATTTGCAGAACCTTGGCATTGACTCGAGCTTTTATGCCTTCCGATGGTTGACCACTCTATTGTCTAGGGAATTCTTGCTTCCAGATACCATTCGATTGTGGGATTCCTTGTTCTCGAGTACCCACAAGGAAAACTTCTTGCGCTACGTCTGTGGTACCATGGTCATGATGGTTCGAGATGAATTGCTTCTGGGTGACTTTGCGTCCTGTCTTCGCCTTTTGCAGCGATATCCTCCTAGCAATGTGGAGAGCATCCTAGAAAGCAGTCGTTCGCTTTGGATTTACGAATGTCAAATCACATCGGCGTGTCAAAAGGGTGGCATGAATCTGCGAGAGGCCCTTCAGTGTGTCCCACCACTACCTGCTGTCATCATGGCCTATGGATTGCGAGGAGGCCTAGCCACGTCAAGCCCAACCGAGGCGTCCGAATCAGCTCGCCAACAATCCACTTCATCGGAAGGGAGTTTATTAGGTCGTTTGTGGGGCAATTGGGGTTCTTCGTCCCTTGCGTCAGAACAACCCTCTGCAATGGCACCACCACCACCCGTCCCTGCAGCTACGCCCTTGACAACAGCTGTCACTAGCACAGGAAGTGCGACAACAACACCTCAACGATCTAGATTCTGGAACCGCAGTCGAAGTAATACGAATGATTCCAGTGCGAGTGCTGGGGCCAGTGTCAAGGAGGTTGTCACGACGCCATCTTCGACCCCTACAAAGCGAAGTCTTTGGACTGCATGGTCCTCGGAATCTCAGCCTAGCCTTCCAGATCTCCCAGCGACTACAGAGGAAGCTGCAACTGTGACATCCACGTCGTCTCTATCTGCTGCGACAGAAATGACGCCAACGAAGGCGCCTGCCGACGCCAGCACAGCGGAATCCGCTACTATCACACCGTCCCGTCGCCCCATTTGGAAAGGAGCTCCCTCTCGAGCCATGGCCTCAGCCCGCTCGACCCAATCTCCGGTCCGCTACCAACAATTTACTCTTAAGAATGGAATGTAATTCTAACCATCTCATTATCATCTAGTTGGACTTGTACATGTATACAGAGAATATAGGAAGGTATGAAGGTAGTTACGCAGCTGGTGCCAATGATTTCCCGGCACTTTGCGATAGTACATTCGTAACATTCCTCAAAAAGCCTTCCCAAGCGGCATCCATCTCATCGGAAGATAGAGGATGGAGGCAAAGGGTGGACCAAACATGTCCAAAGCAGACTTGGGCTGAACGTTCTTGGTCCAGTTCTTGATGAACTACGCCTAGGTTGTTCAGTGTGGCCAGTGTGTACCGGAGGTCACAAGAATCTCGATTTCTTCGTTGTAAGAGTTCTAAACACATCTTGTAGAGACGAGCAACCGCTGGTAACAGCGAAGGTTGTCTTTCTTGAGCAGTTAGATGCAAAGTCAGAGACACGTTAAAGGTTGTGATGCAACCGAGAAACAGACTCCATTCATGAGGGGTGGCAAAGTCGTGAAGACCCGAATGAAAAGAGGAAAGAACGGTGCTTGGAATTGTGATAGGATGTCGGTAGACATATTGGTCTTGAGGACGGTCTTGTGTTACCTCATTGTCAAGGCTGGCATGGCAACAAGATGCCTGCGAGCTTTCTTGATACATGCAGGCATCGAGAGAGAGAACTGGGCGTTGGTGGCCCCTCGGACATATAAGTTCACTCACTGTGGAGGACATCATTTCCGGCATAGCTAGCTCTCGAGACAGTTCGAGGGCAGCTGTGAAAGAACTTGAGGCAGCTGAAAGATCACCTCGCTTTAGGTGTAAAGCTCCGTCATTGTTGCTGCGGATCGCATCGACGAGAACTTGCTCCATGTTCGTAGAAAATGACCTCGTGTTTGAAAAAGTAAAATTCACGAAGTGCGTTACGCGAATTGTGGTTGCGAGTGGCGACGAGAGGTGAATCTTTGTGAATTACTCGTCGCTGTCGTCCTGGTAGTACGCTCTATCTGAAGGTTGTTGGAAGTTGTATGTGGTGCTTTGATGTGGAAACACTTGTCAGACGTTATTAGTACGCGGCGGGAAAACAATGTCACGAATGCGAAATGGCCGCGGAATGCCGGCCATCAACACTTCATTAAATCATCTGGAAACGGAGGAATGGAACCTGGCACTCACGTTGAGAATAGGACACCTTTTGGGTTTTCCCATTCATTAGGAAAGTTCATATATACAAAATTATTGTCATTGTCATTGAAAGCCTGACTCTCATTACGTTGTGACCACACTTTAGCTACTACTTAGTAATAACGTTAGTAAGTAGTGCAAAATGTTGTGACAAGGGGCATGTACACGCCGGTAGTTAAATGTAGTGGTTGTAGTCGAACCGGCGGTTGTTGGGTTTAGTCCCCTCTCCTTTAGTAATGAAAGGCGGGAAAAGCTTCTGTTTGTTTGTTTTCGGTTAGTTTGGAGGATGTCGTCATTCGAAAATTGCCTTTCCAACAAGGGAAGTTGAATGTGTCCACACGTAAAGAGGCCACAACTGCAGCCATTCTTCCTCAAAGCAAGAAGAAGAGGAACAATTTATTTGATGATAGCCGAACTTGCAAGAGATTATTGCGAATGCCGACCGTCCTAATGCACCGAAAGGCAAATACCGGGTGTCTCTGTATGGTACATCTAATATAATTAATAATGATGTTGTTATGAAAACTACCGTTTGATTTGCTTCGTGTTTATCGTGAGGAGGATCCTCCCGGACATGGCTTCTTGTTGTTCGTTGTTGGGCTGGTCGTATTTTTACAGCACCACCCCCGCGAAGCGCGATTTCTTTCCTCCTCCGTGACCCACAAACGAAAAATAGAACATTGCCCTCAGCTGGAAACAAAAGAGAATGTAGTAGTGAGGGAGAGGGGGGGGGGAGGATGATGTTAGTTGTTGCCCCACAAAATGCCCGAGGAAAATTATGTTGCGCGGGATAGTTCGCCTCTTGGAATGGCAATAGCTTGTACCTGAACCTCTTAAATGCTATCGTGGGGCAATGCTTTCCAGCGATAGCAACAACGGCAGGGTATTCGCTTGTGATTGCGAATGGTAGGAGGAGTTGGAATTGGTACGGCACTGCACAACAGCGGACCAAGTACACTGAACCTGCACAGCAGAAGTATCGTACCGCTTCTTCATCCTCACCACACGTTCGACTTCCTGCTCAGCATTCGCACACTGTTCTTTGCCGCCACAAAGTGCTGGGCAGGGCTCTTGAAACCTAAATTTGAATTCCAGTTTTTAGTGCAGCATTGGTGGAGGAATAACGAGTTCCGCACAGCAGCACTATCACTTGTCAAGCAAGAAGGTGTCAACAACCAGTATTCCGCTCTTGTGCCGTTCGCATTTATATACGACAATTGTCCTCGTTTAGTATTCCTACGTGGACTTCTGTTTGTAGGTTCGTGAGGAGGAGGTGGAAAAGGGATTTAGATTCCAGTTTCTGAGATTTCTTTCTGCAGCAGCATTGGTGTCGAAATAGTGGCAACAATGAGTTCCGCAAACTACTATCGCTTGGAAAGCAAGAAGGTCTCCACAAGCACTCAACACAGGACGGTACTCGTAATCTCATGCGTTCGCTTTCGACGATGACGGTCCTCGTTTAGTATTCCTGTGCTAGACTTCTGTTTGGTAATATTTCGCCAGGAAGTAACCAAGAACAAGCAAGACATACTACCGCAGCAATAAGTTTGTACTTGGTTTCAAGAAGATTGAAGTTGTTTCTTCTGTTTCTTCTGTCGTTTAGGTACTTTCTCTCTTTTTCCAAGACTGAGAAGAAAAACAAGAAAGAAACGACTGCCGATGATGCGGTAAGCGAAATACCGTCGTACGTACAAGCAACAAGAAAGTTGTTGCCAATGACAACATCTATCCCATTGTTGATTTGTTGCTCCTCCTCTCCTCCTCATCAATTTATTATCACCACAACAACAACAACAACATCATCATCATCATGATCATGGTATGATATTGTGTGTCGAACTATCGTCTCACCCGACTCATCGGGCATATATATACAGATTTTGAATTTGAGTTCTTGTGAGCAGTAGTGAGCAGCCAGCAGAATGTAGCAGCAGTAGTCGTCCAACCCCACCACCACCGTCACCAACTACGAGTACTGTGGAAGAATTGACCATGGCGGGTTTTCCATGCAATTGGGTACTTCGTGTCAATGTCATAGTTTGCATTTGTTTGGCTATCCTGAGCCAATCTGCCCAATCTCTTCAGTCTGCCCAGGGGAAGTTGGAAAGATGGCAAGAATGTGACGTGTTTGCTGCTCCGACCAACACAAGTGGCGGATGGGGAAGTTATGCAGCACATGATTTTCAATCCTCGGAACTCATTGATCCCACTCCCCTTTATGTCATCCTCTCTAATGCAAGTCAGCATGATGTTCGAGTACACAAGGGTACGATATTGGACGATTACATCTATGGAGTATATCGGCCCAACATTCAGCAACATACAAGTCAAGTGTTGCTAGGATATGACATGATGTACAATCATCATCCGATCTCCCCCAACACTCAATTTGGAGTTGGACCTGGATACTCTCAAGCTAAATACACAGCTACCAGTGTCAAAGCAGGAGAACAGTTTTTTGCGAGCTATGGGAAGTCAGATGGCGGACACACTTGGTTTGCCGAACGTGGTTTGAACATGATCATGTATGAAGATGCTACCATTCGGTCACCCTCTCAGCTAGAGTACTTGAAATCACAATACTGCTCCAAGATCTATTCTAGCCCTGGAGCACATATGCTTCCTCGACCCGAAAGTGATCGATTATCCCCAACTATCAAGAACGCTGGAGTAGGAAATGCCCGAGCCAAGGTACCTCTCCGCACTGGAGAACGCATTGAAATCATTCCTGGCATGCTCATGTATCAACCTTTTATGCAAAATACTCTCCTGGCCCCTTTGGTGTTTTCTTGGGACAACCTGGACGTCAAGCAACAAGAGTCAATCACGGATTTTGCAAACCAAGCTCCGTTGAATGGAAAGGTCCCTGTACAGTACCTTGGACCGGTCTCCGACTGGAAACTGCGCCAAGTTCACTTTTCCCCTCAAGAAATCAGTATCTTTCCGTTTGCTGGACGGATTGGCTTGGTTCGCAGAGTAGGAGTGAACGATCCTTCCAGCAATTGCCGTTTGGAAATCACATTCCAATACAACGAAGCATTCGACTCTGCAACGCCTATTCTGGAGTTAGTAGCGACAAAGGACATTGAAACTGGCGAAGTCTTGAAGATGAGTCAACGACCCGATGGTACCAAGTGGGAACGATCCCAACTCCAACAATATCTCGAGCAAACAGGTCATCCCTATTCATCCAAGTGGTAGTGTGTCGCTACTTTGTTCGCGGAAGTAGAAAAGGTCCTACAGCTGTCCAAGTTCGGAGTGATAGACCAATATCTGGCTACTCAACGAAAGGTAGGTAGACTTCTATTTTCTGAAATTCTGCACGATAGCACTAATACAACACTCTAGCTATCTTGTTAGCTAGCACCATGAAGGGAAATACCCGTCTCCAAGAATGGAAAAGCCTACGCTGCAGGAGGCAAGATTTTCTCTGCGCTTGCGGCTTGGTAGTTCGACACATTCCTTGCATACTCTATCCAAGCTGAATCATGGTCTCCGGAGCAATGCGGTGCACCGGCACCAGCCATTTCTAGGCAAAGCGTTGACCAGACGTGATCAAAGCACACCTTGGCCGAATGCTCGTCACCCAAACCATGATGGGCAGTACCGAGATTGTTCAACACAGCCAACTTGTATCGGATGTCTTCATTGATGAAACCTTCTTGGGTCCTTTGGATAAGCTTCAGGCACAATCGGTAGAGACGGACGACCACTGGGAGAGGTGTCTGTTCTTGCCTTTGCTGAGCTTTGAGGTGCAGTGACAATGCAATGTTGAATGTCGCAACGCAAGCCAAAAAATGGCCCCACTCTTGAGTGCTAGGATTTGCTTGGCCTTCTCGGTATTGGCCATGTGCAAGTAGTTCAATGTCTTGTGAAATCATGATGGGATGGTGATATGTATAGTAGTGGCTGTGAGGTCGGTCCTGAGTGACTCCATCCTCATCGAGGATTGCACTAGTTTTTGGGGCCCTCGAGCACTCAGAACTTCCGTAATGGTTCATACAAGCGTCTATGGAGAGAACTTCATGCTCGACAGTGGGTTTATCATCACTCTTTGTCAAGGTCTTGGTGTCCATCATGCTACTGCTGGAGGTCTTTCCGGTTTGCTCTTCTGGCTCCAGCACAACTGCTATCTCCCGTGATAGTTGGAGAGCAGCAGTGAAGGCTCTGGAGGCAGCCGGAAGATTACCTCGCATGAGGTGCATAGCTCCTTCATTGTTCACACGGATGGATTGAGCAACGACTTGTTCCATGATGTTCAGAATATGGGTAGAGCCTGATGTTCGGCAATACCTCAGTAGCGCCAAAATGTGAATTGAGATGGATCTTTTTATCGTTGGTCCATCAAGTGGATTGAAAACTACTGATACCCTTTCTTGCAAAATACTAGTAGTTAGTAACAGATTAGTGCGATCTGATGGCCGCAATCAAGGAGACATCATTAAGTCATTTCGGAAATGACTTAATGTGACATGTCACCAATGGCACTGGAGTTCGTATATACCGACAGAAAGTTCCTCCGCCCCCCTCGCTGGTGGTCGTCATCTCATTGCGTGAATACTTTCGAACAAAACCATGGCGTGAAACCGGTATCTTTAGGAGTATACAACTCGCTCCAGGAGAAGGCCTCTAGAAGCGAAAACTTTCTTAGCTGGCACTGCTCGATAGTCAGGATTTCTCTGTACGTTCTGGGGTCTCATTTCTGCGGAGAGTAATGTCGTTCCATTCATCAGAATAGCACTACCACTATTGCGAATGATACGGGTACTAACAGCTTTGGCCAGAGTTCTCCTGGTTTGGCAACAAAACAAGGTGGAGCGATGAGGCTGACGTAATTACGGATGATAAATCTCCTTGTGCTTCTGAAGCTTCGCGAAATATCAATATCATCGGGATGTTTTTAGCTTCCGTCTCTCTCGGCGAGCCATGGTGGAGTAGCAAGAGGTTGATCATTGAGGAATCGGTATGCCGACCAGATGGACTTGCTGACATGGACAATAGCTCCAGCACCCCATTCCTCCGGCATTGGTGACCGGCATCGGTTGACCGCCGCCAAGAGGATACCCAAGTCTTGCTTGTGCAGCACAACTCACTGCTCCAACAAACGTTAGTTTTTGTATAAACGTTTCGCTTGGGCCTTTGTTCTTTCATCGTTTCTCTCTGACATGTTTAAAGCCACATTATGATTGACGCAGTCCAACGCCAGAGATCGTCCAAGGAGGTTGGCGCAACTCCATGAATTCACCGTAGTCATGTCCTTATTCTCGTCTGTAGATCAGCATCTAATCCCATCATGGCGACTGGATGAGTCCTTCTCGGTATCGTTCCATCAACTCGTCAACACAAGGGTAACCACAGCCAGCATCTTGAATATAGCAATTCTTCTCTGCTAGATCACCTTGATAGACTCCTGTCCGGGAACATGGAAAAATAGCACTGTCAAAACACGTTTCATCTGCCAAATCTTGTAGTTGCTGGAGAAGCTTTGTACGTTCTTGAACTCGATCATGGCCCAAGAACTCAATGGTGCGATCCAAGGCTGCCTCGACCGCTTCATACAATAAGAAATCCAAATGATCCTTCTGATAGGCTTCTGATTGCAAGTATTCTAGCAATGGCAACGAACTATCTGCGTTCGGTTTGACCAATGGTGTACACTTTTTCCCTTTGCCACCCGAATCGTAGGAATGCTTGCCACCTGCTTGTTTGGCACTCAACACAATGACATCGGTAGGATGCAAGTCCCACAAAAGCGTCATGACGGCCAAGGATTCCATCATACGCTCGGTCAATCCAATGAAACTATATCTTTCCAGAATTTCCTTTTGCATCCACAAGGCAACACGGGGAGCGTAGACCTCTTGGGAAGGAGAAAAGCCGGCATGTCGCCTCCAACGTTGCATGGTGTCAAACGCTGACTGTGATACCAAATAGTTGGTTTGGTAGGATTTCTGTCTCTCTAAGGCTTCCAAAAGCACAGGTATGGATGCATTCGGGTCCAAATGTTGTCGACTGACACGGAAATGATATACATGAGAGAGGTCTCTCGAAGGAGGGTATCGAACAAAGGTCCACAGCAAATTGTTGCTTGCTTGGGTATTGTTGCGAGTCGCTGATGTTATTGAAGACGATGGGGGCGGGTTGGTGGTTGGCATGATCTGACCCTGCAATCTATCATTGGCAAACTCGTGACGATTGTAATGTTCACATTTGAGAGAGGTATCATGATTTTTTCTGGAACTTGCTACCCGTCGACCAACGTGATACGCAATCGCCATGTTGATTCCTTCACAAGTGCTGCTAGAAGATTTGTGACTTTTGACATAGACGAGGCCCTCGGGCGTATGTCCCTGGGGTGGCAAAACATGGAATGTAGAGGCGTTCATGAGGTGACACCAGGGGTAGACGGCGGAAAGGTTTTGCGACACGGCGATACTGGTGGATTGCAACCATGGCCCTTTGCGTGTGGCATCTTGCACAAGTGACGACCACCATCCCGTCACTCTGGAGGATTTCATGTCGTACTTGGATGATACATTCTCGATTTCGTGCAACTGATGGCCGCTCCCGACTTTCATCACCTTGGTTGCACTTGTGCTGCTGACACCAGTAGTAGGCGTGTTGGCTGCTGTTGTTGTTATTGTTGGATGCGAGGGGATACCATTGGACAAAATTAGTAGTGGTCCAAATAATGAAAACAGAATGGCGAGAATCAAACAACCAAACAATGCGTAGACAGGTTTGCATGGCAACATTCTCGCAACCCTTTCATGGTGGTGGTGATGTTGCTGTTTGTTGTTTGTTGTGAGGGGTGGTCGGTGGTCCGTGGTCGGTTATATCCGAATTGACTAGAATGACTGCTTCTAATAGTACAATCGAGAATGGTGACAAGAGACAAGATTGAAGATTAGCAGTAGTTAGACGATGATGAACGTTTCAATACCGAGTTGTACGTACTGTACAATAGTAGGATTCTTGTTGTAGCAACACGCGACTTCACCCACTCTTTTCTCTCGCAGATCAACCACCAGCCTAGTGGTGCCGAATTGTTTGACCATCATGTCGGGAGAGCAGGAAAGGGAGATAATAATGGGCTCCTCGTCGGGGGAGCTCCCTCCCACTACTGACGAATTGGAACAACTATTAGAAAAATGCAAATTCAGAGCGTATCAGCATTCTAAACTCGATTATGAGCTGTGCAATGATCATGGCACTTTCAGTTGCCGTGATATGGAGTTGATAGGTTGGTTGATACAAGACCATGTGCCGAAATGTACTCCCTGTCCTCGGGACATGCTCCGAAAGTGTAAGGTCCGTATCCAACTGGGGGATATAAATTTCGTCAACGGCCCCCCCAGAGGAGGATGGAAATTGGGGCTTTTCACCGACCAGGTTTTACCCAAATTGTTCAGCTTCGTAGGGCTGAGCCTCCAAAAGGCGAATCTTGGCTTGTCCGAAATCATGGTTTTGGCTGGTTTTGTTCCAAATATGTCCAAGCTGCAGACGCTCAACCTAAGTCAGAACCATTTCGGCAAGGAGGAGATTCAAGTTTTGGCTGAGGCATTGCATAACATGCCAAGTCTAACAGAGTTGAATCTTTCTGGCAATGACATTGGTGAGGAAGCAACCGAAATTTTGGCCGGTGTACTTCCAACTATACCAAGACTGCAAAAGTTGATTTTTCACAGCATGGGAATGGGAATGAAAGAAATCAAGGCCTTGATGGAGGCTCTCATACACATGCCCCAAATCACAACCATCGATGCCAACAACAATCCATTGGGAACTGAGGGGGTGGAAGTTTTAGCAAGAGCCATCCAATGTATGCCTCTGCTATGTTATTTGTCTCTGGATGGAAATGAAATTGGCCCCGATGGCGCATGGTTTCTTGCCGCTGGTATTGCTGCGAGCGCGGAACGTATTGAGTTTTTGAGTCTCGAGCGCAATTCGATTGGGAAGGAAGGGGTCCAGGCCTTGGCCAACGTATTCCGAGGAAAGAGAAACAAGGTTTGCAAGTTGATACTCAGTGCCAATCAAATCGGACCGGATGGGGCAGAATCGTTGGCCAGTGTTATTCAATACATGCCAGACTTGGAAACATTAGATCTCAACAAGAATCAGATCGAAATAAGAGGAGGCCAATCTTTGGCTAGGACATTACCACTGCTACGAAAGCTTCAATTCTTGCATCTTAACAGCAACATGTTGGGTCCGGACGTTGCAGAAGTATTAATCAAGCCACAATGCAGATCGGTAGTCTTGCAAAGGCTATTTCTCGAAAACAATTCCATTGGAACAAATGGAGCTATTGCTATCGTCAGAGTTTTCCTCGATCGCGGATTGCGTCCCGAGTATTTGTTTTTGCGAAAAGGAAATGGAATCAACGACAAGGTATTCCGTCTACATTGGAAAGAATATCAACAACTCGTCAGGCAAAAGCCGCCGCGCTGACCATTTGGAGCGGGAGTACACACAGGAGACACGCAGAAGTAGGAGGTGTGCCACCGCAGTAGCCGGGAACTAATGCTCTGCGATGATGCCCAAGTACAGTACGAGTACCCTTGATTTTTTTTTTGGATTGGAGAAAGAAAGCGGGAAGCTGGCAACCGACCAAGAAAGTAGTACCAAGTCCATTATTTGACTAGATTGACTATTATTTTTTGAGCTAAAATCGACTAGCTAGATTGACAGTGCAAACACGACAGGATACGACGTGATGTTGTGTTCTTTCTTTCTTATTTCTACGCTGCAATCGCTGTGGCTGCGACTTACACGCACGCGACTTCTTCTCTACTGCTGCGGCAAAACTGTCAGTGTATCTTCCTTTTTCTATCCATCACAACATCATCAGCATGCTGTTGGAGAACGAATGGCAGGGACCTCGTTCTAGGGAACGTCCTCCCACTCTTACGGAATTGCGTGTCCTATCTGAGAAACTCAGAGGATGCAGAGGTTGGCAGACGGATTCTCGAAAAAACGAACTCCAGGTGTCCATTGTAGGAACTGCCACGAGTCGTGATGTGGAGGTGTTGGGTTGGTTGATGCATCACAATGTACCGGCACATTACCCTACCTGTATCCCATCCATTCAAGGGGGACTGCAAGGGGCATTTGCGTCCAAAGTGAAAACGCTAGTACTTGCTAACAGTACCGTTGGTAGGAAAGGCATGGAAGTGTTGGCCAAAACGGTCCTTCCCGGAATGGTAAACCTGGAGGAACTAGATCTCAAGAACTCGAGCCTTGGATTGTCCGAAACCATGGTCTTGGCCGGGGCGCTTCCAAACATGTCCAAGCTACAGAGGCTCAATTTGAACAAGAACAAGCTAGGCAAGGAAGGAGCATTCATTTTGGCTGGAGCACTCCGGCATAGGTCCAATCTAAAGCATTTGAGACTCAAAGGCAACAACATGGGTCCGGAAGGAA
Source organism: Nitzschia putrida (assembly GCA_016586335.1). Classification (NCBI taxonomy): domain Eukaryota; phylum Bacillariophyta; class Bacillariophyceae; order Bacillariales; family Bacillariaceae; genus Nitzschia; species Nitzschia putrida. The sequence goes on from BLYE01000003.1 coordinate 228,993, forward strand.
TCAAGGCTTTGGCCGCCGCACTTCCAAGTATGCCATTGCTCGAATCGCTGATTCTCAGCAACAACGCAATGGGAAGAGAAGGAAGCGAGGCCTTGGCGGAGGCACTTGTACAGTTGCCTAAACTCGTAGCCCTCCGGGTTGGCAACAATCAGTTGGGAACTGCAGGGACTGAAATCTTGGCGAGAGCCATTGCAAGTATGCCTGAACTAAGCTGGCTGGACGTCGACCGAAATGATATTGGCCCTGGAGGAGCTTGGATGTTGGCTTCCGCTATAGCCGCCAATTCGGAACGCATTGTGTTTCTAAGCCTCCGGAACAATACGATTGGAAGGCGTGGGGCTGAGGCATTGGCCAGGGCATTCCGATACAAGAGCAACAAGATAAAAACGTTGCTCCTGAGTGGCAATCAAATGGGCCCGGAGGGAGCCGATGCTCTGGCAGGTGTCATTCAAAACATGCCTGACTTGGAAAACTTGGATCTCAAAAACAACCAAATCGAAATGATTGGAGGCAAGTCTTTGGCCTTTACACTCTCAAACCTACGCAAACTAGACACCTTGTGCTTGGATGACAACTTGATGGGCCCAGAAGCCGCAGAGACTTTGGTCAAAGAACTCTGCTGCAAATCAGGAACCTTGCGAGTGTTGACCATGGAAGGCAACTGCATTGGAACCGACGGAGCGGTTGCCGTTGTCAAAGCCATGATCGCGCGTGGAAAGAGAATCCACACGTTGTCCATGAAGAGGAATGAAATTGACCGGGAGGTGTTGGGCCCACATTTGCAGGCCTACCATCTCCTGCGCCGGGAAGAGCCCCTTCGCCCTCACAAGAGACCTCGCTTGGTGCATTCAAGGGGTAGGCACGCAGCAGTAGTTCTGAGCCGGAGGCGGCCCGTTCCTCCTCCCTAGAGACCCTCCTGCCAGCTGATGCACCACAATTTTCGATGAAGGATTGCATAGAAGACACACAGGAGTACGTAGGGCGGCGGCGGCCTTGCACTACTACTATGATTTACTTGATGACAATGCCCATTCATTCACAATCTCATCTACATTAGGACAATAGAGTAATCTTATATACTACGGTAGGTACATGATGTTTGCCATTCTCACCACCACAACAACCTGCAACACTAAGAAATCATGTTGTTGTGTAGTATTGACTTGCCTCTTTTTCATTTTGTTCTCTTTCTTGTTGCACAACAACATAGCATTGACCTCGAAGGAATGAATCCGGACCTACAGGCCAAGAATAGCAAGCAGCTACGGTGCACTATCTTCAAAGGATGAAGGTCCCGCTAAGCGGCATTTCCTCCTATTGGGGAGATTGGGGTGAAGTCCTTTCTTGGAGAAGAACCTGAAACGGCGAGTTGTACACCCGACAAGATGATAGCCTACAATAGTCCGGATCATTTCTCCTATGGTAGGGTAAGACAGGGCATGGTAGTCGTACAGTAGCATGGAATCCAAAGCTTAATAATAATATTAGTTATTTAGTAATACAATAGTACATTCTGATCTCTATTCTGCAAACAAAATCATCATCATCATGATCGTGTGTGTGAGGTGCGGTGCGATGCAGTGCACCGTCTTCTACTGAGTACTGGTAGCCATTCCCTGTGAAGTCACTCCCAGAGGCGTTGCCACATGCGTCATGGTCGTGTTGCAAACATCCCCAAAGGTATAGGTTCCACTCAAGACATACCATGGCAAAATAGTATGAAGTCCTGGAATGGACGACGCACACATGGTATTCTGTGCAAATGCCATACAAGCATTGAGCCCTACCTTGAGGGTAAGACTATCAGGGTTACCGGTGATGAGGACGGCGGCATCTACCCCGACATGTCCCACGGTAGGAACGGCAATCGAAAGTCCGGGAATGGGAATGTTCTTTTCTTCTCCCGCTCGAATACCCGTAATAGGATAATCAATGTTATGATCCTTTTCCGTAACATCCAAAGAGAGACGAGATCCATCCTTGTTGCAAGGATCGAGATCAATCTTCATGCCGATCGTGTCATTAAAGTAGGTATGATTAAAGGTCTTGAGACATTCAATCACAACACTGTACGGTCCCGGTTCCCGGCAAGAACATTCATCGGGTAAATCTTCTGGGTGCAAATGTTCACATAGGGAACGGTTACCAATGTTGGAAAGATTGAGGCCGGTCCGGTTGTTGGGCATCATGGCCAATTTCCAGCGCTTGTCGACCGATGTGGCAGTATCAGTGGCAGTATCAGTGGCAGCCGTCTCCGAGGACGATGCCGAAAGTCGACTGGATGCCAAGGAAACTTGAGACAACAAAATCAGAACGACGAGTTCCAAAAAGGATCGCATGGTTCTGTATAAGGCAAGTAGGTAGTAGAGAGAGAAAGAGAGGAAAGGGTAAAATTAACTCTATGACTTCACTGGCACACCACCCCAATTACGCAGCAGCGTTGGTTCGTGCGTACGAGTTTTTTTGTTCCTTCGCCGCTGCTGCCTTCTTTTTGTTCTGCGAACGGCTCGATTCCCTTGTCCGAATGCGACTCACTCGACCATCATTGACTCAACCGACTGAAAATTGCGCATCAACGAGAACCATCGTGGACCACCCCAAACACGAAGCTTTGTGATCCATCGCCCCCTGGTTTCGCCCCACTGTCCACAATCACAATCGTATTGGATTGCATCCCCCCCATTGTCATTACTCTTGTTGGAACAACCAACAACAAGGCAACAAATACAATTACCATGGCTAGCAAATTGAAGAACCTCCCACCCGAAGTCCGAAGGGAACTTCTCCGACACATCCAACGTAGCCCCTCGTCCGCCAACCCAACTGCTGCTGGATCTGCTGCCGCCGCATCTGCTTCTGCCTCTAAACCCCATCAACAACAAAAACCCTACGCCGTTGCCGTCGCCTGTATTGCCTTTGTCGGATTCGGCTGCTACCTACCCTACTGGGCTACCCAAACGATTGGTAATTTGACGGACCGTGATGAAGCCTTGACGGCCGCCCAAGTCCGACGAGGAGCCTTTATGAATTCTGGATCGCATGATGCAGGGAAAGATCCTAATTGGGATTGGAAGAATGGAACCTATGTGTATACCAAGGGATTTGCGGAACATCTCAAGATGCAGAATCCACAAGAGACAGATTTGGGTCCAGATCTTGGACCGATGGTGCAAGCGGAAAAGAAAAAATAAACGGAGAATGGATGATGATATGGATGATTAAATACTATGGCAAAAAGACTAACTGTATGGATACTACTACCGTAGGCAAGAAAATTAATTCACATTGTATTTTGTAGATGATGATGTACCGGCTAGCCGGTAGTAGCGTAGTTGTTGTTGTCCTCTCTCTTTTGATGGGAAAAGGCCTAATCCAAAAAACCCATATCCATCAACCTTACCCATCCATTCGAGTCACTCGATTACACGACCGACGGACAGTCAGTACGGCAACTACCACACGTTGATTGCCACGTAGCTTGATTTTCATTGGAAGCAGAACTACGGCGCGCCCTACCACCACCACAAGAAGAACGCATTGCTCATTGCTCATTGTTGGTTGTTGGTTGTTGGTTGTTGTTGTGCAGACAACAATATCAACCATCATCATCATGATGACAATACCCACTCGTGCCTTGTCATTGATCTTGTTGCTGTGCGTGCTTCTAGTCTCCACTCCTGCGAGTGCAGCCCATGCTCCTGTACAAGTACCAGCACGCGCACAAGGAGCAACCAAGGCATGCGAGGCTCAACCTTTGGCATTGTCTACTGCCGTCATGACGACCCCTCGCGGCGGCGCCGCCTTTTCCTTATCTCCTCTCCTCCAAGGCGTCGTTCAATGGTTCCAAAAAACCTTTGTTACTCGCCCCAAACGCTACCGCAAAGCCTTGGAACAACAAATCCATTGGCTCGAACAACAAATCGGTCAAGTCCACCAAGAAAAGAAACTCCTTCAAGGCAAATTGTCATCCTCTTCGGAAGCCAACAAACAAAGACAACAGTCACACAGTTTCTTGTTTTCTCTCCGCATGCTCTTTTCCCAACGCAAATCTACCAATGCTTGGTTGAAACAAGAGTTGGAACTCTTGGAAGAGCAATTGGCAGATTTGCAATCGGGCAAACAAGCCTTGGAAGATTTGTTGCAAGAACAGCAAGATCGGATTGATCATTTGTCGCAACGATCGCAACAAGAATCTTGGACAAGACGGCAATTGCAAACACAGTGGCAATTGGAATTGGATGGTTTGACAAGACAGTTGCATGAAACCTCCTCCAGTCAAGTGGCCCGGATGGAAGCCTTGTTGGAACAACGCATCGCGGCAGCCCAAGAGCGTGCGCGACAACAAGTCTGGCAAGAAGGATACGAGCGGATTGCCCAAGTCGAATCTCGTCTCTCGAAGCAATTTGAACAAGAAATTGCTGACGTTCGGGCCAAGACCCAACATGCCCTCGAAAAGCAACGGTACAAGATGCGCGCCTTGGCCAAGGCCATGGCTCTGCGAGAACAAAAGCTCATGGAGCAGTTGCAACATCAAGATGCATTGAATCAACAGCGCAAGCGAATGGCAGAAGCCAAGTTGAAGCAACAACGGGCGTTGGAAATTGAAATGATGCATCAACGTGTCGAACAAGAGCAGCGGTTGGCCGAAGAAGACTGAGCGAGGAACCATCCATCCAACTTGTTTTTGAAGAATGGGAAACGCAGTATATTACTGCAACCAAAGAAAATGGGCGAATTTATCACAGGTATGTACTACGATCCTCGCTTGCTTGATTGCATGCATGATACCTGCCTGTCTGCCTGCGTGGAAGGAAGGGATGAAAACCGAGTCATTAAGCATAGTTCATCTGAAGTCCAAAGTCACCCTTTGCTTGAAGATGTCTATTTCCATCAGAATCGCTACTCTGATCCTTCCACCAGTCATTTGTTTCTATGAATAATGAATATTTCGTTTTTGCTGCTTTGTTGGAAAGTTGTTGCGTCGCTCACTGTATGATGGTGTTTTGTCCTTTTGTCAACGACTACTACTATCACAGGTGAATGCCATCATACCAAGGGGCGATTTGGGTATGGTGGGCTACTTTTGGTAAGAGCCTCTCGGGTCAAAAGAAGAGGTCTCTTGCAATCCACTCCTGGAATGGAAGATGGTAGAATCCTTCACAGGATCACTAATACTCGCATCGGACAATGGCGACTGCTAAGTGATCCATCATTTCAGGCTTTCATCAAGTAGTGCCATGCTGTATATCATGCCGTCTATCGGGTTGGTTGCCTCGAGATCATGTCATTTTCCATCCAGCTGGCGACGAAACATTATTATTGCAGCAAGGGTTTTGGAAGGGGGTCATCGTCGTCTATTACGTAATATTATACTGGTACCAGTAATGTTGTATATAATATCCATAATGATATTTGTTCATGGCATTGTTGTAGCTGATCATGATGATTGGATCTGTTGTTTTGTGTGTGTGTGTTCTCTATATCGTTCTAAAATAATATCCTTCCTACTCGTCAAAGATCACACGTTCTGTTCCAGCACGAGCCGTTTCCAAGTACAGAGTCTGCAATCGGCGGGTGACAGGACCAGGAGTGCCACCACCAACGACCACATCCGCAATCTTTACCACTGGTGTAATGAAATTCGACGCCGACGTAAGAAAGGCTTCGGCTGCTTGTTGCGCCTCGACCGGTGTAAAGGGGCGTTCCTCTAGACGGAGATCGGGGGTGGAGGCGACCAGCGCCTCGACGGCCTTGCGGGTGCAGCCGGGCAAGATGGTTGTGCTGTTGGGTCGGGTTACAATGGCGCCATCGTGGGTCACGATAAAGGCAGTGTTGGACCCACCTTCTGTAATAAAGCCATCTTGATGGAACCAAACATCGGCAAAGCCTGCCTTGTGGGCCTCCTGTTTGGCCAAAACTTGACCCAGTAGCTGCACGGTCTTGATATCACGCCTCGCCCAGCGAGGATCCTCGGCCAGATCGACGGCAAGGCCGGTCTCCTGTGCCTTGGTGCCATGCAGAACGGCCGGTTGGCAAAACGCCACAAACGTCGGACGCAAATCTGGCGCCGGGTCGAAATTGCGCTCCGCCACTCCACGGGAGATCTGCATGTAAATGGTACCGTCACGCATGCCATTCTGCCGTGCCAGTTCATGTTGCATCTGGCGGATCTCTTCGAGCGGACAAGGCATGGGAATGTCCAGAGCTTTCAATGAGCGTTCCAGGCGCGCAAGATGCAAATCGTTGTCAATCAAGATACCATCGACCATGGCAGTGACCTCGTAGATTGCATCACCGAACAGGAAACCGCGATCCATCACCGGAAGCCGTGCCTCAGCTTCGGGAAGATAGGCGCCGTTGAGATGGATAATTCGTGTCGTCATGGTGTTGGTGGCGTTGTTGGTTTCGTTGTGTGTTGGAGGATAGAGGAGTCGAAAAGATACGAAGAGAGCGCGGCTCAGTCGTACACGTAGTGTTCGCACGTCATGACAGAACTTCCCTCGGGTTTGGCGGCATCAAAATAATGGGAATGCAATAAGTAGTGTCGCACTCATCGTAACAAAAGCCTTGGACACGACGACGTCAATTGCAAACGCAGTGGTGGCAATTGGGAGTTGGATGGTTTGACCAGCCGACAATGGGGAATGTAGTCTTGTGGGGTCGAAATACCTCTACCAAGACATGATGAAATTATAGGTAGTTAGTACGTTCTACAGTGTTTGGTTGGTTGTTGGTTTCCTTGATGATTTGTTTTTGGGGTACCGTGGACTGAAGTCCAAAGTCACGCTTTGCTTGAAGATATCTATTCCATGAGAGTCGCTACTCTGATCCTTCCATGAGCGCTATTTGTATGAATATTGATGTCTTGTTTGGCGTTGTGTTGTGTTGCCTTTTGAAAATTGTTTTGGAAAGAATGTTGAACTCATGGCTTCTTGCACTGTTTTGATAATCACACAGATGGTTGTTGATTGCCCTTTTGAGGGGTGTTTCTTGGGAGTGTGTAATTCCAAGTAACCGACTCACCACTTGCTGGAAATGAAGATAAAACACAGCCTTGATAGCTGAACATTGCTTGTATGGATGAATCCAATTTATCATCAGAATCGCTATCTGGATCCAACCAAGATGAGGAGGGAGGGGATGACAATGGTGGTTCGATCTTCTTTGTTGTCGTCTGTGTTCTTGGATCCGCAGTCGCTTCTTTTGAGAGGTTGAATGCATGGGTCGCATTACGTGCACACAAGGTATCAAGCTACGGTAGCATGCTGCCTTTCCAAGAAGGGTGGGTCTACAGTGATCAATCTATCAACCTAACCACATTGGGGCTCATGGGAATGAAATCTGCAAAAATGTACTCATGTCTTCCTTCTTGCTTGCAGCATTCGTAGTTGTGCAATAGTATTCGTACTTCGGGGACATTGTCATCTGGGAGTGACCATCATCATATTGCGAGTACTAACGTTGGTACTGTCATCCTCCCGCCAGAATTTTCCCAAAATTTTTTGATGTATTGGAACGAGGGCGTATCCCACTCGGATTGATTTTCATGAATCGCAGCCAACCCCGATTGGCTTCACAAGATCCAAGGACCAAGGACCTAACCAAAAATTAGTCGTCCTATGTATCAGTCGCCCAATGTAGCTATTTAACTAGAGTATTTGGCTCCATGAGACGGTACTACGACATGATCACCGCTTAAATGGATCATTGATTCACAGTTCATTTCATTGAGGTTCAACCCCAAAGTGGGTCCTTTTTGCCCTCCAACTTTTCACTCCCTCCACCTCTTTCGAAGCCGGCTCCTGTCGTTATTGCTATTATTATTGTTACTACAACTACTTGGGTTGGATTGGACCGCAATGAACAAGGCACCCATGCATATCTTCTCTTCCAACACCTGGACAGCAATGGCTGTTACTTGTATATTAGTTCTCCAACTTCATGTCAGTGTCACCATACGACAACCCAGTGATGTTGTTGTCCCTACCACCACCACCACTTCGGCAACCATAGACTCGCCGACATTACAAAGCAGTGGCAGTAGATACAATGGTGGCTTGAGAAGTCTGAGTACCCTCTCCATTGTAACTCCGCCAGAGGATTCTTCGAAACTTGCAGCAAACAAAACAGAAGAGCAGGAATCGTCGACGGAAGTAGTACTAGCTCCTCCGTTACCCACCGAATTTGAAGGAGTCCATGCCCGCGTCTTTGAATCTTGGCAATATGGTGACCTGCCGTGTTTTGAACCTGGAAAGCATTGGAAAAGTGTTTCCACTATGCGAAGTCCATCACGAAAAGGCTTTCTCTTTGTCAAGGAAATGAAAACTGGAGGTTCCACGGCAGCAGGTGTTCATCTTCGTATAGCCCGCAACGTGGCTGAACGATTTCATCCCGAAATTGAACAAGGCATGTGCAAGACTCGGAACGATCATTCACGAGCCTACCATTTGGGTTATGTCAACCGAGAAAAACCCAAGAGCTTTTTGTGGACCATGCTCCGCGATCCAACCAAACGGGCGATTTCGCAGTTCTTTCACTTTGAAGTCTCTCGCAACAAAGTGGAACCCACTGATCGGAACTTTCGACATTGGATTGAGAGAGATGCCGTAGATATCTTGGACCAATACTACATTCAAACATTGATTTTGGAGAAACCCCAAGAGGAAACGTACTATACGCAACCTGCCATGTTGGCCAATAGGATCATGGAGGATTATGATTTCATTGGGATCACCGAGAGATTCGATGAATCTGTAGTAGCGATGCAGCTTCTGCTGAATCTAACAACCGGAGACGTTTTGTACACCAACTCCAAAAGCAGTGGAGGATTTGATGATGGCATGTCCAACAATGGCTGCACGTATATTGTACCTAGCTTTGTGACGCCGGGTATGGAACGGTACTTCAAGAGAAGCGAAAAGTGGCGGAATATGACGTATGCAGACAATCTACTGTACCAAGCTGCCAACCGAAGTTTGGATTTGACCATTGATCGCCTTGGCAGAGACCGATTTGATCGCGAACTCCTAAAGTTCCGGCAAGCCATGAAATACGTGGAAGAACTCTGCGTCCCCAAAGCTCGCTTCCCATGCTCCTCCTCGGGACAAGCCAGTGCCAAATTTTATTGCCATTGGTTTGATTCAGGATGTGGCATGTCCTGTCTAGACGATGTGGCCAAGGATTTGAATTTGTATGAACATGATGCCCCCTTTCAGGAAGAGAAGAATTTCAAGACGTACCAAGCCTCGACGGCAGCGGCTTCTGCTCTACTAGAAAGCTCCAGATGATAACAATTCTAGAAAATTTCCTTCTGTACCTGGTTATGTTTGTTTTCACCACCGTCAACGGTGGCGGTGGCGGTGGTAGACAATCATTGCTGATGTTGTTGCATTGGACTTGACTGGAGGGACAGTCTGCTAGGTTTCGGATGTGGAACTCGGCATTTGGCACTTTTTTGTTCGCGTCAAAGCATTTTTTCATCAAGAATGGTGAATCATGAGACTGGAATCATGAGACACGTAATGAGACGTGGCCCTTTCCGACTAGTATGACTCTAGAAAAGAACGCAAATTCTGGCGCATCGAGGCGAAAAGCTGACAGTTCTTTCCTGAAAAAGGTTGGAAGTTTGACCCATCGGAAAGGCCCACACTATGTGAAGGACGATTTTCTGTTCGCAGAACACGAAGGCGTATGGGTCTTGTCGTCCATCACCAATGGACCACCCGTTCCCGTCTCACAGAACACACACACACACACCAACCTGAATGAAAGAAAACACGCTGGCAAACCATTACGATGACATCATTAGCACTACGTCGAGCCCTTGTGGCTCCCTCTAGAGTAGCTAACATATTGGAAAGCACCACTCGACCGGTGTTGTCGTTGGAGATTCAACGCAATCGCATAGGGGTTGCTTTGGCTTGGACTCCCTACAAAACCCGAGACGTGGAACGTCTCCCGGACTTGACCTTTGAAGGACGCCAAATCCCCAAATCAGTTGTAGCCCAACTAGCCTTGACAGTCCAAGACTACGATGTGGGAGGCTTTGTGGTTCGTTGGCCCACTCAGAAAGATTCGGGGAAGATTGGGGGACCATGTGGACGTGTTCTTTACACGCTAGAAGAATTGGCGACCCAGGGTGACATTTTCTCCCAACGGAGACCTTTGTGTATGTGGGACCCCAACTCCAAAACATTAGAGGGGTATCAAGAAGACAAGTGGGGAAGAGCAGCACACTTCTCCCATGCTGCCACAGCTACGACCATCCATGAAGCTTCCAAAGAACAATATGGCTTTGATGAAACCATGCAAGCCACAGCCGTCTGGGATGATTTCTGGAAGACACATTGGCCTGTTGAATACAAAAAGTGTCACAATCCAGTCAAGAAGCCACGTCGGGCCAATACTTTGGTGGCTGATTGGCATGCAGCACCTGCCTACCTAGCTGCCAAGTTCACCATGAGGAACAACACGGCCTCCTCCAGGCCTACTTTAGCATCGGCTTAAAGAAGTCGCCATGTATCATATTACTCTGTAAACTAGCGAGCCAAATAGCATATTATTGGTTACAGTTCTTCCTTCTTCTTGTGTGTTCATGCTTACACTATCTCCGCTCCTGCACGGGTGCTGTGACCCATGGCCATGTCATCGTACGACTGGGCGAGGCTTTCAAGTTCATCACACATGCGGTCCACAAAGTGGTCCGTCGCCATGGTAGGGCTAACGACAATCTCATCCAAGTCATCGTTGGCAATGTAAATGGGTGTGTATTGAAAGCCAGAATTGGAGGTGCAACAGGTGGCAACCTTCTTGGCAAGGTGACCCAACCCTCCTTCTTCCCCTGTCTTGAGAAGGTGAATCATCCGACCAGGAGGATACAACATTAGATTTCTTGTATTTCCGCGGGTCTGTTTACGGTCTTCTTGTACTTGATGGAACTCCTTGAGTTGTCGATGATACGATGTGGGTGGGATCTGATCGCTGTTTCGATCGGTCAACCAGCCATCGATTTGTTCCGTAAGATCATCCAGATCTTCTCGAGCACTGTCACCCGTCGGGGTGGTCCCCCAGAAACAGGAACGACGTGATCGGGTATTCCAGAAACTCTCTACCACTTGATACTTGGGAACCTTGAGTCTTCCAATGAGTTCCAATGTTTCGTTGCGTAGACGCTCCATGGCAGCCACGGAGAGCCGTGGAACAATATCGGAATCGAGCACAAATGTCGTCGCCCAAGATTCACACCCCGTCGCCAAGCCCCAAGTCATGGTCGTACCAGGAGGTCCAAAATTGGTTACCTTGAGATTAGGATACTTGGTTCGGAGCATGTAACCCAACAATGTGCAAACAGCTGCTCCGAGAGAATGACCGGTCAAGCGAAGCTTGTATTCTGGATACTCTTGGCTAGAAAACAGTCGTTCCAAATGTCCATGGGCCTGCAAATCATCGTATACATTCCGAGCACAGGCAACGACTCCAGCATGACAAAACTGACCGGCACCATCAAACCCAAACTCCTCTCCCAGATGATCCACTGGTTCTGGATCCAAATGGACATCGGTCACCAGATCATCCAAACTCAAACTTCCACGAACCGCAATGACCACCGAGGCAGTGGAATGATCCAACAATATACAATAGGGTACCATGGAAAAACGATTCACAAACTGTGCGTATACAACGTCACATTCATCCAAGCCTGCTACCAACATGAGACTTTGTTTGTGCCATCCACACATATTGTCTCCTGTATAGGTCGCCGGACGACTGCGTCGACGACGGACGCCGCCATGTCGAACCGAGGTAGAGGTTCGGTTCTCCAACAATGTGGAATCCAGCCGCGATTGTGAGGGTGGCTGACAGCTACATGCACAACAACTGCGATAGCAGAGACGTGGGAACCCTGTCACAGGGTGGACAAACACGTACAGCATCCACGTGTAGATGGACAAGGCAAATTTGGCCATGTGAGCTCCTTCATTCAGTCGCATGCAATCAATGGGATTGTTTGGATTCAATACCGCACGAGAGTGGGACTGGTAATGACGAGAAAATGATTCGGGATGTTCTGGAGTTGGATGTTGGAGCAATCGATAGATGGGCCGCGTTGCGGAAGTTGGTCCCACCAAGGGAGCATTGGTAACCAGACGAGTCGTTTCTGGTTGTTCTATACTCGTAGAAGGAGGAGAAGGAGTCGTAGGGGTAGTCTCAATCATGGACAAGGTGCGATTGACCCCCGACGTTCTCAAGTCGCAGGAACTGGCCCCACGTGCTCGTAGATTTTGTGGAGGCTTGTCACTGGGTGATTGCATGGGAATTTCAGGAACCTCTTGATTCATGGACATGAATTCGCCATCACCCATGGCGCGAACTGCATCTATACTTCGTTGCATTGTCTGTATTTGACTTGTCCGGACCACCTGTAATCGAGCCTCTAGGATCCGTTGTCGTTGCAGGCGTTGCAAAATCAACAGACCCGTCATGAGATCTGTTGGAACAATGTCCAAAGTCCCCTTGGTCTCCAAATAATCTGCCAAGACTTTAGACAGATGGTCATAGTAGTATGTTCCTCCTTGATTGTTGGATTGCACCAAGTCTTGGCCTCCAAACAGAAAACAGGTACTGATACTCAGACATTGACACATCCAATGACAACGGTTGGCCCATTGTTCTTCGGTCAATTCATGATGATCCATGCGATACTCGAGCTCTGTGTTGGCTTTGTCAATCTGTACTACTCGCAACCAAAAGAGGAGAGAAAACACAATTTCCATGACTTGGGAAAGGATCAAGACAGCACTAACCAGCCACCATAGTTTGGTGGCAACATAGTGATTTCCGGGATCCAGAGCATTACCATCATCATCGTCATAGGAATCATCCGCATCACTCAAATCCACCTCTCCGTTGTATATCCCAGCATTGTAATCCAAGTCTCGTTGGCATTGCATAAAACCCTGGGCAAACAAGTTGGCACAGAGGTAGGTGAAAACAATGGTTGCCAGTGCCACGTTGAACAGCAAGAGCTTGGTTTCCAACAAGAATTCCACTCGCGCCGTCCGTGGCTGTCGTTGTGTTGTCGGCGTACCCTGACAAGACCACCAATGCAGTTGGTATTCCAAAGCAATGCTTGCGAGTCCAAACAAAAAGGAGATTCCCAGGTGCATGGTGGTCAAGAAAGGAAAGTAATGCGAATGTTGACAATGCTCTGATATTCTGGGATCTTCCATTAAAAAGTCAAAGAGACCTTGATGACCATCGCCTTCTTGAATGATCCAAATGCATTGTGGAAGTATGAGACCAACAAACTGAACCACTCGACCAGCAATGGTAAACAAGGCAGGAAGTTGCAAGTCATCACCACCTAACAGCGTCCGCCGTTGAAACAAGTAGATTGCTGGCATTCTATTAATACGATAATATACTGGTACTGTAGGTAGAATCGATGAAACTCTCTTCCAGTTGTAGAGCTGGTTTCATTCGGAGTGAGAACTCCTTTTGAGTTCGTTTCACGATTTGTGAGGGTTTCACAACAACACCCAAGTCAAAATGGCGTCGTTCGTCGTTGGTCTCTCACGGCATTCAAGACCTCACACAACACAAGCTAGCGTCCAAGCATCCCAGTCGTGGAAAGACTGCATCATTCAAAGTCGTTGTTTTCCCCTTCTACGGAAGTTTCTCTCGTGGAGATTCTACTAGGTTGACACTGGTATGGTGGTGGCAGTTTGGCCCGGCCGGCGCAAAACCGATACACGAGGTACGTCCAAATCCAGTTCGATGCTAACAACGGCCTCACTTTTTCCACCAGTACGTACAACAACAACAGGAGGAACGAGTAGACACGGGACGTTTGGTCACAACAACCGCAGACCGCAGACCCACCCAAACCCTTTTCGTCATCTGGGACCATGGTAGCCATTGTAAATAAAAAGCATGTCATCGGTTTCAAGCGTCCTCTTTCCCGAGGTGTCAGGATACAAACTATTACTCTCATGACGACTGGAATTTTGGCACTCCTTCTGTTGAGTCTGGAACCCAGGATTGTCCTGCACGACGAAACACAACCATCCTATAACAGCGACTCCTGGAAGCTTTTTGGAATGGAATCATCTTCTCTTCAATCACCACGAACTCTTACAATACAAGATATTTCCAAGCCTGACACACTATTGAGACCACCACCAACAGCTGGACGACAAACCACCACTACAAGCTCGACTCGGTACGGAATGGTTCCTCGACAAAATTTGCGGACACCCGAATTAAAACCATCCTATCCAACAATATTCTCCAATTCCAATACAAAAACATATCCTCGTACCGTTTCTCTCGATATGCTATCATCATGGGATGATGGACTGGAGTCATCGTCACAAAATTCGCTCCTTGCAACAACAAGCGACGAAACCCAATCATCATCACCCTATGAGTTTGTCGATGTACCCTATTTTTCGAATATCACCAACGAACGTACCATCCTACCGTACGAAGAAGAATTTTATAACGACTGTGAACCCAAAATCGAATTAAACGTTCACCCAACCTGTAATGCTCTGCATGAATATTCCATGCATGATGACCAAGCCATTTCTCTTCTTAGCACACGAGGATCCTGGCGAACCGCCTGGAATGTACACAACAATACAGCTGTTTTGAAAATACTCCATTGGTCACGAGAATTTGATACAGCATCGTACGAACAGCATGCGGTGGATGTTGTTGTGAGTGATTTGTTGACTGCTTCACCCTATGTCATTGATGCCTTTGGATTTTGTGGACAATCCGTTCTCCAAGAATGGGCTCCTTCGGGTGGACGAGACTATGTCAAGGATTATGATGTTCGAAACCGCGAACGGTTGCGGATCGCCCGGGATCTAGCCCGAGGTTTGGCGGATATTCAAGCCTTGCAACCCCTCCCTCATGACGAATTCATCCAAATGCAACCCAAGGACATTTTGCCGTACATGTCGGAAACGCTTCAAGTGGCACCTCCTACTCTAGTGTTTGCACACAACGATATCAATATTGCCAATACCATTCAAAAGAATGGAAAACTGAAATGGAATGATTTTAACATTGGTGTGCTGTTGCGATCTCGAAAAACAAGTACAACAACAAACAGTACCAATGATAATAACACAGTTACCATACCCGAAGAGTGCGGTGCTCCTGTTCAATTCCGTGCCGACCTTTGGCGTTCCCCCGAAGAGATTTTGAATACGAGCTATGTATCCTTGGAAGCAACCGACATGTACGGATTTGGCAATATTTTGTATCAAGTCATGACCCGCCATCAACCCTGGACACACAAAGAACCGGAAGGACAATTGACGGTAGAACAAGTGGCCGATCGCAAACGCCGAGGTGGACTTCCCACCATTCCGGAACAATACAAGAATACGACCAACAAGGATCTCACTACCATGTTGTTGGCGACCATGACAAGCTATCATCCGAATCCCAGGAAACGATTAACGGCATATGAACTAGCCTATGTGCTTGGAGTAGTATACGATCGATTGTCCAACAAACGACAGGTGGGACCACAGCAATTACGGCAATTGTTTGTCAAAACCTAAATAAAGAATAGAAGAAGGTGCTCATAACTCATACTGCCTTTCCTAAGGATATGTAACATAATAGGTAACAACATTATATACTAATATTACAGTATTCTACCCTTGACTGCATGAGTCCACAATCCGCGCCAAAATATTTTCGCGCCAAAACCTGAAAAGGTCCGCGAAGAATTGGACGACGGCAACACAACAAACAACGCAACACCACCGCCGCTACGGTACTACGTATCAAGACGACGACGGCGGCGACCGCGACCCTATTGCCAACATAGCATTGTCAATCAATTCCATTGTTTGTTTGCCAGTTTTTGAAAGTGTTTTGTTACTGTCAACATTCTGACTAGAACCACACCACTGATACAGTACACCTAGTAGCTAGACACCTACCGGTAGTACTTGCACAAGATTGACACAACATTCACATCATGTCATTTTCCCAGGAAAATTGCCAAAGTCTCCACGACAAGGTTGTCTGGGCCCAACGGCCCATTGGCGAATCTTCTCAATGGTGGCCTGCCTTGAAATTCGATGGCTGGTCCTCGCTTTTGAGTTCCTGCGCTGCGAGTAGTCATTTGAAGTATAGTGATCGAATGGACATTCGAATCCGCGATATTCATTCCATGCTGTCCAATCAAAATCAAGGGGCCCTCTTCTTTTTGGGATGCAATCAAGCTATGCATGAACCGAAAGATGCAGAATTTCGTCAGCATATGAATATGCTCTATGAACTTGTCAATGGAGGCTTGTCTCGTCCTTCACAGTTCCATTCCCAACAGGATTTTGTTGACTTTCATGTGGCGGTGGAAGTAGCCACCCACATTGCGACCAGAACTCATGGGTTGAGTGGCGATACTGGTAAGGATACAACGGCGGACACGGCTCAACGGGCCGAGTCCCAATGGAAGGAGTACATCAAGACAAGATCCACGGATCACTTAGAAACTGTACGAGACCCACCTTCGAGTCCCAACCCAAGTGTTGCGGCAATCTCGTTGGCCGAGGACTCCACGATGGCATCCTCCGTCAAACAACCAGCTTCGGCTGATCACAAGCAAGAACAAGATTCCGGCCCTAACCACTACCCGCCCTTGGTGGGAGCTCCCCTTGGAAATGTACCATGGGATGAAGCGGTAGATCGGCTCGAATCCTTTGGCTGGAGTAGTTGCTATCCCGACGATTCGGGTATGCGCAAGTTCCAAGCCGACGTTCGTGAGCCTCTCAAATCCGAAATGGAAATGCAACAAATTGCCAAGGAATTCTATGGCTGGGAGTGTTTGGAAGATGTGTCGTCTCTCCCATTGATTCAACAGTTGGCAGTTTTCTTTTGCTGGAAGTATGTCAATCAGATTCATCGTTGGAGAAAGACCAAGCGCGGAAATGTCACTATCTATTGCACGCGCCGTTGCAAGGGCAAGGGTACCATCGATGTGGATTGTTTTGATGCGCGGGGGTTTTTGAACCATTGTCATCGAGAACAACTATACCCTGAACCCAGTCATAAGTTGTTCTATCCTTCCCCCATTGAGATTTTGCAAGGACAGGAGTCGGTTCCCAAACACGAATGTCATTCCACCAAGGTGTCGCAGAACTTTGCTTTCTTGCGCGCGTTGACGATCGAACTGGAACCCGCTGGATGGACGGCTGCTATCGCACCACCCACCACTTTGTACGACGAACGTGTATGCTACGTTCCTCCAGGAGGAAAGTACAAGAATGGCCTTTTGGGGTCAGACTATTTTGAGTCCGAGGTGGACGTTCTCCAATATCAGAAACGAATCAAGAATGGTCATGCCAAACGAAGGCCAACCCAGGCATACGCTGCAACGGATGATGACGAGAGTACCAAATTCCCTATGGAAACAGAAGACGATCGCACCGAATATACGCAAGGCACTCAGGGAGATTGCTCTACTCCCGATACCAAGACACAGCCTCAAGACCCCGGCAAGCCTCGCTTGACGGATGATGAAGAGGATGATGGTGCAACGGCCAAATCGGATGTCAAATTGTGCGATTTGCCCTGGCACAACCTATGGCCCGAGTTGCGAAACCTTGGCTGGAAATTGGAGTGCAAGAACTCTAGGTATCGATTCTACCGCCCCCGCAATGTGTTTGGTACTGGTGCCCCTGGGAATGTTCAGGGCGTGGATTATTTTACAAACAAGGGTGACGTTCGCGCCTATCTCCGCCAAATGGATCTGGAAATGGAAGGAAAGGCCCCTAGGACAGGCAGCTCTCAGAAGGACCATTCGACGAAGAAGAACCATTCCAAGAAGCCTGATTCCAAGAGGGATTCCAAGGGGGACACCAAGAAATCGTTTCCCAAGGACAAGCCTCGTCCTATTGCCACCAAGAAAAGGAAGCTGGAAACGGAAATTCCCAAAGTTGAAGTGGAGGTCTCCGACAACAAGGCTCCTTGGATCCAAGCGCCTCTGCCCACAAACCAACTGCATCGCCTTTGCATGAAGGTTGGAGGTATGGGCTTTGCAGGGGCGACTTACTACCTCCCCGGTGAGTCAAGAAAGAATTTCACCGAATGTTTTGAGCAAATGTCGGATTACCGCGAGTACTGTTGCATCCGTGGGAAGGGACAATATCATGTGGAACCAAGTGCTCCTGAGGCCGACAAAGCTACCTTTGACCTCTGGGTCCGCGGTGCTTTTGTACCCGGCGTGGACTTTCACCATGCCCGAACCAGGGCACTCTCGTTGGAGGAAGTAGGAGAAGCATTGCCACTTTTTGGCTACCAAGACACAGATGGGTGTTGGACTCCTCCCAAATCCATTCGTGGAGGCAGTTCCACCACCATTACCCCAGGCCTCTTGAAACCAGAGTATCCCTCGTTGCATGAGTTGCTACTGGACTTGTACCGTGTTCCCGATTTGAGAGGGAATGTTTCTAGTGGCCGTCGCATCTCCAAGCTGCCAGAGAAATTGGAGAACTTGTACATGGCGTTGCGTTTGTTCATTGCGTACTATGGCATTGATGGTTGGACTGGGGGTGACCTAACCGGGCATGATACTTCTGTCCCCAAGAAACCACCCACCAAGGTGGCTCGCAAAACTGCTCCTGTTGTCGAAGATGATCGTAGTGATGGGCAAGATGTCACGATGGAGAAGTCTCCGAAGGACGAGCTAGATTTTGACCAAGATTGCCAACGACAAGAGAAGCGTTCGAAGAAGAAAAAGAAGAAACGTCTTGGGAACCCACATGATATCGATGTTTCCGCACCTGAGGGGTACGAGTACCCCTGGTACACCGATACCATCTCATATGACGGGACATTAGCTGCGAAAATTGGGGTACAGTGGGTCAATAGTGTTTACGTCGTACCTGGAATCGATAAAAATGTGAAAACCTTCACTTCCGTCGACCATGTGTTTCAACACTTCTCCACGTATGGGGGGTATGATGAAACCAATTTGAGTGGTGACGACCTTGACACTTTCAGAGCTATTGTCGTTCATGGTCACGTGTTCAAACACATCAAGGAGTGGAGATCGATTCGAAAGTTGACAAGGAACGAAGGCACTCTCTTCCTCGAGCTGTACGGTATCAAGAAGGAAGGTCCAGTATGGAGAGTTCCCGAACGCATGAGAAGAATGAGGAATATTTATCTGCCTGGAGAGCCTCCCATTTTGAACGAGTCCTACCCCAACTTGCACTCCTTGCTGGTGGATCTCAACAAGATTCCGAACCTTGAGGACACGAAAGTAGAGGAAGGGAAACGAACTCGCAATCATGACCAACTTCTGTCAGGAAGATCTATGTTGGCTCTGAGGCTTTGGATGGCAAACGCCGTGTTGTTCCCTGAAGAATTGTCCGGCTCTGAATCTGAGGGCAGCAGTTCTATGGAATCAAGTTCAGACGAAGATACACCACTGAAAGTGCCAACCACTTCTACTCCATTGGAAAAGAAAAACGAAAAGCGTACCAAAACAAAAGCGGTGGCTCAGACAAAGCAGCCAGTTACCCAAAGTTCACGTTCCAAAACTCGTCTTTCTCTAGGTACCATTCAAGTTGACTCAAATGGTTCTAATGATTTACCATGGGCTGTTGATTTGCCTCTGTACTCTACAGCTCAAGCGCTCGGCTTGGAATTTTTGGGAGGCCGCTTCCATGCACCAATTCAAAACGGTCAGAGTGTGAAGGTGTTTGACTCTACAGAGGACGTTTACAGGCACTATTCCGTGTACCAAGATTTCAACATCTCTCTATTGAATGCGGAAAAACGAGAGATTTTCCTGAGGGGTCTTGCCTATGCTCATGTCACAAAAAGCCCTCCTCACTGGCAACGAGTGCGTCTGCTCACTTTGGAAGAGGCCACTTTCTTACTTGGTACACTGGGTTTCAAACAAAAAAGTGGAATGTGGATAGTGCCGGAACGCTTCCAGGGTAGGACGGACCAGTACTCACTGGCCGGTTCGTATGACAGCTTGGAAACGTTGTGCTTTGAGCTCTCCCGAGTGTGGGATCTCCAAAACGACGAGGCATCGGGTAGATCTCGCAGGAGGAACCCGACACCCCTGATCTCAAACGAGAACATTGTACTTGCTCTGAAGCTTTGGTTTGGATACATGGCGGTATCCGTGTACAAATCCAAGTACAGCAAGGTCCCTTTCATCGATTCTGCCCCGAGTCAAGTGCCAGCGCCTGAAGGCAAGGAGACGGAAGGAAATGCCACACGTGAGGCAGAGGACAATGCTATGCCCGAGCGCAAATCTGAAACTATGGAAGTGGAAAGTGAAATTCCACCTGAGGGTGGGTCGTCGGTGGTGCAAATGCCGACTGAGCTCACAAAGGCACCTGAAGCGATGGATATCGATTGTGACGACCTCGAGTCATTCAGAGAGAAAGCCCGTCAGGATTTGAGAGATTCGATTTGCACTTCAGCAGAGGCACAGAAGATCCTGACGGATATCGGGTGCGGTCCCCAATGTGGCAAGATCAAAACTCCAGCTGGTGACTCCTTCCAAAGTTGGGAAGGACTTTGCCAGTTTGTTCTCCGCACTACAATTCGTGACATCCTCGACGACGACCGCGGTGCCAACACGGGAGTGTCACGTGAGGCACTTGAGAAACTGCACCGCTATCTTTCGTACTTCAACGTTCCAGTCAATGGTAACATTCCAGTATACGAGGTTCTGGAAAAACTGAAGGGATTGGGAGCTGGTATCAAGGACCTTCTGGTCAAGGTTGGAGTGGACCTTGGTGACGAAGATTGGGACCGAATAGTGAATACTGTTCGGTTTTCTGGACTTCGAGATCATATCGAGAGTGGATTCAAACTAGGTGCGTCCGAAGTGGAGGTGATGACCGTTCTGATCTGGGCAGCGGAGCATGAAACGCCATTGCGGCATTTTGATGTGGAAGAACTTTGTAGTGAGAATCATGCCACCGAGGAGGAAAAGGATTTCTCAAAAGAGACTGCTTCTTCGACGCCAAACAAGGAACCAGGCACTCCAGAGAACTACCACACACCAGCATCCGAGTTGGGAGCACCACCACTCGATGATGTGGTATCACCTACTCCATGGTCCCAACAGGATGATAACTACTCACCCAACCGTACGTCAATGTTGGACACCTTCACCCAGGACTACATCATGATGACGCAAGACTGGCCAGCCGACGACTAAACTCCTTGAAGATGCTGAAGCCCCTAAAAACTCAAACTGTAAAAATATCTTTTCATAATACTAGTACTGTATAATTTACGTTTTCTCCTACTACTGTTAGTAACTTGTACTACTACTGTACTGTAGTAGTACGTCTCCATCATCATCATCATCTGTAGATTATAATTTGTAGCAACTGCTACTGTTATTAGAAACTACTACTGCAGTAGTAGTACAATAATATAGCAGTGGTGCCTCTTTAAGCTTCTTGCTGGCTTGGCTCAATCAACGCGTGCTGCTGTGTCCCGTGTCCCGTGGCGTCTCGTACGAGTGATAATACTCGTAGTGACTCCACGACGATCAACTACAGTTCTTCAACTACAGTGGTCCGCCGTGAATCCACAATCCGCGCCGCCTGGGTTCTCCAACCAAAATGAATGACAGCAACACAATCAACTCACTGCCACTACGAGTATCAGGCCAACGGCGGCGACCGCGAATCTGTTGCCAACTGCAAACAAAACATTGTCAATACCATCGTTCTGCAACTTGGTAGTGTTTTGTTACTATCAACCTTCTGACAAGAACCACACTGCAACAAAACACACCTGCATTTACACAAGTTTGGCTCTAGAGTAGAGATACTCGCAATATCACAATGTCATTTTCCTTGGAACGTTGCCAAAGTCTCCAAGACGAGGTCGTCTGGGCCAAACGGCCAACCGGCAAATCTTCTGTCTTGTGGTGGCCGGCCTTGAGATTTAAAAGCTGGCAAGCTCTGGGTTCTTGTTCTAGTTGTTTCAAGATCAACAACCGATTGGATATTCGTCTCTGTGACATTCAATCCATTATCTCTGACAAACAAAGTCAAGGGGTTCTCTTCTTTTTGGGATGCAATCAAGCTATACATGAACCCCCAAATGCCGAGTTTCGTAAACATGTGAATATGATATCAGATCTGGTCAATACCAATATGTTTCATCCGTCGCAATTCGAATCCAAGGAGGATTTTGTTCACTTTCGTTTGGCGGTTGCAGAAACCACCAATATTGGCAATAGGGCCCAAGGAAGGAGCCTTCAAGAGGAAGCCAATGCCGCAGATCATACGACTCGACAAGCCGAGTCGCAATGGAATGAGTACATCAAGACAAGATCCACGGATCATCAAACTTTTCGAGACCAACCTTCGAGTCCCAACCCAAGCGTTGGGGCAGTCTCGTTGGCCGAGGACTCCACGATGGCCTCCTCCGTCAAACCTCCAGGTTCGGCTTCTCAGCAACAACAACAAGATTTTGTCTCCAGCAACTACCCACCCTTGGTGGTGGGAGATCCCCTTGGAAATGTACCATGGGATGAAGCGGTAGATCGGCTCGAATCCTTTGGTTGGAGTAGTTGCTATCCTGACGATTCGGGTATGCGCAAGTTCCAAGCCGATGTTCTTGAGCATCTCAAGTCCGAAATGGAAATGCAACAAATTGCCAAGGAATTCTATGGCTGGGAGTGTTTGGATGATGTGTCGTCACTCCCACTGATTCAACAGTTGGCAGTTTTCTTTTGCTGGAAGTATGTCCATCAGATTCATCGTTGGAGAAAGACCATGCGCGGAAATGTCACTATCTATTGCACGCGTCACTGCAAGGGCAAGGGTACCATCGATGTTGATTGTTTTGATGCCCGAGGGTTTTTGAACCATTGTCATCGAGAACAACTATACCCTGATCCCAGTCATATGTTGTTCTATCCTTCCCCCATTGAGATTTTGCAAGGGCAGGAGTCGGTTCCCAAACATGAATGCCACTCCACCAAGGTGTCACAGAACTTCGCTTTCTTGCGCGCCTTGACTATCAAACTGGAACCCGCTGGATGGACAGCTGTTCTCGCACCGCCAACCGCGTTGTGCGACGAACGTGTGTTCTACGTTCCTCCAGGAGGAAAGTACAAGAATGGTCTTTTGGGTTCAGACTATTTTGAGTCCGAGGTGGACGTTCTCCAATATCAGAAACGAATCAAGAATGGTCATGCCAAACGAAGGCCAACCCAGGCATACGCTGCAACGGATGATGACGAGAGTACCAAATTCCCTATGGAAACAGAAGACTATCGCACCGGATACACGCCGCGAACTCAGGGAGATTGTTCTACTCAAAGTACCAAGACGCAACCTCAAGACCCCGGCAAGCCTCGCTTGATGGATGATGAAGAGGATGATGCTGTGGCCAAATCGGATGTCAAACTATGCGATTTGCCCTGGCACAACCTGTGGCCCGAGCTGCGAAACCTTGGCTGGAAGTTGGAGTGCAAGAACTCTAGGTATCGATTCTACCGTCCCCGCAACGTGTTTGGTACTGTTCCTCCTGGCGATATTCAGGGCGTGGATTATTTTACAAACAAGGGTGACGTTCGCGCCTATCTCCGCCAAATGGATCTGGAAAGGGAAGGAAAGGCCCCTCGGGTAGGCAGTACCCAGAATGACCATTCGATGAACAAGAACCATTCCAAGAAGCCTGATTCCAAAAGGGATTCCAAGGGGGACACAAAAAAATCGTTTCCCAGGGACAAGCCTTGTCCTATTGCGACCAAGAAAAGGAAGCTGGAAACGGAAATTCCCAAAGTTACTTCTGTCCCCAAGAAAAAACCTACCAAGGTGGCTCGCAAAACTGCTCCTATTGTGAAAGAAGATCATAGTGATGGGCAAGATGTCACGATGGAGAAGTCTCCAAAGGACGAGCTGGATTTTGACCAAGATTGCCAAGAGAAGCGTTCGAGGAAGAAAAAGAAGAAACCATTTGGGGACCCACATGATATCGATGTGTCTGCACCTGATGGGTACGAGTACCCCTGGTATACCGATACCATCTCGTATGACGGGACATTAGCTGCGAAAATTGGGGTACAGTGGGTCAATAGTGTTTTCGTCGTACCTGGAATCGATCGAAGTGTGAAAACCTTCATTTCTGTCGACCATGTGTTTCAACACTTCTCCACGTATGGGGGGTATGATGAAACCAATTTGAGTGGTGACGACCTTGACACTTTCAGAGCTATTGTCGTTCATGGTCACGTGTTGAAACATATAATGGACTGGAGATCAATACGAAAGTTGACCAGGAACGAAGGCACTCTCTTCCTCGAGCTGTACGGCGTCAAGAAGGAAGGTCCAGTATGGAGAGTTCCCGAACGCATGAGAAGAATGAGGAATATTTATCTGCCTGGAGAGCCACCCATTTTGAACGAGTCCTACCCCAACTTGCACTCCTTGCTGTTGGATCTCAACAAGATTCCGAACCTTGAGGACACCAAAGTAGAGGAAGGAAAACGAACTCGCAATTTTGACCAACTGCTGTCAGGAAAGTCAATGTTGGCTCTGAGGCTTTGGATGGCAAACGCCGTGTTGTTCCCTGAAGAATTGTCCGGCTCTGAATCTGAGGGCAGCAGTTCTATGGAATCAAGTTCAGACGAAGATACACCACTGAAAGTGCCAACCACTTCTACTCCATTGGAAAAGAAAAACGAAAAGCGTACCAAAACAAAAGCGGTGGCTCAGACAAAGCAGCCAGTTACCCAAAGTTCACGTTCCAAAACTCGTCTTTCTCTAGGTACCATTCAAGTTGACTCAAATGGTTCTAATGATTTACCATGGGCTGTTGATTTGCCTCTGTACTCTACAGCTCAAGCGCTCGGCTTGGAATTTTTGGGAGGCCGCTTCCATGCACCAATTCAAAACGGTCAGAGTGTGAAGGTGTTTGACTCTACAGAGGACGTTTACAGGCACTATTCCGTGTACCAAGATTTCAACATCTCTCTATTGAATGCGGAAAAACGAGAGATTTTCCTGAGGGGTCTTGCCTATGCTCATGTCACAAAAAGCCCTCCTCACTGGCAACGAGTGCGTCTGCTAACTTTGGAAGAGGCCACTTTCTTACTTGGTACACTGGGTTTCAAACAAAAAAGTGGAATGTGGATAGTGCCGGAACGCTTCCAGGGTAGGAAGGACCAGCACCCATTGGCCAATTCGTATGACAGCATGGAAACGTTGTGCTTTGAGATCTCCCGAGTGTGGGATCTCCAAAACGACGAGGCATCCGGTAGATCTCGAAGGAGGAACCTGACACCACCGATCTCGAACGATGACATTGTACTTGCTCTGAAGCTTTGGTTTGGATACATGGCGGTATCCGTGTACAAATCCAAGTACAGTAAGGTCCCTTTCAAGGAGATGGAGGGAAATGCCACACGTGAGGCAGAGGACAATGCTATGCCTGTGCGAAAATCTGAAACTATGGAAGTGGAAAGTGAGTCGTCGGTGGTGCAAATGCCGACTGAGCTCACAAAGGCACCTGAAGCGATGGATATCGATTGTGACGACCTCGAGTCATTCAGAGAGAAAGCCCGTCAGGATTTGAGAGATTCGATTTGCACTTCAGCAGAGGCACAGAAGATCCTGACGGATATCGGGTGCGGTCCCCAATGTGGCAAGATCAAAACTCCAGCTGGTGACTCCTTCCAAAGTTGGGAAGGACTTTGCCAGTTTGTTCTCCGCACTACAATTCGTGACATCCTCGACGACGACCGCGGTGCCAACACGGGAGTGTCACGTGAGGCACTTGAGAAACTGCACCGCTATCTTTCGTACTTCAACGTTCCAGTCAATGGTAACATTCCAGTATACGAGGTTCTGGAAAAACTGAAGGGATTGGGAGCTGGTATCAAGGACCTTCTGGTCAAGGTTGGAGTGGACCTTGGTGACGAAGATTGGGACCGAATAGTGAATACTGTTCGGTTTTCTGGACTTCGAGATCATATCGAGAGTGGATTCAAACTAGGTGCGTCCGAAGTGGAGGTGATGACCGTTCTGATCTGGGCAGCGGAGCATGAAACGCCATTGCGGCATTTTGATGTGGAAGAACTTTGTAGTGAGAATCATGCCACCGAGGAGGAAAAGGATTTCTCAAAAGAGACTGCTTCTTCGACGCCAAACAAGGAACCAGGCACTCCAGAGAACTACCACACACCAGCATCCGAGTTGGGAGCACCACCACTCGATGATGTGGTATCACCTACTCCATGGTCCCAACAGGATGATAACTACTCACCCAACCGTACGTCAATGTTGGACACCTTCACCCAGGACTACATCATGATGACGCAAGACTGGCCAGCCGACGACTAAACTCCTTGAAAATGTTGAAGCCCCTAAAAACTCAAACTGTAGAAATATTTTTACATACGATTTATGTTATTTGCTGTTACGTGGGTACAAATAGTAGTACACTATTATTTGTAGATTTGTAGCAGCTACAATAGTACAATAGAAGTGGTGCCTCTTTAAGCTTCTTGGCTCAATCGTCGTGTGCTGCGGCGTACTTTGCGTGTCCGAATAATGACGGCGCCTGCCTCGGATACATCATCGTTCAACGGAGACGATTCATCTGCATTTGCAAGTGGCAATCCTCCAACCCGGTCCCACATGACTGGTGGGGGAGGGGATGCTGTACTCGTGCTTCCACGTCTGCTAGCACTAGTAGTAGTAGAACCAAATGGGACGGATTCTTTGCTTTGATCGGAAAACGACTCAAACGAGGAGGATGTAGGATGAGACGCATCGACCTCGGTTTCAAAGGAGACACCTGAATGGAGAGTGGATGTTCTTCCAGTGGAATTGCTGTGAGTGGCACCAGTGTCATGTGACCGGCTGGTCTTGGAGCTGGAGCTAGGAGTGGGTGGTGGTGGGGATTTGCGTCGCGATCGCGTACCAGAGGAAGGTTTGCTGCTTCGAAGTGGGTTGATCGAACCCGATGATCGTCTGCTTTTGGAAGTATTGTGTGATCTTCTCTTGACAGGTGTTGGTGGTCGGTCGTCCAAACTTGTAAAGGAATCTTGGAACACTTTTCCAACTTTTCTCGTTGGTGCCGCGGGTCGAGATGTTGGAGGAGACGAGTGTCTTCGTCTTCCAGCCGATTGTGCTCGTGGTCGAGACCGGCTCCGCCTTGCAGAATCAGAAGTCTCAGTCGAGGTTTCTAGCTCCTTGACTACCATGGAAAGACGCGAGGAACTCTTGTTGGGAGACCCCAAGTCAACCAATTTGGACCCTCGGGCTGCTCGCATAGGTGTTGGTGGTGCCTTGGCGGGAGGCTTGCCTTGGTTTCCGCTGGGACTCGTAATGCCTGGAATGTACATGACTGGCTCTTCCATGGCAAGAGGTAGAGGTAGTTTCTGTCCCGTTGCAAGATCAACGGGGGATGTTGCCTTGGCCTTGGATGAAGGTTTCCTCGGTGATGGCGTTTTGAGGGGAGACATGAGCATGGATATTTGCGAATCGCCAAAGCTTGGTTCCAGAAAAACTCCGGTTGGAATCTCAGGACTAAGGCATGTCAAGGGATTTCGGTCATCCGATTTACTCCGTGTCAACGGACTGCGAAACAAATTGCCAGCTGAACGAGCCTTGGAGCGGGGGGTTGTGAAGAAGTCTCCCGATTGGGAATCAGCAACCGTCCGAGTGAGGGCGGCTGTTGTCAAGGTAGACATACTCTTTTGGTTCTTGGCAGAAGGTGTCATGGGTGTCATGGGAGGTTCATTGTCCATTTCCGAGTCCAAAAGCTTGCAATATGGAATGGAAGCAAGTGAATTGTTCAACTGCTGGAAATCAAATGATGCATCATCATCATCCATCCCAGAAGAGTTGTTGCCAACGTTGGGGGCATCCCTTGGGACAAGGAAACCATCATCGTTGAGTACTAGATCCATAGAATTGATGACTTCTTTGTGCTTGCGGCGTTGTAATATTCGCTGCTGATGAGGTGCGGGTGATACCACCTCCTCTCCATACAGCACATCTTTGTCTACGAGTGGAACCCAAGTCAGATCGCAACTGTCTTGGCTGCTAATTGTCAGATTGGTTGACGACCGGGATTTTCTACACCTTCCTTTTTGGTCTTTCATTGTGATGATGGGAGTCAAGATTAGCCAATCGTTCTAGTAGAGGCGTGTTGTTGCTAAGAGGTGTTGTGTTTTTCGTGTATGTGATGCTTTGTTCGTTTGAAAAATGCATGTGGCGTGGTGGTACGGTGCTTTCGACGAGTCGACCTTTCGATTCTTTCAGCTTTCGCTAACTACGGGAAATTTTCCACCCTTCTCACTCAACATCATCATCAAACCCACATCTTTTTCGTTTACGGCACAAAATAGGTGGTGCAGTCTTGTCCCATAAATACTTGGACAAGGCTTGGCTTGGCTGCCTCGCACAAGACCCAAACCAGTACGAAAGAATCTCCACACATCCCGAAGTGTTGCCAAGAATTAACCGCGCCGAAGTCATCAACATGGGATCCTTCGATACACGAGAGTATAGCCCTTTGTGCAGATAAGCAAACATTATGGAACAGGCCCGTCGCACTACAACTGAACTATTCCCATCGAGTGGTGTTTGCCGAAACTATTATCTTCATCTTTCGCGACAACGAGTCTTGCTCCAAAGAATTGCGAGGAGCTACTCCAACAACAACAACGAGAGGTCACAAGAAGAAGGGAAGGAGGAATGCACGGCGTTTCTACTACTCCTAGTTTTCTACAGAAACTTACTACCTCCAAAAATGGTCCCTTCTTTTTGTCTCTTTCGAGAAGGCTAGCAGGAGAACAACTACAAGCGGCAATGGGTATCCAAAAGGTGGTATAGGTCAGTTGCCCGCCATTGAAATGGAAAATGTCAAAATATCAACTTATATGGAAAGATCTGAGCTCTGAGCTCACCAGATGGTGGAGGAGAACGCCATGTAAAATGGCATTGAAAGCTACTATAGATATCATCGGCGAACAAGGGATATCGCGACATCGCGACTGGTTCACGAGCGACGCAACCACTTAGGAAAGGCAAGACTTGGTGAAGCGGCAATCTGCAACTACAAATTCAAGCTCAAGCTATGGAACTTGGTCAAGCCTGGTGCGTCTGTCCGTAGTACGGCGTCCGCCACTGCTGCCCAAGGCCAGCTCCCCGTCGTAGAGACTCGAGACATCATCATCAACCTACTTGGGAGGCTTGTTGACAGTCTTTGTCATTGCAATACAAGTGGCATTCCATTTCAAGTGAAAGATTCAATAGTAGCAAAAGCGCACATCTGCTTTAGTTCCATTCCATTCCAATCAATTCAATACAATGGGAAGACGCGCCAAGAAAGCTCCAGTAAGTTTTTGTCCTGCCGGATACCTCTATCATCCAATCGAGCAGGAGGAGGTGACAATGATTATTTGTTTCCCTGTCACTAACACCACTCCTCTCGTTTCAACTTCCTTATTAGGTCCAAACAAAAAAGCGACCTACACTATCCAAACGCTTCAAATGTCCCTTTTGTGCCAACGAGGATACGGTGGAATGCAAGATGGACTTTCGCGCAGGCATTGGAAGTTTAGCATGTCGTCTTTGTGCCGCCAGTTATCAAATGCCCATTCATCATTTGCACGAACCCGTGGACGTCTTTAGTGAATGGTTGGATGATTGTGAAGCCGCCGCTCAAGGACGAACGGATGGAGGGCATGCAGCGCCAGCAGGAGGAGGAGGACCCATGGCACCGCAATACAACGATGAGAGTGACGATGACGCCGCTGCTGCTGCTGCTCCTTCTGCCAAGGCTAGTAATGCCAAATCCAAAAAGGCACCTGCATCCAAGTCCAACAAGGCTGCCTATTCGGAATTGGGATTGGATGATTCGGATGATGACTCGGATTGATGAGAACAGTTGCAGGAAATGGGGTGTGGAGGTACAGTTGGGTTGGTTTGGTTTGGTTTTGGGGAAAAAGATAAAAAGAAGAGTATACTACGGGCATGGAACGAGTATGAGCACGGTAGTATACTATCATGATGATGTATCACGATCACGGTACCATGGAAGATAGTACCTCCAACCTCATCACTACCAATCATCATCATCCCATGAAACCAAATAATGATTGCTAAAAGAAAATGTTTTTGTGTCAACCTGCGGTTGTTGCTGTTGTTATAGAGGTAGTAGAGATGGATCGATGTAGCCAACGCGGATTGGATGAAGTGTACAAAATCCATAATAGGTTGTGGATATCATCATCAAGGCAGATTGTATTCGCACACTCGAGCCATTCTCCCAATAATCCATGGATCTATCATCAGTTCACAACCACCGACGCTATCGATGCATACGCAGCAGATGGACCATCATGCGAGTTGTTGGTAAAAATGATTCGTCAGAATGCATTGGGAAATTGGTGATTCATTTTCTGTGGTGACCTAGCTGCTTGGCAAAAACAAGGACTATAACATTGCTGCTGTTGCACCGAGCCCACACGGCACCTCTCTATGAGATACTACCGGTAGTAAAATAAGAGTATAAACCATTGTCCACATCATCCAGCATGTTGTCGTCGTGCATCAGTAGTAGCTACTGTACATTTATTTTAGTATGTCACACTTCACACTACTTCATTGGTCTGTTTACAATGATATGGTTGAACTGCTCGTGCGAGTACGGTACGTACTCGTCGTCACAGCCGTCATTCAAGCTATCTACCGTATGGCTGGTGGTGGAGGAGGTGCTCGTAGAGAGTAGGCTAACTTCGTGAAATCCCGGCGATTCCACTAAAGTGCTCAACCAGGCGATTCTCCGTACATTCTCCGTACGCTACGTAAACTCCGGTACTCGTACTGTAGTTGGGTGCGAACTCCCAAAATTGCTCTCCTGACGCCCGATGAGAATGCATTCGCTTCGTCTCGACCAATAAGAAGTTCGCAAACGTCAGTCTGGTCCGTATAGCGGAGGGCACTGCTGCTGGTAGCGCTCTTTGTACGTCGGGAAGTTGGGAAGCGAGCCGCCGGTGGTGGTGGTGTGTAGTGGATCGTCGTTCGTCGTCGTCGTCGTCGTCGTTGGCCGATACGGCAGAACAAACCACAATAGTCTTTTGGGGTGTACGGTACCGTAATAAAACACAACACCACCTATCCATCATCATCATGCTTACCTCCACCATGAGCCGCCTCATGACACCTGCCATGCGCAGTGTCTCCACCCGAGCCATGTCTAGCAAGACCTTTGATGTTAGTGGATCTTTCTTGGTACGTACGTTAGAGAAAGATACCGAAGGGTTTTCGGGTCATTCGCCTCGTCGGGTACTTTTGGCCAAAAGCGCTGTTGGACGATGTTTGTAACTCATTATTTGCTTGTTGCTTGTTCCCATTCTATCTACGCCAACTCTTCTATTCTATTATTCCCTATGAATATTCTGTTGTTGTTTGGTGAATGAATGTTGTTTCTACTATTCTATACTACCTGTATGTTTCTTCTTCCTGTAGACACACAACTTGGATACTGCTCCTTCGGAGAGTGTGGAGTGCTCCAAGGAAGACTTGATCGGCATGTTCGAGTTGATGTACACCATGCGTCGTATGGAGATTACCTGCGATAACGAGTACAAGGCCCGCAATATTCGTGGATTCTGCCACTTGTACGACGGACAAGAGGCTGTTGCCACTGGAATTCACAACGCCTTGACAATTGACGATTCATGGATTACGAGTTACCGATGCCACTGTGTCGCCTTGGCTCGTGGGGGAACCGTCTCATCCGTCATTGCTGAGTTGTTTGGAAACGTTGGTGGATACTCCAGAGGAAAGGGAGGAAGTATGCACATGTACAACAAGAAGCACAATTTCTTTGGCGGAGCCGGAATTGTTGGAGCCCAAGTTCCTGTCGGAGCTGGTTTGGCCTTTGCCAACAAGTACAACGCTGAGCCTGGAAAGCCCATGAATGTCGCCATTGCCTGCTACGGAGATGGTGCTGCCAACCAAGGCCAAATTTGGGAGTCTGCCAACATGGCCAGTCTTTGGAAGTTGGTACGTTTTTTCTACTTGTTTTCTGACAGTGAGGAAATTGGCCGTTTGGCCGTTTTTTGCAAGTGTCTCACTCTTTATCTTCTATTATGTCTTCCTTTTCTCTACAGCCCATGATGTACTGCATAGAGAACAACCACTACGGTATGGGAACCAGTATCGATCGTCACTCTTCCATCAGTGACTACTACAAGATGGGAAATGCCATCCCTGGATTGCGAATTGACGGTATGAACGTTTTGGCTGTCCGAGAAGGTATGCGATTTGCCAAGGAGTACTGTGGAGCTGGAAATGGTCCCATCTACATTGAAATGATGACTTACCGCTACCACGGACACTCCATGAGTGATCCTGGAACAACCTACCGTAACCGTGAGGAGATTGAGTTCACTCGTAGCACTCGTGATCCTTTGGAATTCGTCAAGAAGTGCCTCATTGACGCTGAATACATGACCGCCGAGGATATCAAGGAGACCGAAAAGAAAATCCGCAAGGAAATCCAAAAGGAGGTTCTCAAGGCCAAGGAGTCCCCCAAGCCTCCTATGGATGAGTTGACCAAGCACATCTACGCCGCCGACTTGGAGCCTGGAAACCAAGCCTACCCCGACTATGTGCGCATGCCTGATATGGCCAAGTCCCTCTATTTCAACTAGATTGTATCCTCAGTTTCTACCTTAATACTCTAGCCACCTTTTCTGAATTTACTACTCTATTGTCACTTCAAGTCCTTTTAGACTATCATTTCTTTTGTACTTCACTGCGGACGTTTCTCTATCGCCTTCTCGTCGTTTAGACCCAGTCGATTTGCAAACAAGAGAAGGACCTTTTTCAAACACACACATTCCCATGCCATTCACACCTCGTCAACGGCAATGGCCTTGTAGATCCGAACGTCCCCCATAGTATTGTTGTTGCTATGCAACAAGGGAAGGTCAAGTCCCTCTATGTCAACTAGATTGTATCCTCAATTTCTACCATACTCTAGCCATCTTTTTCTGAATTTACTACTCTTTTGTTGCTTCGAGTCCTTTTAGACTATTGTTGCTCTGGACCTACTCTGCGTTTCGTTTCGTTTAGACCCAGTCGATTTGCAAACAAAAGAAGGAGCTTCTTCTTCAAACACACACATTCGACTTGCTAGAACAGCAATCCCACGCCATTCACACCTCGTCAACGGCAATGGCCTTGTAGATCCGAACGTCCCCCCATACTACAGTACCGGTACAGTACTCGTATTGTTGTTGCTATACAACAAGGGAAAGTCAACGAGTCCCATGCCAATCACACCAGCAGAGGTCCCAGTTGGTCGAATCCTTTGTTTAGGGATCGCACCACCAACGGACGCCGGAAAGGCCTGTTTCTCTGGTGTATTGCAGTCATTATTCCCTATTCCCAGTGTCACAGTGAGACATTCGGAGTATGGTACTTAGGGAAATTGGGCGCGTAAAAGAACATGCCTGGATACTGCACACACGCAACCATAAAAACGTGAAGTCACCTTGTCCCTACCACTATCGAATTTCCCACAAATCCTCCTTCGACGAACCAACATTCGACGACCAACAAGATGCGCTGGATATTGCTTGGATTGTTATCCTATCTGTCCCTTCAAGGGTTAGTTGATGCTGTCCCTTGCACATCTTTGACCACTATGGAAGAGTGCGTACCTGAAGTTAACGGAGGCGAAGACATTGGATGCTTGTGGTGTCCCGCCGACGACGGTGCCACTTGTGTCGGAAAAGACGAGTGTGACACGATTGTAGAATCTCCAGGATGCGTTGCTGCTGAGTCCAAGGATGATTGCGGTGATTTGGATGAATGCAGGTGGTGTGAAAACCTTGACAGGTGCATACCAGATGCATTGAGTTGTTCTGCCAATGGTGGAAACAACACTAGTTCCACACCATGTGCACAGTTGGACGAGGAAGAAGATTGCTTGGCGTCAACGCTGGAGTGTGCTTGGTGTGGAGATACGTGCCGTGTATCGGAAACGGCTTGTGGCAATTCTGGTGTCGGTGTTTGTAACTCGATTAGCACTCAAGAAGAGTGTTTGTTCGCCGAAGCTGGGTGTCTCTGGTGTGACGACAAGTGTCGCCAAGAATGTGACGACGACGAAGAAGATACTGCATGTGTTCTTCTTGAGAGTGAGGCAAACTGTACTGCCAGCGATTGTTACTGGTGTGATGATCTAGACACTTGCACCAAGAACGAAAATACATGTGACAATGCTAGGGAGACTGCTTCCTGCCCTTCGTTGGAGGACCAAGAGTCATGCACTGGTGTTGGACATTGCTTTTGGTGTACCCAAGCGTCTGTGTGCAAACCCAACTACAAGGCTTGTCCAGGAAATGAAGAAGTGGCCTATAAGGAGAATATTTGCAAGCCCTTGACCAATGAAACCGACTGCGAGGAAAGCGGCGAATGTGTATGGTGTTCCAATGCAACAACGTGTGCCGCTTCCGATAGGGAATGCCCCAACGAAGGACGTGGAAATGTTTGCCAAACGTTGGAAGTGGAATTTTGTAATACTACCGATACATGTGACTGGGTGGAAAGCATCGACAAGTGCATGGGTGCCCGGGCTGCTGAGCGCATCCGCGATGCCCAAGAGAAGCGTGACGAACGATTCACCGAAGACAAATGTGGCGAGTTAACCACGGAAACGAATTGCACCTCTCAATCCGTCTGTCGATGGTGTGCAGATGACGATCAGTGTCTCAAAGTAAACCAACGATGCAGCGACGGCAGTTCTGGAAACCGAGGAAATCCCTGTCCTCATCTTTCCAACCAAACCGATTGTGCTGCCACATCTGGATGTCTATGGTGCGAAGAAGCCGAAGTGTGCACCAAAGATACCAACGATGCTTGCCTTGAGGCTCTAGGTGATGCCCTTGAATACAATTGTTCGCGTCAAGATGCCGAACCAGACTGTGAAGACTTGGAAGGTTGTCAGTGGTGTGATACACAATCCAGATGCCGCTTGAATGCGACTCAATGCGCAGATCCTTCTGGCCGCCCAGCGGTGGACTTGGGAGATGGACATGAAGGCAAGTTTCATATCAGAGACAACGGGCTTGGGACCACCGATCCCAACTCAGTCTCGGTTTCCTTGGAGTACCTCTATGAGATTGCGGAAGATGGTACTACCATCGAAAGCAGTTTGGTAGATTTGGGATACCTCGACTTTGAATATGAACAAGTGGTCGGTACTTTCTTTGGAGATATTGAAGCCAGGAAGGTCTCGTTCTCAACCGACATTGAAGGTGTTGGCATGTTGGTCATGGATGTCTACTTGATTCTATCCAACGGAACCATCACCCTTCCTGGAGACACAGAATCTTGGCCTGTTGTGGTGGGAGATGTCAAGTTCAATCTCAAACTGACCGATTGGGAGTTTTGTGATACTAGCAGCCTCTGCGGCAATGTGAACCAGACCAGTGCCTACATTGACATGGCGTTCAAGATTACGGGTAGCTTGGCCGATCCTGAACAAGATGAATCCAATGCGTTGATGTTTGATTTGGGTGGCAACGTTCCTTTGTTGCTCTCGAACCTTGTCGTCGTGGACGATTCTGTACAAGAATTGCCAGAGGGATTCCCTCGGGTGGAAAGCACAGAGGACGAAGGTACTGTGTTTGTATTCCGTTTCCCACGCTTTGAAAACGCTGTCGAATACGATCCTGTGGTCCCCTACAGTTACTCAGTGATTGATGTGACGGATGATGCGCCAACAGAGTCACCCACAGCAACCCCGACAAGCTCCCCTACTGCAGCTCCTACCAAGTCTCCAACCAAAAGCCCAACGGCGTCGCCTACGCTGGCACCCACGGCTCCCAAGAAGGATGGCATGTCGGTTGGAGCCATCATTGGAATTGTGATTGCTGCTTTGTTGGTGTGTTGCTGCTGCTGTGCTATCCCGACGGTCTTGAAGAAGCGGGCTGAAGCAGGCAGTCGTGAAGTTCTTGGGGATGATGATGAACCTCGAGGAAACGAGCACAGGTTCCATGATGAAATAGGCAATGTTGACAAGGACACCAACGATTCTGATTTGGAAGATGAAGAAGATGAGGAAGAAGAAGAATCTGATGAAGAGGAAGAGGAGGATGAAGACGAAGATGAGGAAGAAGAAGAAAGTGACGAGGAGGACGAAGACGATGATGATGATGATGGTTTGGTGTAAGATCTATTCTCGGTTGTTCCCTACATAACAGTTATCCACGGAAGTAATTGTACGTATTTTAGTATTGTTTTTTGTGCACATGGTACTATGGAAACAAGAAGTCTACTAATATTAGTGCAGCTCAAGCACCTGGTCCAATCGTTGTCGAGTTCATCACACAAACTCGCTAGCTACTAGGTAGCAAGATACAAGATACTTCCAGTTCAAGTCACACATCCCACGATGTCGTCGTCGTCGTAGTAGTTAGTACTAGTACTTCTGGAATCGTGGATAAGGTAGAGTCTTCTCCGTGTCACATCGGAGAATTGACAGACGAAGCAATGAACGAATAACAAGAGTTTTATATGGGTGAATCGTCGGTGCTACGTATCGTGCCGTTGAGTACGAGTACGAGTACGGTACCGTACGTACTGCCTCTACACAATTCATGTGTAAAACTTGTGCACAAGACGTTTTGTCCAGAAACGGCTTGTGCCTGTTGCCGGACTCTCACGCAGAGGAAGGAGGTGGTCTTGAGTGTTGTTATAGAAGAGAAGCGGTCTTGCTGCACTTTACACATCACCTTTGTTGAACATTCAACAAGGGAAAGCAGCCGCAAACGTTGTAACTTTTTTCAATTTACTACTGTTAGATTAGGGGAAGGAACGACAATCATGCGCTTGCGTCGAGGAACAGGAATGAGGCAATCGCTCATTGCTTTTTATATCAGACTGTCCCTGTTGGGTCTTTTGGTTTTACTCCAAACATCCCCATCAACTTGTATTGATGGTGTTGAAACAGCATCCCCAACGGCCTCATCTACACGGCCTCCCGTTGACCCTCGAATCGCAGCTTGTTGGACAGGTCAAGGATTAATTACAATTCCGGAAAGTGGAGGCCTCAGTCTCCCAGACGATTATCAGTCGACCCGTACTGTCGCCAATTCCGGGTGTATCAGCGACTATTACAACCTCATGTTGACAGCCTACCCGCCTGAGGTGCTTGGCCCAAAGACTGTTCCCGGAATTGAAGTGCAAGGAGACCTGGAACTCAAAGTCTCACTTCGAGGAGACTGTCGCATCGATACAACGGCTCTCAACAATACGGATGTGTTTGTGGTGTTTCAATTGTGTGCCATGGGGATTGGTACGACGTGTTCTCCCATTATTCCGCCATTGGATGCAGTAGATAGTGAAACCGACAACATGTTGACTGCGACAGTGCACGGCTTCGTTGCTTACAGACGTCCAACCTTGGAATATGATGGTTCCTACTTTTTTGAAGAGACATTGACAGTTTCCGGTGCCACTATCGGTACCTATGTTCCAGTCGCTACCATCATGACAATTCGGGAAGGCCTCATGCTCTCCGGTTCCAGTACTGGGCTGATTTACTCCAATCGCACACAGACGGTTTCGTTCGTAGAAGCACCATCCCAACCAGCACGTGTGCTTCCTTGGGCCGCCTATATTGTGTATTCTTTGAGTGGGTTGGGAGGAGCAATCATTTTGTTCCTTCTTGTCCATTTTATCATTCAGCGCAACGCTCAAGTCTTTCAGCTTTCGCAGGGAAAGTTTTTGGCGGTCATGTTGTTTTTCGCCTTGGTTGCCGTTTCCTCGTTGTGTCTGTATCAACCCAAGAACAATCTGTATTGCAGATTGTGGCAGCCTATGATTACCATGCCATCACATTTCATGTATGCCATTCTGCTTGCTCGAATGTGGCGCATTCGAGCTATCATTTCTCCTTTGCTATTGTTGACAATGGAAAAGAAGGAACACTGGACACAACGATGTATCGATCTCATTGCATGGCTGACCAAGTGCGGGTCCACGAAATCCAAAGAAAGCGAGGAAGGAAACTCTCAAAAGAAGATACGAAAGACTATCACGGATAGGCAACTTGCACGAGTGATCGCCCTTTTGTGTTTGCCTCAAGTTGTTGTCCAGATTTTGATGCTGGTCCTGCTAGACCAAGAGGTGATTGTGGATTATAACGCCACGGGATATGAAATTGAGGGCCATCAAACCTGCAGGTATCGTTATTTCAACAATGCTCTTGGCATGTTGTCCTTTTTTATGGTTATCCTCATGTTTCTTGGACTATTGGTTTTGGCCCAAGCGTCCAAGGACCTTCCATCGCTGTTCAATGAAACACAATCATTGTTGGACATTGCCTGGGTAGCAGTGAGCTTTCTGTCGGGTGGGGCCATTGTTATCTTTGCCACCATGACATCTGATGCGGGTGCTACTGTAGAATACTTGGTTTGGACTGGCCTCAGTGGTGTCACCGCTGTGTACACCTGTGTCAAGATCACGTGGCCAAAGCTGGTTGTTGCTTGGAGTGGAAACAAGGTGATGGTCAGCAAACTCATAGCGGACCACAACCGAAACAGGTCTGCGAACTATCCATCAGTTTCTGAGAAGTTTGAAGTTCACGAACATCCCCATGGAACTGCAGTCCTTCCAAAATCAGAATGTGAGCGAGAAGCGTCGCCTCCAACCAATTCTACAGACAATGGGACCGCTCAAAGTGCCACTCATGGTACGGATCCATTTGGAGCAAACGATGACTCCAGTGATGACGAGAATGACGAGCAGAACCAGGAGGACGAAGCCAAATCTAGTGCAAGTAGCGTGGTGATGCTTGAGGTAGAAGATGAGCTTGGCGAATATGAAGACCAATTTGAAGAGGCACCACCACCTCCTGCATTCAACCAAGGATTGGCTTCCACGAATGCCAGCGGTATGGTGTCAACAACGACTCCCAAACGGCCATTGCCCAAACGAATATTGTCGAAAAAGTCCGTGTTCCAAAGCACAAGGAGTTTGCTCTTTTCCCGAAACGACAGTGTGCGCTTTGGAAACCTTACAGATCATGAAGCTGTGGTTCCTCCTCCACCATTGCGGGGCAATGTGAAGTCCATGGGTGCTCTGGAGGAAAGACATCGAATCATGCACCTACCGCATCGAAAGCTTGGAAATCGAAACTCGTCTGGACTGGATTTGATCCAAGAGATCCATGGCCACCATCCGACCATCGAATACAACCCTCGACGGCCAACAGGTCCGATCGAAGTCTCAGACAATGAACCCCCACCTAGACGGCTTCTCTTACGAATGATTGACGTACAGAGAATGCTATCCAAAATGAATCAAGCCATATTGACTGGTCTTAGTGTGGAGAAGGGGGATTGGGAAGAAATCCGGCAGGGGTGTGTGGCACTGGGGGAGTCGTTTACGAACGAGGTGCAGTTCCTATGGGAAGGTGATCCTTTGATTCCGGAAGACGAACCAGTGGGAGACCTTCCCGGTGGACCACCACCCTTGGCGCCTACACCTAGTTCTTCTATTACCACACCTGGGTCGATTCGTCGCAAATTTCTCGAGCATCGATAGATACCAATGGAGTTTTCATCTTCTTGTCAGTCAGTCATCCTAACAATTTTCCATACAGTTTGCCAATAAAATTGTCTTTAATACAGATTGTTAGTTGCAATATACTGTTTAGATGTTGTCACGCAAGACCTTGACGACACTCTTGAAGGCGAACCACTCAGGAATGTCCTCTCCTCCGCGGAGCATCTTTCGGAACTTGGTTCCAGAAAGCTTTTGGATGCTCAATCCCTTGGCCTTGGCCTCGTCAGCAGTGACGTATCCCTCCTCCTCGGTGAAGACCAAGTTGAGGGAAGGAACGGGCTTGACTCCCAACTTGTCGGAAAGCTTCTTGGCCAAGTCTTGGGCGTCGTAGGCACCGTAGTAGTCCTCTCCAGTGATGCTCGACTTGGATCCAGCCATATCACGTCCAATGATGAAGTGTGTGCAACCAAAGTTCTTTCGGATCATCATGTGTTGGATGGCCTCACGTGGTCCAGCCATGTGCATGGAGTATGGAAGGTACTCCCAGACAACACGAGGGTTGGCGGTCTCCTCCTTCAAGACTTCGTAAGTCTTGTAACGGACGGTTCCAGGGATATCGTCGGCCTAGAAAACAAAAACAAAATAAAAAATGAGTCATTCCATAAAATCCATCATCCATTGACGACAAAAGATGACAATGCAACCTGCAACCAAAAGGAGAAGAAAGAAACAAAAAAGGCACGTACTTGGGTAGGTCCACAGGTAGGGTGAACAAGGACAATTCCTCCCTCTCCAACCAAAGGATCGTCAAGGGCACGAGTGAAAAGCTCGTAGTGAGCACGGTGGACGGGGTTGCGGCATTGGAAGGCAACAACATCCTTGTCATCGGGCAACTCAGCACGAACTTCAGCAGGGGTCTTGCAAGGGAAATCACGGACAGGGAAGTTCAATCCAGTAACCTTTCCTCCCATGTAATACTTTCCACGCTCAGTGGCGACCATAAGGGTTCCAGGGTGCTCCAACTCGGAAGTTCCATAGCATTCCTTGCACTCCTTGACCTTGTTGGGGACGAACTTGTCGGAGAGCTCAACGGTGGCAATAGGAAGATCCCCTTGCTTGAGCAAAACAGTCATACCAGGTTGAAGAGATTCGTCGCTGGTATCAAAGACAACGGGAAGTCCAAAGATGTTTCCGTCAGGAAGAGCCATGTTCTCGACGACACTGTTGTAGGTGGCTTCGTCCATGAATCCAGTCAAGGGAGAAAATCCTCCGTTCATCACAAGTTCAACATCGCAAAGTTGGCGTTCAGATGCTTGGATCTCAACGGTGGCCTTGGCAATGGCAGCTTGCTTCTCAGCTTCAGACTTGACCATGCAGTCCACCAAGACACCACCATGAGGAGGTTGCTTGGCAGCCAACAAAGAACTACAATATAAAAAAATAAAATGGAGTTCAAATGAGTGGAGTTGAGTGGATGGTTCAACATTGTGGTTGTACAAGCAGAGCATAGAAATATGGAATCGTCGTCCTCGTTCTATCCAAAAAGGAACGAACACCATGGAACGTCACGACGACGACAAAATCTTTCGACACAAAAATGACGGTCACACAACTAATCTTCACGTACGTCTCAACAGTTCCTTCAACTGCAAAAGAAGAAGCAGCCTTGGAAAGAGCAAGAGAGGGAAAGACAGCGAATCCTGTAACAGGAGCTGCCAAGCAGGCGGCAATAGCAAGAGAGAACTTCATTGTCCACAATTTATTTTTCGGCTTCCTTCGCCAACCAGTGTGAAAATAATGTTTTTGTGCCGATGTCCGTGCATCTGAGAATCCAAAAAAGAGACAGACAAGTTTTTCAGACCTCGAGCGCACGAGCTCGAGATTCCATCTCAACAAGTAGGCCACGGCCGCAGGATCTATGTACTTTTGGACTCAGTACCTGAGAGTGACCAAAGACCTCGAATCCTCCATACCTCGTGCGTCCGGCAAGAACTTCCAACGTTCTGATTGGACCATG
This sequence comes from Nitzschia putrida, assembly GCA_016586335.1. Classification (NCBI taxonomy): domain Eukaryota; phylum Bacillariophyta; class Bacillariophyceae; order Bacillariales; family Bacillariaceae; genus Nitzschia; species Nitzschia putrida. The sequence continues at coordinate 270,573 of BLYE01000003.1, forward strand.
TGGTTGATGATCTGGTTGTTGCTTTCCAACTTCTTCTTGCATTCCAGATTCCGTTGATATCGGGGAGAATGTACCCAAAGGTTGGAGATACGTACTCTATATAGGTACGAGTAATCCTAGCTATTTTGACACTAGAGCACTCTAGAGAGATAACTTCTTGGAGGCAAGGTATGGAAGGAGTTTTGGGAGGAAACAAAGAGAGTGTCACACACAACAAATACCAAAACCACCCATCAATAGCTACAGAGTGCAAACATATTCTATCTCCATCAATACACTGCAATATTTTGTTGTGAACCTGCTAGTTGGCTTGACCGAGACATGTCAATGGAGAGTGTCTCGGGTCGAATCTTTTGCCTATTGTCTCACAAAGATCATACTATCGGATATCGGAGTATGGTATCGTAGTACGCTATCGGCTTGGCTTCTGGTAGATGATTTTTTGGCCCTTCAGTAGTGTAGCATCCTCTTTGTACCTCCGGTAATTGTTCCGTAGTCTGCTGCAGGGACTTTCTAGAATAGCACTTCTCTAGAGGCACAATGCCTTTTGGAGGCGAGATGATGTTCCTTCTCTAGTTGGAAACCCCGGAGTAGTGTCTTTGTGTGCCTATTGCAAGTCACAAATCGGGAACCCTGAAATCAGTTGCTTGTAACACTGCGAACCTTGTTGTTAGCTATGATAGGCCACTTTCTTTGTGATGGCGGGATGAGGGCTCTGGACGTCAATGCCTTAGCGTGAAGTGGAGTGCTTTGTTACTCCTTGCCCCGTAGGCCAGTGCCATAGCACGGCTTATTTGCTTGATAGGCTGTTCCTGCTTGGGCTTGCCCGGGCTTCGGGTTCCAGTCGTTCCATGCACTGGAAATACTAGTATAATATAGGAGAAGGACGGGACCGACCAGCAGCGACCACCAGTCATCATCACGAACCGATACGAACGCTGTCTTCGCGTGATGTGACACGCTTCCTTCCCTGTGACACCCTCCCTGTGCGGGATAGGCCAATCGCCCAACGTGTTTTTCGTCTCACAAAATCAACCGCATATCCGCACCCCCCTTACCCATCAACACTACTAGACAAAATGACAATGGCACAACTAGCAAAGAAATTGGTCTCTCCAAACAAAATAGCCAGTGCATTGAATTGGAGTAGATCAAGAGGCGCAGTCCTCAGCCTTGATATTCACAAGGATAGAATTGGAATGGCCGTGGCTTCCCACCCAAGCCGACAGGAGCAAAGCACCCCATTGGGCCCAATTCGCTACAACTTTGAAGGTGGAAAGCTTCCCGAGGAAGCAAAGAGGATCTTGGAAGACGTTGTTTCCGAGAATGACGTTTGCTGCTTTGTTGTCTCGTGGCCACTCCAACGAGATACAGGCCGCATGGGCGCCGCCTGTGGACGCACACTCCACGTCATTGAAGAACTCTTGCAGGATTCCAAAGTCTTTGATGCCAACCGCAAACTATGTCTTTGGGACAGTGAACATACCCATATCTCCCAGGAAGATGAATGGGGTCGCAGCGCAGACTACGTTCGAACATCCAGCGAAACTCTCCACAAGGCTTCGGAGGAGCAATACCATCACGATGAGGGTATCAATGCTGCTCAAGTCTGGGCTGATTTCGCAAAGGCCCACTGGCCTGATATGGATTGGGAAGACCAAGTCATGGCAGCTTAGACTCATTACACCAATCAAAACACAACCAATGCCCGTGTATATACAACACACTGTACAAAAGATCCCTGGGCAGGATCACCCCACGCTACCGCTATAAACCGCTATGAAAATACTATCACGCTATCGCTACGCTAATGCTATTGTAAAAAGATTCAACACTGAGATCTACCATTTTCATTTTTGAAATTACAACATGGAGTATTCTCTCATCCGTTGGGATTGCATCATGATACCATTTTTCAGTCAGGCTTCACTAGGCGAAAATCTTGGACACTGTCGTCAATCTTGGTCTTGAAGTGGCCGTACACGATTGATTCCCGTCACAACATCACCATCACCATCTTTTATTATTATTGGCATCAAGAGCGACTATCGAAGCAATTCCTCTCCCAACCCTTGAAGACCAGCTAGACCTCTTGGCTCGTAATCAAGGTAGTGTACCTTTGTCACTACTGGAGGATTGTGAATCCTCGCAAGTGACCTCTCAAGGTTGTTCAGGGATACCTTTTGGACGTCGCTGACCTTGGCCATGAACTTCTGAACATCGCTGCCGTCATCTTTCAATACTTGATTTGCAACAATATTTCTGACCTTGATGGGAAGCTGAGGGGACTCGAATGTCAGATCATTCAACAGTCGCACGCTTTCTCGAACTGCCAACTCTGTTGGAATAGTCACTATCAAAAACTCCGTCTCTCCAGGGTCAGCCAACATATCCTCCAACTCGTACATGTCAGCTTGGAATGCCTTTAGTTTGGACTTGGCAGTGACCATGGCTTGTTCCATAGGATCTGACAACAAGAACATTTGGCCGATCATACTGCTTGATACCTTATCTGCAATATCCAAAAGTTTGTCGATCAAGTCTGCGATGAACGAGGGTAGCGCAAGAAGTCGGGTTGTATGACCAGTAGGGGCAGTGTCCAATACAATGCGATCAAAGTTGCCAGATTTTGTCAGCTTGATGACTTTAGCCAATGCAACCACCTCATCGGTGCCCGGCGGCAGCGTGTTGAAGATACTTTCGAGCTCCTTCAAGGCACCCTGGACATCCATTCCTCCCATCTCTTCCATATTACCATTGCCTAGCAACTGATCCACAATTCCCTTGAATTCTGTCAAGGCAGATGATGGATCAATCTCCATGGCCGACAGAGACCCTTGTCGCGATTTCATTCCACGTACTCCACCAAGTGGACAGGTGTGTAGGTCACCGCCGTACAAGTCCATATCAATGGCATCCCCTAAACTGTGCGCAGGATCTGTACTCACCAAGCATACTCTGCGCCCTTCTGCTGCCATGGCAACAGCCAGTGAAGAACTCGTGGTTGCTATAGTAGAGTAGAAACAATTGGTGAGAACACACCAATCAACCAAAGCAAAGCAGTCAAACGATGTAGCCGAGATCAAACGTACTCTTTCCGACACCACCTTTGCCACCACAAATGATCAAACTAGGTCCGCCTGTTTCGCCTTCCTCCATCAATGAAGCCATATGGGGGTTGTTCGAAAAATGAGTCATACCAACTTGGGCTAGAGCAGGGATTCCAACGAGTTCCGAGTCCATGTATGGAACTTCATGAACCACAATGGGAGACGAGTCTCCGACTACCTTGAACTCTTCACTTGCGCTCACTTGAGCCGCTGCAGATTTGAGCTTTCTCAACCATTTTTGTTGCCCAACCACTCGACTATTGTAATGGGACAGCATGGCCTTGCCAGCCGGAAGACCCTTGGCCGCGCCAGCTTTGGGTTCGACGCATTGATTGACGACCATATGATTGACAGCAATTCCTTCATGTCGGAGTTCTCCCAACAACCGCTTGGACTCTTCCATGGCCAATTTGGTAGGAATAGTTACGATAAGAAAGCTTGTCAATTCAGGGTTCCTCAACGTAAGTTCTATTGTTTCCACTTTGTTTTTGAAATCCTCCAACAACCCCATGGCATTGTCCAAAGTCTGTGCACGATTTTGGGCCTCTTCATCTCCAAAGAAAGCGGAAAAGGTTGAAGCCATCCCCGTTAGTTTCATTCGGAATTGGATGAGCTTTCCAAGCAAACCATTCAAGAATTGTGGCAAGGACAACAAACGCAAAGAATGACCGGTCGGGGCTGTATCGACCACAACGACATCATAATCCTCCTGAAGTGCCAAAGCACCACCCGCCTGCACATCCTTCACCATAATATTGCCTAACGCCACCAATTCATCAATTCCTGGAGGAGGATTGTCCAAGAGACTGCCAAATTCACGCAATCCCAAACTTTCCAACATATCCACCGGTACACCCAATGAATCCGCCAATTTCTCCACTTGAAATCCCGCCGCCATGCGTTGACGAAAGTCATCCAGCGAAGCCTCGGCATCTACCTCACAGGCGGATAATTTTCCTACACGACCACTCGCTGCTGCAGCGATGGAATCCAAAAGAACGACAGGACGACCTTGACTAGAACGCAAATCTTGGTCCAAGGCATCTCCCAAGGAATGTGCGGGGTCCGTAGAAACAACGAGTACATTCAAACCTTGTTGTGCCAATTGGAGCGCCAAAGCGGAACTGACAGATGTCTACACAACACATGGAAATGAAATGAATGAATGAATGCCAAAATGAAGGATCGATAGTAGGACATGCATAGAGTGAGACAAACCCTGGTATACCGCCACGCCGAAACCAACAACACAACATCTCACATGCAACATCTTACCTTTCCAACTCCTCCTTTACCTCCCACAAAAATAGTCTGGGGTTGATGACTGAATCTCTTTGATGTAAGAACACTATCCATCAAGGATTGGAGTGAAAACATGGCCGTCGACGAAGCCTGGTGGCAGGGTGCTTGTTGTTGTTGGTTCGCCCCACCACCACCATTATTGGAAGTGCCTGGAAATCTGCCAATGACAGAATGAGCAACAGGACCAATCACAGGCAAAAATCCAAATACTGTGGGAGCTAAGAGAACCCCAACGAGGCACCATTTCCATGGTGGAGGCAGCATCATGATCTCCCAAAGGATGTTTCCCTCGCCTCGTATAGTGAGAAAATCGTTGAGGTGCAATCCTTCCCTGCCAATGGTTCCGGTTTCGGCCGGACGGTGCTTCCTGATCTCCACGTGGAATCCATCATTTTTTCCGCCATGAGTCATGACTCCTTTGACTGCACACGTGTCCAGGTTTTTTATTCGCGAATGTGAATCCGTTGAGATGCCGGTTCAACGCATCCACTGGTCCTATTCAACGTTTTCTGTTCTAGAGAAACATAGAGACTTGGTGCTCAGCAAAAAGGTCGGTTGTAAGAATCTGGTGAGAGATATGACGACGACGGGCTTTCGTTCCATCCACCACAACTCATTTGTGTCAGAAGGTTGTTGGAAAAACAAAACCAACCAACCAACCAACCCTTTTGCTGCTACTACCACCATGACAATGGGCGGGGACCACCACCACCACCACCATCACCACCATAATCAACCCACCTATCGAGCCAAACCATACAACCAACGAATTGCCAAGTCGACCGTTTCGTTACCAGCATCCGACCTTTATACGTCGTCCCACAAGAAACATACTCGACATTCCAGACATCATCATGCTCCTCCTCCTCCACCTTGTAGTACTACAGATCGAGCCATTTCTACTAAGAAACGAGTCGATGCTGCAAGTGTCGCCTCGGCACCCATGAAATATCGAGAATTCAGGGGACCTCCACCAAAGACAAAAGCACCTTCCAGTACACCACAACCGGAAATCCTATCCAAGGCTCCATCCATTGTTGGAAGCTTGAAATCGTACCGTCAACTTGCCTCCCAATCGCTACTTTCACAAGCGACACCAAACAATGAAGCAGCAGAGACTCCAAATAATAATGCCCCTGCTGTTGAGACAAGAGATGAACCAAACAACAAGGTGGTACAACCGTCAATGGATCTTGAGATTCCCAGAACATTGCCTCCCTCTCTGCTCGATGAATCCACCGATGGCGAACAAGATTCCCGTGATATTCTTCAAATTCCTTCCCGCAACGATGATACCCTGTCGTCCTTGGGTGCTGACCAGTCCACCATTCGACCAATTTCACCACCTGCCTTTGAACCGTTCATGCATGGTTCCATGTATTCTCAATCGACTACTTCCGAAATGCGTCGTCGCCGACGACGCAAATACTTTGATCGATGGGGCGTCCCTTTTGGAGAAAAGTCTATCGAAGAGCTATTGCAAGATCGATTGGTATGGGTACGCTACAAGGAACATTATTGGTGGCCAGCTATTTTGTATGACAATTATCGACAAATTGCAGAAGATCCAGTTCTTTCCAAAAATGTTTGGTGGCAAATGGATTTTTGGAAACGAATGGAGTTGGCACGTTTGTTGGCCTTTGACAGGAGTCATCCAAGGAACCATGTGTTGGTGGCTCGCGTGCTAGGCAAACCCAATTTGGAACTTGTGGAGATTGAAGAATATTGGGCCTTTGAAACCAAGGTTTCCACGGCAGTTACTACCATGGCCTGTCGGGGAGATTATTTCTGGAGACACCCCTTTTTGTATTTGGAATGGCATTCGGCCATGGACCAAGTGGAACGTATTCTGACAGATTGTTTGGGTGAGCAAGTGGCAGGCCTGCGCCCTCCCCTTCCAGTCCCCATCCACAGCACTGACATGGACTCTGTTACGGAAGGAGGTGGCAAGAAGGTGGGACAACACACCGCCAAATCGTGGGTGGAATGTGCCAAACAAGCGGAACGCAAAGAATGGGCATCGACGTGTATTGCATGGAATTCCTTGATTTGTGGTTGTGCCGATGCCGTCGACGACTCTACAGGCTATGTTGCCGATTCAAGTGGGTCTGCACGCCGGGTGGCCAAATTGCGAGTATACTAAACTTTGTAAACAAAACAAACAAACAAAAAAATTTCACAGTCAATATCTAATCCATTCTCTCTAGCACGTATTACATCCCTCCCATCATACGCTTCAAAAGTTCAGCTGATTTCTCTGCCTTGGTCTTTTTGCGCTTGACTGCTGTTGTGGTGGACGCACCTCCCTGGGTTGTACTGGCCGGTGCTGGTGCTTCGGACTTGGTATGTTCATCCAACAACAGGACTGATTGTGGCATGGCAGCATCCGCCGTCGCTTGTTGGAACAATTCAGGCCGCAGATACCAACCCTTGTTGGATGTTTGGGTAGCACCCAAGCATGCAGCTAGCTTATCATTGGGAAGCTTCCAACTGGCAAAAATCTTGGCAGCTGGTACTAGTTGCAATTCTTGCAACGTCTTGTCCGCTGTCAGCACGGTTCTAGGAGGTGTCATGTACAATTCCAACACATCCGATGTTCGCTGAAACGGAACAAGGGCTTCATCTTGTAGAGATTGCAAGACAGATCCTATCGTGTTGCGTGGAGAAAAGTTTCCTCGTAGGCGACAGCCATCAGCAAACTGAATGAGCAGAACGGTATGTGTGTAGAGTTTGGCTTTCTTAAGTTTTTCCAGGTCCCGCATGGCCTTGGTAGTCATGCCCCGATTGTCAATCTGTTGTTGTTTACGTTGCTCTTCTTGTTGTCGTTGTACATCCTTGGCCAAGAGTTGCTTTTCCTCAGCTGCTGATGGCTCGGGTCCAAGAAGCGAAGATACATCTACAGGGCCCTCATTGGGTAAATGAGCTGACCAGTCAACAGATATCGATTTGCTGGTCTTTTTGAGAACGGCTTGTTGTGTTTTTTGCAAGGCTTCGAGTTGCGTTTCAGTGCTAGATTTCCATCCTTGGGGTGGGCCTAGACTCATACCGACTGCAGCCGATTGCCCATCATGTCGGCGGGTTTGGTAAACATCAAATGACCCGGTACCTGGAGCTGCAGTGGATTGACTGGCTGATCTAGGTAATTCGGAGGTAGGAACCCGTAATTTAGCTTGCAGCGTTTGGATCAGTTGCGTTCTTACCCATTGTAGCAAGGCCGTCTGTTCATGTTCTGGTTTCAAAACCAGGTAATCCTGCGAGTCTTCTTGTTCAAAAGTAAAACCACAAACCACCAAAACAGGAACACCTTGTGATTCTACCACCTTGGAATGGAATCCCTTGTTGGCCAAACGGATCTTTCGTACTTTGGGATTGCTGGGCTGATCCAAGAGATTGTTCAACAGAGTGAGCAACGTCAACAAACAAGTCTTGCAACTTTCTTGTGTAGAAAAACGATGCTGCAGAACCTTTTGGATAGCATTCTTCAGTTCTTGTTCTAATGATTGATCAAGGTCCGCAGGAAAGGACATGATGATGATGTACTGTCAACTGGTGTTCCGGTAGTTAGTTTTTGATCCTGGCAGGTGTCCAGAGCATCACAAGTCGTTTTTCGGTGGGTTTCCTTCGGGAACCAACAAGGGTATGATGCATATCTATGAGGTAATTTTCTTGAGAGTATGATCGTACAAAATCAATTCAGAAACTGCGACATTTCGCTGCGGTATCAAAATGAATCTTCTCCTCGACACGCCCAAACGGGTCAAAAGCATGACCATTTCAGGTATAAGAAACGAACAGGATAGAAACGGGGCACAAATGTTCTATTGTATGAAATGTAGACTTTAAGTGGGCACATGCGTAGTTGAGGAAATGAGAATTGTGAATGTCATGCATACTGCCACGCCACTATGTGGTGCTGCGAAGGTGCAACCTCAATTCCTCACATAAACCAATTTCCTACGCACCGAAGAAGTTTCGCGGGAAGCAGAAGTCCATCAGTAAATCGGCAAAGCGTTGTCATCACCATGCAGCGAGATCGGAAAAGGAGACAGCTCGGGTCTTCTCCTTCTCCACCAGTGGCGATGGATCCTGGAAACCCCTCCTCACCGCCTGCTCCGTCCAGAGCGATTGGTGAAGAGCAGGCTGGTGAATGCAAACGGGGAGAAGGGCAAAAAATGCCAATGCCATCACCATCCGCTACTACAAGAATGGCCGATGAAACAACGACAGATACAGCAACACAACTTGTTGCACGAGAAATGGCTGCACTGTCAATGCAAGAAAGGGAAAAGGTCTATTATGATGTGCATGGAGTCAAGGAAGACGATGATCCTGACTTTGAGAAAAATCACCTGGAATCCAAACTGCAGGAATTCCACTCGGAGCTGGCAAGTATCTCGGACAATGACGATTACTCCTGCAAAGCCTATCGACAAGCATTGAGTCTTGATGAAGCCTACGTTCGAAACCCAGAGTTCTGTGCACGGTTTTTGCGAGCGGAACGATTTGACGTCAAACATGCCGCGCAGCGCTATTGCCGATTCTATGAACTCAAACTTGAATTGTTTGGAGAACAATTTCTTGTCAAAGATCTGACGCAAGAACTGCTGGACCAGGGTACCCTTGATGCCCTCTATCAAGGATACTGCCAGTACTTTCCTCTGCGTGATCGCTCTGGCCGTCTTATAAATATTACCTTCCCCGTCCGTCTGAGTGCAGTACCAATCCTTCAGAAAGTGAAATCTTGCTTTTACATGTTGATGGCTCTTTCCGAAGATCTCGAAACGCAACAAAAAGGTATGATATCCATTTTCTACGCCGTACATAGAACTCCGCAAGACGAGGCTTGGAACCTTGAAAATATCCGACGTCTCTGTGCGATGAACCGAGCACTGCCACTTCGCCTCGAAGCCCTACACAGTTGTTACTCCAGCCTTCTCTGGGAGCCGATCGTCAGTGCAATCAAACTCGCAGTTGGTAGCTTTACACGTCTACGTGCCAGGGAGCACTTCCATGCTCCAGCCGACTCGTACCGCGATTGCATGCTTAGTCTGCAATCGTTTGGAATTCCGGCACAACCAGTTGATTGTTTTCCATTGTCTGAAGATGGCAAAGAGATCAGCATCACCGGACATGTCAATATGTGGAAAGCTCGGGATCAACTGGAACGGGCGAGGAAAGAAGGCAAAGCATCACCACCCGACAAAAAGCGTTCAGCCGATGAAGAAGTCTACGTGCTTGTTCCTGGCAAATGTGATGTCCTGTTGGGGCGTGGAAAAGGAGTTTACTTGCATACTGGAAATATTCGCTTCCGAAATTTGATTGAGAGCCGCATGCATGAATATGACAATATCACCTACGCTTCGGGGAAAATGGTTGTCTGCGCCGACGTTGTCCAGCAAGTGCAAAACGAATCGGGTCGATTCTTGAAGCGAAGTGGTGTTGCAGGTTGGGTTGAAGTAGATGACACCTCTGCAAGGGAAAAAGTGTCGTCGGCCTTTCGGACACTGAGAGCTCAACGCCTTGATCCAGCAGGAGCGACGTCACCAGACACCCTCTCCAAAAGGCAACGTGGTTCACCAATTTAATTGGAGGTTGTTGTGGCCACAACAAGAACCAAATCGCTTCGGTAGTAGAAGGAACTGGTGGCGGCAGAGATGGCAGATGGCTCATGCAAAATATTCCAAATGCTTGCAACCACCGTTCAAAGTGTAGACATACAAACAGCTATGTACATAAGGAATAGAAACAATCGTTTCACCACATAGGACGATCCACTATGTGTCTGATGCGCAGCGTCTGATCTAGCCTGTGGAATGGGCAATCTACTGGATAGCAAGCTCAGTACTTTCGGTAGATTCCCCGAGAACTCGATTGACGCAATCAAAACCACACCCTGCATCCTGGACATAGCAGCTTTTCTCAGCTAGTTCAGGTTGGAATGTCCCGTTGGCACTACATGGGAAGAGAGCTTCATTGATGCATGCGTCGTGGGCAATCACTTGAAGCTTCTCGATGAACTTTGCCAACTCCGTCACCCGATCTCTACCCAAACTATCAATGGTTCTCTCCAAACTAGCATTTGCCGCTTGATATATTAAAACATCTGCGTTCCACATGGCGTGTCGATTCTCAAAGTACTCTTGGAAGGACTGCGATAGTGGCTTGGGTGGTTTTGGTATCCTGGTGCAAGTGTGATTGTCACCTCCTCCGTCGTCAAAGCCACCAGATTCTTTGGAATTAAGAACGATAACATCCTGGGGCTTCAAGTCCCAAAGGAGAACCATGCAGGCTAGTGACTCGGACATGCGCTCTGTGAGTCCCAAAAAATCGTAGTTGTCGAATATTGCGGAACGGAGGTAAAGTACCAAATCGGTTGCGTTGCGTCTCAATTCATGACGAGGCCATAGAGGTGCGGGTGATGTTTTTAGAGGCACCAGGTAACGGGCCTGACGTCCCTTGATGTGACCTTCGATCTTCTTTTGAATGTCTTCCTCGGACAAGTCGAGATGATTTCTGCCAATTTCAAAATGATAGACATGAGACAAATCGCGAGCAGCGGGGTTGCGAACGAAGCTCCAAAGTAAAGAATGAGTTGTATTTCGTCGACTGTGCATCCTTTTGTCGGCAAACTCGTGACGTGTGTATGCCCGACATGTAATGTCCCTTGGTTCAAAGTCTCGACGCTTCTGTGGTATTTCCCCCATCCCTTCTTGCATTCGTTGTCCGACCCGGTGAGCAATCGATTGTGCGATTCCTTCACAGGTGCTACTGCTAGCTTTGTAGGTCTTGATATAGATCATGCCCTCGGCTGATTCACCCCTTCCCAAAATCATAGGAGTTGGGGGGTCGTCCTCGAGGAGACACCAACTAGAGATTTCTCTCGGGCTCCAAGTTTTTTCTAGCAATGGGACGTGGCGCTTCCACCAGAAAGGAGATACTTTGTGTTTTGTCTTTTTGACTTTTTCTCCTTCTTGTGCCACTTCGACACGACCTGCTGCTTGCTCCACCGTATTGTCAAGTTCTGGTGTCGATGCGTCCTCTCCTGTCTCTGAAGGGTTCTCTATGTGATCTCCAGCCACTCTGTCTTCTTTGATGATAGTTTCTATCTTCTCTGGAAGATTCAACAATCCATCATTCTTTCCCTTGGGAATCTCCAACCTCGTAGTAGTATTGGTTGGCGGAGGTGGGGATGAAGCTTCAGCAGCCCCAAACGCCTGGGTGTTGCTAGTGCCATCATGTTGGCATCCTGGCACGATGACTGCAGATTGTTGAAAAGACCACACAATACTATAAGTCCAGTAGCCAGCCAAAAAACTCAGCAGCGTTGTTCTCAGTATCTTGGTATTCATTGCCCAAAGGCGAAGTTCAGGATCATGACGATCGAAATCACTCCGAGAATGGTTGTGTGCCTCCAATGGTGTGTCCCATGAGTATAGTATGTACTCCGAATTACTTTACATATACACTACTAAACATATAAACCTATACTATACTCAAGGACGTCCAGCTGGTGATTTTGCATGGGCAATTTTCGAAACCTGAATCACAACTTCTCCTTCAGTACCGTTAAGACGGCCTTTTGTTTATAATATAGGCTCACCTGTAGACTAACTAACAATAACCGTCGCGCGTTCAAGGAGGGCGTTTGACTCATCCAGAAGTACCGAATGCGATGCGAACAACGAGCCTTAATAATTTTTAGAGCACATCGCGCTACCCATCCACATGTCGTTCTTCTTTCCGTGTATATTCAACAAGCTAAACACCAAGTGCAACAAACCAGCAATATGATGATGTTCACAACCAATCCCAAAAACGGAACCGGAACGTCTAGATAGAATAATAGTTCAGTCACTGCCGAAAGTTCACTACTTTAGGAACATTTTCCTGTTAGTGCAAATGGGAAGACCTACATGAATGGATGCCAGAATGGCATCAATTGCAATGTTGTCGGCACAGCAGTTTTTCTCCTTCCGTTTTCATTCGAGAACTGAGACAAGAGTTTGATCGGCTACCACTTGGCGACGACGGAATCAATGGAGCTCCCCTGCTGACTGAACACGCTTTTGTTGCTGTTTCTACATCAGGATAGTTCGAGTTGGACACCCCATTCTTCGACCGTCCATTTCGGTTCCAGGTAGTTCTTGAACCTGTGAAGGTTGACTGTTTCTGCCTGCACTTTCGTTTCAGAAAAATGCAAAGAGATCGCAATCGTTCGCTGCTTGCATTGAGCACTTCTATTTGATTGTTCTCATGTGTATGGCGGTGCTGGTACTTGTGCCTCCTGTGGCCAATAACATGACCATGCGAATGAAATAATGTGACGGTCCACAATTGGCACTTGAACCTGTGAAGGTTGACTGTTTCTGCCTGCACTTTCGTTTCAGAAGAATGAAAAAGAGATGACGATCGTTCGCTGCTTCCATTGAGCGCTTGTATTTTATCGTTCTCATGTGAATGGCGGTGCTGGTACGTACTTGTGCCTCATGTGACCATGTGACCAATAACATGACCACCATGCGGAATGAAGTGTGACGGTCAACAATTGGCACGAGTACTGATACTATACACTACGAACTATATATCTGGCAAACTCGCAGCTGCTTTCCTGAAGCTACGAGTATCGGCTAAGAAGAAACGCAAAAATAGGGATATTACCGCAAGGTCCAGTTCCATGCCCTTTCCCTCTATTCATGCAGAGCATTTCATGAAGGTTATCTTCTGATGCTTGGCGACTATTACAATCTCCTCTTCTTGGTGGGATTGTAGCGCCACATTGAGTGCTGCGAGCATCTGGTAGTATCATGATAGACTACCGTGGGAACGGGCAACTATTTCTTGGCGTCTCCCCCATGCTCATTTTTTACGCTGATACATAATATCATCGGAATATCGAACCAGCCAGCACCATGTAGGAGAAACGGAACCAAATGGGAAAAGGAATGTTGTCTACCATGGCACTTTACCTTTCCTGTGTTAGCATCCAACAATCAACCACGATGACGACGGCGGATTCCGGTGCCCACTACTTCAGCATCATAGCGAAATGTGAATCAAAGATCTATGTCATGCACCAAGATTGGGTTGCTGTTATGCCTGTATGGGTTTTACCATAGTTGTAGTAGCTTTCGGAGTGTTGGGGGCTTGGGGTCTACACTACATATCCATGGGTATTTCGTGTATGTTCGACTCTGTTGACTCGTTTCTGATGTCGGGTGATCCTCTCGGGAGACAATCTACAGATGAATCCTACTGTAGGTGCCAGTGACAAACAACTGTTGTTTTGGTTTTGTCAATTTCATGACGATGTTGTGAGACTCCAACTAAAAATACGTACGTATTGTTCCAAATGTCTGTCATCATTCTTATTTCTCCTCTTGGTTTCATGGCAGGCGAAACGGAGAAAAGCTAGAGCCTACTTCGAAAAGATGATAGTGACAATTGTTTCTTCCCAAAGAGTTTTTTCATTGGAAAGCGTGGTTCAGTGGAGCAATCTCCAACCTCAATGCTGAACCCCTATAGCTAAGAGAATATCTATGAGACACAACTCGTGAAGGTTTCCCCAACAACAACGCCCCTTCTCTTCCTCACTCCCCAACCCCTCCAAATGCCACAACAAATATATCACGGTAGCCAGCAACAACAACAAACAAGAGGGAAATTAGTGATGCCAATGGTTGTGGTGGCAGCATCTAACGCTTTGCTCACCCTGGTACCGGTAGGTTAGTTCTCTGGTGTGTGTTTAGACGGGTCATGTCGCAATTCCACAGTTCGTCAAGTCACGTACAGTCTCATGATGCCACCGTTTTGTGGCTTGGAGTTCACAACATTTAAGCTTGTCATTGTGAAAGTATGGAGACGTTGGATGCCAGCTGTAAGTGCGATAGTGTTTGAGAAGGATTTGGAATCTTCGATAGAGACGGTGTCTGTTTCCGCCGTGGAAATAGGGGTTAAGATGTTAGTGGTACCCATGCCAGATCCAGTCTTGGCTCGTGATAAAAACGTACCATATACAAATAGCCGGGCTAAACAACACCGATCTCTGCATATATCGCACGTTTGCCGGCCGTTTAACTATTGCGGTTTTGGCCCAAGGAATCCATAGGTAGGAGAGAATCCTTCCAGTGTGTGCTTTAAGTGCATAATCACGAATGTTGAGGGTGGCTCCAAGATCGATGCCTATGCCGCGGAGTCCCTTGTCTTTATGTGAGAAGGCCATCGAAATTCGGCTATGGTATGTGTAGAAGGCGTCACTCCCACATGCAAGCCACCACAAAATCTAGAAACGCGTCTTGAGAGTAGTGTCGATCTACATCGACGTTTGGTTGTGGGTAGAAAAACACACAACAATCTCACAATCTTTTTTCCATAGAGACCATTATTTGTCCACAACAACGATAACAACGACGACAACAATAGTATCATGGCTCCTCTTTCCGATAGTCCTTCCACAGAGCAACTGCTCGAATCCCTACCTATGGATGAGAGTCTTAGAACAAACAGCAAACGACACGGATGTCTTTCCTCCTCCTCTTCCCCAGAAAACCCGTTGGCCGTAGGCTATCCTTTCTCTCCCTACCGTCGACGAAAGCTCAATGGAAGTTCTTCTAGTTTCAGTAGCCATTCTACTTTGAAATTGAAAGTATCTTTCAATGAAACTGTTCAAATTCGCAAGTTCACACCGAACTGGGCCTTGCCTTGTGAACAAGAAGAGGAAGGAGAGGAACAACATTCTCATCTCTACGAGTCGCACCAAAACCGTCAATTGGACTTTCAATGTATTGAAACATTGAAAAAACAATCGACAGACACAACGACGACTTGTGCTACGAACCTAGAAGAGGAACACGGATGGTGTGCTCGTGGCTTGGAATGTCATTTTGAAGAGACGTCCATTGCCCAACGCCGCAAATGCAAGCTACAAACCGCTCTTGTGGTTCTCTTGTACCAAGCCCGTGGAGAGACGGCCGAGGAGATTGCTCGACACTACTCGACCATTTCTCGGGCAAGCCAAACTCGTGCATGGCGCCAAGGTCTCTTGGATGAACTCGATGCCAAGCACGACTTGGGAATCTCCGTATTGCAATCGCTCAAGGCGCAACGCAATTCCAACGCGCAACAACAACAACAGTCGTCTCAGTTGAATCGAGCTATGCAAGAACTCAAGTACTACCAGCATCTTGCCGGTGGTACCACTGGAGATTCGTCACGCCGACGATCTCAACGATTGGCCAACATTTTTACTGTATGAAACATACAGTCCTGTGCTTTTGTATTACTATTCCTACTTTACTACTTCATGAATCTGGGGACGACTCTCTTGGGAAACTCGGGTAGACACAAATCATAATCATAGACGGGGTATTACATCATGGTACAAAGGAAATATACTTTTTCTTCTTCTAGAGAGAACCTTTCTCCCAAAAGGCCCTTGTACCGCAAGTGGGACCCCACCATCCCTGACGCCTTCTCATCGATTCAAGACCCATACAAAGTGGCGTAGTTGTTTTGAATATTCTTATTGTAGGGTAACCCATAGAGCCTTGTCAAAAAGACAAACCCCGCTTTGCTATTACTACAGACATTTTGCTTGACAAATACTTCCATCCTTCTACGAACATCCGAAAGGCCAAACCTTACGACTACATCAAAAACAACTTTCTCGACAAAGAGGAACAAAACACCCTTGACAAACTACTACTCCGACAACGACGACTATTCCAAATTTCTTTCTCCTGATAAATACAAAAAGGTGCTAGCTAGCTAGCTATAACAAATTCCAACCATCACCACGACGACGTGCAAGACGGTCTTCGACAATTTTGTCCGACCTTCCGTACTTCCACCCTGTTGGTATTATTTATCAGACAGAAAAACATGCATGCATGTTGTTCCCCCTTGTACCTACTTCTTGATTGATTATACCGTGGCTTCTTCTTGCCAAGCAGGTTCCTTGACGTTGGGAGTAGTTGTGTCCGGAGTACTCGTTCCATGATTGTGATGAATAATGTGAGGTGTCGTGGGTGTGTTGGCCATGGTAGGAGGAGCACCAATGCCACTCAAAATGGCTTGAATAGGAACTACACTAGGATACTGTAGAAGAATAGAAAAAAGAAGAATGAATGAGCCAACACACAACATGCAATCACAACACTTTTTTCAATTGGTTCCAGGCATGTCCCATTCCTTACCTTGGTTCCAATTTCCATCAACTGATTCCGAAGCATTTCATTTCGAGCATTCAATTCTTTATTTTCTCTAGACATGGTAATAACTGTCTTTTGTAACTCTTCAATCATGGTCTTTTTTCGTTTTCGAGATTCTCTTGCGGATATTCGGTTTTGTTCGAGACGATCCTTGTGTTTTTTGGCCTTGGCCATGGCATCGGCGGAAAGTGCATCATCCTCGTTGTTGTTGTTGTTCATGTTGTCTGTTGTGGATGATGCGGGCGTTGTTGCCGCTTCTACTTCTTGTTTGATAGGAGTGCTCGTAGATTCGGTAGTGTTGTTGTCTACTACTACCACTGGTGTTTCCGATGCAGATGCAGTTGCGGATGCATCATGAACATTGGGGGTCTCGGAAGTCGATGGAGGAGAGGTCGTTTCTGCAGTTTCTGACATGGTCAAAGGAGGGGAGTAGAATCAGGCTTTTTTCAAAGATCACAATAATATAATAGATAGATAGATGAAGAACTGGGCTGACTCTAGCTTCTCTTGTCTTGTTGCGTTGGTGATGATGATGATGCCGTTGCTTGTCTTTTTTTCGCCGTACAGTACCGTACCGTACGTACCTGTGCAGGTACGCGTACACGAGTACTACTGTAGCGTTTCCAAGAAGAGAAGCGGGCAAAAGCAGCGCGGCTGACTCGTGAACGTTTCGTGAATGGGATCCAACGCAGTCGGTTTGGCATCGTTCGGCCCCAACAACAAGCACGTGTCTATGCACCTATAGGCTTCCTTCCTTCTGTGTTCTACTTTACCAACATAGATTAAAAACAACAGAAAGTTCCACTACTACCTAGCTAGACTGCAGCTACCTCCTTGGTTCTCTTGTTGGCACCTGCGCTCGTCGTAGCAGCTGCTGCTGTTGGTCCCTTGTTGTTGTTGTTGTTGGGACCTTTGCTCTCCCGCAAACTCCGAAACACATGCGCCACTTTTTGGCGGGCAATCTCTTCGGTTACCACTACCCATCCACATTTCGAATCATCCTTGAGGAATCGTCCACCTGTAGAACGAATCAATCCAATCACTTCACAGGTGAGACGTTTCTTTTCCGCTGAAGTTCGGGCGCGTTCGTAATGTGCAAATCGATCTTCCACCAAGGCTCGGAAGCGAATGTTGCCCGTGTGTTGGTAAAAGCCCTTGCCGCGTCCCAAGAGGACATCGTTTTGGCCTGGAACCACAATGGTTGTGGGAGGTTCGGATCGTACGGCTGAATTGGGTGAATTTTCTGTTTGGGATGCTTCTTGTTGTGGTTGCTGTTGTGGTTGCTGCATAGTTTCATTGGGAGGTTGATCGTCATGCGAGACAACCGAAGGAGAAGGAGGAGCCTCGGACGCCATCGTGGATGGAACAGACTGGACCACCGGTTTGGGACGTTGATCTTGCGCTAGTTGGCGCTCCAAATTACGTCTCTTTTGCCAAAAGTCACGGTGCCTATCTACCAAGATGGTTTCGGCAGCTTCATCCAGTGGGAAACAATCTCGAATAGGAATACCAAAGGTTTGTAGAATGAATAGAATTTCATGACTATTTCCAACATGCTCTCGAATGCGCAGACGAGCGAACCATCCTAGAACCATCTTGAACACTGCAAAAATGGGTGTCCAGAGATACGCGCGGTCATGACACAAATGGAAGGCTTCCATTCGAATCGGTAGGGCGCTCAACAACGTAGCAACTTGCCAGTGGTTCGGAGGCGTTCCTTCGTCTGCCTTGAGATGCAAGAACGAAACAGCAACACGGCCATTGCGTTGTGATTCTTCATCTTCACTTGATACCATACTCATGTAGAAAGTGCGTTTGAGCTTGGATTCCAACTTGGTGTCACTGGGATCCCGAAACGCCACATGGACCAGTCGACCACCACGGTCGCGGAGAGGCAAATACTGCGTATAACCCGAATAGAGCACGCGAAGAGTATCCTCATCCAAATCATCCTGTGTAATCTTCTTTCCTAGCAACGCTTCACCGAACAAATCTAATTTGGCTTGAAAGTGTCGAACATAACGGAGTGCCGCCTTGTTGACATCAAACAGATCGGCGCGTAGGAACGAAAGCTGAAAGGATGCATCGCCAACATAGGCGGGAGATTGTTCTTGAGCTAATCTGTAGGCTTCCGAGTCTGCATTGAGAGATAGACGATCCAATTCCAATCGAAACTCTCCTAGTTTCTCATCGATAAACGCGGGAGTTTCTTTGACTTTATCCGCCACGCCGTGAATATCGAAAAAGACCTTGTCTCGTTCTTGCAGAGACAAGTCAGCCATTTGTCGGGCTACTAGAGCATCAATATCATTTGGTTCGACCTCTTGCAATGACGTGGAGCATTCTGGTTGGAAAATATTAATGTTGTCTCCATCATCTTCCCCCGGTGTCAAGGTGGAGGAAGGGGAAGAACTTGCCGTGGAGTCTCGGGGGTCTTCCGGCGCCGTGGTATCATAAGAGGACATGGAAACTTCCTCTCCCACCCGACTTCGCTTTCCTTGAGGCTGGAGGAAGGCATCCGCTCCCATGTCCTCGATCCCACCAAAGATGGGTTGATTCATCAAGTCGTTCATTGTTGTTCCTGATTATTCGCTCACTTCCGGCTACAATGACTAGAGTACTGTCGAGTTCTTTCCTTCGAATGTTCGAACTATGATCTGCTTGATCAAGGGATAAAGAGGTTAGTAGTAGATTGTAGAATGGCAAGCTCAGCAACCGCAAGTTTGTATTTGGTGTGAAACCTTTTGGGTCGGTGGTTGTTTTTGTTCACTTGCTCGTCGCTGTTGACAACGAACGGCGAAAAGCATGGCTGCAGAACCCAACACGTCGTGCAGCGTATGTTCTCATTTAGCCTTACGTTGCGGATGAATTTCGAAGCGGGCATAGTGTAACGCAACTGATCAAAATTTCCATACTTAAGAGCAGCTAGGAATAGGCACGCTAAGTGGTACTGATCTGTAAATAACATTAAGTGATTCCATGAGAGATCCTTCATAGTAGAAATCGCTTCGTCCCCTGAAATACCGCATTGTATTTATTGAAAACAGACTTTCTCGGTCATGGCTTTCGAAGACAGGCATTGTCTTAGCGTGATACATAACGCCAGGTGACGTCGAATGAGAAATCAGCGGACGGAGGAACGGATAGACATATTAACCCTTTCGAAATCCGGCACTGCAGCAATAGTGCCGTGACACCTGACGCATAAGCAAATAGGCCATACTTTTCTCCAATAGGCCTGAATTGGCCTTTGGTCCCGCTCCTACAGTCCAGGGAGTCGGCAGTTTGAAAATTGTAGTCCAGAGAGTCAGGGTCACAGTGAGTCATGCGTCCGAGCTCGACAAAATGGTGTTTACAGCTTCCAGGCAATTCAAGATCTTGGGGCAACCTGCTACCTGCTCGAGAAATCCCATTGACAGATACATTCACCATGGTAGCTCCAACCAAGGAAGCTCCGACATCACGCAACCCTTACCATGACGATGGTGGTCGTTCCAAACGCGCATGGGCTACCCGAGTTGTTGGCAGTGTCTGTTTTGGTGTCGCCCTCATGATCGTTTTGATTACCTGGGCTGAACGTCATCACCAATCCTTGCATACCTATGATGCCCAAACGTACAAGTTTATTCAAGAAGACAATGGTTACACACGCAAAGGGAACAAAAATCTGCAGTCGTCAGCGGCTGCGGCTGTGGCTCCTCCACAAGCCGAATCTGGTTCCAACATGGAAAGTGGTGGTTCCAAGATGTTTGTAGACAATACCCCATCATCACCGTTTGGTGGTGGATCACAAGACGAAAAGGATGATAACAACTACAGAGTGGAAGAAGACTCGGAATCTGGCTCTCAAGATCAATCTGGTGATAATGCTGGGTCGGAGGACTCCGACAACAACTCGGAGGAAAGTACAGATGATGCAACTTCCAAGGAAGACAGTGATGAAGGCGATAATGGTGGAGGTGGTGACGAAGACAGTGCAGATATTGAAGCATTGTCCAAAACATCCAAAAAGAAAAAGACCAAAAAGGGAAAGAAGACCAAAAAGGTGAAAAAGGCAGACCTAGAAACAGAGGAAACAGGAGGTGACAGTGCGGACGAAAACCCTGACAACGGAGAATCCAACGAGGATGAGTCCAAGGACGAAGAGGAGGATCAAGATGAGTCTGAAGACGAAGACGAAGAATCTGGTGATGAGGACGACGAAGAATCGGAAGATGAAGAATCCGGCGATGAAGACGAGGAGGAATCTGAAGATGAAGAGTCCGGCGATGAGGACGACGAGGAATCGGAAGATGAAGAATCCGGCGATGAAGACGAGGACAATGAGTCAGAAGATGAAGAGTCAGGCGAGGAAGATGAGGAGTCTGGTGATGAAGAGGAAGAGTCTGGTGATGAGGGCGACGAGGATGATGAGGACGAAGAGTCCAGCGAGGAAGGATCAGAGGAAGAAGGCAACGCCTCGGAAGAATAAGGAGGAAGTTGGGTTTAGTAACCCCCCCCTATGAATTGAAATTTTAGATAATATAGGATAAGCTTTCCTACATTAAATTGACATTAGCAATTGACTTTTTTGCTACATTGAAGGGGGATCAGAAGTGGATCTTTAGAGTTTGTACAGGCTAAGCCTTTGACGTTGGGATGAGACGTGCAACTACCAGGTTGTTGGCAACAAGAATACTACTCGCAAACCTATGCGAGGCAAAGGACGACAAGAAACCTGGATGGTGTGTACCGTAATTGCTAAAATGTGTATACTAAAGAGCTTCATACCAGCCTACAGAGTACAACCTCGCTCAGACCACGAGGCGCCTGTCTTTGAACCAATTTCCTCCGCACAACATCATGTCCGTCGCGTGTATTTTTTAAGAGATTCCAGCCAAAATAAGAAGGACAAGAACAATAGAAAGTCCAGCCACAGTCAATTGGAGTCTCCACACCGATTGATCTTCCTTGAGCTGGGCAGCCCTACGTGTTTCTGCCTCGAGTCCATTGTGGGCCGCATCGAGATTGGACTCCATCTCTCCCAACAAATTGACGTGCATGCGAGCTTCATCTCCAATGAGTTGTGTTTGGTCTCGCAAGCGACCAACACCAATGGCAAGTTCACTAATCATATCATCTTGCTTTTGCATGGCCATGGCCATTTGCGAGCCCCCGCCCGGGGCAGGGCTGCCGGCAGGAGCGGAACCAGACATAAAGTCAGGAGCGCCACTGCCTTGTTGCATGTGTTGGATCAAGCGACGACGGCGTTGGACGTCAGCAGGAGAAATAGGAAGAGAATTCAACTGTGCGTCGAGCCGTTGCAAGTGGACAGAGAGTTGTCTGGCATCTGCACTGGGAGACGTTCCGCTGGAACGGAGTTGACTGGCAATGCGAGCCAAACGAGCGTATTCATTGTCCCATTCGTTCACCGTAGACATCTTGATCAAGTCTTGATTTTGGTTGATGACAACAACAGCGGTACTTCTTGGTTTGTGGAATAAACACGCAAGAGGATTAACCCAACTTGAGCAAGAGCAATATTTGAAGTTTTTTGGTTTTTGTTGTTGTTGTTCGTTGATGATGACAGTTGCCACAATGCCGCAACAGCGCGGTCATGTATGTAGGATCCCAAACGTTTGTCATCGCATACATACATACAATGTTGGTTGACGTACCTACCTATCGAAACCCGGTACCCAGTCCCCAGTTGGGGACCCAGTCGGCAAGCACGACTGAGCAAAGGATGTGGGATACCTCACGCCGCCACTTCCACCTTTGCACAACGATTACTTCCTATTATGCAGCATCATCTTGTGATGCGCAAGCAAAAGGATCTGCCCAACTTGACAAGATTGAACTTCCCAGAAATGAAAACGACCTTATTGTTAGTGACCTCCCGTGCGTTGTTCGAACATTGAAACAAGAAGCTACGGTACTCATTGACGGCACTAAGAGGCAGATGTTTTTCGGTGGTTTCGATCGTCAACTTCATTGTGACCCAACCCAACAAGATAAATCAACTGATCGCAGAAAAGGAACCCAGGCATGAATGAAAATACTGCAGTATTACTATAGCATTAGCATCTTTGTTATTCTTCTCGAACATCACGAGCAGTAAGAACGTTGCGCATTGTGGGAATCGGTTTGGCGACGACAACTGGTAAAAACTACCAACCAAGAAACTGCCTTTCATTACCTATTGCTCGACAACTTGCTTGCTGGAATCCTTTCATCCAACGATTTCCCAGGAAGCTAGCAGAGGCAAGACAATTTCAAGGAACCTCGAGAATGGTTAATACTTACACGCCGTTACTAAACAGCCACTTGTTGCAAACCTGCATATTGCCTTGTTGTTGTTCCAATGCTGGCGTACTAGCAAAGGCGTGTTCGCAGAAACGGAACCCAGGCAGGAACAGAATACTACTTAGTACTATCTTCGATAAACTACTGTAAGAAATAGTATCGCTATACAATGACTGTATCAGTCACAGTTTTACATAAAATCCTTTTTCTGGAACATAGCGTAGCGTAGTCGGAATAGGTTGGAAACTACTACTATCAACTACTAGTATCAACCAAGCAACGGCCTCTCAGGACCCAGCGAGTTGACTATAGCTCGACAAGAGAGTCCTATCCAACGAGTTCCCAAGAACCTAGTGGCACGACAATTTGAATCTTGAGCATACGCCATGCATGCCTTTTGTTGCAAACATGCACGTTGCCATTGAGGGCATCGATGTGCCCTTGTTCCATTCCGCTGTCAAGGGATGGGAACTCAGCTACGCCCGTGGGAATCAACCGCAGCCAACCCCATGACCAACAACTACTGGAGCTGCGAGCTCAGCCTTGAAGCGCGTGCTTCTCCAGTTGTCATCGTACGTCCACCCATTCATAAACAGCTAAATGATGCTGTAGTTTCAGAACTCCTATGTCAAGTGTCATGGCGGCATGCCGCGGAACTGCATAGTGTTGTTTTTGTTGGAAAAGGCTGTATGTCAGGAAAGTGCTCCCGGGCTACTCCTTGTTAACGATGCGAAGGCGACCACTTGCGTCCATACAGTCATGGAGCCAATGAGCCTTTTAAATGCCACGACGTGGTTTTTGAAGTTGCCTCCACCTGAAGGTTTTGATGGACAGGAGGAGGTCGAACTGGCTGTTGGTACTAACTACTACCCTACGGTACCGTAGTACCCTACAAAATGCGAATTGAGCCGACAAACAACTGCTTTGAAACATATACATATTACATAATGGTAATATGTTGTCCCTTGTACCTGACCGAACTATTTATATAGATGATGGAAAAGGCGCTAACCCCCACGTGTCCGACAAGACTCCGAACCCCTCCGCCGCAGTTAGGCCTCATCCCAGGTACTACTACCGGCGGCAGAACCCTGAAAGTGGAAGCATTGGACGCCCTGCGGAGTGCCACTTGAGCTTTTCAGAACCCTCACGTCTTCCTTCTCTCTTCTCACACAAACAAACAACGCATCCACAGCCGAGCGCACAATTCTGAAAACCCTACCAACTTCACGCCACCTTTCATGATGACCGACCCCTGTGCACTCAATAACCTAGCAGTGCAATGCTTATGCAACAGTGATTACGATGAATCTATCTCATCATTGACCAAGGCACTGAGAAGCGTCAAGGCTGTAATGTCTGGAGAGTCGTCTCTACCACGAGATTCTCCTTGCAATTCCCAAGCCATGGACACTGACGATGCCGATGATTCCACAGGCTACCAATGTAACTTTGTATCCTTCGAGTGCACTGCATCCTTCCAAAAGACTCTCTTTGCTGGAAGCACTCGAACTCTCTTCCGAGATCCCATCTATATGACAGCTTCCAACACGTTGGATCCAATGATGGTTTGTGAGGTGGCGTCTTACGCGATCCTGTACAACCTTGCGCTTTCCTATCATCTCAAGGGAATGACCATGGAGGATTCAGAAGATCGACTTCCCCTTCTACGTAAGGGATTGACTTTGTACGAACATGCACATCACATTCTATCCAGCAAAGTGTTGGATGTTTCCTTGATTCACGCCATGGCGATTGCCAGCAATCTAGGGCACATACATCACCTACTGGGGGACGAGACAAGATCACGTCTATGCTTCCAACATCTTCTGTCAACTATTGTATATGTGGTAAACTGTGGTCAATTTGGGGAACACATGGTTGTCCCCGATGGCTTTTTCTCGAACGTGATGCCTCTGTTAGGCACTGGTGGAACCGCCCCAGCGGCATAGTTCTCTCCCTCACGTACAGCACCCTGTTAAAGGATCTACTACTATAGAAATCTCAATTTTGTTTCAAAACTACTCTTTACGTTTACATCTTACAACAATCCCATGGTTGATTCCGACGGATTCGTTTCGCAGCATAGCATTGCCAACCCTGCCCCTTCTCATTCCTTCTTGGTTTATTCTTGGGTTCGTGTAGGATTGAGAGAACATTTTGCGAATGGGTCGCTGGAGTACCGGTCCGACTGAACAGGGCTTATAAAGCTTCCATTCCAAACTTGCAGTGTCACCTCAGCAGCATTCCCACAGATAAACTACGACGGCGCCAGGAGCATCAAACCATAGATTTACACGATGTGGTTTCTCGGCCTTCCTCCATTTTGGAAGCCGGATATCTTCCTTTTCACGGCAACAGTACGAGTATATAAGCAATAAATTGTACGAACGGTCTCGAAAGAGATTAAGTGTGACATACTAAGTACATCCCAGTCCACAGGGCAATGAGAACCAAATTCAAGTGACCAATATTTCTCCTAGTGAGGGATTTAGTTGCACACATGTTAAGCAAGGTCTAATGACGCGGACGCCTGATTATAGCCCTGTTCAAAATGCAAGCAGTTTCGACCACCGTCATAACCTGAATAGTGACCTTCAAGAAGCATCCAGTATATCCTGGGACATTTTGTGGTTACCGACCCGAACCTTCACGCTCAAACCCATAGTATGACAAAAACCGTTTCGATGCTAATGTGGTGTAAAGCAGTTCTCTCTGGGGTACGACGGTACTAGGTACATAAAGTAAGTACCGTACTGCAAACGACGTTGGTACTGCACTGCAGTAGTTTCATCATTATGCTTTCTACACCCACCGGATGATGATGATGTTGTACTCAACCAAAACCCCGACCAACATTGCAGCCTCCATCGATATCCCAGGTACCGTTTCGTGAAAGTCGAATGTTTTCTATGTTTTCTTGTCTTTCTTCTTCAAGAAGAGGGCGAGAACGTTTTGAATTTTTAACGAAAAGTGGTGATGGATGAATGAGACAAGAAGTGGATTCCCACCACCCTAGACCTGATGAACGAATGAGGCTTTCGGATTCCACCCGGTACGTCACGTTCACCAGCTACTACCGCATCCATTCCCCAGGGGAAAATGGTGACGAAAAGTTTCAACTACACGATTTCTCACGCTACTACTGTAGCTTTAACGCGAACGATCTTTGCTGGTGGTAGAAAATGACAATGAATCTTCTAATATCACGCATCGTTACACTGTCGGTAGTAACGCCATCCGTCCTCTCCCTCTAGTAGAGGTTGTAGAGTACCGGTAGAACAAATACAGATGACAGTCCAACAGTAGTTACCACTGCCATCCTCAAGCGCCAGAAAGGTACAAGAGAACCGACAAAGTTACCGACAACGAAATGTCAATGGTGCAACAGAGCAGTGGGTACTTGGGAGAACATGCAGTGACATGGTCTTCAGAGGGGTACAGATGGAAGTGATGCAACAGGTCGACAATGCCGTGAACGCCCACTGATAACGGAGCTAGGTAGATGCTGTCGTTCACATTTTTCATACAGTAGGTGTAGAAATACAAGAGAACAAGGCATGTGACGGATTCTTGAACAAGCTCAATTCCATCGCCTATGATGAAAGCAAACGCCCAATACACTCCTGGCATGATGGTCGCCATCATGATGGCAAGCTCGGGGTTGCCAGATAAGAATACGATCACGGCTACGATGGCGCCCACCCCTATCCAGCCAAGGAAGCCAAGCTTCTCGAAAGCATTTTCTTGACGTTTGACAACAACCACCATGGTGAAATCTGTGACACTCACAACGTCGTTCTGCCACAAGTCGTGTGGAGCCTTGGTGGCGGTTCCACGACACAAGACTGCACTGGGGACTGGGGATCATCCTATGGATCTAAAAAATGAGGTTTCTAACAGCTAGGTAATGAAGCATGACAGCATGACTAAAGTGTATAGAAAACTGCCCAGCACAAGAAAAACTCCTCCACCACGATTCCAAAGACACAGGCAATCAAATCCTTCCCACTAACGCTGACTGCGTATTCGTCGCCTAGCAGACGTTCAGTCAACAAACCAACTGAGCCGTCGGCTTGGCAATGAACACACAGTCAGCGGTAGCGGCTAGTAACACCTGATTGACTATGTCTTCCGAAGCGGGTGATTCAAAAGACACAGGCAATCAAGTCCTTTCCACTAACGCTGATTGCGTATTCGTCGCCTAGCAGACGCTCAGTGAACAACCAACTGAGCCGTCGGCGAGGCAATGAACACGCAGTCAGCGGTAGCGGCTAGGAAGACCAGATTGACTATGTCTCCCGAAGCGGGTGGGTTGCATTCACCACAGTCGCCGCAATCGACTGATAGGTCTTGTCAAGCCAATCTGGAAGTGTCAACTAGCAGTGCCCCAAGGACTATCATTGAGTAAAAGCACCAAGAATTGAATTGTCTGTCCCTCGTGCCTACGTACAGCTGGTGTTTCCACCCACAAACACTTACCAATTTTTGGGCTCCCATCTTCGTGAACTTCCAAGCGGCCACGGGCATCAAAGAAAAAGTTAGAAGTCACAAAATCCATATCAAGACTTACACCACCACCCAGAATTTCAAGTACAACTTTCACAAAAGGATCGTTCCGACAAGTATGTCCCTCCTTTGGTGCACCACATCGACCGCAATTGTATTTCTTCCCAGTGCTCCGGGGTTTTCGTTTCACCTTTCTCATTTGTTTCATCAATTTCTTGAGGTGGCCCAACACTTGCTTCTCTGTCGGCCTACAAATGTGAAATGCCTTCATACGTCGGCATTTTCCACACCTATAGTCTCCACGCTTCTTGGATTTCGACAGGTGGCCGCTCCCATTTCGCTGATTCTCATACCATCCATGGAGATCAATACCATATTTCAGCCGAAATCTGGTGGAAATCTCCTTCGATGGTCGAGGGAGCAGGGATTCCGTGAACTGTTGGATGGCTAGATTGTTACGAACAAACTCTAGGCCAAGGGGGCCTTGAGTGCGAATGTACCAATGCAAAAACCCCACCTCATCCTTTTCAACAAGACTCCGATCCTCGCAAACCCAGTCTTCAAAAACAGACCAGTTCAGATCAAATTCCTCCAACAGATCGTCCACGTTGAATTGATCACCCACCGGCGGATCCCCCAAAGAAAGCTCACTCATGGTTGGTTCCAGAAGAAATGGAAATCCAACGGAGCATCTGATAGAGGAACCAAGAGGTAGCTCTCCTCAAAATCCGAAATGGGCCCATTGCCGCAACGGAAATCGGAACTTGGAACGACTCTGTCGGATTTTCCTGCACCTGACCACACGTTCTATCCTTCCTTGACTCAAACCTTGGGAAGGGCACAGAAAGCATAGCTCGCACCAGCCCTTCCAGTGAAACGACGAAAAAAGTCAAAATATCCGGTATCCTAGAGTATCAGTAACAGAGCTACGAATAGAACGTTAATGGGCTCTCATCAATGCCAATCAATCAATCAATCAGTCAGTGGGTCAATGGACCCTTTTCTCAAACCCAATTCATGAATACCATGTCTGAAAGCATCGTTGCATTGTCCAAAGGATCGATACGCACTCTGTGACAATCGTATGTGTTTGTGGCTCGATAACCATCCCTAGAATGGAAACCTGTTGCCAATGTGGAGCCTGTCGACAAAGAAAAACACATGAGATTTCCGACGCAATGATCGAGAGCAATCCTTGTATCTCACCCAGCAACCAACCAACCAGCCAAACATCAATCAATCCATCCATCCACTCCCCTCCATCCAACCAGCACAACACACTATTATTATTATGGTTTCTCAGAACATGTTGGAACAAAATGATTCTTTCACAGGGCCTGTGAAGCCCCACTCAGTCGAAAGATGGTTAAATTTGCAAAATTCTTCCTTGAAACTTGTGTGTGTTGTGCGTACGTATATACAAATATATATGTTTGTGTGTGGTTGTGTAGGATGAACGAGTATGGCCTATGGTGCATCGATTGTAGTGGTTGGGGGTCCCTGCGGACCAACGTTACGAGTTGGACGGAGCGCTTGTTGTAAAATCTTACCTGCAAGGAATGGAGGAACTCTGATCAAGTCACGGAATGTGAAGACACTTTCATGAGGAAAACGTTGTTTTGTTTGGACCGCATCCCACGCGGCGCAATACAAGTACTGTACTTTATGCCATTGTTGGATGGTGGTGATGGTGGTGGTTGTAGGAATGTTGTGATGAGAGAGAAACCTTTCGTGGACGACGGTGGTGGTGGCCTCCTTCCGCACGAAGGACACACGAGACTGTCGTATGACTGGCATGACTGCATCGGAGCTGGAAAATCCAAGAGGTACGACACGAGGGACGACACCTCGCTTCGGATCGGCGGGTTGAAGATTGGCTGGCGGTCAGGGCGTCCCACGTACAAATGTACGTATCCCGGTAGGGATAGGAAAGATTTGCGCAATGCGAAGACCGCAGCAGGTGAAGGATCTGGCCATGGCTCCACCACCTCGCTCGTTGCTCGTTCATCACCAACTCGAGTACTGTGCTACATCCAAGTCGCCGTCGATTACTACTGTAGTTTAGACAACAAACAACCATGTCCATTTACGCTCGTATCTTCGCTGCTACCAGCAAGCGCATGACCTCCGCTGCTGGAGCTTTCGCTACTCTTCCTGCCAGTGTCGTCTGGGCCTTCCCTGCCGTCGTCGGAGGAACTTGGTTCATCTGGGACGCTATCACGCCAGAGATCAGGGAATCCGTCGGTCTTTACTGGGACCCTGATGCCGTTGTCAACCGAGTTGAGGCTGAGCGCGCCCAACGCCTAGCAGCCAAGGAGGCCCTCAAGCCTGCCAAGGAAGCCGAGAAGGAGGAAGAAGAAGAGGAGGAAGAGGAAGAGGTCACCGTTGAGGATGTCGAGGAGGCTATCAACGATGCCATCGAGGCTGCCGAGGATGCCGGAGAGGAGGAAGAAGAAGAAGAGGAGGAGGAAGAGGCCCCCAAGCCCAAGAAGAAGAAGGTTGACTTCAAGAAGTTGACCCTTCAAGAGAGGTGGGAATACTTCGCTGAGACCTCCACCACCCCCGGAGAGGACGACGACGATGTAAGTTTGGAATTCGCTGGTTTCCCTTTTTGTAGTATTGTATTCCCATCGTTTCACCCTCAATGATCTAACCCTTTTCCCTTTACCAATTCTTTCCATCTACGAATCCAGGATGATGATGATGACGACGATGATGATGAATAAGCACTAGATTGAGAGCTATTCTATGCTGAAGAGGGAGTTTTCGTTGTCCCGAGTTCTCAGTGAGAGCCGCATTTGTCTCTTTCTGGGGACCCACTCCCTTTCATTTGTCTCGAGGGTTAGATAGTTAGCTACTGTTGACCTTCTAGTCGTTTCCTTTGTCTTGACACACCTTTGTCGCGCTTGCTACAATACCGGTAGATGGGGTTCCAAAAAGAGCTCTTCTTGTTTACATGCTTTGTAGTGTAGTAGATCTCTCGCTTTGTCTTGTCTATGGGACAAGGTGCTCGTACAGTAGTCATTCATTCTACAAAAGCATGGGCGGGATGGTGGAGGGATGTTCCTCCTTCATCGCGAGAATCGACAGGGACCTACTACCGTAGAACTCCCTTCACCTGACTACCATTACTGCCATTCGAAATCTTAAACATATAAATTAGGAAGAAGGAGATATACAGTCCATCGTCATGCTGCACTCTGGCTGGAGATTCTTCTTCTTTAGCGATCGATCTTAAAAGCAAGACAGCAAGATTTCTAGTAGGTACTTCTACTGCACTAGCTAGAAATGTTACTCCTGAGAGAACAAAGAAATGCTCCTACCCAACTGCCGTCTCTATCGGTGTTCCCGCAACTTTTTTTGTAGCATTATTAGTATATTTTGCATTCATTGCATCATGGGAAGAAATAGAAGATTCGATGCCACCCTTCCCCCAATCCCACCCTATGTCGTTCAGTCCTGCGAGATTGGAAGCCTCCGGACTCCGGAGTCCGGAGTTCAGAGTTAAAAGTATAATAATATGATAGCATCCTTTATATACATATACAATACATATGATTCTTTTCTACGAGTACTTATGTTTGAGCAAAAATCCGCGAGCTTGACGATTGACGAAGTAGTAGTCGTGAACAACGGGCTTGTGCAATGGGAGTTCATATTCTATCATAGGTTCACGCTCCAGGAAACCAGGCACAACGACGCGTTTTGATTGGGAACGGTATCAGCGCGGAAGCCCTCCCAGTGGTGGGTGATTCCCGTTTTTCCTTCCACCTACTCTACAACACCTAGAGAACTGTTATTAATAGCTCTTTATCATAGAAGAAAACGGGAGGTTTAATTAGCTTCCTCGATAAATACAGTTTCCTCTTGGTGAGGTTCATTTCCAATTTCAACACGGGCTTGGGGATAGTTGTCGCACTGGCTGATGAGATCGACACCACTTTCCTACGGAATGTGGAAAAAGTGTAACTGAGGCCAGTCGAACGTCAACCACATCGCTCAGGGAATTCCCAGTGGGGTCCAAGGGTGCCATTTAGGGTTTCCTGAAAAGTAGAGACCGGCCCCACCGAAAGCATGTGTAATCTTGGTTGCGAAGCGACATGGTGTCAAAATGACAACGGCTCGCACATCTTGCTTTTTACTACCTTCACATGCTCGTATGAGTAGAATACCTTTCATGTCGAAAACGGAAGGTTTGATAAAACCTCACTGGTTGGTTGACACGTGCGAACTGGCCCCTTGATGTTCAATCCAAGTCTCACGTAGAGAGGAAGAGCACGGGCCTATTCAACCTTTTTGGCAGAAAATTTCTGCCTCATTGTATTCAGGTGGACTTCCTGCAATAGGGAACGCGGGCTTAAGATTAGCGAACGAGCTTTTCGATTTCCACCGCCTTCGTCTCCATAATAGCAAGCGCCCGACCACAACCGCTTCACTGGGTGGTTGACGGACCCAAGTAAATCTTCTCACAAACTGAGAAGCGCCAAGAAGAAACCTTCAACACGCTTGGTATTTCCATTCATTACAGACCATGGACAACCAGGCTTTTCATCAAACAACACAGCAACTTGTTGCACTAATCAACACAGGAGCAGGAAGACTCCGAAAGCAACAGTATGAAGAAGCTATTGGGTACTTCCAACAAACTCTAGAGGCTACGCAACGCTTGCTTAGCCAAAGCCAGCACGCTTCTGTGCTCACCGACCTAGATTCTTGCCCATGTAGTGGGCACTCCACACCGCGTGTGGCCATGAGCTTCTTGTATGCTCCCCCTACAGCGGCGTCCTCACCGCAACCTTGTACTGATTCCGCCAAGTTCGTCTTTGAAGGTCCATTGCAAATAGACCGCATTGACGCTAGCACCTTCCTAGACAACCGGTCTTTGTTTGTTGTCTTGTCTTCCATTGCCCTGGTGGCTTTGTACAACCTAGGGTTGTCCAATCACCTCAGTGGCCTTGACCAACAGTGCGAGCTTCGACTTAAAAAGGCGGTCAAGTACTACCAAAGCGCCTATGCCCTCCAACTCCAGGGCGCCGTTCGGGAAGCGTGCACCAGCCTGCTTCCGGTCATGGCCATTCTCAACAACATGGGGATGATCTTTTTGATTTTGGATAAGCCAGTGGACTCGCAAAAGTTCCTATGACGGCTCCTTGTCGCCATGGCCGGATTGCGTGAGATCCGCTACGAGGGATTGGTAAATGTTCATTGTCTCGAGGTGCAACACTCCCTCGAGGGCTTTTGGGGCAATGTCACACGGTTGATCCTCCGGGACCCAAACACTGCACCTGCCGCATAGAGCATTGTATACAGAAAACACCTAGATAATGCGAATAGCGAAGTTTTTGGAAAAAGTTCTAGTAAAGCAAAACGTGTTGTTACTTTTTTAGAAGGTGCGGCGGCGGCAGCAAGGTCACTCCAACCAAGCATCATGTTGTTGGTTGTGGAGGGACGACGATTGGAACGGAACAAGAGCAAGATGTTTGTATGAACGAGGGGGCAATCGCAAGAAGAAGAAAATCATTGTTGAAAACAGTTCATGTTGATGGAAAAACCAAGTCATCTCCCCATGCACCACCAGCACCTGGTGCAAGCTGCGTCAAAGACCCCTTGGAGCCGAAAGCATCCAGGAAGAACAATTGTGTATCGTCACAGTAACCATATTTCATCACAAAAGTCCTATTGTGTTTCTACAAAGACCTGGGTCATTCGTGTCACCCTTTTCTTTGGACGCCCGAAAAAGTGCATACCATATTCAAAGATCTCCTATAGGCGGGAAAGGACCTTCTCCTTTTTTGGAGACTACAACTCTTACTGCATGACTAGTAGTTGTTCTTTCACGTTCGTTCTTGTATTCGTTGTACTAGCTGGTGCCAGGATCCAACATTGGTATCATCCCGTATCTTCCAGAACTGTTGGGATTTTGGGATAGCAACGATTTGTACAGGTGTAGGATGGTGAAAGATCATGGCAGAAATATCGTGACCCTCCAGATGTTCCAAGTAACCACCAGGTGCTATCCGTTCCTTGGACAAAGGAGCTTCTTCCAAAATGAACTGTACCAAATCAGGACCCATAAAATAGAGTTGACTTGACATGTAGAGATGCACACCTTCGTACTCATTGCCCCAAAAGCCCTCTATCCGAGGTAGATCTGTCTCACTGATAGGATTCAATCTCATTTCCTGTGTTTCACTACTCATAGCCCCCAATGTTTCCCGATGACTTTTGGGATCCCACATGGCCTTGTCGCGGAGTGCCCCACCAAAAATTCCCTTGTGAAAGGGAGCAGGCCACAAATGACTCTCGACAAACTGGGAAAACTTGTCCAATTGAAGCAATGTATCGGCTCCGACTTTGATGTAATAGTCTATAGATGGCTTTTCTTTCATTGTTTTGGAAACAAATCGTATGGCAGCCAGAGCCTTTTTCAAACCCTCCTGGTCCCTGTAGAACAAAAGAACGAGCATCAGTACCTTCGGGTAAAAACTTAACAAAACGAACATAACTTCTTGACATTACGTACACACAATTCAGTTCGGTCACATCCAAATCCTTCTCCCCCGAAGTAGTCGTCTCTGTGCTGGTATCCTTGCCAACCAAAAATGTATACGTCCAAACACACTGATCGTTCCAGGCTCCCAGCGAACACCACCGAGGATCTGTCATGGTAATGTCTCGAAACAATGTTCGATAATATTGTCGTTGTGCTTGACCTTGTATATCATTGGAAGAAAAGATTCCTAACAGCGCTGTGGGTGTTCGAGGAACCAAAATCTCCTGTGAAGGATGAATTTGGTTTGCAGCATGGTGTTTGTTGTTGGAGCGTGGTTGTTGTTCTTGGACAGAAGAAAGATTGGTCGTTTGTCCATGAAATAGCAGGTAAGTTGTTACCACTACCAATGAAAGGATGGAAAGCGGAGCTTTGAAACGAGAAACTGTCGTGGACATCTTTGTTGGGATGATGGTAGGAGGAACAACGACCATCCTGTCGGTGGAACAAACACCAATGCTTGTTGTTGTTGATGCTGTGTTGTGTTGTGTTAATGATGATGGCTAAATAAATAACAAGGGAACTCAAACAGACGTTACGAAACGGGCAAGTTTTGTTTAGAGCGGAAAGCCCGCAGTAGCAGCAGTGCCACGTGGTAAGCCACCATTGGCATGTGAGAGCTCGTTCGTTTGAAATTCGAGCTCGTCGCTGCCAACAACAACGACTCTCTTCAGCCAAACAACCGCATTACCGCACCACAGTACGAGTACCCAGGTAGTTGTGTTTGGGCTGCACTTGTAGGCCTTGGAAAGGAAGGCATTGTGATAGACGAAAAACAATGAAAGTATCAGGGATTGTGACTGCCTCGTGGTTGATCTTGCAAAGTGGTTTGGTTTCTGCAGATGCCACACAAACCATCGAGATTAGTGACCGTTGTTATTACCAGGATACATTGTACAACTCACATGAAGAGGTTACAGCTGTCCTGCTTTCGGTACGCGGGGGAGAAACATCATCCGCGGGATGGCGCAATTGGTTTCAAAAGATGCAACCATCCTATCGTTCTTCCTTGGAAGATCAATTGATTCATTTGGAACAACAATTGCGTGTCGCACACAATGAACTCAATCGTTTGCGAGAGCAACACAAGGATCGTTTGCCTTTGCCTCATCCCCTGGTCAAACGGAAAACGATGGAAACCGAAGCACGGGCCTATCAACAGCGTATTCAAACCATGCAATCGCAAATTCAGCAGTTGGAGGAAATGAAGGCTGAATTGCAGGAACTATTGACGGATGGAGCATCCCGCATTGAACAGTTGCAAGAAAAGCTAAAGCAACAACAAGATTTGACCAAAGAATTGAAGGAAAATTATGAACAACAGATTGAAGCTTTGAAGGAACGGATTCAAAAGACAGAATCACTACAGAAAGCACAGTTGGAAGCTCTTGTGGAGGAACGAGTGGCACAGGCTACCGAGGCGGCCCGTCAGGAGGCCTTGTTGCAAGTGGAAGCAAGAGTAAATGAGGTGACCCAACGACTTCAAGCGGAGCATGCTGTGGCAATGAAGCAAGAAAAAGCTGTTTCCATGAAAGCCATTGAAGCCGAAAAGAACAAGATGAGGCAGTTGGTCAAGGCACTCGCTATTCGGGAAAAGAAATTGCTAGCACAAGCGGAACGACTTCAACCAGGCATCTCCATGGGGGAGAAGCAAGAAGAAACGACGACGGAAGAACAAAGATCACAGGGGATCCCCATTCTTTCCTCGTTGTCATCCTCCTTCAAAAAGCCACAAGCACTCCCAACGACACGTGGATCCCTGTAATCAATGCCATGGCAAAGTGCTCCAGCAGAATGCAAAAGCAATACGCCCTGGCTTGGATTGCCTTTTGCAGCTTGAAGCTATTTTCAAGACAACTACTACCGCACTACTGGTACTCAACTTGGAAATAGAACGCCAAGGGAAAGTTGGATAATTCAGACGTGTACTGGAGTTAATTGTGTATAAAGAACGGCACAACTTCTATCAATATCTTTGGATTTTATTTTACGAACCCACCCAAATCGTGGGCTCCAAATGGCTAGATGGCGAGGCGCCGTATCTTTTCCTTCTACTCTCCATGGCGCAGTGTAGAGTTTCGTACCAACTACGTATCTCTATCAGTGCCAAACAAGAGAAGTTGGTCCCCAATTCAAGTCGCATTGATCAAATGGGACTTACTGGGGGAAAGTTGGATCGTGTCGAGCTGTTCTGAACACTCGACTGTGTCAAACGTGCAGAGTGTTGCGCTTCGTGGCGCGTCTGAAACATCAGAAAGATTTTGAATCAAGGCATGCATGCACCGCCGCCGAGGAGATCCACATGCTCACAAAATAAGAATTCAATTCAACCAACAAACAACTAACCAAGCAGCAACATGACTCTCAACACTACTTCGTATGATGAGAAACCAGTCGAATCTGCTGAAAGGTATTGTCCATTCAGCCGACGCCGAGGAAGTGAGCAGCAACAGAACAGCAACAACCAGAATTCCACAGAACAAGTGGCTCTCTTGGAACAAACCGGAAGTCCACCTCCAACATCTCGACATGAACATCACCATCGTGGTGGATGGTGGGGTCATTCTCATTCCTACGAAGTTGCCAACAGCGACAGCAGCTCGAACAATGGCGGAGTGCCAGCTCCCTATGCTGGGGCACCACCTCCTTACAACCACCACTATGAGTACAATCATGGAGGATGCGGATGGCGAAAGCACCGTCGTCAAATGGAAGAGGCCAAGAGAGTTGCCGACGTGATTGGAAAGAGAAACTTTGCAGATGAAAAGATTTTCCAAGGTGGCAACCAATTGATCCC
The DNA here is from genome assembly GCA_016586335.1 of Nitzschia putrida. Lineage (NCBI taxonomy): Eukaryota > Bacillariophyta > Bacillariophyceae > Bacillariales > Bacillariaceae > Nitzschia > Nitzschia putrida. Next base: position 307,332 of record BLYE01000003.1, read on the forward strand.
AGCCAGTGTTGGATACGGATTGCTCGTTGGTGGAGCAACCTTTTTGGCGTTGGGTATCCCTGCTCGTATGTTCGGACGCTACCATCATTCGTTCCGCTTTGGATTGAGGCTATTTACCATTGTTCCAGCCATTGCAGCCGGAACCACCTATGCCAAGCGATATGAAACCCTCGAGAATCTCAAGATCATTGGAACACACTTGTCTCCCCACGAACCCAGTGCCAACGCGGATGCCCTCTGTCGTCATCCTCTTATTGTGAAAGCCATGCAAGACCAAAAGTTCAGGGCAGCTTCGCACTACGGCGAAGATTTCCCACCTCATTCTGGAGGATGGTTTTTGAAAGGAAGGATCATGACCGAGTACAATCGCGTTTTGGACAACTGTCGCGAACGCAGCATGATCCTTGCCAAGAAAGAGCAAGCATTCGCCAAGTAACTCATCGTCGGCGAATGAACAACGGGACCACAACAATCTCATGGAGAAAGCATGGCATGGTATCCCAGTAGGAGTTTCATAGTACTATTAGGTGATTTGTATGGAGTTTTCTTCTCGTGTATTAGAGTAATGTCGTCTGGTTGACACGCAACAATGGAGATGGTGCTCTTCTTCTTGTGGGCTTTTTCATGGTCTTCGAGCTTTTTGTTGCATTTTCCATTCCCTAATGAGATGGAAATGAATCTCGTTCTTTGTCGAAGGTTGAAGGGTATCTTTCTGCCCATGATTGGACGCCCTATTGTTGCAATGATAGCCGATTGTGACTTTGCCACGCCAATATTCCGGCACTTTGACCCAACAACGAGAACATCGCAGTTTTCGATATAAGGGATGCCACAGTGACACCATCGCAAGCACGAGATTCCACCCTTCTCATAGCCATATCTTGTTGAAAATTACATGGGATTCCAAGACAATGCGAAGGGTGATGACACCGTGAGAAGGGAGAATCCATTCTCTCAACAACTGGAGATCCCCACAAAATCAATTTTCACATCAAAAATACTACTTCGACTGCTCTAGAGTCTTTAGATTATTCAAAATCGCCATGATGAAGAGCGTCTTTCAAATGAGCAAGGCTGTAGTGCCCTCTATTAGACGCACAGCCCTTCGCTCCCTTGCAACTCAAGCCCAAAACCAACAATCCAATCAAGGCCGTCAAGGTAATTGGTACGAAGGTGCCCTTGGAATGGCCTTGGGTGTCGCTACCGCAGCGACAATCTCAATGACAGAACGAGCTCCCCACTACCCTCAACCTCCTGAAATGATTCCAACAAATGAAACTCCTACCACTCTTACAAAAGCTCCAGAGGTGAATCAACCCCCTGCACGTCCAGACCTACCGTTGTTCACCCGGGAGGAAGTCGCCGAGCACTGTGACGAATCTAGCCTTTGGTACACTTTCCGCGGAGGCGTCTACGATTTGACCCCTTTCTACGAAGGACATCCCGGTGGTGCTCCAGTAAGTCAGCCATACCTCACATTTCATTGTCTTTTGACAACATGCTAAATTTCTTGCATTGATTCTGCCGTTTTAATCGACAGCGACTTTTGATGGCTGCAGGCCAAGACTTGGAACCCTATTGGGAAGTTTACCGTCAGCATTTGCGTGGGCATGTGCTGGACTGGATGGAACTTTACCGAGTAGGAACCTTGGCCACCAAGGAGGAAGCTGAAGCTGCCAGTCATTCATTTCAATTTGGTGATGCATATGAGGATGATCCAGCCCGTGATCCCAATTTGCTCCCTTGTACTCAAAAGCCATTCAATGGAGAACCTCGCATTGATTTGTTGACCCGTGACTACATTACTCCCAATGAACTCTTTTATGTTCGCAACCACTTGCCGGTGCCCAACGTTTCTGCCAAAGAATATCGTTTGATTGTCCGAGGAAAGGGTATTTTGCCCAAAAAGTTCAAGTTTACCTTGGATGATTTGAAAACGAAATTCCCAAAGCATGAAGTTATCACAACACTCCAATGTGCTGGAAACAGGAGAGAGGATTTGCACTACGAAGAAAAGCGAGAATTCCTTGCGCCTCATTGGGTTGTCGGAGCTATTTCGACGGCCAAGTGGGGTGGCGTCAAAATTCGGGATGTTTTGAAGCATTGCGGGCTGCCAGTCGACGAGATGGCACTCGGTGAGTTGGAAATCCCTGGATTGGAACATATTCAGTTTGAGGCATACGACCATGACGAAACTGGTGTTCACTACGGTGGAAGCGTCCCCATCGACAAGGTTGTCGATGGATTGGGAGATGCCATTTTTGCTTACGAAATGAATGATGAACCACTCCCTCGCGACCACGGTTACCCCGTCCGTGTGATTCTTCCCGGACATGCTGGGTGCCGTCAAGCCAAGTGGGTACACAAGGTTATTCTCAGTGACAAGGAATCTGACAAGTGCTGGCAACAGAAGTCATACCGTCATTTCGCCCCCGATATTACCTTCACCAAGGATTTGGCTCATTGGCCCCCAGAACGCCTCGACCAAGCTCCCATTTCTCAGTTGATGCCCGTCCAATCTATCATTTGCAACCCTCCTCAAAATACATTGTTGGGAGGAAAGAATTGCACTTCTGTAACTATCAAGGGAGTTGCATGGTCTGGCGGTGGCAAGGGAATCCAACGCGTAGATGTTTCTATCGACGGTGGAAAGAACTGGACTGCAGCCGAACTCTACAAGCCTATCAAGCAAAAATGGAACCGTCAATGGGCTTGGACTCAGTTCTACAAGACCATCGAATTGCCAAAAGAAATTCAAGAGAAACTAAAGCGCGGTGAACATGTCAAGCTTGATCTTACCTCCAAGGCCTTGAACTCCGATTTCAACGTGCAACCCGAGCGCATGGAACCATACTGGAATGCACGAGGAATCGCCATTAACCACTGGTACCATGTCAATGTAAGGATATACCGACTATGTCGCAACAAGCCGTGTTTTCCTCTGATCATGTCAAACTCACCATTCTCGATGTATTTCCCAGGTTACCTTGGATCCCAAGACAAATGCTGGAATTGTCATGCGTGATGATTCCCCTGTGGAGTTCGGTGGCAACACCCCTTCTGGAGGAAAGTTCGCTGAACCATGGAACATGCACGGATGGACTGCAGATCCCGAGCACGACGGTGACTCTGGATTCAAGATCAAGTCTCAAACATACTACAGCGAGGATGCTGAACGCAAGGCTCGCATCAAGAAGGAGGTCGAGAAGTGCACCCCACCTGATGACGGTGATGATGACGACGATGATGATGACGATGATGATGAATAGAGGAACAATTTCAGTGATAACTTGTAGTGGTACCTGTATTTCATATCATTTCATTACGATGACCGACCTAGCGCTTACGTTCACCCTTTTGAGCTCGTTTTCGCCGCTCCTCCTTTTGTTGTTCCTTGCTTTGTCTTTGCTCCTTCGTCTTTTGCTGTTCCTCCTTCTTTGTTTGGACCTTTTGGGAGCGATTTTGTCTAGCAGCATCCAAATTTGCCTGAGCTGCATGTTGTCGGTTGGTCACCACCTCGTCGCCATCGGGGCCTCCGCCGCCTCCACCCTCTTCGTCGTCTTCTTCGTAGGCAAATCGACTCAACAATGCTTTCTTCGCAGCGCTATCCATGGCAGGCTTTTGCTGACTTGCAGTCTCCTCCTTCTTCTCCAGTTTGGCTTTGGCCAACTGGGCTTCCATTTCACTAATATTCTGCTGCCGCAGTGCCTCTTCCTTTTCTCGTCGTCTATCTTGATCCAATTTGAGCTGAGTCTGGATATCCTTAGACAAGGTTTCCCACACGTCTTCTCCTAGATCCTCCAGTTCCGTCGATGCCGCGAGGAGTTCCATGAGTTCGGACCATTCATCAGAGGTCTCCTCTTCAGATGCAGCGCCCAAAATGTAGTTCCCGTAGGTTTCGGCGTCCAATCCCAACTCGGGCAAACGACGTTCCAGAAATGTAACAAGATTCAAATGATCTTCTCGCTTATCGTCTTCAATGTCCATTGTGATGATCTTCAACAACTATGGTTAGGAGAAAACGGAAGACTGCAACACAAACAGTTTGTGTAATGTTCGTTGTGTCTATGGCTGTTGTGGTGAATAAGTGGCGTAGATTCAGTCATTGTGTGTATATATGAATCCATGATTCCTACCTAAGGAGCCATGATAGGACTCTATGATGCCGCCCTGGGTAGAGTTATCTATGATATGCTGTTTTAAAAAGGATCCCCCGTTTTCCCATGCTTGTGCTGTATTACCAACTAAAATCATTGACTTGCCCACCAAACATTTGCAATGGGGGCAATAATGGCTGGTTTGGCGAGTCAAGTGGGCACAGAGTAAGATGGCTCCTGCGATTCTCAAGTCTTTCCAATAAAAGAGAGCCAATAGAATTCCCAACCAAAATCCAGGTAGAGTGCGCCGACGACGAATTTTGGTGACAATAAAAGGCATGTGGCAAGATGGGCAATAGGAAAGGGTGACTGGTATTAGACTGGACAACTCAAGGGGAGCAATGATTTGAGGATGATTAGGAGATTGTTGAGTTGTTGTCATATATGGAGTAGAGGAGGCAGCGTTAGCGCCAGCCTCCGAGGAAGGATAACTTGAGGGAAAAGTAACAAAGGGAATATAGGATGGATGCGAGGTGGATGTTTGGTTGCCGGTCACTGTGTGAAGGTACTGCTGAAGGATTCCTTCAATGGCCTTGCTTTGAAACAAAACTTGTTTGGGAAAATCAAAAGTAGAGTTTGTTTGGGAGGCTACATGCATCTGATGTTCCAGCTCTTTATGAACCTGAGAAACTTGTTGGATCAGCTCTTTCAGCTGCATCCGCAGTCGATCCATTTGTAACTGTGGATCCTTGGAGTGATGTTTACACGTGGACCAAATTGGATGTTTGCCGTCTTGACCCCCTCGAAGGAACAAAACTTTGGACTTGATCTTCCATTCGGGATGAGACGAAGAGACTATCGAGCGTATCCTCCACTGTGCAATTGAATCGTTTGTGGTGTCAATGGCCCTGCTCCTCGTGGATGAAGTCGAAAGCGAATTCACGGAACACATGGCAGGGACATTGAAAATACAGACCATTGTGACGAGGAACAACAAACTGGGAGTCGATGCTATCCACTTGCACGACAACATCTTTCTACAGCAATTGTGATGTGTCAACGCCTGTGTGCAATGCAAATCTTCAGTATTCGTAGCTTGGACCCTTCTATTGCACGGAATTCAGAAGCTCGAAAAGCATTGCAGAAGCTCGAAAAGCATTGCCGCTAGCTTGGGAAATCTCCAGTCATGCCAAACGATATCCACGAGCTCTTTTCGAAGAGCTCTCATTATGTTGTGACAACATCAACTTTTTGCACCAATGCGACACAACCTTTCAAACCATCCTGCACCATGACAACGACTTTGCCCGCATCATCGTACCTAGACCCACCCGGCTATAGATACCATCATGGAAGAGGCGAACATTTGCTGGTGCTACCAGATCGAGACCCGAATCGGCCTCAATATTCTTGGCGTTGTTGCCTGTGTTATGGACTGGATTTGTGTGTTTTATGCATGGTGGTTGCATTTCTGGGGTTTGCCTTTTGGCTATGTTACTATCTCTACAATAACTACGATTAATCAAGTCGGATGTACAAAAGAAAAATCTGGTTCGGCACTACCATCCATCAAACATGCCTTTCCCGATGGATCCGTCGCGAGGAATATCTTTTTGCTCTGGAATGGCAACGCCGCGTTCCTTGGCCGTCTCTCTGGCTTCTTGCGTTCGTTTAGCTTCGGCTTCAGCTCTCTCGCGAGCCCTTTGCTCAGAACGTAGCTGCCGTTCTACATCTTCCCCAAATCCCAACTCCAGGTGTCCCTGATCTTCCTCCTTTTCTGGAGCGAGTTGCAAAGCTATTCTTCCCATGCGGCCCGTTCGAAAGTCCTGGAGAACCTTGCGGGAAGCATCTTCAGCGTTTCCATGACACGTGTTGATTGCTATTTTGTGCAAAATTTCTTCACCAGTCAGGTATTCCCCGGTCTGGCTCTGTTCCATGGGATCCATTCGATATCGTTCTAGGCATTTGGCTCTCCACTCGGGTGCTGTGTCCCTCTCTCGACCCATCAAGTGAATGGTCTTGAGCCATTCACAAAGATATGCCGCCACTCCTTGATTGTCGTATGCCGCATCTCCAATACAGTTGCAGGCGGCGAGCAAGAGGGCGTCGGACTGATCCACAATTTTGGCTGGGATAATACCAGGACTGTCCAATAACTCAAACTCTTTGCCTTTTTCTTTTTTCGTGTCCGCCGTCCGAACTCTCATCCATTGAAGACTTCGTGTTATTCCCGGCGTGTTAGCTGTCCGTGCACGCTTGCGACCCAAGATGCGGTTGATCAATGCCGACTATAGCAGTTTCGAAAAAGGTGTTAGTCACGATAATATATACTTGTAGCCAACCTGAAACTTCTCTTTCTCACCTTCCCAACGTTAGGATACCCAATGATACCAACACGGAGTGGACGGGCCTTCAGACCTCTTTGGTCTCGACGGGTTTGTACATGGGCACCTGCTTTGTAGATTGCCCTGTGTAACACATGAATTCCTCGGCTCTCTTTGGCATTCATGAAGAGTACCTCCTCCACTGGAGTCACAGATTTTCCTCCTCGCGAAATCATTGGTTGCACGAGTTCTGGAGTAACGTATTGCAAGCGCTCTTCGCGGGCCATAGAGGCTTGATTGGCAACTTGTGAATTGATGGGAGCTTCGTCCCAGCGTTCCGCTCCAAATTTATCGTACGCATGTTTCCAGGCATTCACGGCTCTAGGAGGGATCATATCCAAGTGCGTCAAAACAACAATTCGTGGTCGTCCCGCACACCATTCTCCAACTCTAGGGTGAGCTGTTGCCTTGCAAGCACGAGCATCTCGGACTTCAACCACAACATCGACGGCTCGCAACGTTTCTGCGAGCTGTCTCTCAGCTTTTGCAATATGTCCAGGGTACCATTGAACCACTTGTCGTTTGTAACTCTCTTCTTCCTCTTCCTCCCAGTCATCGTCACTTGATCTGTGGAAAAGCCGAATTTGGGGAAGGGCATGCGTTGGAGGTGGGGCCACAAAGCTTGGGTTGATCAACTGGGTAGAAGCTAATCGAGCAGACCGCAAAATGGGAGATGATATTTGAAACGCCAACGATCGCCTTGCAACCTGAATTATCACCATGATCAATATTATTGTGTGAACTTTGGCACTTGATTGGAAATTCATGCACTGCTTGATCGGACTCAAATGGATTCTTTCGAACGTTCTTCAGGGGTTCAAAAACTCTCCTTTCACTTTGACGTTCTGGAAGACACCTTGTATTGGAAAACTTTACAAGTTTTACTCGTGATGATATCTTGCTCCCTGCTGATGACTTGTTTTATCTACGGTTGCAACAACAACTGACAAGGGAATGAAGAAGTTTGATGGAGGGTGTCGCCGGGATGTAATCTAGCGGTCCTCGGCCAGACGAGTCAAACGGGAACCATCAACGACTGAGGAACTCTGGCACCTACTGTCAATACAAATTCAGTCCAAACTATCAAAAGATCAAAAGCAATCTCCTTTCCGATGTGTTAGGCTAAGGCAAAGGCCATTCTATCAGAAAGACATCACTGACGATGCAAATCCAGTCCCTACCAGACCTGGCAATAGTCAAAGCTAAAACCTTTCTCTCTACGCTGTGCCTGTAGCTCATCACTGTGTTGATGTTGGTTGACACGTCTAACAGTCCATCTATTTAAGAGCCAAGCCTGCAGATAAAACTGAGAAATGTCAAGGGCCGTAGAATTCAATCTGGCCACGGCTCGTTGGCGCTGAAACAAAACTCATCACATCCACAATGGAGCGCAAGAACCCTCAAGACTTAACCGATGTAGAGACGCGTCATGGGGTGGAGGCACCCCCCTTGCATGAACTACAGATCATGTGAATCCAAGGAACTCTCAACAGCAAGGCCCAGTCTAGTCAGTTGACAACGATCGCGACTGACAAATAGACTATTGGGGTCCTCCTTGGCAAGCCGCTAATTCTCCCCGGATAGAATTTGAAAAGATTCTTTGAGCTTGCCATCAAAACAAACAGCATCATTGAAAGCAACGATATCCTTTCCAAACGAGAGATGTCAAGATCTTTTGATCATCCAAGGATCCACCAAAAGATGAGCTCTGGATTTGTTCTCACAAAATCCAAACGCTGACTCCAGAACCAGCTTCCGAACCAGCCACCAGCCCTACAGCCCTACAGCTCAACCTGTCATACCAACCATGATCATGAAGTGCTTCAACAACGCCGTCGCCGTCTTGGCCCTATCTTCTTCTTTTGCTTTCTCGTCTGTCAAGGCTGGCCGCGCCAGTTGGCCTGACCTTGTTCTCGATGAACACATCCTCGGCATCTCTGCCATTGCCGCCGACTTGTCTGCTTTGGCTTACGAAAGTGCCTCGGACTATGCCACTGGGGCATCCACCTACTCTCACCCCGAGTACGACTTCATCAAGTTCTACACCGATGAACCTGATCAAGTCATTCTTGCCCAGCAGGGTGGACGTTGCTATGTGGCTTTCCGTGGAACCACTCTTACTGTTTCGGACTGGCTCCAGAACTTTGACCTCGGTGACATGGATGTCTACAGGGACAATGATTCCTCCACCGGCGAGTTCTGCGAGTCCAGAATTGGATTTGCCGAGTTCTTGACCACCACCCCCTACGAAGACGCCATTGAGGATCTCCATGATTGCATGGCTGAGTGTTCCGACCCTGATGATTGTTTGGTGCTTACTGGACATTCTCAAGGAGGCGCCAATGCCAACGTTGCCGCTGTTGCCGCGTACAGCTTCAACCCAATCGTCGTGACTTTTGGTCAACCCGTCGCCATTGACGCCGATTGTCCTCTCCTCGACAACTCCCGCTTCTACCGTTACGTCAACTGGTTGGATGAGACTTTTGGCACAGGTATCGGTTTTGACCTTGTCCCATACTTGCCCAACCTTGGTACGAATGCCGCTCACTACGGATACTACATCTTGGTCGGTGAAGATGACACCACCGTCTACTACGCCGGCTACGGACATGAGACTGACTTTTCGGTCAGTGTTGAGGACTGGAATGTATTTGCCCATTTCATGGACGAAAACGACGCTTCGTACAGCTACCAATCTCGCATTGTTGGATTGTCCAACACTTTGCCTGCTACCATTGGAACTGACGGTTCCATTGCAAACACTGCCTGCGAGGAACACTACCCCGAGATGTGTCAATCCAATATCTGCGACTGGAGCTGGTCTGGCTTGGAGTACAGGTGCGATTAAGTACCTGGAAGTTTCAATCCTTGAAAGGGCCTTCCAATGGAAATAGTCCGTAGTAAGTAACGTCGATGACGTAGCGAAAGTTTATTGTTGTCAGGTCCATGCCTCAGTAGTACTGTCTCCAAGAGAGTGACCCTTTCTGTGAAGCCCTTGTAGTAGTTGCCATGAGAAGTCGATGATACGCCATACCATACAACAAACCCGCCAAATGTGTGACATGCGCAACTCTAGAGTGGGGAATCCAACATCCCACAAAACTCAGGAACAACATGCCTTGCAATACATGGCATGCCTGTAAGGTGACAGGAATCACTCCAAATACAAGTATTCTGAAGACTTGATGGGGATCCCAAAGTGCTTGCATAGCCAACAGGCTCATGGTAACACCGGACAAACCCAAGCATGACGCACGGGGTCCCTTTGAGACCAGGAATGCAAGATTGCAAAGGACGGCACTGCTCAATACCAAGGGCCACATTTGCGTCATGATTGTCGCAAGTGTGGTCGGAGGGGGGAAGCTTGGAAGGCAATATTTCAATCGCACGGCTAATGAAGGACCCAAATGCGAGAGTGTCAACAAGTTCGCCAACAAGTGCGTGAAAGATTCATGGGAAAAGGCAGACAACACTAAACTCAAGCCAAAGGTACGTCGGGAATTTCTTTGGCTATTGAGAAACCAAACTTGTAAAATGGATCGTTGATAGGGGCGTGGAAGAATTTTCCACAATACAAAAATGAGCACACAACTCAAGTTGGTCCAAAAAAGCGTGGGAGAATGAATGTATAGCACATTGAAATACTGCAAAAGTCGGGATAGCAGTGATGGAGTCCGTTGGTTGGTCCATGGAGCATTGCTGTTGCCGAAAAAAATTGCCCCAGTGGAAGAATATTGCACTGCTTGACTGGAATGGAACGAGGTCCCATGGATGCCTCCACCACGAGGGATCTCTCCAAGTAGCGACGGCGTGGTTGATTTCCGGAAAATTACATGGTTCCCCAAAGGTCTTGCAGCAAAATTAACCGCAGTTCTTCTTGTTCCTGATACTGGCAGCAAAGAAACTTGCCTTGCATAAGCAGAACCAATACAAACCAGTAGAAGCACCCAAACAGTGCCAAGGCGCTGTCCAAACCTCCGCCAAGTACTCATTTGCACAACTACTCGTACTATGCTGACGGCTTGGTTTGTGTCATGATTTCGGTTCGGTCGAGAAAATTGAGTCGTTGTGGTCAATGACTACCGACTACTTCGACTCTGATCTCTTATTTACAAACCTTCAGAACCATTTCCATCTTCCATCACACTTTCAAACCTTGCACCCCGCCATGATAACTGCTGCTGTTGTCGCGTGACGGCTGTACTTGTAGTAAACTATTGTTGACGGCACCATGAAGTTCTTACCGCCACTTCCAAATGGATCTACACTAGAGCTTGCCACGGTACATGGAATCCTGGGAGGTTCCGTTTGGCCCTCGGCATCAGTTTTATGCCAGTACCTCACATCTACCTACTATCACCACCCCCATCAACAACAAGATGATCCTACACCGTCCTCCAACTCAAACTTTTCGATATCATCTCCTTCACCACAAACCTTTCGATCTTGGAATGTTCTCGAACTTGGCTCTGGTACTGGTGCGATGGGTATTTTTGCAGCTCGGTTGGGTGTGTTTCGTCGGGTCTTTTTGACAGAACACAAACCTCCCCTGGCCGCCGCCATTCCATCGGTTCCGTACTCCACGGATGGAACCATTGACTGGGACTTGTTATCCGGTGCAAGTGAAGTTCTATTGCAAAATAATGGAGGAAGCGCGTCGTCTGCATCATCTACTTCCATGCGCAAAAGTGATCGTTTGCTCAAGAACTTGGAAACCAACGTACAAAAGAATGAGCCAGCCGTGACATCCGAGTTGAATCTATCTTGGCCACCCCCTGTTCGAGAACTAGACTGGAGTGATCTGGGACATGCTGATAAGATTTGTGAGGAACTACTCCAACTGCAGCAAGCTGAATTAAAGACAGACACGACTGACGCAACACAGGGATTCAACCTTTTGTTGGCAAGTGATGTGACGTATGTAACCGAAATGCATCTCCCACTTGCTGCAACCATTGAACGGCTCCTACCTTCTCAGGACAATTCTGCTACTCAACCAGGCGCAAACGATTCGCCCCATTGTCTTTTGGCGCATCAACCTAGAGTCTGGGATTTTCAAGGTCGCGATTACCAATTGGAAGGTTTCCAGCAAGCCATTCAGCAGGTCGGGCTTTCCATCTCGTTGATTCATCAAGAGCCCACCAAAGACCCCGAGGATTCTTCTGGAGCATCATCGAACCAGGTTCAGATTCTTCGTGTGAGTCGTCCAGAGCATGGAAATGTCGGGGACAACCTCGGGAGGAACATCATTCTTTGATGCATGACAACAGTTCCCATGTCTTCTGAGCTCTATAGGTAGCCACCAAGTCCTGTGCTACTAGTGCAACGAGCTGTCAAATATCAGTAGTTTGGAAATCATCTGTCCATGTTGTGCGAACCCAGGTCAAATGCGGCGAATCAATTTTCTACAACAACAGCAACTTGAGAGGGTTTGGTACAACTCTTGTTAACTTGAAAGTCCATAAAGTTGAGATTAACATCATCGAGGTGGTCTTTCCCTGTTTTTGCTTGAATTGAAAAACAAAACATCACAACAAAAAAGTTAGCTTTCACTTGTGCACTTTGGATGTGAGTTTTTCTTGTTTGACTCTGGTGGACGTCAGTAGCATACAACATTTTGCCTGATCTACGCGCATACGAAGAGGCTACATTCGATGCACGACAATGGTCAGAGGCCTTGATACGATTCCTCTAGCAGCGTGGTGGTCTCAGAGACGTTCAACAAACGGTCCCTTGGTGCCACACTGACGAGTGCAAGAAAAAAAAAGTATGTAGGAATGTAATAGTAGACGAACAAGAAGCAAAGGTACACTCCTAGTATGGCAAAAGTTATATGTCTTGATGAAGCTGGTCAAATGTCGAACGTATCTTGGAAGTAACGCAGTAGTATCAGGGACACAATCCCAAATAGGCACTGGCTAGAGAGAGAGAGGGAGACCCCAAGGCACGTTTAGTTCGCCGATTGTTCATTCTGACCCTTGATGTGCAAACGCCGAGAGAGCTTGAGATATCGCATAATTTCTTCATCTTGAGCATCTTCGTTGGGAATACGACGGAGTACAGCCAAACTAGGAAGAGGGGTTGCCAAATCTGATACCCAGCTTGGATATTCGCTTCGCTCCAACACAACTGGTGGATCCTTATCCTTGTGCACTCCAAGAGCCTTGAGAACGGTTCCGGCCTTCATGGGAAGGGGAGCAACTGGACTGCTACTGTAGCATCGTCGGATAACACTAGAGGAGATAATAGCTCGGTTCATGGTGTTCATTTTCTTCGCAGCAACACTTGCCAACCCACAACAAGAGGAGTGTGGCTCTGGTCGACGAACTCACTGTCGTTTGTAGCCAAGGAGCCAAAAAGGTGTCCGTTAGTGTCCGACTCCCATCAAGTTTGATGGCCTTCTTTCCATACGTCTGTCGTACGCTGCGGAAGCAACCTATGACGTCATGCTAGTGTCTCACAAAAAACATGACTGACAGGAGAATGTGCAGGTTTGAGTAACGGTAGAATCTGCCGGTCATGAAAGTACAAGAAATGAGGGCTGAATGGCCACTCCAACCAGTGTTCTCTGCACTTGTGTGAAGAAGTGAACGATTGGTCATCGACGACCAACACCTCCAACGATCATCAGATTATTTGAACCCACATTCTTCTGTCGACCCCGTCGCCGCATTGGGATAAAATCTTTTTCTAAACTCTCGTCATGAGTTCTTTCTCAGAAGCCGCCGAAGCCAGAGAAGACCGAGAGGAACAAGATTCGTTTTCTTCCATCGATGAAGATCACGAGATTGCATTGCAACGACATGTATCGCTCGAAGAGCTAAACCCAGTTCATGAATGTAGCTCGCGAAAGTCCTCTCTGCTTGTTGCCATCATCAATCTTGTGGCGACGACGACTGGAGGTGGAGTTCTCAGTTTGCCGCTTGCATTCAAGAGGGCAGGAATCATTCCAACACTTGCTTTCATGGTGTATGGTGCAGTCTCGACGCACTTTTCTCTCTATATTTTGGTCAGTTGTGGTAGAAGAACTGGTGGCCGTTCCTATGGCGATGTTGCAAAGTTTGCCTTTGGGAACGCTGCAGAGTTTATGACAACAGGTCTGCTCGCTCTTATGCTTGTGGGTAGTACCACCGCCTACCTTGTCCTCATCAAAGACATTTGGACTCCTGTCATTCTTGCATTTCTTCCCATGGGAATCAAACAACCACTGCTATGGAAAAATCCTCCCCCTGAATATGCTGCATTTGATCCCGCTTTGTTGCCCTCCAAGGAAGGAACCAATTTCGTTCTCCTTATGATTCTTTTGGTTGGATCCCCTCTCCTTTTGAAGCGCGACCTTCATGCTTTGCGTCACACCTGCTACTTTGGCTTTTTCAGCTGCGTCCTTTTGATGATTGCTGTGCTTTTGCGAGCCTATGAAATTCTACAGACCGACGCCGCCGATCGCCCACCCCTCAATTGGTATTCTACCAACATCGCCGACTACGCTTTCGCATTCCCCATTGTCGTTTTGAGTTTCTTTTGCAGTTACAACATCCTCGGTGTTCACGCTTCGCTTCGTGACCCAACCCGTCATCGGCTAAAACTTGTGCTTGACACAAGTATGACGGTCTGCATGATGTAAGTGTCTACGGGAAAAATGGAAATTTTGAATATTTTTCGTCACTCACATTTTCGTATTCTGTCGTTCAAGTCTCTTTACCTTGGTTGGGTTGGCCGGATATCTATTTGCACTGGATGAAACTCGTGACAATATTCTACTCAACTTCCCTATGCATGACAAAGCAATTCTTTTCGGACGGGTTGGGTTTTGCTTCACTCTCTTGTTCGGACTTCCCTTGGTTATTCTTCCTTGTCGTGATGCTTGGCGAGAACTTCCCGGGCAAATCCGAAGTTGGCAGGCTAATACGGCAGCTGCAAAGGACTACTCAAATGTGGACAAAAGCAGGGAAGAAGGGGCGCACCTTGTCATCAACGGAGTGGACTTCGATGCCGCCAAACCCCACATGGTCACTGATGACCCAGAGAAGCAGCATGTCACAATGTTGACCTATGGGGCCACTGGTACCAATGACATGGAGCACATTGTCGGAGCAGCCAATGACGAGACCACAGAGAACTCGTCAAGTGACGAGGGAAGGGATCTGCTACCATCCAATTCTGCAGAGATGGATTCTACGTTTTCGTGGTTCGATCAAGTAGTGCACGTCGGATTAACATTCTTCTTGGTTGGAATGTGCTACACATTCGCCATTTCTGTCCCTGGAGTTGGGTTTGTGTGGAGTCTGGCTGGATCTTCCATGGCAATTATAATCGCGTTCATTATTCCGGCCACATGCTACCTGAAGATTCGGCACCACAAAGCAATGAACCCCAGGTCCATCGGCGCGTGGTGCCTATTGATACTTTCCTGCATCGCAGCCCCAATCTGCACGGCCAATGCCATGGGATTTCTGTAAAACTTTGACGGGACAACGGGCATCAAGGATTGAATGTTTTTAGATACTTTTACTTTTTATGAATTATGTTGTTGATTATGAATATGTTTGAATGAATTATGAAATATGAATGAGGTTGGGTATCCCTAGGCTGACATCTCTTCCGATGATGCAGACATAGCATTAGCAGCGACAGATAGGTGAGGACTGAATGGAAACGCCTGAATCTTACCCACGTGAGAGAGACTATCCGCAGTCTCTCCTGACGAAGACAGGGCATCCACCAGTTGACGGTTGTTCCGCTTTGGGGTATTTAACATCTCATCGACAATTTTTCCCGACGCATTCCCCTCAACACTCCAACGCCTTTCACCATGACTTTGTTCAAGGATCTTTGTCTCAATTCTTGGCCTGTTGGCTGCATTGGTTTGATCAGAAGTGGAAATTGTAGTACCAGGCACCAGTTGAGGAGGGCTGGCCAAGATCGGTAAGGGTTCGCAGATCCTGATAACCTTGTCAGAGATCATTCCAGGGGTAGGCATTGTTTTTCCGGAGATCAAAATCTCGTTGGAAAGGAAATCTTCCGATGGCCAGGAACGCCGCTTGCAGTGCGTTCCAGCAAGGGATGCTTCACCAGAGATTAGAAGGTGTTCATCAGCAGAATCGTAAGGTTTGGTCAGGTCAGAGTCACTGCCGTCGTCCTCATTTATCCTACACGTCAAAACCATCCCTTCGATTTCGCTTCTTTTAGGTTTCTTGCTCCTCATTGGAACTTGGTGCGTTGCTCCCCCTCTGACATTTCTCGTACCCGGGACAGGACAACCCCCTCCCCTGTTGTTGGAGGTAGGAGAATAGCAGGGGTCAGAAGAACGACGGGGCAATCTCGGGGCGTTATCAAATAAAATAGCTGCATTTGGTTCAGCTGTTTGATTCAGATCGGCATCATCAAACAGAAAATCGTCGCTAATAGACAGATCATCAAACAGATTGAATAGGTTCCCATCCATACTGCTGTCTGTGAATGTCCTGCCGCGACGGACGAAGTTTCCAGATGATTGCTCTGATTGTTCCGATCGTTCCTTGGAAGATGGCGACGATTTGGATCGGCTTTTCTTTCCGGGTGGAGTCCTCTTTTGTCCCTTCAACGACGGGGGGGACTCTGACTGACGAGGGCTAGCCTTGAATCTATATTCCCCATTGGATTCAGGACTACTGTTCATCACAAACGGGCGTTCCCTGCCCATCGAGTCGAGGCTCGATATCATTTCCTTTCTCGGAGTAGTGTGCTCCCCGACTCAAAACCTCCTGTTCTAACTGTAAGAGGCACTTGTACTATTCTGAGGGCGACAGACGTCGCTCCACCAAGCCAGAAATGTGACAATCATTCCAATGGATACGGAAAGTTCTCTGGAGGCTAAATTTGTCGGATAAGATGAGGCTTCACAGTACCAAGACTCTAACCGAGGACTGGTTTTATAGGCAGCAATAAGTGCAGTCACTAACGATCGGTATTGACTTATCAAGAATTTGTTTGCCAACGTCCCCATGCTGATGCCATGGCTATGCCCTCGGAATCGAATGCCAAGCTCATTTTTGTCGAAGTCGACAAAATTGTGAGCTGAGATTAGCACGTTATGGGCAAACGGCTGAGCGAGATATTGTGAACATACAATAACGTATAACATATAAGTACCAGAATTTTCCTGGTTGGACTTGGCGTCGACGTTGAAGACACATGCCTGTCAGTCCGACATCTCTTCCTTGTAAGAAACAGTGTGTGGGCGTTAAGATACCAGTATTGATGTGTGCTCGGAACCTCGACGGTTCTCCTCCGAATAAATAGCGAAGCCGACGACAACGTTGTTGTGCTTGGAAAGCATGAAAAGCCACTGCAATCAGTGAAGGATTCCAGAAACCACCATGATCTCTGCGTCTTTGGCACAAAGTGCCTTAGTTCGAGATCTGCTTCGAGCACTACAAGATGATGAGCTGACAGATATGATGTTGGTTGGGCGTGATGGTATGGAGGTTCCAGCGAATCGATTTGTATTGGCCGCCAGATCGGAAGTCTTGAGGAGGATGTTGTATGGTTGTTTCAAAGAAGCTTCCTCTACATCAGTTCCTCTCCACTATGATGGGGTAGTTTTGGAAGCAGTTGTTGAATTCTGTCGTCGAAACGAAATTCCCAAGTTTCGGTTGTACATTCATAGAAACGCCGAATCTGCCCGTCGATTGGCTCAACTCTACAAAGCGGCCGACTATCTTCAAATAGATGATTTGGCAAAACTGGTTGCGCAAATGTCTCACAATCTCACTTCGAGATTTCCTCCATTGGCGTGTGCCGTTTACGACGAATCTGACTTGAACACTCTGATCTCAAGGGACTCTCTACTGATGATTCAGTGTCGGCCATACGTTACTCTTCCCCCTCATGCCGAAACTGGGGGGGGTATCGATTGTTTGTCGGAAGAAAAGCTCCAGGAAATTATCATGGACAAGGAAATCAAGGCTGGTGAACTATTTCTATTTGAAATGCTTCAAAAATGGGCCACTCAACACTGTGATGAGGAATCTCGTGATTGGGCAGGTCAATGTGCAACACACCTTCAGTTGGAAAACATTGAGCCACAAGATCTGCTGACGATTGTGAAAGACTCGGGCCTGTGCTCTTTGGAAAGCATTACAGAAGCTATCACACAACAAGCCCTTCGGGCTTCGATGAATCATGTCTGGAATTTGTCGAGTCGAGGACGACCCAACATTGAGCGCATTCTTGTAGAAGGCGCTGGGTGGCAAGACGCCAACGGTATCTACTATCACATTGATGGTCTAGCGAACGGTGAACTTTACAGCAAGCAGGAGGTCTCGAGTGGCCAGCAACATGTATACACTTTGAGCATTTCTACCAACAGTGATGGCGAAAGCGAAGGTAGAATCTTTTGTAGCAAGCTGCTCACTCATCGATCTATACAGACGTTGGCTCGAAGTCGAAACAGCAAAGACCCATCTTTCCAGCCTCTGGTGCAGATCATCTGGATTGAGGGGGATGGCGACGATGGGATTCAAACAAACAAATACACCCAGGTAAGAAGCTATCGGTGGGAGTTTACAAGTTTGTGGCAAAGGTTTGGAAAATCACCCCTCACATCTGAATTGTAGCTCCAGCTATCGGACGGTGACTACTATATCAATGCGAGGATAAAAACTTCCGGAAGAGGCAAGGAGCTTACCCGAAACAGTCTTGTGAAGGTTTTATCGTTTGACAAGTACGTCGTTGATGGGCACGTCGCAATCCATTTGAAGAAAGTATCCATTGTAAGCCCAGACCCAGGGCAAAAGTTTGGAAATCCTTTGTTCTATTTTGACATGTTTGACGAAGCCGACGATGATGACGGGCAAACGATTGTGACGAGTGGTACAACTCCCATTGAGAACGAAATCAGTCAAAGTTTGTTGCAAAGAAAAGATGTAGAATCTTTCTTGGAGCCTCCCCAGACCTTGATGGAGTTGTATTCCTGCAAATTTGCACCGGAAGACAAACCCATTCATTCAAAGCTTCCAATCTCTGGCTGGAACGTAGATGCTCATGGGTATGCCCCAGTACCCAAAACAAAATGGATCCCTGGACCTGCCGTGAAGCCCCTCAAGAAAGATACTGCTTCCAAGTAGTATATCCGTCCGTACCAATCTGGTAGGTGTCATATTTCCTAGACGCCAGAAAGTTGTATGTTGTTGAGGCAGCATTTGACCACCGGATGCCGCTATTCCAATTTTATCAGTCCCTTGCTCCAAGGGACTAGAAACACTCTAATGAGGTTTTGAGCCTTGTAGAAACTGTGAACTCATTTTAATCGTCATGGGCTTGACGATCGTGTACCAAGTTGATTCATTCCATAGATATTATAGTCTACTACTGTGTAGATGCGGTTAGTCCTTTGAGTCGACGCTTGAAACCTCTGCCAACTGTCGCTCACCTCTCACCTGCACAATCTTCCGACCAGTCCAGTGCGACAAGAAGCATGGCGAAGACGTCTCGTTTGCTCCTACTACCAACCACATATTGGTCATCCCCCGAAGATTTGGTGGGGATTGTAGTGTTGTTGGTTGCCTTTCCTTTGTTGGCAGTGGATTTGTTTCGAACCGGTGGTTACCGTGGTTGTGGTAAGCGAATGTTGTTGTGGTTTCCAGTGATGACAGGCTGGTTGGTTGGTATATTGGCTTGGATGGCTTGGAGTCTCTCAACGTTTCGTCTTGTTGTGCATATGATTAGCTCTCTCTGCCTCCTGGTGTACTATCAGAGACGACAATCCGGATAGTGAATATGATGGCCTCCCCGACGGAACCTGGCCAGCATCCATCATTGCCATTGCATCGTCCAGTACAGCCTTGGTGTTACGTTACATTAGCTGGAAACGACATTATGCTCCCATTTGGAAAGGTTGGAATCGAGAATCCAAAAGTACTTTGGTAGCTACCACCAGTTTATGTCTTTCCCATTGCGCCATGGTCTCGTGTGCCATTATCCCCATGTCCTGTGGTTGCCTCCAGGATGGACATACTTGGGTTTATGTTTCTTGGCGAGACTACGTTCATGATTTTTCCTTGTGGTCCATTTATCTCGCCTCCATTGTCTCAGGTGCTGCTTGTTCCTATGGAAGAGTCCCCGTCAAACAATGGCTTTTGGTCGGTACCATTCTCATGGCGGTCCTCCAATCGGTTGGTATCTATCGGTGTCCGACCTCCTCGACATTGGAACGCATTGTTTTGTTGTTGTTGGAAGTAGCAGCGATTGCATTGTCTCAATGTTTGCACTATGGAACCTTTCAACATTTGGCCGCCAAACGACGGAAAGAAGCTGATTATGAAGGGGATTACGATGATGATGATGACGATGATTCTACCAGGGATATTCCTCGCGTTGTAGTCACGCGGACGGCCAACCTTCGAACCGTGTAGCTTCCAAGAACCATCAACCACCACGAAACAACAACAAAATTGGACAACAGTACCAACAAGTCTTTTAGCAAATCCCAACCAGGAGCGGACAGCAGCTCGAACTCAAAACTGCCCATCCAACAATGACGACCAGAGCAATTCCAGCGGAGCAGCGACCAACATTTGCGCTTCTATCCCTACCGACGAGTAGTACGGGTATCAGGTAACCGAACAAGACGCATCTATGGTATCCATCTGATACAACAACAAACAACAAACGCAGTATAGAGTCTTGTGCTTGTGTACGCAATACAATAGTACGTTATGTTACGGCATTATTCCTGTTATCATCATCAGCAACATCATCCATCCATAGGATTCTCCTTTTCCTCATGGACGTTGCCCATTCGCACCATTCGCCGCCGCTGTCGAAGAAGACGAAGAAACATCCACAGCATCCCCCGTCCATACCCGCTCTTCATCGATATAATCACAAACCACCGTGGCACTCATATCCTTGGGAAGCCGTGATGCTGGTACTGGACTACAAAAGGCATGACACCAATTACGGATACATCCCTTATCGTCGGTATTTTCAATACCAGGTCCTGCACCAGGTGTCGTTCGATACACATTTCGCACTTTTTCATTGGTGGTTTGGGCAATCGAGACAATCATGGCATGATACGCCAAGAGTCCGACAAGGGACCAGGCACAAAGCAAGGTAAAGGTTCCAAACAAAAAGGTAAACTTGATATGGAGAATGGCTGTCCATAAGTGTCGTAGGTTGGACCACCCCACATTGGCGAATTGTTCCCCTGCCACATCCATGTAGGCTTGTAGGAAGATGCGGAGGGTAGCGACGGTGGTAACAATGGTCATGGCAGAAATGGAAATTAAAAAGTAGAAAAAGTATCGATGGTTGCGTTGACCTATGCAATTTCCCAGCCAAGGGCAGTGGCTGGTGAATGACAACAACAATAATGATGGGGGTGAGAACAACACTATAGCAGCAGCGGCAACAACAACAACCATATCAACTGCAATACGTACTGATCAAATTGGGAGACACAGACATTGCAAGCACTACAATGTTTGGATCGAGGCGGACGGAAAATATTGCAAGTACTGCAATAGCGATATCCCAAGGGACCACCAATCGGCACTTCCGGTGGCGGAATGGGTGCTTGCAAGGGACTACTAACCGGAGGAATGATTCCAGGATCCACCAAGGCCGTAATCCAAAGTGTCACAAAGGACAAAACACCAAACACAACACTCAACCAAAAGGTGGTGTGTGGATCTACCCACAAGGTGCCAGGGTGTTGTTCTTGAATGGCTTGCAATTGTGGAAAGACAACGGTAAAGTAAAAGATGTATCCGACAATGACCATGACATTGGTAAAGGCGAGGTTGGGTGCATCCGAACCCAACATGATTTTGCCTCCACACAAAAAGGCATGATTGCCTACCCAACCTTCGGTGGCTTGGAATTCCTCGGCCAGTGTAAAGCCACTAAAATGTTGGTGGGGAAGTTTCTTGCGGGCCCATCCAGAGCGGCCACCGACACTAACCAAAATCCAACTGCCGGTAGGATCGGTGCCGTGGGAAGGAACGACAGCGGAACGTCGGAGGAGGCCAGTGACGCCGGTTTGCATGCTGGCAGAATTGCCGGTTCCTGGTTTTTTGTGGAGTGCGACGATGGGAGTGATGGGAGTAGCTTGGAATCGATAATAGCGTTGGACGGTGGGATTGTTTTTGGTAAAGTAGAGTTGTTTGACGGTTGGAGATTGTTTGGGCCAGGGATGCAAGACGAGAGGATCGTCTGTACTATTCTCATTGGTATTGGTGTTGTTGTTGTCGTCATTTAGTGGAGTAGGTGCTTCTGGATCTACTGGATCGTGTGTTGTCGGCGTTGTGGAGGACGAAACCAAGGCAGTGGTTTCATCGGGTGGAACACCGTTGCCATTGGTTCCATTGGAGGCAGCAGCGTCTCCGTTAGAGGGAGCTGCCGCCTTGCTAGGAGACAAGAAACTCTTGACGTACGAGTACATGCTGCTATTGGTACTCTATTGACGTTATTGTTGTCGCTGTTGTTGTCGATGTCGCAGTTGTTGTTGGACTAGTCTCTGAGGAGCTCGTTTACCAGTAGTAGAAAGACAACAACTACAACAACACCTCCTCCAATCCAGGATTATGTGTACTTTGTACTTTACCTTCCACGTACAGTACGGTACGTACAGGATCTGCAACCCCGTCAAGGGGCCGGCTGCCACCTTTTCCAGAGTCATGCGAGTCATTCCTCCTACATGAGTCAAGTCAGTCGAATTCCTATTATGACTCGAACAACTGCCGCAGAACGAACGATTCGACGATTTCGAACCCTGAACAAGCAACACGAGACGACGTCACGACAACACATATATTTTCCACTTTTTGTGTTGCAACAACAACAACAAGTGGATCCTCTATACTACTCCATACTTCCATTACACTTTCATCATCATGGCAACCTACAAAAAGACACTCAAGATTGTTATTCTAGGAGATTCAGGGTAAGTCTACCGCAGTACTAATGATTGGAAATTCCCACTCTCACTCCCTCCAACACACCACCACTTGTCTTCCCAAACAACAGCGTCGGCAAGACATCCCTCATGAATCGTTATTCCACAGGAGCCTTTACAGGCCAATACAAGGCTACCATCGGCGCTGACTTTCTATCCAAAGATAATGTGATTGTCACCGATCTCTATGGACAACGTACCTTGGTGACACTCCAAATTTGGGATACCGCTGGACAAGAACGATTCCAATCGTTGGGTGTCGGCTTTTATCGTGGTGCGGATGCTTGTTTGTTGGTCTATGATATTACGGATCCACATTCTTTGGATAATTTGGATCATTGGAGAAAGGAGTTTTTGGAGCAAGTTACAGGAGGTGCCTTGCAAGGGTTGGGGGATGCCTCTACTCTCTTTCCCTTTGTTGTGCTGGGAAACAAAATGGATAAGGTATGTATTGTACTATATTGTACTGTATTGTTGTTATTGTTTGCATGATGTGGTTGTGTATTGCAGGATAGTACACTCACCTCCCACCCCCCTCCAAACAGGTCCAAGACCGCCTCGTCCCTCTCGAAGCCGCCGAAGAATGGTGCCGCACCGCCGCCAGCGCTACCATTATGGGTTCCCAACCGCTTCCACATTACGAAACTTCCGCCAAGACAGCCGAGAGTGTAGAAGAAGCCTTTCAAGAGGCAGCTCGACGAGCCTTGATTTATGAAGATTACAAGAAACGATCGCAGCCACAACTCTTTGTCCCACCCAAGCATGAACCTATTCAATTACGGCATCAAAACAGTAGTATGAGTACCTCGGGTGGATGTTGTTGAGAAAAGAAAAACAGAAATATGCAAGTGTCCTATTTTGTGTGTTTCGGTGTGTGCTTTGTTCCCATGACTGTAGGAAGATGGTTGTAGTATTGTTGGTTGGTTGCTTCGATAACAAATGGTGAGTGATCGAATCATCCCTGCAATTAGCGAGGTACGGTAGACTGTCACATCACACGAGGTAGTAGTACAGCAGTGGTAACAAGTCTCCAATAAGATAATACAGAACAACGAGCAAGCAATTAGAACCAAGAATCTAAAAAAATGTTGCGTTTAAAAAATCCCTACTGTAGCAAGTTGCTATCTATCCTCACGCATCCACCTTGGCCGGACTCGTAGAGTCCTTCTTGGTGGAATCTTCCCCACAATCGTCGACCGCAGCAGCACCTTCTTCTATGGTCAATCCTTCAGGCATGCTACTCCCTGCCGTATTGGTACGAGCGGTCAATGAATGAGACGACGACGACGAGGATTCGTTCGTGTCATCGTCCACATCCTTCTCCTCCTCTCCATCGGGTGACGAGGGTGGTGTGTTGAGTCCTCCCTCTTCGTTGTCGCCATCATTTTCTTCGTCCACCTCCAGATGCAGGTCTTCCGACAAATCCCCTTGACGACGACTACGGTTCGCCTTGTTGGCCTTTTCTGCAGCTCGTTTGCGCTTTAGGACGGCCCGCAATTGTTCAATCTCTCGCAAGAGTTCCGGACGCGATTTCATCGATAGCACTTTCATTCCGGTGAGTGCCTCTCTGGCTTCACGATTGCTTTCTCCTTCGTTGGAATCGATAGAGCCATTCTCGGGATCTATTCCAAACTCTTCTACGCTAGAGGCAAACAAGGAACTTGCACCAGGATATGGAGCTTCTAGCCCAGAAATTCGTACGCGGGCGCCGCCACCGAGTTGTGTCATTTGGACACTGAAACGATCGCTTTGATCCCATCGGT
This sequence comes from Nitzschia putrida, assembly GCA_016586335.1. Classification (NCBI taxonomy): domain Eukaryota; phylum Bacillariophyta; class Bacillariophyceae; order Bacillariales; family Bacillariaceae; genus Nitzschia; species Nitzschia putrida. Next base: position 331,516 of record BLYE01000003.1, read on the forward strand.
CGCTGCGAACCATGTCCCTACCACTGTTGTTGGGTCCCTTCGTCTCGAGGTCTCGGAGGTGTTGCATTTTGGGAACAAACAACAACAAGAGAATGGAGGTGCTTCCCACAAACAAAAGGGCACTCAAAGCAAAGACAAATGTGTTAGCATTGTCCCTTGCCAGTAACATCACAGGAGCGGCCACGAACGATACCAGAGCAATGGCAATCAATGCTTTAAAGATGTGTTTGCTTTCAGAGAATTCTGTAGCCAAATTTCTGGCCTGGTATCCCTCACCAATGGCAAATAGCAAAGCCAAGAAATTCAAACCAGACATAACGGCGAGATAGGGGACTGAATCAGAATAGTTGCATCTGCCATGGACGTCGTTCGGTCGGTCAAACACGTCGACACCCTTAACGACAAATTCGAATTGGGGCGACCCGAGCGCTGTCATTAGGATCAACAACATGGTATTGGCTGGGGGAAGCAGTGAGAGGGATACTTCAAGATGAGTCGACAATCACAGAAGGGCACTTACCGCTGACAAGAGCAATCATGGGCTTGGCAACATCAATGGCAGTCACTTTAATTCGTTTTAGACCCTTCGCAGTCCTGGTGTTGAGCAACAGAATATTGACGCGGTGCGTCTTGGTCAACAAGGCGCTCACAGTGATAGAAAACCCCAAAGTCAAGAGCCATGGAACGGCAGTGCAGGCACGAGAACATCCCTCTTCCGACAACACTTTGTGATCCAGTACCAGCGGAATCATTGCTGATGCAAACACAGTTAGCCCCACACATATGATGTGAAGGAAGATGGGCTGACTTGCCAACACGACCCTTGTCTTCCGATGCATGTACGACCATCCCATGCATACGGCCACCAACACAAAAACAAAACTGCAAAGGATTAATACGCACACTTGGAGCGCAACACTCAAGTTTGTCTTTGCCTCATGAAGGGGTGGGATATCAGGGGGGACAGTAAAAGTGCCGTCTCCAAACATGAAAGGAGTAACCTCCTCCCAAATGCCGTCAACAAATACATGCGTGCAAATTTCATCAGACGTAGCATTCCCATTTGGTGACGTTTCTCCTGGAATGACGTTAGAGACTCGGTACAAGGTGGAGTTCGGTTCTCTAGACCCTGTGGAGGGGTCAAACACAAGGTCATTCACAATCCCATGATTCCTTGAGTTGACCAATGTTTCGTAGTGATCGGCGCCACTCAATCGCAAATCGTCCGCTGTGGTGACATTACTTCCAATCGTATCACAAGCAGCAAGTCCCAATGCAATGACGGCTTCATACAAAAAAGGAGTGTGTAGTCCTTGTGACGGAAGCACAAAATCGCTTTCAGCCACAAACGTGTCGGGGTATATTTCGGGGTCTTCCCAAGGCATTAGCGAGTACAAGTAGTGTAGGTCGTCAGGGTTGTTGAGTAGCTCAAATGTCTCCATAAACTTGTCAAAGTTGTCGAGTCCAATGTCCCGAATCCCTCCTGAAGCTTGAATTTGTCCAATGCCTCGATATGCCAACGGAAGCGTTGAGTTGGACTCAAAGACGCGACCGTCATTAAACTGAGTGTATGTGTCTCCAAGGAACCAAGCGTACTCATCGTTTCCAGCCATTCCCATTTCGTAGGCTGCTTCAAAGAATTGGTCGTGATGCACTTGACCATAGAGCAAGGCAAAAGTGTACCGAAATTCACTGTCCTTTATTCGTTCGAGTGCATCCTGGATCCAGTCGGACTGAGAGGTTTCTACGGTAACTTGTAGAATTTCCATATCTGGTGCATACAATTCAGTAGCCTGCCGCAACCCTTGAACAAAAGAGTTCCCAAATGAGTCGTTGACGTTGACAACTGCAAGATGTTCAACTCCCAGGACTTGATGAAGGAAAAGGATAATTGGAATGGAATTTCCTGAGTCTGGCGGTACGGTTCTTGCAAACAATGGAAACTGAGATTTGTCGTCCAAATCAGAACTTGTAGCACGACCAGACATTTGTGGATAGCCTCGGAGTCCGCTCAAAATGCTGGACGGTATGGTGTTGGCAGAGGTGAAAGCACCAACATATGCACATGGAAGCCGTTCCGTCGGGCTGCCAGGTTCTCGACTGAGGACCTTCACCATGTGCTCAAGGGTGACGCTTTGGGTTATTTCGGTGTTGGCGAACTCCACTGTGAATCGAATATTGCATCTATCTGGGAGGCCTTCCACCTCAGGGATTATGGAGCCATCTCCCACATTCAAATGATGGGCAGCCAGAGCAATTCCAGCGGCATCTTCCCAAATGATGGGTCTTGGCATTTTATCGGGAAAGGAAAAGGGAACTAGGTTGTCCAGGTGACAGATGGCTAGGATAGAATCATCGGTATCACTTTGCATCACATCAAGGTTGCTTCCCTCTGGTCGCAACCATGTCGTATTGGTTCTCAGGGCATCCAGGGTGGGCAGGGATGTTAAAATGGCGGCACTTGATGTGTTGGACACTACTGATTCCATGGTGGTCGTACGAGTACTACCAGGGTACCCACTGGCTAGTTGATATCAATTTGTTTCGGCGTAATAATATCGAGTGCCGACGACAGGAGCATCAAAACTGGGTCCAACCAAGCAACTCACTTCGTTGTGAAGGGGTCAAGCGAATACTCGCAGCATGCAGCTCGCAGCTCACTTTGGGTGGTGGTACGACTGTGTCTGGTACCGGTAGCTTTCCAGCAGGCGAAACTTCCGTAATACTAGAGCGAATAGTAGAATTAAGCCGTACTGAGTGGTCACAGCGCCAGCTCTTCGAGGTTCAACCAAGAAAATGGAGGCTAGCAACAGTAAGGAAACTTAAAAAAAAGGAAATCTTCTTGGCGTTCGTGTAGTAGGAGTAGTTAGTACGAGTACTATTCTACTACTAGTACCTGGTAGGTAGCTACGGTACTCGTAGAAGTTGTGGGTTGTACTCTACTACCTAGTAGCCACTCTAGAGGTACGGTACGGTACGGTACGGTAGGTGGTGGTTGGTGGTTGGTGGGGGGAGGATCATCAATGGACATCTCCCGGACGTATGGCCAGATTCCTACTAGTAGTAGGTACCCCGCCGGACACTTTGACCGAATAAAGAGAATTGTCCAGAATCATTGCAGCGTAGATTTCATACTACCGGTAGAGGTTTACGGAGGTTTTCAATGATTAAAAAAAGTGGATTTCTCCCGGTCAGAGTGTCCGGGGGGGAGTCTGTGATTCGTTCGACACCCAGAAGAGCGTCCCGTGTACCAGGTAGTGTAGAGGACGACAGCGAATCACTATCTAGTTTAGCCTACACTTTCTTGTTAGATAGCTCCCTGCTCTTGTTCAAAGTAGACTTCAGCAACCAAGCATTTGTTTCTCCAATACACAAAGATTTTACACTGTGTTATGCTATTCTACCACTAACAAGTACAAGCATATCGCTTCAATCAACCACCAAGTGCCAGATAGTAGTAGTAGTAGTACTACTACTAACGTTAGTACTAGTAGAGCACTACTGTACTACTAGGTACGGTACGAGTAGTACAACAGGCGAGAGGAGGACGACCACCATGACGGGGTAGCCGACAATACGACAAAAGCATTCATGGTGCAACCTGACATGGTACTATGAAGTACCTCAATAGTACTACTAGTACAAAGAAAACGTACCCAGCAGACAACAAGTACAAAGGATTCATCCTCAGGCACAAGAAGCCACCTCTTCTTTTCTGTAGGGTTTCAAGGGTTCAACAAGGTCGTCATCGAGGAGGAGGGGACCAACAAAACAAGCAAGACTGGGATGACGAAAAAGTAGTCTTACTACTACCAGCAAGCTACTGTAGTAGCACAAGCAGCACTAACGTTCGTAGTTTGCCTACGACCAGCAAAAAGAGAGGACTAGCAATGGACAACGGGATGGGATTCAATGTGATAGCTTTCCCCACAACAGTTGCTTCTTCCATTTCCTAATTTTTTATCCTTTTTTGTTTTTACGGGCCGTAGTTTTTCTGTCTTGGGCGCGACGAGTACCTGGTAAACTCTTCTAGCACGGTGGTATCGCGGTACGTTCTACATGGTACTTAATCTACGATGGGCCAAAGTGTCCGGCAGAAGTGCAACGCAAGTCATCAGAGGGACGGAGGAGGATGCTGCTGCTGCTCATCGTCAACTTCAACCGCTTCGGGAATTATTTTCCTCCATGATAATTTTCTTTAAGTAGTACGTACGGTACTTCAAGGTTCGTGAAGAGCAAGCGAACGAGTGGAATTGTCGTGTAGTGCTCGTACTAAAAATAGTAATAACGACGGCCGCTGCTCGCTGCAACAAGTTGTACCGGTACTACCGGTAACGCAGTACGGTACGGTGGTACTATTATGTACTACTACCTAGGTAGTACCGTTAGTACGACGGTAGCCAGTGGTATTCGTAGGAGAATGACACTACTTTAGTACTTGATTCTAAGGCTCCTCGCTCGCACCTCCATCCTCGGTTTATGTTTGTTTCCGAATGATGCTGCGCCACAACACCAACACTCTTGTACTATTGGTAGTGCGACGTGTAGTACCGTGGGAAAGAGAACTCTACAGTTACTCGTACTGAAGCAGTTGAGGCCAGCATCCGATGATCGCATCTCCTGGTTTTCAAAGATGGTCATGATGTGTTTCTCTTGTCAATTGGCGCGTCGCTTTTCTACTCTCTGTTTTATATGATGGTGGAAAATGAATCCTGGTTCAATGCTCATTGCAGTTCGACTACATCATAATGATGAAGAAAGTGTGAATGCCTACTGATACAAATTGTAACTCCAAATCCTTCACACCAAAGTCACCAGTCCTTTATCCTTCGGCTACTTCCCCTTCCCCTCACCAAAAACTTCATGCTTCTGCCATTGTGCCATTGCATTGAGGTCATCGGCATGACTAGTACTCGTACCTTCTTCCAAAGCTAGCTCCTCGGGCAAGGTGCTACTCCCTGCCGTGTTCGTATGATCCGTCAAAGATCGGGACGAGAATTCATTGGTATCGTCGACAACAACATTATATGGTGATGGCATTGGGGTTGAGACCATAGTTTCATCGTCAGGTTCAAGGGGCAGGTCACCTGATATATCCACAGCACGATTGCGACTTCCCCATCTTCTCTCGGCCTCTCGTCTTCGTTTCAACATGGACCGCAATAGTTCGATTTCACGCAGAAGTTCGGGACGGGATTTGGTCGACAAGACTTTCATCCCTGTGAGAGCCTCCAATGCCTGGCTGTTGGTTTCTTCATCGGAATTGTTGGTGCCCATATCAGGATCCAATACAAAATCATCCGCACTAGAGCCAAATAGCGAACTTCCCGGATTTTGATTGACTTCAACCAACCCTGAAATGCGTACGTGATGCCTCATTGGAAAGCTGAAGCGCTCGCTACGATCCACCCGCTTTGGAGTTCTCCTCCCGATTTCCAGGAGAGTCTTCATTTTGGGGACAAACAGAAGCAACAGAATGGAAGTGCTTCCGACAAACAGTAGGGCACTGAGTGCAAAAACGAATGCGTTGGCATTGTCTCTCGCCAGCAACATGACAGGGCCGGCCACAAACGAGACCAGGGCGATGGCAACCAGTGCTTTGAAAATATGTGTGCTCTCTGAGAATTCTGTAGACAAGTTCCTTGCCCGATACCCTTCACCAATAGCAACTAATAAAGCCAAGAAGTTCAAAGAACACATGGTTGACAGGTAGGGAACAGAATCGGAATAGTTGCATCTACCGTGGACATGGGTCGGTCTATCAAAAGGATCCAAGCCACCAACAACGAATTCGAAATAGGGCGAACCAAGTGTCGTCATCAAACTCAACAGAATGGTGTTGACTGGGGGACCGGTGAGATGCACGTTTGTTGAGAATATCCCCACGAAAAAAGACACCGAAAAAGAACAGGGAACACTCACCGCTAACGAGAGCAATCATGGGTTTGGCAACATCCATTGCAGTAACTTTGATGCGCTTCAGACCCTCCGCATCTCTGATGTTGAGCAGAAGTATGTTGATACGATGGGTCTTGGTCAACAACGCGCTCACCGTCATTGAAAATCCCAACGTCAAAAGCCATGGGACGGCAATGCAGGCCCGGGAACATCCCGTCTCAGATAATACTTTGTGGTCGAGTGCCAGTGGAATCATGGCGGAGGCAAAAACGAAGAGTCCAAGGCATGTGATGTGAAGGAAAATTGGCTGGCTCGCCAAAACGACCCTCGTTTTCTGATGTCTGTAAGTCCATCCCATGCAAGCAACAACAAGAAACAAAACAACACTGCAAAGAAAAAGGACTACCACTTGGAGTGCTCGGCTCAAGTTGGCCTCCACTGCATGAAGAGGAGGGATGTCAGGAGGGACTGCAAAAGAACCATCACCAAACATGAACGGGGTAACCTCCTGCCAAGTGCCATCGATAAACACATGAGTCCAGACTTCATCAGAAGTAGCATTCCCATTCGGCGAGGTTTCCCCTGGAATGACGTTCGCGACACGATACAATGTGGAATTCGGTTCTCTAGACCCTGTGGAGGGGTCAAACACAAGGTCATTCACAATCCCATGAATCCTTGAGTTGACCAATGTTGCATAGTGATCGGGGCCACTTAATCGCAAATCGTCCGCTGTAGTGGCATTACTCCCAATCGTATCACAAGCAGCAAGCCCCAAAGCAATGACGGCTTCATACAAAAAAGGGGTGTGTAATCCTTGAGACGGAAGCACAAAATCGCTCTCAGCCACATACGCGTTGGGGTAAAGCTCAGGATCTTCCCAAGGCATCAGCGAGTACAAATATTGCAAGTCATCGGGATTGTTGAGTTGCTCAAATGTCTCCATAAACTTGTCAAAGTTGTCAAGCCCAATGTCCCTGATCCCTCCTGAGGATTGAATATGTCCCATACCCCGGTATGCCAATGGAAGCACTGAATCGGACTCAAAGACGCGACCATCATTGAACTGAATGTAAGTGTCCCCAACGAACCAGGCATACTCGCCGTTTCCAGCCATCCCCATGTTGTAGGCTGCTTCAAAGAATTGGTCGTGTTGCTCTGGGCCATATAGCAAGGCAAACGTATACCGATACTCAGAATCTTTTATGCGTTGCAGCGAATCCTGGATCCAATCTGATTGAGTTGTTTCTACCGTGACCTGCAGAATTTCCAAATCCGGAGCGTACAATGCGGCAGCTCTTCGTAACCCCTGAACGATAGAGTTCCCGAAAGAGTCATTGAAGCTGAGAACAGCAAAGTGTTCAACTTTCAGGACTTGGTGAAGGAATAGGACAACGGGAATGGCGTTTCCTGAGTTCGGTGGTACTGTTCTTGCAAAAAGGGGAAACTGCGATTTGTCATCTAGATCCGAACTCACAGAACGACCAGAGATTTGAGGATAACCTCGAAGACCGCTCATAATGCTTGACACTATCGTATTGGCAGAGGTGAAGGCACCGACGTATGCACATGGAAGACGTTCCGTCGGGCTGCCAGGTTCTCGACTAAGAGCTTCCATCATATGTTCCAGGGTGGCACTTCTTGATACATCCGTGTTGGAGATCTCCACGGTAAATCGAATTTTGCATCTATCAGGGAGGCCTTCCACCTCGGGGATAATGGACCCATCTCCCACATTCAAATGATGGGCAGCCAGAGCAATTCCAGCAGCATCTTCCCATACAATGGGTCTTGGTATCTTGTCGGGAAAGGAAAAGGGGACTAGGTTGTCCAAGTGGCAGATGGCTACGATGGATTCATCGGTATCACTTTGCAGCACATCAAGGTTGCTTCCCTCAGGTCGTAGCCACGTCGAATTGGTTCCTTGTAGTCTCAGGGCGTCCAGAGTAGGGAGGGAGGTTAATAAGGCAGTTGGTGTATTAGAAACTGAATCATCCATGTTGGTTGAGGTTCCATCAGCTGTTTTCATTTTGGTCGGTGCACAATTTCATAGGATCAAAAATATTTGATCAACAAACATACGATAGCTGGGGGTGCCAGCCCCAACTCGAGTATCACTACCGTCGTGGTGGCAGACTAGAATTTGTAGACTGGACGAATAGCGAAGCCTTACATCATCATCACAAACCCCAAAGGCCCGAGTTTCAGTGCCTCCTTTACTTCGAGAAAGGTGGAACTGAAAGTGCCTTTATCTGAAGAAGCAATCGGGCGGCGTCACATGCCTTAACTAGCAATCTGAAGGAGCAAAAAGAGTGGTAAAAATGGCACTTCTGTGACACATTGTACTTTGATTGATACAGTACTATACAGCTTTTGTGAGCGATGCTACGCTACGATGATACCCATCATGATGAGATCCAAAGGCCTGTTCGGGAAGAATCGGGAGCATCTATTTTTTTGTGACAGTGTGGTGGTGACAGGTATGCATTGTTGGTAATATAATAACAACTATAATAACATACCAATTAACCTAGTTAGTACTTGATTATTTGTGGCCATCGCGAACGTGACGGCGATGCTGGTGAGATCATTCACGAGCCAGTCCTTAGTCAATACGCCACTTTCCCGCCTCCTGTGAATCACCTGAAACCTCCAATGAACATAAGAGTTGGGGCCTTATATTTGCTGAGAACATTTAATTGTGAGAAGTATCGTACCAACGATCCTTGGCGCTTTGAACAACCGTAGCACTGCTGTCGGCCACGCATTGTTTTGTTTTGGTTTGGGTGATCCTCCACGGCATAGTTTTCCACAATGGCAGCAGCAGCAGCAGCAACGAAATCTTCGTCACAACCGAACCCAGTGGTGACATGGATCATGTCAGTGGATGAAGCAGTTTCAGAATTTGTCTTTTGCTGCTCACTTCCTAAACCCATCGAGGCTCTTTTTAGTATTCCTGCCAATTGGTTTGGGTTGGGGCCTATTCTGCTGGTTGGTCCTCTTTGGATGGCTATTGTTTTGGAATCTACGGCTGCACAACCCACTGTCCCATCCAACTCGTTGTTGTATATGGGTACGACAATCTTGACGTTGGTTCTTCTTGCCATTTGGTTTCGATATTTGTTTTGGGATGATACTCCATCAGGCAAATTCTTTGGTGACAAGCCAGCCTACTTTGTTTCTCCCCTCCTTGCCATAGCCTTTTGCTCCTGGTGGATCCAAGATCCCATCCTATTGTCGCAAGTTATGTATACCAACATGTTGTGGACTTCCAGTCTGGTGGTTGTCTTGGTTGGCAAACGCCAATCGGAACGTTTCCGACCCTGTGCCAAATCACAATTTCACTATTGTATCAACCGCAAGAGTTTTTCCAACATTCCCATCCTATTGTCCAAAATTGCGGCCAAAGGAAGCTTTCCGTCGGGAGATGCAGCGGGTGTGGCGGCATTTGGGGTCGTTCTAGCTATTGCGGGCCATGTCTGGTTGGCGGTTGGGTTGGTGCTGTTGGCATGTTTGGGGCGACTCTACTTTTTGGCTCATCATTTGGTGGATACAGTGGCGGGGTGTCTTGTCACCTCTGCGGTGCATGAATTGTGGGTGTTGCTGGTAGGACAAGAGGTGTTGATGACAAAGCTGACGTGGTGGCAGCCACTGTTGTTACAGGTGTCCTTTATCTTGTTTGTAACGGTGATGATGAAGTCATCCGAGAATCGGCGATAGAAGGAGGATGAACGCTACCTATTCTCCTTTCTGCTACTCTAGAATATGGCATTCGCTATGTTCATCCTATTCCACAATGCATCACAATATAGTTCTCTAAACAAAAACAGCCTAATACTACCTAGTAGTATACAAGAATGATCTATCGTATGGTTCATTTTTACAATCAACACCGTTTTTTCCCTACCAAGGAGTTTCCCAACAGCTCGGCCCACAATGCATAGCATCGTGCATTCGGATGAATGCCATCCGCTGCAATAAGCTGTCGGTCGCGATGTGAAGCTGAAGTTACACCATCCTTGGGAGATGAGTTGTTGTTGTTGTTGTTGTTGTTGTTGCTCTGGTTGATGCGATACCATTCGGGAACATCTCGACGGTTCAAGCCGATATAACTGACGTTGGAACGCAACTGTTGGGCGACCCGACGTTTTTGGGATTCCCAAAAGCTCAAAACGGCATCCAACACAAAATTGAGAGGGAAAATGTTCAAGGGACTGTTGGCATGGAACATTTTGGTGGGGATCATGGGTAGGACCACATGGGTGGAAGGAGCCAAGGATACAATGTCATTGACCAATTCGGATAAGCGATGGCGAAATGTAGAGGGGCCGGGAGCTGAAAATGGATTTCCCGCGAAATACTTGAGATCGTTAACACCACAAAGAATGACAACAAGGTCCGGCGCTCGTCCGCGCCGAACTTCCTCTTGGACGACACCCAGACAATGGTTACGAATCTGCAGGATATCACCACCATCTACACCAGCCGACCGCCACTGCACCTTTTGGTTGAAATGCGTCGCCAGTGTTTCTGCCAAAACCCTAGGAAACACAGGCCCAGGTGCATCTTTGGTATCCTTTCCAGCAGCCATATTTTCAATCCGCGAAAATGGCACCGAGTTGTTCTTGGCCGCGTCAAACACATCCACCGTTCCCAATCCAACCGCCAAGGAATCACCAATAACTAGAACTCGTCTCAACGGCTTGGATGGACTGGTGCAATCAGCCATGGTGGAGGAGCCGGAAACCTTCATGGGAGACTCCGATGAGTGAAAACCTCCAAACAATCGATGTGGAATGTCCAACAAGGTAGCCAAGGCGACAATAATCCCAAAATGAAACTGATGGCTGTATTGTTGAAGCATGATTCCCACCCTCTGTGTGACATAGGGCACCAAGAAAATGAACCAACGATTGACCTGATGAAGAAATTTGGAATATCGACTGAGTCCCACAGTTGTGGATCCTTCGGGCTCGAAATGATCGGGAAGATCCCAAGAAGATTCACGTGGAAACACCACTGCTTGTTGGGACGTTTCTAGATCCAAGGCAGCCGACCCTCCTGCAACCACCTGTTGCGCATGGGTTCGAGGAACACTGGTACCAAATGTCCTTCCTGGAGGTGCAATCAATGTGCCCGTTGGATTGGTGCGATACTGTAACATGGCCACGGTTCCTTGCATCGATGCTACTGCCAGCATGGAAAGAATCACCTTGGCAGCTTGCTTGGAAACTCCCGCCCCCATGAAGGATGATATAATAGGCTGCACTGCTGGCAATGTCATTTTGTTTTTGGAAGGTTTGACATCTGGGATTGTTGGTAAAGAAGGCAATGGCGGTTGTTGCTGTTGTTGCTGTTGTTGCTGTTGTTGCTGTTGTTGTTGTGTGGTGGCTGGTGGTTGGTAATCAATTCCGTCGACATCAAAATCATTGACAAAATCGTCTTTTCTTTTGACCGAAGCACCCAAGGAAACGGTACAGGATCGAACCCTCAATATAACAGAAAAAAGAGACAAAAGAGTCAAAAACACAGGATACCCTTTCATCTTGCTTTCACTGTTTGGTTGACCCAATCGGTACGAGTACCGTACCGAGGGCAGATTCTTGTTTCTGTGTTTTTCTTCTTCGGGCAAAGATCTCCATGGTCTGTCATTTGCACGGTTCTTTTCTTGTCACGCCGCCGCATGTCCAGACGCTATGGCACAAGTGAAGGATGACGCACGAGTGCCAATCGAATTTTCCAAACGTGTCCGAGGGAGAACAAAAAGGCGACGAATTGGAGTCTCCAAACAACTCTCTTCTGTCGCAGCCAGTCACAACATGTTCTCACAAATTTGATTCCTCCCAGAGTGAAACGCAAAAACATGCCTGGTGCCACAGCTTCCGTCATCATTGCAGCTACACAAGCGGTAGCCAAAGTGTTTGTGGTGGGTATGATTGGCTACATGTCTGTCTTGTGTAAGTACTGTACTTGTACCAGGTACCGTAGTAGGAGAAGGAGGAATTCGATTTTTTTCGCCATGGACGATCCACTCTCAACACCATCACGTTGTATACAATGCTACTCGTACAGACCCCAAAAGTGCTCCCTTTCTGCCTCGTCATACCATTGGACCTCTTGCAAGATTTGCTTTCCATACATTCACCGTACCCCTTGTCTACGGAACCATTGCCGTAGCAGTGTCGATAGAAACCATTGGGGATTACTGGTTTGTTTTGGTGGGCGCGATTGGTGTCATTACTACAAGTTATATTGTTGCCACTGTCCTGCGATATTTTATTCCAATTGCCAACGAACGAGATTTTCAAGCTCTACGAATATCGGCTTCCTTCCCCAACATTGTGGCTCTCCCCATTTTGGTGTTTCCGTCCCTCTGTGAATTCAAGGTTGTCTATGAGGGTTTCATCCCTCACGATCCCGACGATCTCGAGGCTTCCGATGGAACGCTTTTGTATGATCAATGTGTGGCTCAAGCAACTACTATGATTTTCATTTACTTTTTTGGATTTTCTATTTGCTTCTGGTCGTTTGGTGTCAACAGTCTCATCAGTGCTTCCAAGATTGGTGTCGAACCTGAACAAATGACGATTGAGGCCGGATCCTCGGATCAACAAGCCAAATCTGTTCCTCAAGACAATGATCCTCCAGCACTTCCAGATGCTGATTCCGAGGATTGTGGTGATGCAGAAGAGAAAGGTTCTGCCGAATCCAACCAACAACCACGGGATGGGGAAAGTGTCCGAAGCCGAAGTACGGCGTCGACCCGTTCCTCCTGCATGGCGGATTTATGTGCTAGCGTTGGTACTGCTGTCAAGCAAACATGTACATCGCCGGGATTTGTGGCCATGATCCTGGCATTCATAACGGCATGTATCCCTCCTCTCCAAGAAGCCATGTTTGAGAATGGTGGTCCACTACGATTCTTCGGTTCTGCCATGGAAACCCTTGGTCTTGCATCTTCACCCATCTCCACTATGGTTGCGTCGGCAAGTTTGGTGCCCATGCGGCAAGCAAGCAACGAAGAGGAAGAAGAGGAACCGTTGCAAGAAAGCCCCATCATGTCAGAACCTACTTTTGGACCCATTCAAAATTCCGCGCCTCAAAGTCGCCTTCGACGATGGAGAGGTTCCTTGAGAACCAGCTCCATTCGAATCATGGAAGCAATTCCCAGACCTTCCGGCGACATGATGCGTCTGCATGTTTGGTTTTGCCTCTCCAAATTGATTGTGTCGCCGCTTGTCGTTACGGCAATTGTTTTGAGTTTGGACTGCGGAAGTAGTGCCCTCGCCAATGTTCCTCAACTTGCCAAATTTATCATCATTGTGAATTCCGCCTTTCCGGGAGCACAAACAATCATTGTCATTCTCAAGACCAGGGAAGAGATGGCCGACACGGCCGCTGCAGTTGCCAGGGTATATTTGCCTAGTTACGGAGTTGCTATCTTCACAATTGCAGCTTGGACTTCTGTCGGACTCTGGGCAACACTTCCAGATGAAGATGGTAACACATTCTGCTCTCGTTAAGGTGCAGACATTATGTTTACGACAGTCTTGCCCCCACACTTCTCCACATTAGTACGTACTATTCTCTTGATGCCCCTTTCTCATACCCTGACAGTGGTGGAGATGGTTGGGCCCAAGGGCAGCAGCAACAACAACAACATCTGCAATCTATTCGTAGTTTGCTTTTGTTTCCTGTTTCTCCTCTACGATTACAAAAACAACAATGTTATTCCCTTGTAAACACCTGGAGCTTTACTCGTGCTACAACATGGTAAACCTTTACTCCTTCAATAATAATAAAGTGGTGGTGGTGGTGTTGTGCGAGGGACTGGTTTTCACGTTCAAGATCCAGGTGGTGGTGGTAGGTTCTCCATACTGCCTTCCAATCTACACCGAAAGCTCGGACCTCGCCACAACACCCCTAATGTTACGGAATACCACGTAGTGCTCGTACCACACCAATAGTACTGCATCGTTTGTCCCTACAACAGTAAATAAGCGGTGTGCGTGGGGAATAGACCTCGGCAAACTCTCGCTAAGTAATTAACATGGTCACTGACAAGATGACTGGAATGGTATATGCCACTTTTGACACAACCTTTCATCTTTCACCATCAGTCCCTGGCACCGCGACACACTTGGGCATGTCTCGCGTCAAGGTAGCCGAGTAGAGAGGATCGTAGGTAGTAAGCTTTGGTCACCCCTTCAACCATGGCACCGTGGTGGTTTCATGGGAGGATGCTCGCCTCGTGTAGGAAAGCTTGTTTGACTTCAGCATGATGATGTTCTAGAACATCCTTTTTGTACAAAATTGTGTGATCAACCTCCAAACCATTGCAAAGGTATCATCGGGCTGCAGCGATTTCATCCTCGGCACCACGTGCAGTAGCTTCTTGAAGAGCGCCATTGGCGGCCAAGGAATAAAGGTAGCTAATTCGTTCAGGGTCCTCAATGTCGGCTTCCCTTTGTCGTTCTTGCTCCTCGCGTACTACCCTTCTGGCTCTGACTCTCATATCCAGCCTTCGTTTCAGTTCACTGGATGTCCGACATGCCAATCCCCGGGCCGAGAATGAATCACTCTCTTCGATTCCCTTTCCCTTTTCTAGCATCTTCACTACACGTTTTGTTTCTCGGTGCAGGGAAGCTGATTCCTCTTGCGTGAACCATGTTGCCTCGAATTCTTCATCCGTATAATTGTTGATGTGGAGAGTTGTTCTCACCATGGCTTGTCTATTGAATGCAACCCTCCACTCCTTTGCAGGAGAACTCTCCCTCTTAAAAGACCCCGTCCTTGCCTTCTTTGTTGCCTGATCAAGCCCTGGGGACTTGATGAAATCTACTGGAGATGTTGGTTCTGGAACCAAGGGCGATGTTGGTGGCCCCACTAGCATGGTTGAGTTCTGAAAGTAATGAGAGTTCCAGACCCAAAGCGAGTTCGTTCCTACAGAGTTCCGGCACGGTGGTGTGATCTGGTAGGGATGAATACTAACACCTTGGGTCCACGAAGAGGGTAGTCCTTCACTAAACCCTATTGCGCAGGCGCATAAGTATTTTCACAACGGAGGCGAAGTAGAATCACTTTTTACAATGGGAGAGAAAAATTAGGAGTGAAGCGCCTTTGTCTGTCTGTCTCAGGTGGAGCCGAAACACGTCGTAGTTCTGAGACTGATTTAATGTAAGGTAGTCTGAAGACCAGAGACAAAAACACAAATTTCCGATGGGTGAATTAGAGGAGGCTCGTCACTCGTCAGTCTACACTACTCGGCAATTCTACGATTGGCTGCACTGGGTTAAATATAGCAACGAGAGATCTTGATCGTCGTCCATTCCAAGACACACTTAACCTCCTGTCCCCGTCAAGCCCCACGGAGTGAGGACAAAAATGTTTTGCACGTCATTCAAGAACGCGTCGGAAGGATGAGGTCCAACGAAAGAGCGTGAATCTTCCTTATAGTGAACTTTGCATTACGTACAAATGCAGCAGAATCGAAAGGAACTACTAGGTAGTAATGACTCAAAACAGGTGAGAGTAAACATTCATGAAGATTCTTCCTCCAATCTGGACTGGATTCAAGGAAATGCTTCTCGTAGCACTTCCGGCAGGGCAGTAACCAAGTCCTTGCTACCGGGTACCGGGGTAGTCGCAGCATCACCAACTTGAGTAAACAGCTTGTTCTTGACCCTAAACCACAATGTTCCGCCACAGAAACGATGTTTGTCAGTCTCTTGCGACCTTTCGAAACACAATAAAACAGTGCCCAAAATGAAGTGCTAAACATGAATCTCCCTTCATGACTACAACTGTGCTTTTCTCGGTCACTTTTCTATTACCGGTAGAAAGGATGAAGGACATTTTAGGTAGTTGCCAAACAATAATCAACAACAACAGAAAACAGAAAGAGTACAAAAGAACAGAAAAGCATCCGCCTCAATGCTCTCAAGAAGTAGTAGCGAATAATTCAAAAGGTTTCCATAGGTTTCGAGAGCATGCTATCTGTGACTGATCTTGTAGTATTCAAACTGCAAGCTCTCCTTTCTCCTCGCTGCTGGTCGTCAGTAGATCGTCAGCTGATCGTCGTCTGCTAATAATGATCGTCATTGGAGGCAAGTATCCTTGGCAGTGCAACAAACTCGTGCGTGGTGCAAGGCCGCTTTGCCACACCCAACATCAACTAGAGCCTCGGTAAGTCAAACAGAATATCGAACATCTAAAGAGATGTACGAGAATTCACAAAGAAGCCAAAATAGAAAGAATCTTCTGTTGCCCCCCTTCTCCTTACATGTTCGTCGAGTACACATCTGGCTCACAGCCTACGTTCTTCTCCGAAGATCTGGAGTACGAACGACATACTGCGCCTCTGTCAAACCACAGCGCGGTCAAGTAAGGTAGCCTAGCCTACACGTCAACGAGTAACCTACAAAAGAACAGCATAAATAGTAGACCCAATCAAGAAGTAGCTAAAAGTTCAGGAAAGGTAACGTGAACCTATAGGGGACTCAGGTATGCAAGCCCGACTTTCTCTCCCTTGACATTGCTGACAAAGTTTGGAAACAAACTATGGCCGACAAGACGTGGCGTCTCCCAATTTATGGATCAGGGT
Organism: Nitzschia putrida; assembly: GCA_016586335.1. Taxonomy (NCBI): domain Eukaryota; phylum Bacillariophyta; class Bacillariophyceae; order Bacillariales; family Bacillariaceae; genus Nitzschia; species Nitzschia putrida. The sequence goes on from BLYE01000003.1 coordinate 348,017, forward strand.
CAGCAGCACGAGCCTGCTTGCTGGAGATACCAGTGATGGGGTTCATGTTGTGGTATCGCATGTAGGCACGTTGAGCGGCTTGGTGCTCAGGGTTCAAGGTGACGGGCATGTTCTTGGGGAACACTGCAAAAGGGAGGGGAATGTTAGGGGGATTGATCCACAAGATCGGCAGTTGAAGAAAAGGTACTTACTTAGCGGAATGTAGCACAAAGCGCAGACGGCACCAACAATGGGGACAACCACCTTGGCAGCGGGCATCTTCTGCATCTTCTTGATGATCATGGGCTCCGTCAAACCCTCAGTGAAGTAAGGGCCACGGTTAAGGTGGGTTCGTGGACCACCTGGAGGAGGCTCGTAGAAAACTCGGACCATGGTTGCGACTGTTGTTGTTTCCTTGTTGTCGACGAGGAGGTGTGTGTGGGCGTTCGCTTCGGCTCCGGTTGCTGGGGCTGGCTGCTGCGATCTTTCGTGTCGGACATTGCCGCACGAGGTCGCGCGCTTTCCTCAATGCGATCCCGAACACTCTCCAGGCCAACTCTCTCTAGATCTTACTACCTGCGTTGGATCGGACGACTCGGCTGTATCTTCGCCTCACCGTCCCACAACTACAGGAAGAGAGCTCGTACCTATACCTCATGGCCTAATGCACGCTGTAGTGGAACCAATGCACTATACTAGCTGTACATTAGTAACAAATAGTAACACTGTGTTCTTCATATAGCGTTTGTAATACCTGCATCGTGCTGTTGAAAAGCATCATGGATCATGGCAGCCAATACCTCTTCCATGGGTTAGTTTGGTGGTGATGCCCCATTGACTTCCCCGTGGAAGTTGAGGCGTTCGCAAATTCCAACGAGTATTTTTCAATCGGAAAAACTCCAAGTTCCCTGTCCGAGCGAAAAGCGGGATGTCACAGTTGCAGCACAGCCACCTATCCCTGACAGACAAAAGTCTTGTTACCTCTTACTAGCCTGAAACCCAAACCCGGACGTGTAGTACCCACGGACGCAGCCCGAGCAGCGGGAGCAACAACAACACGAGGCTGTGCCGCACCCCGTTGGGATAGCAACAATTGCCAGACGCTTGTAGAACTACCACCATGCCGGGTAAGGAAGTGTATCTGTTTCCGAGTTGCGTGTGAGATGACCATGGGAATGGGATGGGGATATACAGACTAGCGTAGTTGCTGTAGTTGCCATTGGCTGCTGTTGGAAGGCACCTGCGGAAGCGTTTGTTTCCATGGGTGTCTTCTGCCTTGCTTGAGTGGCTGGCAATGGTTGTCCGTCCGTTCCTGTGGTCCGGAGACTAGGTTGGCGGCGTAGGAATGACATGCCCCAGCAAGCTGCAAGAATCCATTGATCTCATCCTGTTGTTGCTCTTTGTTACAGTCTCCCTAAAGCTCCAAAAGCGCCTCGCCGCTTCCGTATTGAAGTGCGGAAAGAATAAGGTCTGGTTGGACCCCAATGAAATCAACGAGATTGCCCTTGCCAACTCTCGCCGCAACATTGCCCGCCTCCACCGTGATGGTTTGATCATCAAGAAGCCTTCTGTTGTCCACTCTCGTGCTCGCGTTACTCTGCGAAACGAGGCCAAGAGGAAGGGACGTCACACTGGTAAGTGCCTATCTATGGTGTTGGTTGGATTGGAGGAGTACCGGCCCAGCCTTGCTACGGGTCGCTTCTTGCAAAGGAAGTTGGCTTTTGTGGTTGTCATCGTTTCTGTGGTTGGTTTCATCCCTCCAAGGCTCGGGCCAGAGTGTGTGGATCCCTAGGGTCCAACCGGCCAGACAACCGGTAGTCCATGTTCCACGCATGGTTCTGAAATCATTCACCGGAACCGTGTACTCTATGTCACGTGACAACATTTCTTCTCACCACATGCTTTTGTTTGTGTTGCTGGATTGAACAGGAACTGGTAAGCGCCGAGGTACTGCCAACGCTCGTCTTCCCTTGAAGGTTATGTGGATGCGCCGAACTCGCGTCTTGCGTCGTCTTTTGAAGAAGATGAGGGATCAAGGAAAGATCGACAAGCACATCTACCACTCCTTGTATGTGCTTGCCAAGGGTAACCAATTCAAGAACAAGACTGTCTTGACCGAGAAGGTTCACGAGCTCAAGGCTGTCCATGTACAAGAGAAGGCCTTGGCTGAGCAAGCAGAGGCCCGCAAGGGACGTGCCAAGGCAAGGCTAGAGCGAAAAATGGCCCGTGAGGCAAAGAAGGCCGCCGATGCCGAGGCTGCTGATGCCCAATAAATTCTTTTAGTACTATATTAAAGAAAGAACGCACTATTTGTTGTTTAGCTTGGTTGGTTTGGTTTACTGGGGACTTTCGGGAACTAAGCGTTCTTCATCACAACATTTTTGTAGTGTTGGATGTTGGTTCCCTTCTTGGCTACTATCCGTAGAAAGAAACAACATCATGTTCACAAAATTCACAACTCATTTTCTTGGGTGTCAGAAGCCTCTTGCGTACGACGTGATCAGTGTTCACCTCCACCTTTCTTCCTCTTCTTGCGAAAAACCGGCTACGTTCGAACGAGACAGACAGACGATTCATCATGGGGAGTGGTGTCAAGCTTCCTCCCATTCACCATGGAATCTTCCTCCTTTTGCACAGGAACATGTCGCTCTGAGTGTGCGAGTAGACACTGGTTTTTCTAAATAATTTAACGGTATCCGTTAACATGTCTTTGTTTCTGCAGTACTTTTCCACGTAGGATGGCAGCAGCAAGGCGAGAAAATGAGGGAGGCTGGCGGCATCGATCATCCTGGAGTCGAAAGTGCCAGCCGATCCGTTGACTTTCCTCCGTGATCCAATCGTAAGACAGGAAAATACCTCTAGCAGCTGCAGGCGAGTGCATGCCAAACTTCGGAGGATCGTGTCCGGAGTTCTTGGCAGCGTACTACTGCACTACTACTGTACTTGTAGCATCATTCTTGACAACAACAACAACAACAACAACTGTTAATACACTGCGAACCAAACAATCCTTTGGAAGACGACTACGACGGAAAGTACCGTTCTACAACCTACAAACAGTGTCAGTTGGTTGGATATTCTCTTGAGACGGAAGCACTGCTGCTGCTGTGAATCTTTTTTGGACAATCACCTGTTTTTCAATCACGCGACAAGGAGACTCAGTCCGGAAACAATAATTTGGGGAGTATATTATATCAGCAGCAGCAACAACAACAACAACAAGCATATTATTCCATGGGTTGCAATTCTTCTCAACCCGTTCAACCGGATCGGGCAAAAGGTAGAAAGGGGGATGACCCCCAAGCTTCTACTTCCCGAAGATATTCCTTTAAGCGCCAAGATTCAGGACGTTCCGCAATGAGCAATTCCACCCGAAATCGTCCCGCGGTTCCGACGTCCCTCCCCATGAATGGAACGGCGACGGCACAAGGACTCACCAACGGAGATGCCGTCAAACTCGCATCGGATCCAAATTGGAGTCGCCTTTGGAAACAATATCATTCCTTGTTGTTGGATCCAGCGGATACGCATGCCACGTTGGATTCTTGTATGGACAATGCGATCAATCGACTATCGGCCGCAGAAGTGAACTTTTTGCAACGCAAAGTCAGAAGTGTTATTCGAGCATCCAATGCTACGGTGGAGAAAGCCAAAGGTTTCATGCGCTCTGGTTCCGTACAGGATCAAGAGATCAAATCCATATCCGATAAATACCACCTACTCAGTTGTCATGTGATCCGGAAGATTCTACCCAAACTCAAGGCACCATCTTCGTTGGGTGCCGCCGATCCTGTTTCTCTGGAAGGAATCGAGGAGAATGTGTATCTGTTGTGTTCGTGTTTGCACGAGTCACTGTGGGACCGCGTAGCATCCATTGCCAAGGACTCGGCCGAAGCGGCTGGTATGAATATGGATGTGAATCACTACAAACTTCCTGAGGAAGCTCCTTCACCACTGCCACCCCATTCGGATTCTTCTCCTGATCTTCCTCAAGGTGCTTCGCTTCATGCGTTGACCTTTCTCGTTGCTTTGGCTTTGCGTAAGTGCCGGTTGGATTGCCAGCGTATCATGTGCTTCCTTGTTCAATGCACATCATTTCTCATCTCTTTGTTTCACAGGTGGTACGCGGCAGCAACGACTCCAACTCTTGTTCTATCTACTTCTTCCTCCCACCGAACTCAAGGCCTTTTTGGAATCGCATCCAGCTGGCGGAGCTCCATTGTGGTTGCTAGAATCAGGCTCCGATATCGTCTTTAGTTTGGCATCACTCTCCCACTATTATTGGTATGATGACACTTTTGAACCAGGAAAATCACAAAAATCACACCAACCCGCTGCTACTGCTGCTACCGATGGAAAAGCACAGGAATCGGAAAAGTTAACGTTGGATGGAAAGCGAGTTGCGTCCTTGATTGAATCGATTATCATGGTGCCAACGCCTGTGTCTGAAGGTGCCAGAACACCTATCATGGCAGTACCGGACACTGCGGTCAATGGGGGCAAGAACCCAGCCGGTTCTCCACAAAAGAAGTCGTCCAAAATGAAGCGACGTGCCAGCAACCAAGCATTGGACGAAGATGTGTCTTTGTTCACATCGCAAACAGAAGTCATGGAAAAACTTCAAACACAATCGTATCACCTAGGAGATTACACCAAGGATGATCACTTTACCAACGAAGCCCTGGCTGGAGTACTCAAAGCACTGGCGGAAACGCGCCGTGTTCCCATTTCCGATTTCAAGTCTTTCTGTGATGTGTCGCTGTACGATGATGTTCTGGATGCAATCATGAATCGACTGTTTGCTCATACAGTATTCTCGAGCCCTAGTATGGAACTCAGTTTGGTGCGCAGTCGATGGCTTGAATGGCAAGAGTGTGAGGGTGCCTTGTTTGCGAGGTCGCTGCATCATACCGACAGCAGCTCAGAAACGCTTACACAGTCAGTGCACAGGATGCTCTCTAGCGATCAGTCCCAAGAAAGCTCTGAAAGGAAACTCAAGAACACTGTGTTCGGTGGATTGGGTGGTTTCGATGGGCGTGGTGGCCTGGGATATGGAGTCATGTACTGTGTGCACAAGCAATGGTGGGATGATTGGGAAGACTATGTTGGATGGACATGGGCAGGAGAGAATGGCAATGAACGTGTATCACGCAAACGACGACGACCTGGCCCATTGACTTCTGAGCCTCTGTTGAACAACCTTGACGATGAAGTTGTGGCAGGAACACTTGGGTCGTATCATCTCATGATGCCTGGGGTCAAGAAGGGCCGCGACTATGTGTTGATACCTCCATCGGTATGGGATGTTTTGTATGAGATTTACAGTGGGGGGCCTCCCCTGCCGAGAATGGTTCTTCCTCCAAACAGATTTGGGGTTGCGGAAAGCAACGGCAGTCATCCGTCATCTATCAATGGCGTATCAAGTGAGGCAGAACTCGATAGGTTGGCTTCACGAGAGAACTCCAGCCACATCGGAATTCAAAAGCTACCAGACCAGATGGACGTTGAAACACACCCTTGGGTTTTGCATGTGCATCTGTGCGATCCAAAACAACCCTACAGGCGAGGAGAAGCAGGCCCCATGTCGATTCGAGTGATGACAAGTCCTCACCAGCCATTTTGGCGCCTAATCAACGAATTGGTGGTGCGATTGCCTTTCAAGCTATACCGTGCCTACGGTGCTGACGGAAAGGGGCAAACAAGGCTGTGGAAACGTGTTCCACCGCCTGGAGCAAAAGAGGCTCCGATGCGGTATGGCCCATGGGTGTTATTGTGCAAAAATCGAGTAGCTCAGCTTCCCAAATTTCCAATTGTGAGCGCAGACGCGGAAGATCTAATGAAAGAATTGAAGGATGACTGGCTGGCATACGCAGACAATGCCACTGTTGAAGGCATCGGACTTTCGAATGGCAACCAAGTTATGGTGGAATGTGCGACGCTCAACATTCACAATGATTTGATGTGGCCAAGAGAGCAAGCGGCCAAGGCTGGAAGGGTGAAGCAATTGGCAGATAAGGATATGAAATTCCGGCAACTTCTGCGGGGTGTGGATGAAAAGAATGAACCTCTACCAATTGCCCCAGACCTCGTTGGCATGAAAGTTGATGCAGCTGATGCTTCTGGCAAATGGTTTCTTGTCGAGATCGCGGAGGTCCGAGTTGTTGCAGCAGATACTGACGATGAAGAGGACTCTATAGAAAATGAGGACACTCCACCCAGCAAGAGTTCTGGAGAATCCAAACAAGTTCTTGTCGACTTTTCGGGAGATGGAAGACATTGTGAGTGGATCGATATTGATATGGATCGTCTGGCTTCCCCTGGGCGATACACACAAGGGAGTGCTGAAGATCCTCCAGATTCTCCTCCAAAGCCAACGACAGCAGCTGACGGCAAGCAGAAACCGCAAGGTCAAGCGAAGAAGGCTGAAACAACCGAAACAAATGGACAGCTATGTACAATTCCAGGCTATGGAGCATGCGGCCTTGTAAACCTTGGAAACACGTGTTATGTCAATGCAGCCATTCAGTGCGTGAGTTACTTGCCGCTTCTACGGTCCTATTTGCTGAGCGAGCAATACCGGGCAACCGGTGATTTGAACAAGGACAACCCGCTTGGAACTGGTGGGAAGTTGCTGGAAGAATTCGCAAGTCTCCTCAAGGAAATGTGGAGTGCTAGGTTGCGTGAAAAATCACCAACGCGATTCCGAGGTACTTTGGGAAGAACCAACGAACAATTTTCTGGTGCAGATCAACAAGACTCACAAGAGTTTTTGAGCTTTATTCTCGACGTCCTCCACGAAGATAGCAATCGTGTTCAGAGGAAACCCCCTGTCGAAGGCTTGGAAGATGTCTGGGTCAACAAGACTAGTCTTCCACGGGTGGCAGACGAAGCATGGCGAAGGTAAGTGTCGGGGAAGAGTATATGCAATCTTTCGTTCTACTTGACTCACAAATGTGTTGCGAAGATTCTTGCGGAGAGACCGCTCCGTCATGGCGGATGTCGGGATGGGACAGGTTTTGAACACAGTGACATGTTCAGAATGCAAATTCACAAGCAGGAATTTTGACCCCTTCAACCTACTGTCGTTACCGTTTCCTACCGTAGCAGAAGTCTTATTCAGATGTACCGTTGTGCGGCGAGCTAATGCGTACAATACCCAATGGGTATTGAACAAGCCACGATCAGGCGACAAGCACAAGGAGCGGTTCCCTAGGAAATCTTTCACTGGTACTCCGAAGCCTCCATCCGACTACAACGTTGAAGAGGAATATGTGATTGCAATGACAAGATTGGCAGATAGCGGAGATTTGAAGCTTCAGATTCAGAATATTACCGGAATCCCAGCGGAAAGGTTGATGGTGTGCCGGGTGGATGAATTGTCAGCTGCTGAAATGAAGGAAGATTCATTCTTCAAGAAGCACACTCAATTGACAATGCTTACCGACAAAGAAGCTCCAACAGCTCAGGTGGGAAATAGACCACGAGCCAATAGCGAAGATGTCAGTATCACCCCTTCAGCGCCAACAAGGATCATTGCTTTTGAGAAGACACTTCGACCCAGACCAATCGATATGACAGCAAGCGAGGAAGAATCTTCCGATTCAAACGGTGACGAGGGCGACGAAGAACAACCCGAAAAGACACGAGCGGGGCGAAAACATCTCAAGGCGTTGGAAAAGATGATTGCGGCCTATGGTGATGTCAAGGAGTGTAGACTCTATGATACAGACATGACGCAAATTGCCAAAGCTGTGTCTCGAAGCCTATGGCCTCGTGATGAGAGTGACTTCAGGATCGGACTTCGAGTGGACGCGCTGGATAAAAAGAAAAACTGGTGCGCGGGTAGTATTGTCGAAATTTCACAGCAGCACCTGAATACTGATGACCCCGTTCACCAATCTGTCACGACGACGGTGAAGGTTCATTTTGATGGCTATGCCGAGAAGTGGGATGAAGAGTATACCATGGAGCATTTCAAGAAGGAAGAAGTGACCCCTCTGTACTCACATGTCACTCCCCGCAAAGCAACAAAGGAGTTTCTTGTTCACCATCGTTTCACAGATTCAGCGTCCAAGAAGGCTGGTCTCTTCGGTCAATCCTTTTACATGCAATGTCAAAACGAGTGGAGTATCGCACGAGCGGGTGCGCATATTCTGTCCCAAGCTTCGCGCTACATGAAGCACCCCCCACGGTCGCACTCTTCAAATGATCTACGTGAACAGGAGAATATCAAAATGCTACATCGGTTCTACGATCGCATACAGAATGACATTTCGGATCTCATTGACGTGCTTGTAGACTATGACCGCCAGTACGTCCAAAGCGCATTGGGTGTGTCCGATGGGGATACCAAAACCAAGGATGAACGCTTCCGTAACCCAGGGTTTGATCCTCAGAAATTGATTGACTCATTCGATGAAAAGGTCAATAGACTGCTCCTCAGGCTGCCATTCGAGGTGAAGGTTTGCACGTGGAATGCACCATTGGGTTCGAACACTGCGGAGCCAGCTTTTTCTTTCAGTCTCCATCATAGTATCTGTACGTACCTGCAGTCCACCAACGGAATTGTGTTGCATTGGCGCGACGCAGCCGAGTTCGAGCGTCGGTCTAGCAGTGGATCTCGCAGCATTGTGACATCTCCTGTCTTGTATGTTCCTCCTCGTCCAGTTATTGATGCAACCAGTGCTGAATTGTTGAAGAACGCAAATTCCAAGACGAAGAAGGCAGCAAGCAGCCGTGGAAGTGCTGGATTGCATCTTGGGGTTTGTTTCACAGAGTTTTGCAAGCAGCAACAAATTTCGAGCTGGAGGTGCCCGAAGTGTCAAGCATTCCGAGATGGCAACCAAAACATGTCTCTTTGGCGACTACCCGATTTGTTGACGATCCATATCAAGCGCTTCAACTGTTCAGCGCGCTGGAATGAAAAGATCACAACCAAGGTTAACTTCCCTCTGACAGGCTTGGATTTGGCTGAATGGTGCCACTTGGAATCTCCCGTCATCCAAGAAGACCCGAACGGAGAACGCTCTGTGTATGACTTGATTGGTGTATTGAACCACTATGGTGGAATGACCGGTGGCCACTACGTCGCCGTATGCAAAGCCACCGCCTGCAGTCGTGAAGGCAGTGAAGAAGTCTCCCACGACTTTAATGGCCCTGGCATCAGCAAGCCCCATTTTACAGAAGACCCCGATCTAGACGCCCAAACCGGATGGAAGTTCACTCGGCAAAAGACGGATCAAAACAAGATCATAGCCGCATCCACCTCCAAGGCAGTAGGAGAATCTTCGGAACCTCTCTGGCTTCAGTTTGACGACGATGAAGTGGAACCCATTCCTCCCCGATGTGTCGTATCGGAAATGGCCTATGTGTTGTTCTACCGCCGTCGCCAATTGACCCCATCCAACATGGCCAAGTATAGTACTTTGGAATAATTGTAACAACAACAAGAAGAATAATAAAGCTATGTTAAAGCAACACTACTACGACAGCGCTGGTGGATCCCAAAAAGATACAATCACCTTTTTCTTACGATTAATACTACTTCTTATTTTAGTACAACCAACTCGTGTACTTTTCCCCAAATTTCTTGCAAAAATACGGGCGCCTCGTCGTCCAAGACCATTTGCAACTCTTGCAAGAGTTCGTCGGTGGATTTTTGCGCCAGAATGTGTGAATGCAAAAATTGAATGAGAGTGGCCTCTTGTTCTCCCAAATGTTCTTGGACCTTGTTGGCCAAAAAGGTTCGGAGAGGGTCATGGGAAGATGGTGGGAGAGGAGGAAAGGTGGGTGGGAAGGAAGCAGTGTTGGCGTTGGCGTTGGCAGGGGACGGTGGTGGTTCTTGTTTGATGCGTTTGGTGGGAGGTTCGTCGCTGGGAGCAGCAGCAGTAGCAGCACCAGCCTCGGGTTGGTTGGTCATCCAAGCAGGCAAATTGGAAAGGCCCCGCTTTCCAGAATCTCCCGCAGCGGCGACCGGTGGAGGCGGCAGACCTTCGGGTGGAGGAGGCATGGAACCCATAGGAGGTGGTGGTGGAGGCAAAGCTCCACCTGGTGGCAAAGGTGGAGGTGGTGCGGCAGCCGCTGCCGCAGCCATTTGCTTTTCTTGTTCCATTTGAGCTGCAACCTTGGGTTTGATTTCGGCCATTTTCTGAGCTACCAAATCCATACGTTTCTTGTTTTGATAGGAATGGGTTTTGGAGAGCTTCCGACGAAATTCCTTGACAGCAGCAACAACCGCAGGATTACTGAGTGGATCCTCATCCTCATCACCCATGCCCGTTGTGGCTGCCGGAGTCGAAGTTCCAGTGGCTGTCGCCGCATCGGCGTTGTTGTTGGATGCACCACTCCCATCTCCTCCAGTAGCACCACCACCTTCTTGCAATTCAGGAGCTTCAGCTCGGACAAAATTATCCCACAATTGACCACCCAATCTCTCTTGTGTTTCTGAATCCAAAATAGGAGGAGGCAAAGGAACATCCTTGTTGGCAGGCACCATGTACGCTTGCATGGTATTGTAGCGATCATCGAGACGCGACGAGAAAGCTTTAAATGCAGCAAGGAATTGACAGGCTCCATCAGGATGAGACATGGTAATGAGAATTGTAATGCGTGAATCCTTGTCTAGAGAAGCATTGGTATCATCGTCATCATCGTCCTTCTTGCGAGGAAAGAAAGTACAGTGACGGACGTTGCCACAAGGAAAGAGCCAATCACGGACCGCCCGGAAGGTGTGAAGAAACGGAGGAGCGTGTGTCAACAAGACTGTGGGAGTGAAAGGATTCCGGGGGATTGCCGGTACCGCTGCGGTTGGCGGCGGTGGGAGAAGCAAGTCTGTGGTGGGTGGAAGAGGTGGTGGAGGAATCGACATGGTGTTTGCAGGTGTTTGTATTGTACGTAGAGATGTTGCATGTTGATGAGTGGACCGAGCCGCATCCAGTTGACTCCTTTGACCAACGTGTAGAAGAGACACGTAAGTATTAGTTTACACCGATACTGTACTTATAGTATATATGTGATCATTCTACTGAACGGCAAGTTGCTTTATTCAATTGGCAATACCGTACAGAAAGCGGAAGCAACAAGCTACTTCATCTTCGATGTGCTACTGTGCAAGATAGTACTGTAGTACGGTGGTATGAGTAGCTCGCAAGCAAAGATATCGACGGCACCGGTTCATTCATTTTCAAATCACTTCCTCATAAATTGGAAAACGAGAATTTCAAAGCATCATTCTTCTCCTCAAGCTTCCAGACATTCAGAAAAAGCCAAAACAGCAACATGGGCCAAAGCTACTCTCTCCCTCCTTTGACCTCCAAGGTACCAGCCAACTCGTCGTTGGCCACCATTGTACTTCTTCTCCTTTGTTCACCCTCTGCAACGCTTGGTGCAGCAGGCTCGGAAGGTTACGTCGCCATGCAAAATCTGACTGAGTCCTTGCCATCACTACTTGTTGACGGGGCAAGCGACTATGGCGAGCGAAGTCTCGCGGAGAAAGCACCCAAGACTCGTCGACTCAAGGCAACCAAGGCGCCAGTTGTGGCCAGCACGAGGGCCCCTGTTGTAGTCAACACCAGGAAACCTACTTCAACAAAGACCTCGAAGAGCGCCACTGCATCGCCATCGGTGTCCCCTTCCTACTCTTCGAACCCCAGCACTTATCCATCATCGGCTCCCTCTGAGTCTCCCTCTCAAGTGCCAAGTTTGAGTCCTTCTGCTTCTCCATCGCAGATTCCCTCAGCGACTCCTTCTGAAAGTCCAAGCTCGATCCCTTCCCAGGTTCCCTCTGAGATGCCGTCTCAGCGTCCAAGTTCGAGCCCTTCGGACACTCCCTCCCAAGTTCCTTCCCAACAACCAAGCACCGTACCGTCCGAGATGCCCTCTCTGGCTCCATCGCAAAGTCCAAGCTCCAATCCCTCCCTGATGCCCTCGGAGTCTCCGTCCCAGGTCCCGAGTACAACGCCTTCCGAGGTACCCTCGTTGGCTCCATCTCAATCGCCCTCCGAGTCTCAACGCCCAAGTATCTCATCCAGTCCAACAAGCTGCTATGACGCCAAAGACGTCACCGCAATCATGACCATCCTCAGTAGCATTTCAGAAATTGTTTGATGTTCAAGGATGGAACTCCGCAAAACAGGGCGTACCAAGTTGTTTCCACCGACGGGCACTTGGATGTAAGAGCGTCATCTGCCGCCGAGTGGCATCAGCGTTATGCCATGGCTGTCTTGTATTTTTCGCTCAAATACAGGGAGTCCCTTGTGGATGGGACGAAAGATGAATGCGATTGGTGGCTGTATCAAACTACTTGTGAAGAAGGAAGAATTACGGAATTGGATTTCGGTACGTTTTTGTTGTTGTTGTTGTTGTTGCATACAGTGTCGGTCATGGTGTGATCGCAAAGAATTGTGATCAACACAGCATCTCATCCTTATTGATTCCTTCTTCGCCTCCTCCAGATGATAAGGATTTCCCAGGAAAGCTTCCCTCCGAGATCCAAGGACTCTCTTCTTTGCACACCTGGAAATTGAATAATGCCAGAGACATCGCAACCGATCTTTCCGCTTTGGAAACTCTAAGCTCCTCATTGGTTTCCTTGGATCTATCCAATGCGGGCTTGGAGAGCTTCCCTTCCGTGCTGGGAAAACTCACATTGCTCCAGAGCCTGGATTTGTCAATGAATGACATTGTAAGCCTCACCTCAGAGATTGGTGGCCTTACCGAACTGGAATACTTGGATCTGGCAAGCAACGATTTGCAAGGGCTTCCTACCGAGTTCGGTAACCTCAAGGCTTTGGAATATCTGGATCTGGATTGGAACCAACTGTCAAGCCTTCCCGATGTGGAGATGGGAGGGCTCGTTGCCTTGACACACTTACGCTTACAGGACAACAAGTTGCAAACCATTCCCACCCAGCTAGGAAATCTCAAAGACCTCACTCTGTTGTACCTCAAAGGCAATCAAATCCAGAGCACCATACCTGTTGAGTTGGGCAATCTTTCCAAGGTGACGGATCTGTGGTTGAGTGCCAACCAACTGCAAGGCACCATTCCCACAGCGCTCGGTGGTCTCAGTAAATTGGAATGGTTCAATATATGGGGCAATGCCGACTTGCAAGGCCCAGTTCCAAGTGAAGTATGTACCTTGCCTGATCTGAAAGGTGTTGATGCCGACTTTTGTGGGAGCAAAGCCGTTTGTTGCCCGACTCCCACTGTCTATCTCCTATAAAAGGTTCGTGCTGATGCGCATGACGATGATGCGAGGATGAGCATGCCAAAAGTTGGAGTGTACTAGACCCGTGACGGTATTCGTAGCATAGTACCAACGTTAGTAGGATTCATGAATGTTGATGTGCGCATATATCTGTTCCTAGAAAGTTAGGATCATGACGATAGCTCAGGCCTCGTCTGCACTGACGCTACTCTTTGGTTGTGTTGGTGGAGTTGTGGCATTGGGAAAGCTGGGTTCGGTACTTGGAGCATTGTCAGCAACAGTACCAGTGCAGGCCGTAAGAGTACTAATGCTGTCATTGTCAATAGTACTGCAACCAGTAACAGTACTGATGGTGGTGTCACTCGATGAAGAAGCCTCCATCCTCTTCTTCATCCTCATTCTTCTCTCTCGCCTTCGTCGATGATGTCGCTCCAGAAATTCATTCCAGATACGATCATCCAATATGGCTTCGGTCAATGATCCTGGTTCTGGATGAAGCGTCAGAGATGAAGAGGAAGAACAATTCTTCCAGAAGTTATCATCTGCTAAAAGTGCCGACAGGGATCCTGGTTCTGGTGGATACAAGGAAGGAAGGAGCATGCGCCTTCGTTTGTTTCTTCGGTACAAAAAGTAAAGATCCATGTCAAATTCCATCTTGTCGTTTATACAATGGATCAGTCTCTCTGGCTGCAATCTTGTCTGGGAAATAGAGTTACCCATGATGGTGGCGAAGGGTGGTAGGAAGAGACTATGGATTATCGACCACGAGTTGTGATTTATATTTGTGACCTCGTTTCTTTGTGGACTTCGCGCCACTTTTTCCCATGCCAAAAATCGACCAAATCGACTAGGTAGCCTGACTTTTTAGTAGCTCGGACCTCGCACGATGGACTTGGTGGACCACTGACCACACAACTCAATAAAAGACACAACCAAAGCCACTAACACAAACACTAACACAATAGGCAACATGCCGCGACACTGCTCTACAGCAGTAGCAGCAACACGTTTGTTGTGTTGTTTGTCTCTTGTTATTGCAACGACACAGGCTTTTGTCCTGACTCCAACAGTTACAACACAATGGTTGCGACGACAGTCTCCTCTTTCCTCACCATTACAACAACCACAACCACAACCACAACATGTACCATTCAAGAATCATCACAACCTACTACAACAACAACAGCTTTCCACAACCTCCTTGTTTATGGATCGAAACAACAACAACAATAATAACTATGATCCCTTTGCGCAAAATAACAACATGGCACCACCGGTTCAACCAATGGCACGTCCTGATTCCATCATTAATGAAGTGGCCTTTAAATTGCGTCGCGTCTCTTGGTTGACTTGGTGGATTCAAGTCATTTTGACAACGGTCAGTTCCCTCATTCTTGTCTTTGCCCGGAATGCAGTCGTTTCCGGAGCTATGCATGCTGCTGCAGCGTTGGGACAATCCTCGCAAGATATGCATCATCATGCGGCGGCGGTGAATGCCGGTGGACTTCCGAATTTTGTCTTGGCTGGATTGGGTGTGGGTGTGTCGTATGCGAGCATTTTGTGGACTTGGGCCAACCGACGGTTGGCCGGGCGGATGTTGTCCCTGTCCCAGCCAAAGAATCGAATCAAGGTGGCTACCATGTTGCGCAAGTCGATTGATGTGGGAGCAACCATGAATGTTGTTGGAATGTTGTTTGCCTTGTTGAGTGCCGAGCAGATTGTGGGTGTCTTGGCAATGAAGGTTCTGACCTCGGCTCGGACGATTGCTCTTACCGAGAGCAATTCCTTGTTGCAACCGTTGGATGTTATCATTGTACAGGCCAATACCAATACTCTTTTGAGCCACTTTTGCAGTCTGGTGGCTATTCTGTATCTGTCCAAGTCCATTGCCAGGCTGGATCCTCCCTCAAGGGAAGGGGCCGAGCGTCCGCGTGGGGGTCCTGGGGGGACCAACCTCCGCTTTGCTTCTGGGTAGATAAACTCTTGCTAATCTGATTCCAGGTGACTCTCTACAAAGCTATTTTATGTTCGTCCCGTAGGGTCTATGAGTTGTGTGCGTGTTGATTTTGTGTGAGGATATTGCTGCCCCTCTAGGCCTCGCCTGCTTCCATCTTATCTCCTTCGTCATAGGAGTAAGAAGCGATGGTTTCTAGTCGACGGATGGGATCATTGATACATTCGTCAGTTTTTTCTACTCCAGAAGGGTTGGAAGATCCTTCTTTCTTCTCTGTTTTCCCGCGGCGCCCAAAGTCCTTCATGCGCATGGATGTATGTTGCTCTTGGTCTTGTCTGTGTTGCTCGCGCTTCAAATGGTCTCGTACAACTCTAGGGAATGGTGAGATGCTTGTCTGGAGAACGTACTTGATCAACAGCATCACATGCTCCCATGCAACCACGAGAGTGAAAAGTCCAAGGTCACCGATTTCTTCACCAATCCAGGTGAAACTCTCAGTTGTAAATGCAATCAGCCAGCAGTTTGTTAGAACTGCAATCACCGCCACAATATGAAGCAAGTGTTCCCAGACTCCAATTCCCCCGGTCTTCTTGGCAAGTGGCCGGCGACGTCCTCGGCATAGCTTGTATGCATCGTATCTCATGCTGAGAAGATAGTTCACCAAACAGAACAGGGGTGTCATGGGCAGAACAATGCTGAAACAAGCAACAAACGAGAATTGCACCACAGCAGCGATGTATTCGGGGAAACTGTCATGGGCTGGATTCATCACCTCAAGCCAAACTTCGTCTTGAGCTTGGTCTAGAAGCATGCGTTTGTTGATCAATCGAACTTGACGGTCCTCTGCATCCGACAGATTTCCGGCAGCTATTTCGTCCTCCTCCATCTCTACACGTTGAAGCTCGTGGTACAACTTCCTGCGGTAAAGGAATCGCCGAACATTTCGAATAAACATGAAGATGTATACTTGCAAAAATATCGACCACCAATGGGCAACGGTTGTGTAAATCATGACACTTGTGCCCATTCGAACAATTCCTTCATGAATCGATGCCGTATCCCCCATGGAGATTACCGCATAATAGTACAACGTTCCAAACTGACTGACAAATCGGAAGCTGAATACTTTGATAATCAGATTGGTTCGGTACTCAGACTCGGTTCGATAGTTTTCAAAGTTGTTGAGAAAGACAGAAATTCTGGTCAGAATGAAGTTCATCAGAGGAATACTGAGACCAAGCAAGGCCGGAAGAGCACCCATGGCAATCCAAAATCCAGGATCCAACATGATTTCTCGGGTGTATTCGATTTCTTGAGTGTTGGACTGTTGACCAACGTCTCGGAGTGAGAACTCAAACTTGAAGTGTTCATCAGAGATGCCCAACTTTTGGTTAATGTAGCATGCCATTTGTCTGTCTCTGTTTTTGTGAACTAGCAAGATCAAAACAACAGCAGCGCCAGTGAAGAACATGGTGATGGGGACACTTATCATGTACTTCAGCCACCTCTTCCAGTTGGGGTATTTTACTACCCATTCATTTGTGATCTCATCGAGAACGTATTCGCCATGAAATTCAGGCCGTGTAGTCTCTTGCACCTTGTAGTCCATACTTCCCCACTTATACGCCAACAGGTTTGATCGTTTCTTCCAATTGATCAAAACCATGAAAGTCCACAACATGACAACCATCGAAAAGTATGGCCGGATGGGATGGTCCACATTGTTCGAGGAATAGATGAAAATGGACACAAGGAGACCGATTGCAGTCAGAACGACTAGGTGACGTGCGCAATGTTGCAACCATGCGAAATAGAAGGTCACTTGTTCACCAAAGTATTCTTCAATCGAGTCAAGGGGTTGATAAAAGGCACCAATGAAAAATCGGGTAAAAAAGCCGGGAACCTCGTCACTAGCACTTTCGCCATCGGTACGGGTAGTTCGAAAACTTTCAGCTTTATTCAAGTCACGGACCAAAGCGGAATCATTCTTACCATAGTCTTCAGGCTCAATCATAGATCTATTGTCTGTCCAATTCTCAACTCGCCAGTAGAAAACCCAAGGCTGGAACAGGCTCTCGAGCTTAGAGTGCATATGAAGCGGCACTCGTGCTTGAACCATTTTACCAACATCAGTGTTTGGACCAAGTTCTGCCCCAGAGTCACGGATTCTAGACCCGATGATGAAGTTGATAATGCTTTGCCGATCTTTTGAACGAAGAAATGCAGCTTTGCTCCCTTGATAGATCATTGGGACATCCTGCCTGTCATCCAATTGTCTAAAGAGGTCTGTTGTGTCTTCACGGAAAGGAATGTGGACTCCTGAAACGTAAAGGTCAGATTTCGACTCCGAATGAAACGCATAACATCACCATGAAATTAACTACCTACCATCATGTGTAGTCATCATCACTCTGAGAACCTCAGCCACATCTGTCAAGCGATCCTCGGGACACCGAATCTTGATCATGACGCGACGTTTGTCAACAGCGTAGATGCGGGCAGTTTCCAACCCGGCCAACCTCAGGCGACTCCAAATCTAATCCGAAAAAGAAAAAAGTGAGATACGATATAATATGGTTGCGGCAATAGTTTCATTTTGACACATACCTGAGTTCCAGGTGATTTGAAACCAAGAAAGTAGTCCGACGGAGGGGGTACAGCTGTTGGGGCCACAGCACCTGTCATATACGTTGTATCGAGTTTTCGAAGGCGAACGATGGCACGCTCGATACACCCGACTGTGGTAGGTTCCAAAAACTCATCTCTGTGCAAGCAGTTTTCGACACCATTTTGCTCGTTCGCAACGTCGCCTCCTCCGCCAATTCCAGCTCGACGTTCGGCGGCAAACCGACCAACAGCAACATCTCGATGAAGAAGCAGAAAGCCTCTGAAAATCAACCAGTACTCTCCTTCGGTCGCAGCTTCAAAATCGAGAATTTTGAAGTTCAAATCATTGCCTTCGCCGCTGTACCATTTGTTCTCTTCATTATCCTTCGAAGATTTGGAGTTTTGGGCAAATCGTTGATTCATACTAACAACAATGGAAAATGAGGTTGGCGTATGATACTCAGCCTTGGATTTTCGTAGTGTGGATGTTCCCAAATCACCTCGCTTCTTTCCCGGGTTGCGCGGATCCAAGTGAGAAGCTGGATGGACTGCTACAATGTCAGCAGCACGGACAACACCGCTATTGGCAGCCTTGGTGGCCAAGTCGATGACATTTTTCCGGGTGCGTTTATCTTTTGATACTTTCTCTCGGTATCGAGCGGCGGCAACGTGATCTGGAACATTGAAATTATGAGGAGCATCATTCTCGTCAACTTCTTGCGTGCATGCCCAATCCCTCGTCATTGCCTTCACATCTGCATCACTAGAGGTGTTTGAAACTTTCCTGTTGTAGCGCATGCGCTGTTCCCTGAGTGCGACGAGGGCTTCTTCTGTCTCAATGATTTGGTATTGAATTGTGTCACCTCCATCTTCAGAATAGATTTTGCAGTAGATGGGGTCTTTGTTTGGACGGTGGCGTCGGACTACCACTCCTCTATTGAGAGCGGAAAGAAAAGGCAACATCCCATTGGTACGTGCTGCGATTCCTCGAGGAATGACAGGATTGGGGAATGATTCTTCATCCTGCATGCTGATGTTCGGATCCGCATTTTCTACATCGTCGTCGTTTTCCTGATCATTTTCTCCTTTCCGAGCCGATAGTGGTTGACTAACACGTTGGATCTTTCGAATTGTCCTATCACCTCGGGTGAGGGACCGGACTGGGGGTGACAGCAAAGTGGCGGCGGTATTTGAACCCTGAGTTCGGTTACCCCATCTCCTTCGAACAGTAGAACAAGGCGCCAATGGATTTGAATCCTGCGCCGGGGTACAGTTGATCTCACCACTTTCGTCTGGATGCAATGACATCATTGACTCGTTCAAAGTACCACCAACAGCTTTTTGAAACATGCTCATTCGTTGTTTCACTCGGCTGCTTGGTGGTAAGCCATGACTCTTCCTTCCACTTTGGGGATTCTTTGATGGAGAAAACCAAGTGCTAGCAAGCGATACCCTTGGTATAGGGGAGCTTGTACTAGTTGAGGCTCGCAAGGGATCAGCTGGGGTCATAGGATCCTCGGCAGGAGTTCGAGCACGTCGGCGAAAACCTGTCAAGGGTGTGGAATACTGGTGGGGACGACGAAGTGGTTGGAACTCTTCTGTCATCTCCTCTTCGTCTTCATCGTCGGACTCTCTAGTCTCTGTCGAGTTGGTTGAAGCAGTTTCAATGACAGGGTCCATCATTTCTTCTCCCAAGTGTTCCGTTCGGAAGTCCAACAAGTCCGCCCAGTACTTGTATGCCTCTTGAGGCTGCAGCACAATTGCGAAGTCGTAGTGCTCCTCAATATGAGCATCTTCGGAAAGCTCGACTACCTTCTTCTTATGTGCCTCTTGAAGGACTTTCAAGTTTTCCTTACTTCTTCGTTCTCTAGGATAATTCTGGGGACGGTAACCCTGCATAAATTGTTGCGATTTCACCTTCCCTTGGGCAGCAAGCCAGCGGATTCCACCAATGGTGGCTTCTCCGAGAAACAGGGCGTGGGATACCCCAGAGGAAGCCAGCTCCTGAAGTCTGGGTTTAGACATCTGGGCAAGCATGATTCCACTTTCACTATCTCCAGGGCTTCCGAGTTGGTTTTCGAGGTCCACTGAGTAGACAGGAGAATCTGGCCGAGTGGGGGAGTCGTCGGACACCATCATTGTGGCTCGGTTTTCAAGATTGATGACCTCTCCAAAAAGGAGACTCATACTTGTCGAAGAACGATGCGAGAATGTTGACAAGCGACGAGAGCCAGCTGACGACGCACTTTGTACAGAAGGAGATTCCAGAGGGGCACTGGGTTGAGGGGTACTGGTAGTCCAATACTTGGAGGGCCCATAGTTGTCAGAAAAATTTGTACCTTCATCATCTTCAGGGCTCAGAGATTGCGCTGTGTAAAGCCGATGAGGCGTACGTGCCCGATTGTCAACGACCGAGGTATTGAATTGGGGGCGGCGAAGCCTGGCAGATGGCGGCGACTGAAAAGTGGCCGCATAGCCACTATTCTGAAAACTACCCGAGGTGGAAGTCGAGTTTCGCAACGGAGTATATCCAGGATAAGCACCATTAGCTGCAGCCTCCGAGGCAAAGTCATCTCGCTGGGGTGTTGGAGGTACTGCCATGGAAAGAGTGCTTGCATCCCAGTCGCTGGCAGTCGCATCGTCGCCATGAGGATTGGTTTCACTTTCTCCAGCATCAGTCAAGTAATCTGCTTCATCAATGATATTGTCTTCCAGAGGAATGGTGGGTCGGTCGGGGACGTACCCAATCATTCTCTCTCCTAACTTGTTGTCTGTTCACTTGAATGGAGGAGTTGCGTATTCGTCGTCTTCAAAATATTTCCCGAATACAACCAGTTTGTGAGCGCATGCCGCAGTTTCGTCGGACTGAGCCATACCCGGGTACCCCATATTTGACGTTAACGGGCCAGTAAATGCAACGCCAGTGTATATATTTTTCAACAACTATGAAAATTGAATAATTTTGAAAAGTGTCGTCTTATTTAAGAGTTCCATTGCACCCCTGTTTGGCTCCCGCGTCATCCATGTGGCAGTAAACAAGGAACGTTTGGGAATGCACCCAACTCCGATGGTGGTGCTATGCCATCCCTTGCCCCAAACATGGCAAACATGTATGTAGGTACCAGTAGTTGGATCAGTAGCAAGACCTAGTTTTGGCATTCTGGTCTCGAGACAATATAGTCTACCGGATACTACACGCTTAGTTTTTCTTTGGAACATGTACATAATTAGCTTAAGTTGAATATTGCAGTTGCATCGTCGTGTTGCTCCACTCCAATGATTGCGCAATGCTGCATATTATTATTTCTTCTAAAAGAGTCCAATGACATCGCCCGTCTCGACATCAATGTCTACATCGTAAAAGCCAGGACGAGTAGGAAGTCCTGGAATGGTCATGATATCTCCGCAAATGGGATACAAGAAACCGGCTCCAGCACAACTTCGAATTTCCCGAACGGTAATGCGGAACCCTGTAGGAACTCCCTTGGCACTGGCGTCGCAACTGAAACTGTACTGTGTCTTGGCAATGCAAATGGGCAAGGCACCAAATCCTGCCTTTTCGTATTGCGCAATTTGTTTGTTGGCTAGATCGGAATAGTCGACACCGTCGGCTCCGTAGATTTCCTTGCTGATAGCCTCCACTTTTTCCTTGATGGAAAGGTCGAGATCGTACAAAAATCGGAAGGAAGCCTCATCGTTGGCTTCACAAGCACGAACGACAGCTTCAGCCAAGTCGGCCGCTCCAGCTCCACCTTCGGCCCAATGGTTGGAAAGAACAGCATCAAAGGCTCCAGCCTCCTTGGCAGCCTTCTTGACAACTTCAATTTCTGCATCGGTATCGGTCTTGAACTTGTTGACCGCCACAACAACATTGACACCAAATTTGCGAGCATTCTCAATATGCTTTTGAAGGTTGGCACATCCCTTGGCCAATAGTTCAATGTTCTCCTCCTTGTATTCCTTTTGAAGAGGCTTTCCGGCACTAACAGGAGGACCTCCTCCATGCATCTTCAAGGCACGGACAGTAGCGACAATGACAGCAGCCTTGGGCTTGAGCCCACTGTAACGACACTTGATGTTAAAGAACTTTTCCATACCAATATCAGCTCCAAATCCAGCTTCGGTGACACAGAATCCATCGGATCCTACCAACTTGAGGGCAATTTCATCGGCCACGACAGAGGAATTTCCCGTCGCAATGTTGGCAAAGGGTCCCGCATGGACCAAGACGGGGGTACGTTCGACAGTTTGCATAAGTGTCGGCATAATGGCATCCTTCATCAAGACAGTCAAGGCACCTCCACATCCCAAATCATCGGCCGTGACAGGGACACCGGCCCGGGAGTATCCCACCACCATGGCTCCCAACTTTTCTCGCAAATCGGACAAATCCTTGGCCAAGGCTAGGACAGCCATGACTTCGGACGCTACCGTAATATCAAATCCAGTCGCCCGGTCATGTTGCACACGATCTGGTTGGCCTTCCACTTTGGATTTGGTCTTTTCGTTGGGCCCTTGTCCGACGGTGACACGACGCAAATGACGATCGCAAGTATCCAAGACACGTTGCCAAGTAATCGATTCGGGGTCCAAATCTAGGCGGGCAAAAGCAGCTTTTTCGTCAGGAGTCAATTCGTCTGGTTTTTTGGTATCATCGATACCCAACTTGCGCAATCGTCGCTTCATGACACTGGAAAAGGCCTTGCCGTCGGGGCAAAGACGACGAAAGAGGGCATCGTCACTTTGGGAAGCCTCATGGAACATTCGGGTTTCAATGGCGGCAGCCAACAAGTTGTCTGATATAATAATGTAGACAGGGTGAGTATAGTGATGTGTGAGGGCATTAGCATATAATAGGACAACACAGGATGAGCGGAGTATACGTACTGGCAGCAGTGACAGCATGAATATCACCCGTCAAGTGAAGGTTAAACTCTTCCATAGGAACCACTTGAGCATAGCCTCCTCCAGCAGCTCCTCCCTTGATTCCAAAGGTAGGCCCTTGCGAAGGCTGACGAATACAAGCAATGGTCTTCTTGCCAAGAATGGCTCCCAATGCTTGCGCCAAACCAATGGTGGTCGTCGACTTGCCTTCTCCTAGAGGCGTAGGATTAATACCTGTGACGACAACATAGTTTCCATCTGGCTGATCGGCTCTTCGGTCACGAGCACTCAAGGCGACCTTGGCTTTGGCAATGCCCCAAGGAATCACTTCGTCGTCGGCCAAGCCGACTTGTTGGGCAACCTCTGCGATGGGGAGCAACCCAACCTCCTTGACAATTTGTTGAGAGACTTCAATGTCACTGGGAACAGGAGTCTTGACGGGAAGTTTAGGGTATCCCAAGGCGTTGAGTTCAGAAGTCATTTTGTTATTCTGTGGTAGTAATGGTAATGCTAATGATGATAGTGATAATGATGGTACTCGTACTTCCGGAAATAAAAGAATGGCCGGTGGTGCAGCAATGATTGATTTTTGGTTCGGCTTTCTCCCTCCATCCAACAGAAAAAAGATACGCGGCGAGATTCGTGATGCGTCGGCACGCTTGCACATGATGGTTGCGTCAGCATGGCGTCACATGGATGCATGGGATGAGGTGCGTGATTCAGATCGGTCCGTTGGATCCTTGCAGGATCATGGAAGAAGAACACTACTTCCTGCTCACAACAGTTCTGAGACTACACTCACTCACTCATCGCTCTCCGCCCTTGCTGCTGCATCACCTAACTCCATACAACAGTACCCGTACCATCATGCCCCTCTTCAAATTTCTTTGGAAAAAACAAGACGACGACGAATCCTCCGGAGACGAAGTCGAAGACGCCAGTGCCGATGCCTTGTCTCATATTGGCGCCGCCGCCTACGATGTCTTGCGCAAACACCACAATCATCATCATCATGAACTTTGGAATGTGACCAAAGGAAAAATGGTGGGTGATTTGCAATTCACACCCCGGGATGCCTTTGTCCGGACCGATGCCGTCGATCCTCCTCCCAACCATAGTGATTGGTTCCCCGAAGGGATTGGGGAGATTTTGGCAAAAACAGAGGATTGGTGTGATGTGATGAGTTTGGCTCCTCCGGATGGGCGCTTTTTGGAAGCCTTTCAAAAAGCCTTGGTTAAGATCTGTGAGCGTCCATCTGGATTGGGAGGTCGGATTGTGATTCGCATGATGTTTGGGAATATTGTGGGAGCTCCTGTCAATTGTACGACAGTTATTCGAGCCTTGACCAAGGATTTGCCTCCCGATGCTGCCTCCAAAATCAAATTGTGGGTAGGATCTTGGAGAAAGGGAGTCAGTTGGAATCATGCCAAGATTATTGCCGTGGATGGAAAGTATTTGTGGACGGGGGGTCACAATTTTTGGGACAAGCACTATTTACAAAATTGTCCCGTCAATGATCTTAGTTTCGAACTAGAAGGTGGACCCGCCAAGGATGCGCACCGATATGCCAATGCACAGTGGGGATACATTGTCAAGAAGCAATCTACCGCGTGGGGGCGGTTTGTAGACAAAAATATTCCAGATGCTTTGGATGTTCCTCGCAAGGCTCGAGTGACGGTCAGTGAATTCCCAGAGACGGATGCTGCGGAATTTCCACCCTATTGGAAAGAACCCAAGTTGATGATGCGGCGTGGACCTGCCGCTGCCTTGGATCCAGACTATGTTTCCATCATTACCTTGGGAAGGTACGGAGCCATTTTGAAAAAGGCTCGTCCCAGTGACGATGCCTTTGTGGCCATGATCGATGCAGCCCGGACTATTATTCGGATGACACTGCAAGATTTGGGACCCATGTGTTTGCCTGGCACCAAAATGGCATTGCCAGGAACGTGCTGGCCCACTGCTTACCTCGATGCCATGGCCAGAGTCATTTGGTTGTATGGAGTAGACATTGAAATCGTTCTTTCCAACCCTGGTTCCGTCCCAGGAGGGTGCAATCCAGCAGAGGCCAACTATGGGTATGGATGGAGTTGTGCAGATGTTGCCTCGGAAATCATCAAGAGAATCCAAAAGCAATTCCCTGACGCCCCCGATGGAGAGTTGCGTCAAAAGGTTGTCGAGAATCTCCGCATTTGTTTCCTTAAGAGTCCTCGTGGAGGATCCTCCTACAAGAGTGGGGAAACGATTGGACTACACTGTACGTTGGCGGTTGATCTATCTGCTTTCCCAATATATATCTGTGTTCAATCTTGTGTTCTCACCATGCATGTCTTCCTCTTTCTTCACCACAGCGAAACATTTCATTGTTGATGATGTCTGTTGTTACATTGGATCTCAAAACTTGTACATTTGTGATCTGGCGGAATGGGGTGTAGTCATTGACAATGCCGAACAGACCGAACGTGTCAAGGCTCAATACTGGGATCCCATGTGGAAGGTATCATACACCGTGGATGATTGTGAGGTCGATGCCGTCATGGATGGTTTGAAGATTGACCGTACCGCTGTCCCCGCCTCGGCATTGACACACAAGCAGGCCAAGGAGGCTAAACAATGTGTCAAGGCCAACCAAAACCTTCCTAGTGCCTCGGACTTCTACCCGAAAAAGGAAAGTAGCAATGAAGATGAGGAGGACGAGGAAGAAGCCAGTGAAGGCGAGGACTAAAAGTCACCGTCAACAAGGGGTATTGTTTCTCTTGTGAATACAAGGATTTGTTATCTAGTTTATTGTGTTGCATATCAGAAGGCGATTGCTAGGTTAGACATGTAGACATGATGCAGCTGACTGCATCGATGTCTCGGAAGAACTTAAACATTCCCCGGTCGAAGTACAGACTCTACAGAATTCTCATCGACTGCCGCCAACGACCGACAACGAATCACATCCAAACCACGCTCATGGGCAAGATCCAACTTCTTGTTCCATTGTTGTCCATCTTTCTGGCTTATTTCCTTCCACTAGCGACTTGCTTTGTTCCTGTTGTACTTGCACAGTCTGTGTCTTTGTTGGAGTCCTCTTCTGCATCCGCGGCAACATCACATCCTGAAAGCAAATCTTCATCGACCTCGTCATCGTCCCTGTTCGCTTGTACCAACCTTGATACCGACGACAGCAATCCTCAACAGCAGCAACACCACTGTATATCATCAATGTCCATTCCCCAAACAATGTGGTTCCAACACGAAATTACGGTAACGGCACCTTCTCGAGGATGTCACCTCATCACCTCCAATGTCAACAAGGCCATTCAACAAGACATGTCCAAAATCAAGATTGGAATGTGCAACTTGTTCATTCAACACACTAGCGCCAGTTTGACCATTAACGAAAATGCTGACCCAGATGTTCGACGAGATATGGAAGTTGCTCTCAATAAGATTGTACCTGCCGTTTGGGTTCGGGACGGCACCTTTCATCATACCATGGAGGGAGAGGATGACATGCCTGGGCACGTCAAATCCAGTCTCATGGGACCATCTCTCAATATTCCTATCAAGAATGGACGGTTGGCATTAGGTACATGGCAAGGAATCTATCTCAATGAGCATCGAGATATGGGAGGATGGGGTGGAGGTCACTCGCGGCATATTGTTATTACGTTGCAGGGACAAGCTTGATAGGACTCGTTGAGAATGATGTAGCAATTGAGAAAAGCAAGGAAGTAGAGGAAAATACTAAGGTACTACTAGTAGTAGTTTCCAAGGCTTACATTGTTTGCAAAACGCAGTGGGGTTGAGCATTAGTACGTCATCTTACCTAGTATATTGTCATCGTACACAAACACTACCTAGGTAGTGTGGTTGCATTATATTGCTATACCAAAGAAACCTCTCTGGTCGAAACAAGTTGTTCTGACACCGACCACCTCCTCCTTGGAAAGGATCCATTTCGCAATCTAAATCCCAATTGATGACAATGTCATAGCGTGACCCGGAGATGTGATCGAAGGTGTTCGAGAATGCAACACGACTGAAAATCTTGACCTCGGGCATGTGCCCATCATTGCAATCGCTTGTTCGGAGAGAATGCAAGGATGGATCCAAAGCCACCAATGATGTCGTTGTCAATTGCGACATGAAGTGGTATTGTACAGTACAGTACCAGTAACAAAGTTTCAACTTCCTTCTCACCATGAGCAGCTCTGCTACTGAAACAGCTTGTCTCCAAGAGGTTGAATTGTTGAGGGAACAAGATACCATTTTCGAGCTTTTGTTGCTCCGAAACGCCTCCAATGCTTGTGATCTTGTGATGGAACGATTCCTGTGGAAATGTGGAGTTTCCAAACTGTGGACCTTCACGGGAACCATCTATCAGGCGGATAGCTGTAG
Source organism: Nitzschia putrida (assembly GCA_016586335.1). Classification (NCBI taxonomy): domain Eukaryota; phylum Bacillariophyta; class Bacillariophyceae; order Bacillariales; family Bacillariaceae; genus Nitzschia; species Nitzschia putrida. The sequence goes on from BLYE01000003.1 coordinate 375,037, forward strand.
ACGCTCCAAATGCCACTACATTCGACTACAACGTTGAATACATGGATTTCTCGGGCAACCAAATGTCAGGCACCCTTCCGACGGCATTGTCTAATATGTCAAGCTTACAAGCCATCGATTTCTCTGGCAACTCACTGTCAGGAACCATTGTGACTGAACTTGGATTGCTCACACGCTTAGAGTCGTCCACCATACATATCATTTCGACTGTAAGTACAGAAACACCAATATGGTCGTTGTTTTAGTATTGCTGACATCCTCAAGTTATATTTTGGAACTTTTGTTTGGGAGATACTTTAGATGAGTGCCCAAGTACCAACTACTGAAGAAGGATCATTGGGCTGGATTCCACTGGTGCCATTCGGAAAAATAAGTATTACATTCTGGTCTGTGAAACAACAGATGTTGGTTCCAGTGACGAGAGGAAACGAATTGTCTGATACTCGCACTTGCTGGTCGTATGCATTGGTGGTTTGGAGTGGTTGATTTTCTGTCGAGCAAGAAGGCCTTGGAGAACTTGAAACAAAAACTTGGACATTTGGGAACAATGTCATCTTAGGAAAATGAGAAGTCCGTACTCTTTTCGTTGCAACTTCATCTCTGTCCCCATTGATAACAAGGTCCAAGGATTGCTCACCACACTTCTAGTAGAGCAGCAGTATTTGTACTACTACTAGAACTCATATCACATACCCGGCATACACTACGCTTTTCCCTTTCGTGACACCTGTTCTATGCCCTTGGCATTGACCAGTTCTCGGTTGGGGCTTCCTGTTGCAACCTTAGCCTGTTTCATTTTCCTGGCTTGATTGATCGCCTTTTCTTAGGAAGACCAAGTGAAAGCCTGGATCCAGTTCCCCGCATTCACGCTTGACTTCCTCGTCAAGCGTGAGCAGACTCTCCAGTCTTCGTAGTATATCGGTCAGATCAGGTGCAGACTTTCTCTTCCCCTGTTCCTCGGAGATAATTTCTTCAAGATTCAACAACCTTTCTTCCCACTTCTTGACCAACCCAGACACTATATCGTAGTGCTTGCCCAAGCGATCAATCATCTCTTGGACCTCTTTGACCGACATTTCTTGTTTTTCATAACCAGGGACTTCGTCTGTTAAACCTAGAATGCATCTGGCTAGTCTTTCCTTCTCCTTTTTCCAGCCCCAGATCTCAAACTGTAGAGCTGACAGACAGTCCGCCTCCAAGTGAAAACATTGTAGCACACTGATCAAGTCTGCCAAATCGTCACAGCGTGACAACTGCTCCCCTCCTTTTCCAGCTCGTTTTCCAACATCGCTCAAATGTTGCCTATATCCCTCGGGGTATGTCCTAACACCTTCCTTCCCTCCCAAGTCATAGTCCAAGAGAACCGCCCTACCTTCTTCTCCAGGTTGCAATGACTTTTCAAAAATCATGTTGAGAAGCCTGACATCACCATGTACATACCCTTTCTCGTGTATGATCTTCAGTTGATTCAAAATGGGAAGGAAACAACGTGGGCTTCCAAGACGTTCAGACTTGGCACTTCTTTCATCTCCACCTGCATTTTTTGCCGCCCCTGCTGGCACAAATGTGTTGGTTCTTGCACCTGCCTCTGCACCTCCTACACTAGCATCACCCGTGATCGTCATTAGGTATCCAGGCAAGTGCGACCCCTCAATGTACTTGTATCGGAGAATGACCACAGTACCTTGACCAAAGGGGACGGTATAATTCGTGTCCTTTCCGCAGGGACATCGGTTACCCAATAACGGTACAACTCTCGTATCCCTCGATTCGTTGCCAGAAGTAGTGTTGGTTTCAATCATGTTGCCACGGCCATCTTCCGACAGAAACCGAATGATCTCTTTCACTTTGTTGATATCGCCACATTGATAAGCACCTTGATTCTGTTCTTGGTAGTCGTAGGAATGTTTTTCAAATGGTGTCGAACCATCAACGCACCCTTCATGCAACAAGAAATACGGCACCACCTCCAAGCGACGATCACATAGCGTGTCATCACACCACATATAGGGAGACATAGGCAATGGAGTGAACCGGTTGTCAAAAACCTTGAACATGAAATGTTGCTTGTCTGGATCAGCACAATCCGAACCATCCGAACCATCCGAACGAAAGGACACTTTGGCACAGTAGGGACCTTTTAGTTCCCACTTTTCAAAGATTTGTTCATGGCATCTATCATTCTTCCATTCCGCAAGTTTGGCAACCATTGCAACCGCTCGAGCAATAGAACGAACGCCCTCCTGTAGCTTTGCTTGCTGATGAAATCGTTGTTCTTCTTCTTGTACTTTTTCTGTGTCAACGGAAGTCCCGTCGGAAATCACCGTGTACTCCCGCCAAATCTTGGCATACTTGGATCGGAGACAATATTTGCCGTCTTGCGTTCTTGCTTGCGTGTCCCATGAGATTTCACCCAGATACACGCGAACTTCCATATCCTGTATTTTTGCTCGTTTTTGTTCTGAAGGCGTTGGCTGTTGACCTTGTTGCTCTTGCCCTTGATTGAGTTTCTGCTCCTTGTTGTTGCTTTCCGGTTGGTTGGTGGATACATTACTACTGAGATGCAATGTCCATATGACAACGTATTCCTTCACTGCAAAATCCGCTGTGTCGCCATCACGTTTGCACATGGTCGTTGCGTAATCCAGAGCTTGTGTCACTTTTCTCAACCCACAATTTTCGTTCAATGACACTTCAAGGATACCCACCACATCACCAGGGCTACTTTCTCCAATTTCTTTCGTTTCATTGTTCTCTTCGTTGTCTGTGTGGTCGCCGTCTACTTTTGTGGAAAAAGCAATATCACAATTTCCATACTGAGTTCCACCACTCAGAGCGGTATTTCCACTACCGGTACTCTGGGCCCAACAATTCGAGACTTGGCCTTCGCCACGACGTTGGTGTTCTGCTACCAGTGGAGGTCGGCAGTGTCGGTTGTTTCGGAAGTGTTCATTGAAGATTCCAGCCAAGGCCTTGGTGAAATCGAGTTCACTCTTTTTGCTCTTGCCACTAGAAGCACGACCGCATTCACTGCTGTTATTGCCGGCACAATTAGCATCAGCAGCAGTGCCATCAGCAGCGCTATCAGCAGCACTCTCGGTAGCCACACTAGCACCAGAAAATTGGGCCTGGAGAAGCTCAGTCAATTGAGGTTCCAATCCCACAAGCAGATCATTGTAGAGATTGTCGGCATCATTGGCAGCAATATCCTCGGTGGCACGCGGAAGTAGTGTCTTTCTGTAGTACTGCAGCAACATCAAACCAAATGGATGACACAGAAGGGAACAGCCTTGACCATTCTTGTAGGCTTTTTTAGCTTGAGAATTGCTTTTGTTGACATCGGAAATGCTCCTTTTCGAAGAATCTGTCATTGTGATGATGAACGGCGAAAGACTGAAGGGAAGAAAGATTGTGTAGAGTGCGTGAGGCGTGCCGTTGGCGTCTCGTAGAAAAGATGCATCGACGAGAGGGACGTACTCGTACTGTAGTTTAGCTTGGAAAGGATCCATTTCGCAATCTAAAGCCCATGTCATAGCAGCGTGACCCGGAGATGTGATCGATGAGGTTCGAGAATGCAACACGACTGAAAATCTTGACCAGAGGCATGTGCCCATTGCAATCGCTTGTTCGAAGGGAATGCAAGGATGGATGCCGATTGCGACAGGAAGTGGTATTGCACAGTACAGTACCAGTAACAAAGTTTCAACTTCCTTCTCACCATGAGCAGCTCTGCTACTGAAACAGCTTGTCTCCAAGAGGTTGAATTGTTGAGGGAACAAGATACCATTTTGGATCTTTTGTTGCTCCGAAATGCCTCCAATGCTTGTGATCTTGTGACGGAAGGAACTCCCCAAAACGCAGCCTATCAATGGATTTCGGACGATGGTTTTGCCATCGACTTTGCAAACAATACCAATGTGGACATGTTGGTGCAGAGATACACGATAGTCGTCTTTTACTACTCGGCTATGGAAACGACGACTGACAATGCCGCAGGGCAATGGATGATTCAACATGATTTGCACGAATGTGATTGGATTCCGGAAGGAATCCGGTGCGGAGCAGATGACTCCATGGTGCTCTCTTTTTATTTCAACGATGCATGTAAGTAGAGGATGCTCGGCTCCCGTTTAACAACAAGTTCCATGAGTGCTTACTTTGCGCTCCATTGACGTCTAGCCTCATTCACAGGAACCCTCCCGTCAGAGTTGGCATTGTTGGCCCATCTGCATTTAATCAGCATTGGAAACTCAAATTTAAGAGGGAGCATCCCGAGTGCACTATCAAAGATATCAAATCTCATAATCTTGTCCTTGTGGAACAGCCACCTTACAGGAACTATCCCGACCGAGTTTGGAGAGATTGAGCATCTGGAATGGTTGATGTTGGCCGACAACTCATTGACTGGAACAATTCCTTCTGAGTTGGGGAACTTGAAATTCTTTGTCGAGGAGTTCATTTTGTCTGGCAATGAATTGACGGGAACAATCCCGACGGAGCTGGGAAATCTTGAACCTTTTGTTTTCTATTTGGACAACAACCGACTAACCGGCACAATCCCTTCTGAAATAGTAAATTTCGGCTGGTGGGTAGAAGCCATTGATTTGCATGGGAACTATTTGACTGGTACTATCCCGACCGAGTTGGAGGCAGGGGAGCAGTTTTGTACCTATGATTGTCGTTTGTATCTTCATGACAATAGCCTGACTGGTTCGATTCCTGTGGAAATGTGGAGTTTCGAAACTGTGGACCTTCACGGGAACCATCTAACTGGCAGCATAGCTGTAGACGCTCCAAATGCCACTACATTCGACTACAACGTTGAATACATGGATTTGTCGGGCAACCAAATGTCAGGCACGCTTCCGACGGCATTGTCATATTTGTCAAGCTTACAAGCCATCGATTTCTCTGGCAACTCACTGTCTGGAACCATTGTGACTGAACTTGGATTGCTCACACGCTTGGAGTCTTTGGATCTGTCTTGCAACATGATGACTGGAGAAATCCCGACCGAGTTGGAAAAGCTCTCATCTTTGGTGTCGTTTGATTTTTCTGGCAACAATTTCACTGGCACGTTCCGGGATGGTCTGGACATTCTGCCCGACGAGAACAACACATGCGCAGACAGGTTCCCAGATGATTTGGAGGCCTTCTTTTCAAGTGCTCCAACTGCTTCTCCCATCATCAGCTCGACGAGCCCTACATTGACTTCCGGAGCCAATACCCACAACATGGATGGTGTAGGGGTGAACCCTTGTTTACTCCTTGCAATGACTATGTGTGCTCTTTTGGTATCTGTCTGAGACACATTCCCTTTGCATTTTCCACGGCATGCCAACTTGGACACCCAGGTAGGTACCGTAGGGTTCTTAGTAGGTTTACAAAACTCCCTACTATTAGTTAGTATAACTAATACGTGATTACTAGGTGCAACGACTACCGATACTACAGAGCTATCATTACATTCCACCAAATACCGCTGCCGGTAGCGTTCTACTCTACCGGCATGATAGGGTTGGTAGTAAAGTTGCAACAACAATCTTTGGTTGTTATTACACCCTCGAAAACCTCGGGATGTCGCGAAACCGCCTTCTTTCCACCATTCTGATCCATGTATCAACGAGACTTCGAAAGGAACGAGTTAGAAGGCAGACACGAATGAGTTGCGTAGTCACCCGCCAGGCCGAGAGGACAATGCCCTCCTCCTCAGAAACAACAATGGGCGCACCTGATTAATCTTTGTCGTCGTGTTACTCGTAGAGCAATCATGCTCAAATGACTTTATAAAAATACATTTTTGACATTCGGGAGACCAAATCCATCCATCGTACCATGAACAGTTCCGAGTCAACCTGTCTCGATGAAGTACAAGAGCAAGAGCCTGTATTGGATCTTTTGTTGCAATACAATACCTCCAACGTTTGTGATCTGGTGACTGAAGGGACTCCTCAAAACCAAGCCTATCAGTGGATCTTGGACGATTCAATCATTGGCGGTAACTTCACAAACTCCACCAATGTGGACATGTTGATTCAAAGATACGCTGTTCTTGTCTTTTACTTCTCGGCTGTTGATCAGACGTCCAACAATACCGGGTTTTGGATGATTCAACATGAATTGCATGAATGTGATTGGATTCCTGAAGGGATCTGGTGCCGCGACGATGGATCGGTGTACTCTTTCTATTTTCACGATACATGTAAGTGACTGAGGCCGTCTTTCGAGCCTTGCTTTCTTTTTGTGACTTATTCTGCTCCTTTCGTTGCACTCCACACAGATGGTTCTCCAGCTTCCCTGACGGGAACTCTGCCATCGGAGATTGCGTTGCTTCCTCAATTGGAAGATATTTATTTGGCCGATGTTAACTTGAGTGGAACTATTCCCAGCGAGCTGTCAAGTCGTCACTACTGGTGGAGATTGTGGCTGAACAACAATCATTTTACAGGAACCATCCCGACCGAGCTGGGAGAATCCGAGTTTTCTCTCTTGGGTTTGGCTGGTAACAACTTGACAGGAACTATCCCACCTGCACTGAGTGCTAGGGAAATCCTGGATTTGTCGGGCAACCAGCTGTCCGGAACTATACCGAGTGAGTTTGGAAATCTAGATTTCACAGAGTTGCGATTGTTTGACAATCAATTGGTCGGATCGATTCCGACGGAAATGGGGCAGTTGGAAAGTACAGACGTGTTGGATTTGCACGGGAACCACTTGTCAGGAACCATTCCGACCGAGCTCGGTAACATCTATTTCGAATGCCCCTTGTCCTTGTATGACAATGGCCTGACGGGAACGATCCCGGTTGAAGTATTGGGCTTGCGTTCGGTGTACCTTCAGAATAACTCACTGACGGGTAACATCCCGATTCTGGAAGGCCTCTCCGATAGTCACTACCTCGTAAACTATTTGAACTTGTCTGGGAATCAATTGTCAGGACCCCTTCCAACTCAACTTCCAAGGTTGAAATATTTGCTTGAGTTGGATGCGTCTCAAAATGCGTTCTCTGGAACCATTGTGACCGAGTTGGGCATGATGACAACGTTGGAATCCCTAGATTTGTCTGACAACATGTTGACTGGCACTATCCCAACTGAACTTGAGGGTCTCACAGCCTTAACGTTCTTGGATTTGTCAGGAAATGATTTGGATGCAAACCTCACAACCCTGGTACCATCTCAGTCCCCTAGCAGCGCCCCAAGTGGATGGTCCACTGCCAGCTTGAACCCCACTGAGGCGTCTGGGACTGTTGGGCCCAATGGACTGTTGATGTATCATCCTTTTGTTTGGGTGATTGCATTGTGTGCCTTTTGGCAAAACATTGCTCGCGCTTGAAGTGTGCGTTTTATGTTTGAAAGACTACCAGTTCTACTTGTAGTAAAGTGCTACCATAACATCAGGAGAAAAGAATTGTTTGTGTTTCGTTCTAGTACCATGTGGTAAAGAAAACTATTTACAATGGCGCCATTCGGGCACTCTTTCATTTTAGAAGTCCTCTTCGAGGCCCATCATTCCCCAGCTATCTTGTCGTTGGCGAAGAGCCCTGTGGGTGTTGTCCTTGCACTCGGCAGCGGTTGAGTCCATGGAAGAACGACGACTGGAGCACTCATACGTATCGGAAGGCTTGTCATGGGTGTAGCTCCATTGATGAGTGGAGGCACAGTTTTGTGGAGCTTGGGTGGTAGCTTGCATTTTCTTGCATGGATTGGAAGTGTTTTGGAAAGTCATTGTGGTTGTTGTTTGGGTTGGTGATACAAAGTGGAGGAGATGAATTTTGTGAGCTTTGGCCAAGCCGCCCACGATCCCCCCTTGTCTTTCTCACGACTTCAGCTTCATCTAGCACCGAATATCTACAGAGTTGGGCACGTAGTCCTAAGTACCAAGTGGTGGTGTGGGCGGTGGTGGTGGTACTAACGTAGTAGAAAGGTCGTTTTCGCCCATCACTCAGCATAGTTCAACGTACACTTAACTTAGACCTTGTCGCAATCCTTGAAGCAAGGGTCCAAACACGACGAGCAAGATACGCTATCCGTACTAAAAAATGGTGTTTGTGTCATCGTCGGTTGACATGATGACCCCTGGTTCACTCGTACTGTACGACGGCTTCACACGTCGCAAGTCGCAAGTCGTGTGGTGGTGTTGGTTGATGCCCTATTCGCAAGGAGGAGGCGGGGTGGTAGCGTTGGACAATTTGGAACTGGCATATACACTAGAGCATTCTCCTAGCAAGAGTAGTGCCGTTGATATGATCGTCCCCTCGCACCTCTATGTTGTGCTGCATCGACGTCCACCTCATGTGGTATGATACAGGACAAAATGGTGGCTGAAGGGAAATATTAGACAAACACTCTAATCTTTATGCTGCAATTCCCTGGGAGAGGTATTGAAAGTAGTCATACTGTGCAGTCCCATATGACTGTGTTGCCCCTTTGATTAGATCAAGGCAGAATGCAATCGTTTCCTCCTTTCCCAAGTCAGGTCTGAAACGTTCCCGCAACTTTCCCACAACTTCTGCACTGTCCCGACCTTCGAAGCATTTGAAAGTGGAACCTTTGCACGTAATATCCACTACTGTGCAGAACGTGTTACAATGCGACTGAAGAGCCAAGAAACCACAGCAGAACAATGTGATGAATTCAGAGAAGAGCGATGAACGCAATCCGTCCATAACCTCGATCATTTCTTCTGTGAGTTTGAATGGTGTCGAAATCTCCAGACTGAAAGAGCCTCCGGGAGCGACGCCAAAAACGAAACCGAAGTCAATGTGGATCACGTGACCAGCTGTATCCAAGAGGAGGTTGCCATTGTGACGGTCCTTGAATAAGAACAAATACGAAAGAAGGGAGTACGCTGCCAAGCTGCGAACAAAATTTTTTTGTGCTGCCTTGAAGGCTTCTCCAGGGTCTGCGGCATGTTGTGTCATTCGAAGCAAATGCTCTCTCAAGCCGCCGCGGCCGTATCCTGGGCGCTTCTTCAAGGCGTCAAATGACATAGCATTCCGAACCATTTCAATAATCCCTGTAGTGCGCCCAGTAGAAAGAATACGGTATGGCAGCATCCATAACTCTAAGCCCGCCTCATCAAATGCCTCCTGGCACAGTTCGATTAGCTGCATGACAAACGCCTCTTGACGTAAATCATCATTTGCCTTCACGATAACACCCGCTAGCTCCCAGCCAGGGCTCGCAGCGTCAGGGCTTGAGGCTGCAATTCGAGACCGTTTCTCGGCCCATCTCTCCCCAAACGCAAATCTCCCCCAGAACGCAGAATCTTCGTTGAGCTTGTCTTTGTGGGCTTCCACCTCTCCGCTGGCATTCTTAACAAATTCCAAATCCTTCTTCACAAGTTCAAGCAGCTCCCCGTTCGAAATCACATTGGCCTTTCGCAAAGTCAATGCTTGTAGTACAGCAGGAGGGAGCGTTCCGCATCCAATCAACCGAGGATCGACATCGCCAGCATCGATTTCTGGAAATTCTCGGCCGAAATGCATAATCGTGCCCTCATTGCGTTTGTTGGGCCCTCGCCTGAACCTGTGATGGGGCGCTAACACCTTGGCAGCATCGTTCATGCTCAAGGACCCCGACGCAACCTGATACTGAATCAACAAGAGCCGAATGGCCTCCATCGCCTCGTCGTCTTCAGCTGTCGCCTCATCGGTTTCCGCTTCAATGAGATCGTCTCTACTTATGGAACGGATACCCAATGTAAGTAATTCGTGGCGGTCATTGTTCGCAACCTCTTCTTCATCTCCAGTCAGAAGCAACTCAACAGCACGTCGTCGTTCCAAATCTTGTAGACTCCTTTGCATTGCGGTCGCTGTACCTGCTGCAAGACTGTGGCTTCCTGACATTCCCTTCCTCATGAGGGAGTTCAAAACTTCACGTCGAGTGTCGCTTGTTTTCGATAAAGTACTAGAATCACCTCCCGAACCAAGGGCGGACATCTTAGCAGCTTTGACAGGTTGGTCTGGGGTGCACGACGTGTTGTTGTTTGTGACACCGTTTTGCTCGGGGACAACATCAGGAACAACGGGAACAACAGGTAGACTGCCTTCTTCAGATTCTCCTACAGGGGCAGGGACTGCCAGCGAGGGCATTTGTAACTGTTTCGCAACAACATTTGTGACCAGAGCCTCCACTGTTTCCTTGTCAGTTGAAGGAGTGGTAATTTTCGCTGCTCCCTTGGGGCTGTCGAATCTCCTCAAAGCATCTGAGAGGTTGTGAGAATTTCTGGTTAACAGTGGACGTCACTGGACTGTATGGATATTGTAGTACTTACGTCGAGTAGGAGTTGGATCGTCAAGTGTTTCCAAATCGTCGACCGTCCTTTCAGTTTTCGGAGTAGTCGAGCCATCGGCAGTATCAAACGATTCGCCGTTTGTGGCCTTCGCCGGTGGCTCCTCCTCCCCAATACAAACATCTGAAAGTTCCTCGGTTATCTCCTTCGTTTCTGATTCAAGCTCGGATACTATTTCGTTCGTCTCAACCGGCGTGGGTTCTGCGATTTCTTCTTTTTCTTCTTCCAGGTCCGGCTTTGCTGGCCTTGTGTCGGAAAATGGAGTAAGTGTTCGCTTGCGCCCTTGCGTTTCTTCCGCTTCGTCAAGCGTCTCCATCAACAGAAGTACAGGCGTCCGTTCCTTACTTCGGAAGACGTGTCCCTCATTCATTGGCAGACGTACCACACGCTTGTGGAACCCATCGCGTTTCACTCGATTGAGTGGGTCACCTCCCATGGATCCTGACGCATTCAGCTTCGCCAGCTCAGCCGCCAGGATATTCTTTCTCTCTTCCACAGGTTGATAGAACAAACGCCCGGCAATGTCACCCAGACGTTTGGTAAACGCGAGATGGGTTGACAGATAGTCTGCATTCTTGGCAACCCGCAGAGCTTCCTTGGCCATTTCCTCGGGAGATTCACCATGCAAGTCATCATCATTCGAGTTGCCGTTGCCATTGCCATTGGTAGCCTTGCGTCGCTGTTCTTTTAGTAGCTTCTCCACTCGCCGAGACCTCGACAGACGAACGCCATGAGACATGCGATAGTCTTGGATTGATCGCATTCCAGCCTTGAGCAAGGTTTGTTGATGTGGCGAGGCACCCATGAAGCTTCCAACCGTGACCGCGCCGCCGCCCCAGCCCATTTCATAGTCAAACAACAGTGACTCTAATTCACACAAGAATCTCAAGACGGCATATCTCCTTTTGGCACAAATTGCTTTGGGCGGAGTTGCTTTGGCATCTTCCAAATCGGCTGTGTGACTCCAAATGAGATCAATCGCCAATTGAATGGAATGTTGAGTGGCAACTGTCAACAAGAAATCTTCCATCAACTCAATGCGCCGTAGTGACACCGTATCCTGTGGTGGCAGCATTTGCAAGTGAATATTCAACATCTGTGGCCAAAAGAAAGCTACACTCTGCAATTCGCCCTCTTCCAACAAATCCAGAAAGAATTCCAAAATACACTCCACAAGTTCTGTTGCATTTTGATGGGCCGCATAATCAATGGTAGCATCATCATCGTCATCTAGGGACACTTTTGGTAGAGCATTTTCAGCAAGGAGCTTCAATGCAGTCCCCATGTCCCCATTGAAACGAAAGGCCTGTTGCTTTAGTTTGCGCATATCCTCATCCCGGATACCAATGGCATTTTCCAGTAATTCTACCAACTCGGAGCAACCAACATCTCCTCGTGAAAACGAAATACTCAAACGTTCCAACGTCGGGGAGAGACGACAAAAGTTGTTGCATTGAGGGCTGCTGAGCACTCCACTCAAAACATGGTGTGAGTGAGGCGTCAAGGGCAAGTGTGTCGTTGGTTGAGAGTCTGATATTTGGTCATTTTTGGGATCCAGAGCTTTCAGGATGGCCCTTCGAGCTTTGGAAAGAGCCGCTTGCTCTTGATGTTGAGCCGTGTTGAGTTCCTGCATCCACCGGACATGCTCCAAAACACCTTGTGCGACACTACAACTTGGACACAAGTTCATTCTTGACTCCATTCCGTACTGCGAAAGTGGAGTACAAGCATGCAAGAGCTGAAAATCCGGCTTTTCCAACTTTCCACAGGATTGACAATGACTGGGAGGATTCCGCATATGTTGCTTGTGGTATTGAGGCTTGACAGGCTTGAGCGTGGGAAGTGTCTCTCCGGGATCATTGGAACTGAAATGACGCTCCAAACCAGCATTGAGAGCTCCTAGCCACAAATCTCTACAGCGAGAGGATGGTGGGCAACACCACAAATGTGTGCCCTGGTTGGTGACCAAGCGAAAAGAGGCATCGGAAGAATTCGAGACAGCCGAAGCACCCACAATGCTGTATATAGCCGTGGGAGGATGCCCCTTGTCCATGGCAAGCCAAGACTCATAGCATGTAAGACGCACTCCTACGAGAAGACAATACTCGGAGACTTTGACAGGAGCGGAACTGGACATGAGATAACTGGAAGTGGCCACTTTGGAGACTTCAGCGCTTTGTTCAACAGCTTTGATGAGTGATCCTTGACAAACTCCCGCATGGCGCTTGGCCAGAGTCAAGGAAGAAGAAGACATGACTGAGTACTACTCTTCAATGTCTTGGATGCTGACAATAACAGGTAGATTCACAGTGGTCGGATGAATGCCAAAGATAGTCTCGGTGGTTGTGTCGTGAACACGTACAACAATCCGTTGAATGCGAGGATGTGATTTTTTGCTACATGTATGGTATGATGAATATTACATATGTTTACATATATACATATACATAAAATCTAGCATAACAAAGGTCTATCTATTCTTGCGAGCCGCCAATTCAGCAAAGGAAACTCCAGCATTCACCGAAAGAACGTGAGGAAAGTAGGTATGGTACGCCAAAGTGGCACATGCAATACCCAGTAGAGTTCCAGCTACCACATCACTCGCATGGTGCCAATAATCGGCAATGCGACTGGTTGCCACATAGGTTGCCCATCCAAAGTGGACGGCACAAATCAACCAAACGGCCCAAGGCTTCCAGACACTTCCCCAAGAAGTTTGTGTATCTGCCATTCGCAACTTTCCAAGCAAGACCAATACCAAAAATGTCATTCCAAACCAGCCAATACTGGAGTGTCCGGATGGAAAGGAAAGTTGGGATTCGACTACTTTGCGAGCAGGACCTTGACATACACCATCGGCCCATCCACAGAGTGTGTAAAAGTTGGGTCGACGACGTTGTACATAGTGCTTGATGCAGTGCGTGACGCACTCACAGATTCCTACACCCGCAAGCATACCAGAGAGACTGGACATGGTACAGTTCCAGCTGGTCGAGGACTTTGCCCAATGAAACAACACCAACAAGAACACTGGTAAATACACACATGTCTTGTGCAAGAATTTGGCTGAAAGAGGAGATACAATGTGTGAGGAAGAGTCATGCAGCAGCAAGTAGGTGGACCAATCCACACTGCATATTGTACGTACATGGAACTGAAGCCGGGGACACTACAGGGTAGCTTAGACCCAAATCCAAAATGGATTCTCCCGAAGCCAAGACTTGATGAGGATGCGATCGTTCCAACAAAGGCTGCGTTTCGGGCAACAAGAGTTCCTTGTAACAAAAACCAATCACAAAAACGACAGAACTGATAGTCAAGTTCCCCATGGACCATACCAAGGAGGTTGCCGAAGAATTGGAGGCAGTCGTAGCATTGTCTTCTGCAAAAGTAACACCGGATTGGAAACTAACAATACTGCCTGCTAACGAAGGGATGCGTCGGAACGTCTTGGTTGTTGAAGTATACTGAGAGGTTGTTCCACCACCAGGTTGGCTACTAATGCTACTGGCTCGACGTCGCAGGTTCGAATTGGAGGCCATTGTCATTTCGATCGTTGAAACGGGAACCGTGGTGTTTTCGTCGTCGTCAGAATAATTCGTGGTTCTTTGAGAAGAGGACATCATAACTACTACGGTACGAGTATTTTGGGTAGGAGAGAATGGAGATTCTTGTGCTTGGTCTGTAGAACTTGCGATGATGCGTAGAAATGCGACCCTCTCTCCATGGATGAGGTTGAGGGAGAAGATTCGTCGGCACACAGATTCGCCAGTTATTTTAACCGGTGTACGAGGTCGAATTTCGATGGGTATGTGTTCAAGTGAGTCGCAATCGTTGACTCGTTTGACTACAAATACTGACACAAAGGATCCAACCACCACAAGAACGATCAACGACACACCAACACAACTGCTGACCCTTGATAGATCAATCATGGCCGACAACAGTAGTAACAGCACTCCTGAATCTTCGGGCAACGACGGCCTCACAGATTGGTAGGTCTCCCAAACTATATTGCTGCTGTTGGCTCCAAATTCCATGTCTCACAACCGTTCTTTGCTGTTGCATCAACCTACTTTTGCCATTGATTGACTTAGCCTCTTGTCGCAATATCGCTTTTGTGCCGCCGGGGTAGGATTGGGAACTGCCTATGCACTACGCTTCAAAAAGGGACTCATGCCCATGATTGCTGCTGGAGCCGTGGGAACCTCGGTAGATATGGTATATGGATATTTGGTGGAATGTGCACAATTTCGAGAGGGAGAAACGAGTAGTAGTAGTAGTGGTGGCAGCTCCAGTACAACAAAATAATCAACCTGCTCTCCAGTGTATGCTACAAATAATAGTGATAGGGCTATACCAATATTATAGAAACAGCAACATCTAACATTAGTTTTCCTAGTAGAATCATTTTCTAAACAACAAAGTACAACAATCTTTCTATCTCTTCAAGAGACCTTTGGAAAGCTTGGCCGCCGCATAGGCCAACGATTTCCAGAATCCCAACGTAGACACCCCCTTGAGGGATTGATGTTTGGCGGCAGGACCCACAATTTGAGTCAACATCTTGGACAAGGCATCAGCTTGTGCGGAAACATCCTCCAAGGGACGCACTGTCTCTTGCACCCGAGGTGGCAAATACTGTACCAACTCTTGTCGTGCCAACCGATGAGTGCCATCCCATTCCACACCATCGTTGGAATACGACAGAATCCCCTTTTCTTGCAGCGGTTCCAACAAGGAATACGAAAAAGGCAGTTTACTGTTGTTGTTGTCATTGTCGTTGTTGTTATACAAGACTTGGAATCGTTCCAATTGTCCGGGTGCTTCGACCAATTTGCGAATCTTGTTGGGATCTTCCCCTCCCACTTGCATTCGGAAATCACCGGTATAACTCAACCCAGCAATTTGACTATACAAGGTGACCCAAGGAAACAAAGGAGGTGTAGTGGAAGTTGCGTTTGAGTTGTCATTGACGGGCAAAAGCAACAAGGAGGCTGCCACGGCCGCTTCAAGGTTGGCTTGTTGCGCTTGTTCCAAAGCATCTACCACTGCATGGCTATGACCCAAAGGAAGATGCAACGGCAAGGTTGGTTTGTGCATTCGACCCGCCAAATACAAACACGTCCATTCTGTCAAATCCTGAGTCAAATCATCCACATGTACCACACCATACTTCATGGGAATGGGTTCGTTGGTGGATTCTGATTCTGAGGAGGCTTCCACGACTTGGAAAAGGACGCGAGCATCCCGCAAGGGAAATTGGCGTTGCCAATAGGCAGCTGTCGAGGCACCCGCCATGTTCAACCAGGAAGCATAGTGATGGGGATGTTTGGTTTGATTGGCTTGATGAAAGGCTTGGGCGTCGTCGACAACAAGAATGAGATCCAACATGCCGACATGTTCTTGGCCCTGTTGGAGGGTTTGAGAAAAGACTCCAGATCCGTAACCAAAGGCATGTACTAGATTGTCTTGTGGAAATTTGGATTGAACGAGGTCAGAGAGACCTTGGGAGGAGGCGAGTTGGCCTTGGGCGGCCTGTTGTGTCGTCATGGTGCGATTGGGCGTGGGTTTGTGTGTTTTGTGTGGTGGTTGAAAGGCACAGCTTGTCCGTGACTGTATCCATCACTTTCAGTCGTGGACGCTACGCCAGCAGTCGGTGGCACAGGACTTCTCATGTTGTCTCTCCAGCGGCTTCTCGAAGTTTAGTGATCATCACAGCAGAGTTGACAAGTGACAGTGAGAGAAACAACAAAAACCATAATATCCAACAAGCAAGTTATTTACTGGTAGTGAACCATCATGTCCAACCACAACAACAAGAGAGGAGTAGACACTCTAATCACTAGACAAGGCAAACCCTTGCAAACAGGAGAAGAAGTCCGCTTCCTCCTCGTCAAAGGTCCTCACTTTGCCCCCGCCCCCGATCCCGTCCACGCCACAGCACCCAAGGAACAGTTCCCTCTCATTGCCAAATTCGGAGAATCCGTCGTCAAACCCGACTTGACAAAAACTCCTTGGAGCACAGCTCGTCTCTATCAACAAGATGTTCCCAAGGCACAAGAAGACTCGGATGAAGAAGCGGAAACCAGCAAGTTGGGTGTCAAGAAACGATGGCGACCCCGCAAGGAACTTCCCAAACGACAATGGATCCTTCAAGAACAAGTCGAATTTCTTGAATCCATGATGGCCAAACGACAACGCAAGGAACTTCCCAAAGATGCCTTGACAACTCGTTACGAAGGAATTCCCGAACACAACCCTAGTCAATATTGTATTTTGGAAACGGCTCCGGATAACTCGACCATTCAAGTTACGTTGTTGCCTACACCCAACGCGACCGTTTCCTTTTGTCAACCCAAAGCACGCAAGACATTGTCCATGTCCGAAGCTGAAATGGCCATTCAAGATCAGCGCAACAAGATGACACGTTTCATGATGCATGACAAACAACAACTCTTGCATGCAACAACCACACCGGCACCGACCAATGAGGCCAAGAAACGATTGTTTGGTCGACTGGATGCTGTGCATAAAAAGAAGGCGGCAATGGATGATGATGATATTGAAGAAGATGATATTATGGGTGATTTGGCCTTTCGGAATCGAAAGGGGGGTGGTCGAGCCAGAAAGGAGTTGTTGAATTCGTTGGGTGATTCGGGTCTCAAGGTGGATGCCGATGGAGTGCTGGGAGGCAACAATGATTCTGAATTTGGACGTGGCCAACGATTTGGTCGTTTCCAAGCGGATCAGCCAGAAGCTGCTCCGACGGATGAGAATGCTGCCGGAGCTGCCGAATCGACCAAGGGGAACGATGGTTTGGCCATGGCCGATGACTTTTATCAACGTGATGTGCAAGCGGAATATGAAGAATTGGATTATGATGCCAATGAGCAATTTGATGACGATGATGTGGATGTAGGAGAGACCGAGGTGGCCGTGGAAGGCGCTGGTTATGCCGACGAAGACGATGATGACGATCTCGATGACGATGACTTGAATGGAGAGCGACCATCAGGAGCCGAAGGCTTGGCCAGTTTGGCTGGCTTTCGCTTGCTCTTGGCCAAGGCCAGAGGAGAAATTACTCCCGAACAAGCTGCCGAAGCAGCGGCTGGCGTCAAACTCAAGGAGAAACAAGAAGAAGAATATTTGCGCAAGGCCGACGATCGCAAACGAAAACGCAACGAAGATGGAGATCACTTGGCTCAAATCATGGCGGCTGCCGAAAAGTCCCGCGAAGAAGCCGAACGCAAAAAGGAAGAAGCCACCAAACTGGCTTCGTCCGATCAAGTTGGGGCTACCAAGCGTGCCAAATTGGAAGACGATTCGGGTGTTCAAGTCGATGAGAATGGTCAACGTATGATTACACTACGGGCAGTTCAAAAGGAGATTTGGTTGCGTCATGGAACCATTCCTATGAAGCGATTGATGAAGATCTTTGATGTGAACAAGAAAACGGCGGTGGATCGTCAGAATCGGTTCCGTGAGGTTGTCAAGGAATTGTGTACCATGAAGTCCGATGCCGTGGAAGGTCGATTGTTGGTATTGAAACAACATTACAGCAGCAAAGTATAAAAGCAGTATAAAACAAAAAGGGCGCCTAATATTTGCATCATCACACAACCACATTATTTGTTGCAAGAATGGTATGCTACTGACTACTAATATAAGGAGAATTCAACATAGCATGAAACCTAGAGTATGGGGTTACAAGGAGCAGGATGGCTGGCTGGCTACTTACTCTATTCCTCGTACTTGTCAAATACAAGTGCGCAATTTGTTCCACCAAAGCCGAAACTGTTCGACATGGCACGCTTGAAGGCTCCTTCCTTTCGTTCTCTCAAAATGTTCATGCCTTCGGCTTCATCGACAAGGTCGTTGATGTTGGCAGATTCAGCCATGAAATTGTTGTCCATCATGAGAATGGTGTAAATGGCCTCGTGGACACCGGCCGCTCCCAGGGCGTGGCCACTTAGCGATTTGGTGGAACCAACGTTGGGTTGGTATCCCTCTTCGGTGAATAGTCTCTTGATGGCTCCCAACTCGGCAACGTCTCCCACTGGAGTGGAGGTTCCGTGTGTATTGATGTAGTCAACAGGGTGAGCTCCACCACGCTTGTTGGCCTCGGCAATAGCCGTTTTCATGCACTGTTGACCTCCAACACCGGAAGGAGCAACCATGTCATAACCATCCGAGTTGGCGGCGTAACCTACAAGTTCCGCATAAATCTTGGCTCCACGCTTCTTGGCATGCTCCAACTCTTCCAAGACGACGACACCACCTCCTCCAGCAATGACGAAACCATCCCGAGTCTTATCAAAAGCCCGCGAAGCAGTCTTGGGAGAATCATTGTACGAGGTGGAGAGTGCACCCATACAGTCAAACATACTAGTGAATTCCCAGTTGACATTCTCACCTGGTGTAAGTTTCGAGGAGAAGAGAGGACAGGGAAATGAGCATGTGAAAGATAATTCACCAACTCCATACCAACTCCACAACGACAATAACAATAACGTACCAGCTCCGCAAAAGGCAATATCACACTTGTCAAGAAGGATTTGCTCCAAGCCTGTACCAATACAGTGAGCTCCAGTACTGCAAGCACTGGAGATGGAATAACTAGGTCCTTGAATCTTGAAGTTGGTTGCAAGGACGGCACTGCAGGTGGATCCCATGGAACGAGTGACACGGAAGGGTCCAACCTTGTTCTTCCATCGCTTGCCTCCCTCTTGGACAGCCTCTACTGTCTCGACAATATCAGGAATACTGGTACCTCCCTGTCCAATAATGGCAGCGACACGCTGGTTTTGGGTGTATTGTTCCTCTTTGAGGCCAGAATCTTGAATGGCGCGGTCCATGGCAATGTAAGCATACTTGGCGTTGGTTCCCATGAATCGAATGGCTCCCTTGGGAATGAGCTTCTTCATATCATCTTCTGTCAAGGCAGGGACTCCGGCGACTTGACTCTTAATTCCTAGTTCGGCGAACTTTTCTTGGAAGGTAATTCCAGGCTCGGCGTTGTAGAGGGATTGTTTGACATCGTCGAGTGTGTTTCCCAAGCAAGAGGTAATACCCAATCCAGTAACGACGACTCGTCGCTCGGCATTCAAGCAAGTGGACGAGGGTTGGGCGGTGGCGGCGGTAGAGCTATCGGAAAGAAATGCTGTGGGAAACAAAAAGAGGTTGGAGAGTGTGAGAATGCATGGAATGGGAAAGGAGGAACAATGACATATCTATTGCATTGGAATGAAGGACTAATTGTAGTAAAGACAAGGAAAGATACTGGTAGTGAACATGCATGGGAAACAAGAGGCGGGCCAGGATACTACGATACTCGTACAGTACAGCACTTCCAATCCCTCTCTTTCTTCCTTCTCCTTTGTGACCAGCGTGACCAACAGCTTACAAAAACACAACACTTCCAAATCGACAACAAACAACACAAGACAACTACAAACTCACCGGCTGATCGGCCAAGACCCAAGGTGGCAAGTGGAGCTGTGAATGCTTGGACTCCAGTCGAGGCGGCAACCAAAAAGGCAACCCATTGAAGCTTCATTTTGGAATGTCGGGAATGAATGGATTCGTTGGAATAGGAACAACAACTGTAGTAGTGTCGAAACAGTCAAGTCAGCAAACTACTACAACTCTCGTGAGATATAGCAGTAGTAGAAAGAGATGCAAGAAAGCAATCCAACGACTCTTTTTTTTCGGGGAGCAGGGTGGAACGAGCGACGAGTTGCTGCAAGTTCTTCCTTTCGTTTTGATGACAGACTTGGGTCCTTGGCGTACGCGTAGTTAAGGCAGGTGGAAAGATCCAAGTTGCCCCCTCCTATCCACCAACCGGCGGACTCGAAAAGTCCTTCTTCTCCCCTTCCAATACATATATACACCCTTCCAATACTGTATTCCTGTATCTTTTCCTAGTATTGGATCTATTGGACTCGTTTTTGGAAACAAGTTGAAAGATCGCCTTACGTCGTTGTTTTTGCGATGTCTACGAGATATATCTATACCGCGCAAGTTAGGTGCGAAGAAAAGTCAAGATTTGGGTGACAACTCGGCAACGACGGAAGACCGGTAGGTAACCTGTTTTTCGGGCTGTTGTTCTTCTTCTGTTATCGATCCAGCAGATTCGTCCAACAACAGCAGCAGCAGCAGAGTAGTCAAACTATCTCGCACTACCTGGTACTGTACCTTCTACGTTGTCCAACAACTAACTTCTTGTTTCCTTTGAAAATAGGAAACGTTGATTGGAATATCGATCTCCCAAGTCGAGTCCCCATCGTTCCTTGATTGCAGCATTGGCGTGTAATCATCGTCGTCATCAAAATCCTTCCCGGCACAAGTAGTTCCATTCCTACAACAACAACAACTTTGTCAGTATGATTTCCTTGCCAAAACAATTTGCCAGTTACTTGGCAGCTGTCCTTTTGTTCCAATCGGCCAATGCGTTTCTAGGAGTCCATCCTACAGTACTTTCTCGTTCTCTTGTCACTTCTTCCTCTCCCATGGAGACGGCTACTACTGCTTCTTGTTCAACAAGCCACCAACGTGCTATTTCAGCTCTTGGTATGGCTTCCTCGGGTCCATCCCCCTGTCGTCCTATTGGAGTCGGCCATGCTTCTCCTGCCAAAATTGTGACCAACAAGGATTTGGAATCCGTCGTGGAAACCAACGATGAATGGATCCAAACTCGAACAGGAATTGCGCAACGAAGAGTGTTGACAGACGACCAAACGTTGCGATCGCTTGGTGTCCAAGCAGCCCAACAAGCCTTGGAGAACTCGGGAAAGACCGCCGCCGACATTGATCTCGTCATTTGTGCTACCTCCAGTCCCGATGATTTGTTTGGAGACGCTCCCAGCATTGCTTCCGCGCTCGGTTGCTCTCCCAAAACCATGGCCTTTGATTTGACCGCCGCCTGTTCGGGATTTTTGTTTGCCACCTCCACGGCCGCCCAGTTTTTGGGAGCTCCTGGAACCAACTTTAAGAACGTTCTTGTCGTTGGTGCCGATGCTCTCAGTCGATGGGTCGATTGGGACAACCGAAATGTCTGTATCTTGTTTGGGGATGGTGCTGGAGCCATGGTTATGACCAATGAACAAGATCCTAATGCTCCAGAAGGACCTGGTATTCTTGGATTCTCGGCGCATTCCGATGGAAATGGATACCAACATCTCAAGTTGCCGTACGTACAATCACAATCACACTATTTCTCTTGAACCATCACCATATGCCTCACCCAATTCTTTGCACATACACAGTTACAATGGATCCCCTCGTTCGATAGCCACTCCAGGTGGTGACACCACCGTCACCACGGGATCCTACGCTCCCATGGAAATGAACGGTCAAGAAGTGTACAAGTTTGCGACACGAGAAGTCCCTCGTGTCGTCAAGGAAGCTCTTGACGCTGCACAAATGACTGTGGATGATGTGGACTGGCTCTTGCTGCATCAAGCCAACATTCGTATCATGGATGTGGTGGCCAAGCGTCTGGGTATTCCATTCGAAAAGGTCATTCACAACCTTGATTCGTATGGAAATACCAGTGCTGGATCCATCCCTATTGCTCTGAGTGAAGCAGTTGCCTCGGGCAAGATCAAGAAGGGTGACGTTATTGCCTGTTCTGGATTTGGTGCTGGTCTCTCGTGGGGATCCCTCATTATGCGATGGGGATCATAGATCATATTAGTAGACCAGACGTGTGTCCTCATCATAACTCCGCCAATGCATCTTTCTTCCACTTTCATTACCATGCTAATACAGTAACAAAAGTACATCCTATATCGTATACTTCTAGAGGTACAAGTACTCGTACTGTAGTAGCTTCCACCGTGTACCTACGCAACCTTTGTGCGAAACAAATTTCCAACTACTCTTATGCCGTCTTGGCCTCTACTGGTGCGTCTAGAACACCGCAGTCCTTGATTCTGAGGACAACTGTGCTAGGACGTCCCTTTTGTGTGATCAACGTTGACTCCCAATCTTGGATCTTTCGCAAGGATTCCTCGTCCAGACGTCCAATGGCAACCGCCTTTCCATCCAAATGAGGCGCATGCTTGCTACAAAGGAGGAATCTCGAGTCAATTTCCTTGACGCGTTGACTCAACATGGTGACAACTCCGGGAAGGTGCGATAGAACCATCTTTTCGTTTTGTTCCATGGCTGTGAGACTCGTGGGCATGCGGAACTCCTCAAAGCACTTGCCAGTTCCACGCCAGACTTGACCTCCCATCAATCCAACCTGCTTCTCCACTCGGTGGATAGTTGACGACTTGTATCCATCCACTTCGGCCTCAAGAAGCTTGATAAAGTTCTCAGTAGCACGTGGGAAAACCTCACTGGCCAACTCAATCACAAGACGATGTTGCTCTGCTTTTGCGTCGCCACCCGACTCTTGATGGAGGGGTTCGAATTCAATATCCATGTAAACGTTTTGGCTTCCCAACGACATGACAGCATCATTCCAGGCCTCAAGAGCATCCATATCCAAGTGGCTGTAGGCACCTTGCAAGTGTCGTCCACCCTTTCCTGCTCGGTAGTTGATCCACCAACCGTGCCCACGGGCTCCTCGGGTTCCACCTCCACTCCCAAACGAACGGGTGATGATTGTGTTGGAAAGCGATGTTCGCTCCATAGACTTGAGAGCTGCTTTTACTGTAGACTGCATCATATTGTTGTTCTTGTTGTAGTTATTCTTCTTCTTTTACTTGGTTATGTTGAATGGACAAATTGCGACTTGCAACCAACAAGGAAGGGATGGGAGCTAAGAGCAGTGGATGTCGTAGGGTGTCGGGCAGTGGAGGAGGAAGCGAAATCCACTCACATCAACTTCCTGCTCTCTGAGCCGACCAAATTGGAAGCCGGACGTCGGACAGATGATGGCTCGTCTGGCCGTTGGAAGATGATATCCTTCTTGTCTGTCCGTCTATTCGCGGGAAAGATGACACTTGGATCGCGACGATCTTGTATCATCGGGCAGTTGTTGAGTCTTGCGTGGCACAAGTGCCGAAACGAGAAGCGCGATAGACCGTGACAGGAGGGGTCGCCAATGCAGTTGCAAGTAGGAGCAATCATCATGATCCTCGTACCATGACACTACTGTTGCATTGCAATGAAATACTGTAACTGTGGTGAAAGTAATTGTGTGCTTTAGCTATGAATCATAGAACCAATGAGGACATCATGTTCCTTTATTCTCTATAGTCAAATCATTGTCCAAAGGTTGATGAGCGTCAAGGTTCTTATTCTGTCGCAGGAGATCGAGGCGGTGATGTTTCTCGCAAATCCAATCTGTATCGTTTGCTCTCTGGCTCTGGCAGAGGCAATTCTTTGTCCACGGATGCTGCAGGGTCAATGTCGTGATGGTGGTCCCTTCTTCTTTTCCCTCCATGGCAAGCGATCCCACTTGTGTGTAAAAGCCTCGAGCCATTCTGTCGGTTCAGTTTCTGTATCATATCCACCATTTTCGACCCAGGGTCAACCAATTTATAACCATGTGCTGTACCAGGCATGTGATTCGAAGATGTGAAGGGAAGAGACAAACCCACGGAGCTGATGAGAAAGGTCTTGTATTCCTCCAATTGGGAAATTCCCAACGCACTGGGAGGAGGCAGTGACAAACAGAAGCATGCGTCAAAGATGGGGACGTGCATAGTATCTTGGAGTGTGTAGCTGTTGTTGTTGCACAACGAAAAAAAGAAAGAAAATCAGGAGCTTCACTGGTCTGTGAAACAAAAGCGCAGTTTTATGACCGCCAACAAGAACTCAATTCAGCCTTGCACAGCAACAGGGTTCTGGTCTCTGTTTCTGCCGATTGGGGTGTGTGCACAATCAACACCTATGCATTACGGATGACACCGCACAGCTACCAGCTAATGTAGGCTCTTCCAGGTCTCAGAATTCCCGGTTTTTGTCAGTTCCGACAAGATAGCGAAACCGACGAGAAGCAAATAATCAACATAGATGTCCTACCTCAACAAGAGGCTATTCAAAGTTCGGCAATTACTAAGTGTTCCTCCATCTCTGCGACGTTCCAGCCCTTCGACCAATCTTCACAAATAATAGCCAGAAAGGTCACAATTACCACAAAGAGCCTGATGCACAAGGCCAAAGGCCACAAACCAGCCACCAACTCCGTTGTGGCAGTTCATGATTGAAACCCCAACCTTCTTACTACTGTGCCTCTTTCGGCATCGGGGCGATACGAAACTCTACCAAAGAAGTGGCCATTCTTTTATTTTACATTGTGAACTTCTTACTTGGCCACATCAAACTACGGTAGCTACATTTTACGCCTCTTGCACACAAAATAATGCGGACCAGCGTTCTTCCCAGAAGATCCTCCCACCACATACCGGATCCTGAACTTTTTTCGAGAACCGTCGAAGTGAGGTTCGCGGGCCTCTTTGTTGGTGGAGACCAGAACCATAGTTTGGTTGCGTTGGTAAAAAAGAGAAACAGAGGCCGATACCACGTATGTGTTGTAGCAGTTGGGATGTAGCCTGTGCAACATCGCCAGAAGCCTTTTTCAGCAGAGTCGCACTTGTCGGAATCTTTTGTCTATACGATCTTTTGAGTTCATCGATGCAAAATAATCGTGATAGGTAGACAAGGGGACAGCAGCACGATGTCACCCAGCCCGTGTGAAATCGTACTGGCGTATTGTCCCAATGAAAACTCTTGAGAAGCTTTCACGAGGACATCGTTGTTGCCCAACCATTTCGGGCCAATCGTCTGAGAAGCTTTCTGTAACACTAATGTGGAAATTTTGACTGTTGTCGTTAAGTGCCAACCCCTGCCAAAGTGGGACTACGCGTATCTAGGCGATGCTTGTCAGCAAATTTTGAAACGGAAAGAAAGATCATAGTTTTGGTGTTGTGTTCATCATTCAACTTCGTTCATCAGAAAAACATGGTCCAACCCAGGCTTCGAGGAAATAGCATTCCCAACCTGTACCTACCCCATGCGTACGCCCAAGAAGATCCCGATTGCAAAGGGTCTCCCAAAATGCTTGAGAAACGCCTCCGCATGATGTACTACCGATTCGGGAAAAGGGTTGAGTCAAAGTACATTGTCATGGTATTTGGAGCAGTCGCAACACTTTTTCTGTTGAAGACCCTTGCTGGTGGACTGTTCTCGATGGCTTTTTCGTCAAGCTCACACTTTCCGTGGAAAACCATGTCCCGACCCGCAAACATTCCAAAGCCTCGATACCCGTCCAAGATTTATTCGATTCCAGACAGTATGAGTATGTTGGGAGATAAGTCCGACTTTTATGCTCAGTTGCGAAAAGCATACGATACTCAGTTTCCAACCAATGCTCAAAGATCCAAGGAAGCTGTTCAAAGTTTGCAAAAATTTGATATCGAAGCTTTTCATTCGATGGATTTGATGGACAGGAAGTCATATTAGTACGTTGATACTTGCACCCTCGCTCACATCGTTGAGCTTTTGTCAAATATCCCTCAACCTTTGCCTTTGTTCGATACTCAGCGACATTTACAATTGTCCCGACATTCCACCTGTTGGATACCCGTTTGCTTGGCGTTTGATGGACATCCTCAACCACTGGCCTGCAGACGATCCAGAGCCTCGTCACCAAATTTTCCAGAGTCTTTGCGTGTTTGATTACACCAAAGACTTTCACAAGGCTATGCGTTACCGTGATGCTGAACTCCCCTTCGTTGTTAGAGGCGACCCAGCCGTTGCCAAGTCCGTTGAACGTTGGAACACACCGCATTACGTCGACGCTCTTCTCGGAAAGGTTGAGCACGACACTGAGTATTCTGTGACGAATCATTTCCTGTACTGGAATAAAGAAGGTACTAAACCGAGCGACTGGAAACAACCAACACAAAGAATGCACATGACATATCATGAGTGGGCGGCTCGAGCAAATGTGACGGACAGCAAGCTTGGACCAAGCATGCCCCATTGGTACTTTCGTGTTTCAGGGTGCCGTGAAGGAAAGAAATGCGCACCAATTGCATCCGATTATATTTTTGACGAGCTTCCTTTTTTTCAGCCAAAACAGAGCAGTTTGTATGTCAAAGAACAGAACTGGCAACGTGGTATTTTTTGTCGCTTTGGCATGAAAGGTGTCATCGCAGAGAATCACTTTGACGGTACGTAGAACAAGCAACCATTGCCCCCCACAAGCTCAAAAAGTTTTGAGACTCACATTCACAACTTTGTTTCGACTTTTCCGTGCGTTTGCTAACATCAGGGGAGCGAAACTTTGTGACCGTTTTGGGTGGTGAACGTCGTTACATCCTAACAGCCCCTGACCAATGTTCTAAACTGGCGCTGTTCCCAATGGACCACCCATCTTCGCGCCACTCTGCCCTAGATTGGTCGGATCCTGACTTGAGTGCCCACCCTGAGTTTGCTTCTGCCAAAGGAAATGAAGTGGTATTGCAACCAGGAGACTCCCTGTTCATCCCCAGCATGTGGTTTCATCACATCATTAGTTTGTCCATGAACATTCAGTGCAACACGAAGAGTGGCTTGTCCATGGTTCATGCTGATCCCATTGAGAAATGCGGTACGTTGTCATAGTCTCTTGCACATGCAAAGGGTTGAAAGAATGATGTCACTCACGGCCTTTTTCGCTGCGTAGGTTACACGGTCGCTTGATCAGTTGTCAAATGACCACCGTCGAATGCTCAGAAAAACAATATCTGACTCCGTTCGTCACACAAAAAATAAATGACAAGTAGTAGTCAAGGCGTTAGTATTAACCACAAACGTTAGTATTGCTCTGCTGGTAGCTACTACTGGTAGAGGTTAGCAGCAGTACAACGACACCCGTAGTAGTGGGTGTATTGTTTGATGTTGATTTTTCTCAGTCTTGTATAGTCGTGCGGCGCCTCTTTGTACCGTACTGCCGCAACGGAAAACTGCTGTGCAAGTACGGACATCAACAGTCGCGTAGCGAGTCGTTTTCAGGACGAGTGGGGCCACTCCACCTCCTCGTCTAACGTAATGTCACCAACGACTGTTGCTTGCCACAACATCATGAACTTCCACTCCGACTTCTGAGCCAACGAATTCGGAAGAAATCATAGTAGTACTAACGTTAGTAGCAGCAGTAGGCCGTATGCAATGGAATGGAAGCGATAATGCAACAATAGATCACTACAAAGTAGTTTTGAACCATTTTTCCATATTCTAAACGACCGGGACACAGCACTTCTCTATCCTCCCCTAGTCTACAAATAAATATTCGGTTGCCATTTCATCTCCACCTCTTTCCAAGGTCAAACAAGAGAGGAAATACCAAACTGGTCGGGTCCAGATTCACACCATCTCAACCCTCTCTGATTCTTCCATGGTAGAGAATAATTTAAAACAAAAGGCGGTAATCCATCGACATAGACATACTCATCATGTACTGCAGCCAGAAAATTGTTAGTCCCGGTAGAAAACAACTTGTCAAAAATACACATAATTCCGCTTACCTCGTCAGACGAACTGCTCTTGGAAGACTTGGTACTGGCGCTCTTCGATGACTTCGTACTGGCACTAGCGCTCTTCGTCGACTTGGTACTAGCCGAGGCACTGGCACTCTTTGTCGACTTGGTGCTGGCGGAAGCACTGGCACTAGCAGAAGCGCTCTTGGTCGACTTAGTGCTAGCAGAAGCACTGGCACTGGCGGACGCACTCTTGGTCGACTTGGTGCTGGTAGATGTGGTACTGGATCCCTTTCCTGACGAAACCTTGTCACCCTTTCCACTGGAACTGGATCCCTTGCTGCTAGAACTAGTTGATGCGGCGCTGGAGGCCTTGCTTCCCTTTCCACTGTCGCTTCCCTTGTTGCTGGAACTTGATGCGGCGCTGGAACCCTTGCCACTGGAACTGGAGGCGGTGCTGGAGGCCTTGCTTCCCTTGCTGGAACTTGATGCGGCACTGGAACCCTTACTGGAACTTGAAGCGACACTAGAGCCCTTGCTCTTGGAACTGGCGGCTGCGCTCGATCCTCCCTTGCTGCTGGAACTGGTGGCTGCAGCACTGGACCCCTTACTGCTCGAACTAGCAGTGCTGGAAGCCTTGCTTCCCTTACTGCTGGAGCCGGTTGTTGCTGCACTCGATCCCTTGCTGCTGGAAGATGAAGCCTAACGACGGTGAAAGAACAGAAACAAGATGAGAAACATGACCATGTATGGAATCGGGTGGGAATCATGTTGGATACGTTCAACATTTTACTAACACGTACCTTGGAGTCCTTGCCACCATCGTACCCAACACCTAGTCCTCGGACACCATAACCATGACCCTCATCGCTGACTTGGTAAAGGGATCGTCGTCGAAGTTGCTTGTCAGCGTCAGCACAAGCAAGGAAGGACAAAGTCAAAACAAAGATAGAAGACAATCGAACCATATTGTTATTGTTGAGAAAAAACGTTCGTGAAAGTGAACAAAGCTGAAAAAGTGCAGGGATGAAACCGAATTCGGTTTTGACTGTATTTGTGGCAGGGAATGAGAAACCTCCAAGGAGTGGCTCACCTCCGAAACAGAGTGGGATTTGACTCAACTTTTTGAGGCGGCTGTTCAAAATGTGAATATGTCATAGAGGCATGGGTTTACACATACCCAATCATACTCACCTGCGTGACACGATTACATGTGCTTTCTAAGTGATCGGATTTTGAACTTCCGTTGAATATCAGTTGTGGAGATGGCAATCCCTATTGAATCTTATTGTGAGGTTTCGATGCTGTAGATAACTCAAATGTATCGGTCGAAACTCCGACATGGAGCCGACATCGTAGTCCGTCACATAGGGTAGAACGTGCCGTTTGGTCACTGCCCGACTCATCAGATCCCATGATCTCATGCCAACCAAGGGATGCTTCCTTGGCGTTGTGATCCGATGGAGACGTTGGGAATGCCAAGTTCCTGATGTTTGCTACTATTACTATTACTATTACTATTACTATTGCTAATATTGTACTAGAAATCAAGAAGATTGCAACCTGCCATCAATATTGGCGTCAGAGTGCCCGTCTCAAAACTGTACTCTTCTCTGCTGAAGAGCAACAAAGTTGTCTAATTTAAAGTTACAAAATGACATGATATATCTGCATAAACTATTGCGGGATGAACAGTAGTATTGACCTACGTGGGCAATGCTTATTGTATGCTTGTTTACAAAGACTTTTGGTACCGTACTGTGCAACAACAACATGAAGAGACGACCCACAACCGATCTTTCTCTGAAATCGTGAATCAAATTGCACGACTGGAAAGTGGAGCGATCCATGAGCCACGAATTTCATGGAGGAGCGACATACGAACGAACTCGAAAAAGTCGAAGTCCAACAACGCTGACGCTTGACACATCGCACATCGCACATCGAGGAATCTTGCGTGTTGCATCTCGCACAACAAGCGCCATGGCTTCGTGGACGGTTTCCAACTCGATCTTGTCTTTGACGACTCGTCACAGTCGCAGACTCAGCACACCTTTGGCAAGATCTGCAGCATGTAGGTGGCAAAGCAGCACTGGAGGCAACGCTGCGGCCAACGAGGAGTCTCGGGAGCCCATGTACACGCCCTCGGCGTCTCTCCCTCCACCTTTGATGGAGCGAAGTGAGAAGAATTTCTTTCAGAAGCTACATGACAAGTACTCTTTCTCGCAACAAACCAACCGTATTTTGATGGCTGAATCCTTCTTGCAGGCTGCGACAAGACAAGCTTCGGACCCGTACGTAAATCTCATTCCTTGGATCTTTCTTGATGGCTCCCATCCTGGATCTTTGCTCACATGATGTTTTCTATGTTCAGTCGTTGGTTTGGACCCGGTCGAATTGGTCGTGATTTCCGTTCCTTCCAGGCTCTCCTCACAATGCACATTTGGTTTTTGCACAAGCGTCTTATTGCTGATCAGGAGGATCCTCATCGGGCTTCGTTGATTCAGGAGGAACTTTTTGATATCTTCTGGACAGATACCTCCAACCGAATGAGGGCGCATGGTGTCAATGAGATGTTGATCCAAAAGAATCTCAAGACGGTTCAACAATACAGTTTCATGCATCTCTTTCACTACGATCACTGCTACACGGAGTTGTTGGATTCTCCCGAGGAACGTTTGGAGGAGTTGAAGAATCTTGTTCAGATTCATGTCTTGTTGTTGAACCCCGACGATCCAAAGGCCTTGGAAATGCACGATGACCACGCCGAACGACTTGCCTGGTACATTGAGACTCAGTATCAAAACATTGTGCACGATCTTCCCGATGAGTTTTATCGCAAGGCAAGGATTGCATGGGTTGACCTTCCTGACTTTTCTCAACTTCAAGAGGGGACTTCTGGCAAGATTTTGGAGGAGAATCCTATTGATCCGGATGATATTTTGCCCCGCCCTTGGCTTAGAAACATCGCGAACGATGGTACTTACTACTACTGGAATGAAGAAACGCGGGAGGCCAAGTGGGAACGTCCCAAGTAGGAAGATAATAGTACCAGTAGGTCTGGTTTTTAGATGGAGCACCAGGGTGTTGGTTAAGTTACGACCTTGTCATCATCATTTCGTCCATGTCACCCAGCGATGTCGTTGCTACCCTCCCCTTTCTTACCTTTGGCCTTATGTATAATACTGACGTGGTGCTTCACTCTACGGCCTCGAGTAGGGGCATGGTGTCCCAGTGTCTATGTGATTGATTGGCAGTGGTTAGTATTTGAAATACTTGTACTACCCAGTAATTTGGTCTGGAGGAGGAACACTGGGAGTACCAGACTGCTGTGACCACTATTGTTTGCCGGAGCGCAGGTTTAAGGTATTGATAACCTGTAGAATCTGCCGGAACACTCCAAATTCTAAAGCTCGATCCTCATTATTTGCTGGAACAGACTCAAAGATTTTCGTAGTTGCCTTCTTCCTTTTTCTTTTTCTTGGATTCCTTGTTAACCTCGTCCTCCTCATCATCATCCTCGTTTCAGTTGTTGTTGTGTTCTGCCAAGGAGCCATCTTCTTCCTGGTGGAGGGGCTTTCATAATAGAAGATTCCCAAGAGCAACTTCACTTTCAGAACTTTGCTGCCTTTTTCAGCAATGAACTTTCATCGTCTTCTCACCTTGGCTGCCTGATTTCTTGTTAGCATTCCTCTCCTCAGACTTCGTAAGTCGTCTGACCGTCTACCGCATTACCCATTGAGCTGGAACGCTGGATAGAGGATAGAACCTCCATCATCAACACCTCCATTTACCCCAACAGGCATCTGTTGAAATGTCGTCAACAACCAACAGCTCTCAACCACAACCGTCCTTCACAATGCGTAAAGACTCCAAGACGGGACGTTACATTTTTGAATACAACGGCCAAGAAATCTATCAGTGGGAGCAGTCCCTAGACGATGTTACCATTTATGTCGATGCACCTCCAGTCGTGACATCTGGCAAGATGATTGATTTACAAATTCGACCTTCCCATCTTCGGTTAGGATTGAAAGGACACTCTCAGTGGTTTCTGGATGAGCCTACATTTGGAACCGTGGATGTTTCCGAGTCGACTTGGAGTTTGGAAGAAAAGGAAGGATCCTCTACCAAGGTGATTGTGATTTACCTGACCAAGGCACATCGAGGCCAGCTATGGGATGCGGCATTACGGGGGAACAAGGCTCTTGAGTTGGACCCGTCGGCAAAAGAAGAAGTTAAAAAGGATTTGATGCTGGAACGTTATCAAGAGGAGCACCCGGGTTTCGACTTTCGAGATGCCAAATTCAACGGCGAAGTGCCAGACGCTCGAACGTTCATGGGAGGTCTGCAACACTGAACCCCTTGTTTGAAAACAACAATGTATATCTACTACCAAGGTCTAGTCTCAGTCGTTCTATATTAGAATTTTTGTTTGAGTTCTAGCTTTCGAAAGTCTTCCAAACATTGGAGCTTTGTTGTCTTGTATCTCGAGGGCCCCCCTTGCTGTTGAGTGTATGCATATTAACCGGGGATAATTACAAAAGGCCCGAGACAAGATGGAATATTTTTTATTCTCGGAAGGAAACGGTCTGGGCGGCGGCCGAGAAACAATTGTTTCGCCTACCCAACAAGAAGGACCGGGGGGAGGTGGCAAACAAACTACCACCCTCCACGTTTTGGCGTTGGATTTGCAAACGCTCCGAGCGATAGTCGTTCTCACCGCAGAGTTGGGTAGAAATTTGCATCATAGGCTTGTGGTTGTAAGGCAAGTTGCGGTCGACCCGAGGAGGAGGGGGCATGGAGCTGTTGTATTGAGTATTGATGTTGTTCACAAGGGAAGAAGGGAGGCACGAATAAGAATCATCCAGGGTAGCAGCAGAGGATGACTTCAAGGGGGTTGAGTAACCTCCCATAAAGTTGTTAGGATTGGCATAGATGTCTTGCTCCTTAATGGAACGCGAACGATAGTCGGAAGGGTTAGAGTTCTCATGTGCCACAAGCTTCAAGGCGTATGGATTGGGACCAGTGGGAATAGAAGACTCTTTGGGGAAGGATCGAGGAGGGAGAGGAGGAAGAATCTGGCGACTCTCAGTGCTGGTAGCAACATAGGTAGGTTTCTCGGGAGGGAGGATGCTGGATTCTGGTCCAGAGAACGAGGAAGAAGAATCAGAGAAGGATTGTTGAATAGCATCAAAGTCATAGGCGTTGTTGGAAGAATCATTGGGCATAGACAAACTACCGTAGCTATCTCCATGTGAGAAAGAGTAGTCTGTCAAAGGTACCGTCGACGTTGAGCTGACGCTGGAATTCCAGTTCATGTTAGGATTTTGAGAGTATGTATGCATAGCGTTCCCAGGCTGCTCATTGCGGCTCAAAATGGTGAGTTCATGCATAGGAGGTGCGTTGGTATGATTAACCCCATACGCGACACCTTGCTTATTCTGTCTCCAGGGGGCAGGAGCTCGTTTGTGGTGCGAAGGGACTCCCTTGGGTCGCATCTCGCCTTGAGGGCCCTTCCCCTGACTGCCATTCTTTCTGGGAAGATCCTGGTTTGTAGGATTGCGTCGACGGTTGCTTCCCCCACGGCACCCCCTTGGTCGATGGCTCCTCCTACGAGGGGGCTTGCCACTTCTGGAACTGTCCGACGACCCCGATGTCCCGCTATCAAGCCGAGAACGATTACCATTGGGAAGAGCATCCCCAGACACGCTGTACTGGAGGCTCTCATTGAATTGCAATGGTTCCATCATCATCATTCAACAGATTCTTCTGTGTTGAGAAAATAATGGTTCGTCGTCAATGGCGAGAATGGAGACACTTCCCAAAATGTGAAAGATCATCTCCAGTTCGGCGACGGCTCATTTTTTGTGTGAGCGATAGGCGTCCTGTGGCGGCGAGCGTACCGTTGGAGCGTTATGGGAAGATTCCCAAAACTCCAACTTTGTAGATAGGATAACAGGAAGGTGAGTCAAGTCACCATGGGTTACCTTGTCCGAGTGAGCTATTTGAGTAGAAAGATTAAGCCGGATGAGTCTTTCACATGTCCATACAGACAGGATTTGAGACACATGATATCGATTTATTTGGGGAATGCAGGGCCCAACGAAATTTCTCAACAAAGTTTGTATGAAAGTACCTTACATGCCTCATGTGATGGTATGTATAGTACATATAGGTCAGTGGATGCCGGTGGTGGCAAGAGGCCAGTCGCTGCCTGTCCTATTGCATCCATTGAGCGCCTCCAACTGTGTCACTACTCCTGGAAAGGCTAGAGGAGCCAGAAAGGAACAAACGATGTCTGGATTTGGAGGTTCTGGGTTTGGTGGCTCATTTGGAGCTCCGGCGCCTGGATTTTCCTCTTCGAACTCCTTTTCCAACAACAACAACCGAAGTGGTGGAGGCTCGTCTGGATTTGGTGGTGGCTTTTCTTCCCAGCCGTTTCTATCCCAGCAACAGTCCAATACCAATGCATTTGGAAGCAGCAACAATTCTACTTGGTCGAGCAACCAACAACAGCAACAACAGCAGAGTGGTAGCAATCCTTTTGGGAACCCTATGGGGGGCTCCAGTGGTCCAGCACCTGCCGCTTTTGGAGCCTCACCCAATGTGATGACTGGAGGATTTGGGAGTGCATCAGGTACACCCACTGGTGGTACAACCTTTTCCAGTTCTGGTTTTGGATCTTCGCAACCAAGTTCTGGTTTTGGGAGCTCTTCGGGTGGAGGATTTGGAAGTAGCTCGTCTTCGGGGTTTCGAAGCAACCAGTCTGGTGGCTTTGGTTCATCAGCTGCACCTGCTCCCTCGACTGCATTTGGAAGCGCGGCGCCTGCCCCTTCTTCCTCTCCATTTGGAACTGTGTCATCTTCTCCGTTTGGATCAGCTCCTCAACAGCAAACGGGCTCCACCTCGATGTCGTTTGGAAGCTCTCGCAACGTTGTCACAACATCTCATCCACCAGTAGTTGCACCTGCTCCTTCCTTTGGTTTTGGATCCTCGGCTCCTTCTGGTTTTTCGGCAGGAGGAGCTTCCTCCAATCATTTTTCTTCACAAGGAAATAATGACGGGAATATGGACGATGCTGATGACATGGGTCAAGGATCTGCACCAGGGCCTACGTCAGGTTTTTCGTCGGGCTTTTCGAGTGGCAACCAAGGCAAGTCCAATGCAAATCCATTTGGCGGTGGGGGTTCAGGTACTTCCTTTTCGTCCTCTGGTGTCTCTTTTGGTGCCAGAGGGTCTGGTGGACAAGAAGCCGGAGCTTCCATGTCGGAAAGTACCGGCAGTTCCAATCCCTTTGGTGGAGGAAAACAGAGTTCAAGCACTGCCGAAGATTCGCAAGGAGACCAGCTATTGCAACAGAAAATGGAGCAAAAGAAAAAGTTACAAGAAGAATTGGAAGAGAAAAAGCGACGTCTTCGAGAGCGCCAACGTCAGCGAAAACAAGATCAAGACAACAAGGATGCCCAGAAAGGTGACGCGGATGCGTCGGAATCTGCAATGCCTCCACCGACGGCTCTTCGTCGTGGGAATGCTAGTACATTTGCTGGCTCGGCTGCCAAAAGTGGCGACGCAGACAAGCAGTCCTTGGCAGCAAGGAATGCTGTTCGCTTTGGAGAACAGGCTCAGGAACAACGCAAGACTCGTGATCTCCTCCCAGCCGACATCAAAGCAAGTGCCATGGAGAGACAATCGGCGGAAGAGAGCAACACACGAGGCCGAGATGATTTGGAGAATGCAGTGACATTGGTTGGAAAATGTGAACATTATTGTCCTGATGAAGAATTGGTGCGTCGGGAGCAGGAGGGAGACATTCAACAATTGGAGATTCCGCTGCCAGGGAAGCTTCATCCTGCAAACTGGACTCTGCGCAACACTGCTGTCAAACGTTTTCGTAGGTCTGCCGCAGACTACAAACTGGATGTTCCTGAATGGGTGCGCCCCCCTGATGTTCTGGAGCGGGTTTGTGGATATTTGGAAGAGTGGGTCATGGTACGTTGAGATTTGCTAGCTGTCAGTTTGCCGTGCATGCTTGGTGACCTTCTAACAGAAATTGAAAAGGACCGAGATCGTCAAGGACCAGATCCACGTTTTCCAAATGGTCAGACACCTCCTTCGTTGGAAGTCTATTTATTTATCTGGGATCGTACTCGAATGATCCGAAAGGATTTCATTCTGCAAAACTATGTTGGTACCGGAGGAAATTGTGATGCTCGCGCAGTTCGATGCCACGAACGAATTGCTCGTTGGCATGCAATGTGTGAGCATCAGCTCAGTCATATTGAAGATTTCACCAAAATGCAAAGTCAACAGAATATCCAAGAATTGGGGCAAACAATGATTACTCTCAACCAATTGTACGATGACGCCCTTCATCGTTCAACAGTAGAGGTACCGGATGCAACCGGAAAGGAAACCAGGACAGATTTGAGCAACTTTACACAAGGCTGCGGGGCAACCAACGTTCAAGGGAAACCTCCTGCTGATTTTGACGGCACTCCACTCAGAAATGAGGCGGAAGGCTCACATATTTCGAGCAGAGTCATCGGCAAACATGCGGTATCACGTCCTGGGCATGGCACAGCAGAGCCCGAGATGAGAGCTTTGTACATCCTATTAACCATGAACAATGAGGGAGGAATGGAAGTCCTCAAGTACGCTGCAAAGCTCTTCAAGGATCGACCAGCCATATACCATTCCAAACCAGTGCAATTGGCTCTGGACATCTTCAAGGTACATCAGCGGCTCTTTTGAGTTTGGATTTGTGTTCCTATATCTCACAATGTCACTCTTCTTCCACAGGCAAAGAAAGAATACAACTATGCACGATTCTTCTCCTACATGAGAGATCCCAACACTCCTTACCTATTCTGCTGTATCATGTTCAAGCACGTCGAAATGATGAGAAAAATTGCTTTCAGGATTATGTCCAAGACATTTGGGGCCCGAAAAAAGGATACAGGTGAATCTATTTATGACGCATACCCCTTGAAGCGTTTGGTGGAGCTTCTGTGCTTCGAAGATCTGGATGAGGCCAGATCCGCATGTGAACATTACAACATCACTGTGAAAGATGTGCAGATATCCTCAAGTTCGGATGAAACTGCCGAGATCATCTTTTGGAGAAATACAGAGTTCAAGGAGCCCAAGCATCCCGAGAAAGGATTTGTCATTGCGCTGCAACCTTGGAAGATGACCAGAACTGTTGAAAGGAAGCTCCAAGGCGCTACAAGGCTTGCTGTTTGTCGCGGTGAAATGAGCGGAGAAGGAGCTACACTCGACACAATACAAGTGGCGCCTGCGGTTAAAGCTGTGAGACCAACTGTGCCGCAGGAAATGACTCGGAAGTCGGTTGAGGAAGCAGAGGCCGAAGCAAAGGCTGCCGCAGCGGCGCAGGAGAAGAAGATGGCTGAAGCCAGGCTACGAAAGCAAAAGGAACTCGAAGAAAAAGCACGACTGCAAAGGGAACAAGAAGCAGAACGACAGCGTCAAGAGCTGGAGGCCAAACGAAAAGCCGAACTTGAACGCATAGAGAAGGAAAAGGCCCTTGAATTGCAGCGCCGACAGGAAGAAGAGCTCAGGAAACTTCGTGAACAAGAGGAAGCGGAGCGTTTGGCAGCTGAAAAGAAAGCCAAAGAGGAAGAAGCCAGAAGACTTGCAGAACTGGAAGCGAAGCGTCAGGAGGAGGAAGCCCGAAAGCGCGCCGAAAAGGAAAAGCGCCTTGCCGAGGAACGGCGAAAACAAGAACTTGCTCGTCTTGAAAGAATACGCATGGAACGTATGTTAGAGGAACAACGTCGAATTGAGGAAGAAAAAAGACAAGAGATTCTACGTTTAGAATTGGAAGCAAAGCGACGGAAGGAAGCAGAGTTGCGACGTATTGAACAAGAATGGATGGAAAAGATCAACAAAGCCAGGAAGCTAGTGCTCTGGAAGCGATGGCAACGTCGTGTGTCGAGGCGGCTCCAAATGTCGAACAGCTCTCAATTTGTTCTTCAACAGCTAGATCCGGCATTTGCCACGACAAGGCTGGAGCTTGGGTCCACGGTGGCATACAATGAAACGTTAGAGAAGCCTACAGAAGAGGGATACCAACCTGATGAACTCTTCATGTTACGAGTTTGCGTAGAAGAGTGTCTCCGCATGGAAACATCACCCGTTCTGCTCTGCAAGTCCGCAGTGGAGAAGTTGGTGCAATTGCAGCGACCTGGCATGTTGACAATGAACTCCATGTCTGGTACAACAGGTGCTTCGAAATTCTCTCTACTCCTGAAGGTTGCCATTTTCATTCCAGTTGGTACAGATAGGGCAGGGGTGAGCTTGGCTGAATTGCTCAAATTGTGGTTGGGACGACGGCTTGGGCTCCGTGCGAACAGAATGTCCTATGCTATGAGAATCGGACCCGTCGAATACGAGACTAGGGCTGCTGTGGTATTCAGCTCCAATGAAGCCATTACGGATTGTGATGTGGCTCTATTTGTGACGTCTAATACTGTGTCCGACCGTGACGATGTATATTCCCAAATGGAAGCGATGGCAACCTCGTTGGACGAATCGATTCCTCGGTTGGCATTGTTGCTGGGGGCTTCAGGCTCAGGCCAGTCTCAGCCAATCAAGGAAATCCTTGCAGAAACTATTGCTGGTTCCAATCCCTTACAGATTCTCGCCAATGATCAGCTCTCTAGCGACTCATTGGACGCCGCACTAGAGGCCGCCTGCTCGAAGGTGGCAGATCTCTTTGTAAGTGAATCATTCATCAAAGTCGACCGTACCTCCATTCCAGTGTTGGTTCGTGACCTGGTTGGAAAAAGTCTATGGAAACGAGCTGCACCAACAGGCTGGGAACAGGACTCGAGTGAAGTTTTGGAATGTGCCCGGGCGGCATTATCCGAGTTCCCGCCAATTGCCGGTTCTCAATTCCAAGAGAACAGCGAGATTTGGTCGAGCTGGCCCCCACAGGAATTCACTTCAGAGGGTGGCATGGTCAAAGACTATTTCGGTGAGGGGGAGCACTTACCAACAAGTTGGCATGACAGTTTGAGTGAACAATCGTTGGCTCATGCACTATCAGATTCCATGAACCTGCTGAAAGGTTCTTTCCAAGGGGTGATCGATTCCCTTCTGCTTCACGCCCCTGAGACAAAAACGCAGGAGTGTTTGTCACTCTTGACAAGAAACAGTTGTCGTCGCTGTCTCCAGGTGGCTCTGGATTGGTACGCAAACGAGACAGTCGAGTCAAGCAGGATGGCCCACCAATATATCTACCACCCACGAGGAGTATTGGATCAATTGATGGAGGATATGAACCCCAAAGAACCTGACTTCTCAATTCCCCGTCTCCTTTCAGAGACGACACGCAACCACGAGCCCGCTGGCGGCTCAAGGGATTTTACTGAATTCCTCTCCACTGACACCAGTGCTACTAGCCACAAACGCCGCCGCGCAGATCCCTCTCCATCAGAGTATGTGCCATTGACAATGGATACTCCATCAGAAGTCGGAACAGAAACCAAAAAGAGTCGTCCATCGTTGGCAACCGAATTCCAACCAACCAGTTCAGACGTTGCCGCTTCTTCCGCATTCACCAAACGATTGGAGAATATGCTACGTGGAGAGACGGTGGATTTCTTAGTTGGCGACTCTTCACTCTCTCGATTCTTGCGGGGTTTACCCAAATTGGAATCCAACACTACATGGAGGTAAAACGAGTGATAGCTAGAGTTTCAAGATTTCAACTATCGTAGACTATCCCTTTACTATATTATGTACGTTTACCGTCTACACCTCATCATGTACCTTGGCTCGTTTTGATGGATGTGTATCATCCTCAGATTTGGAAGGAGCGCTTGCCTTGGCTGCTGCAATCTGCTCCGTCAAAAAGTTGTCGTTGAATTGCTTGGCTTGCACTGCACATTGCATCAAAACCGCCATGGGTCCATCCTCTTGTAGGGGAGGAAGCGGCCCCGCATCGTGTAGTCCACTATAACGCTCATCTCCTGCTTCGGGACGTGGAGGTGGATAGGGAGAATCTGTGGGCAATCCCACACGGAGAGGCGTTGTTACAGAATTGGTGCAGGTCGAGGCGGGGCCAAAGGTTTCCACAGTTTCAACAACAGAGTTCTCATCGTCAGGCTTTTGGATGTTGTAGGTAGCTTGAATGCAGATTCTTGGACTATCCATGATTATATTTTGAACAGTCAATGTGAATGGTAATGAAGCAATGGGGTGCTGTTGTTGTTGTTGTTGATGATTGTGATTGTGTTTTGGCAGCAGTTGGAGGAAACTAAGCCTACACACGAAGGACAGACGCCCGATTCCTCAACAACTACTCGTGGCGTGGTCACAGCAGCATTCTAACTATTCCCATCATAGTTCACACTCAAGTAGTAGTTACAGTTACGAATATTCACAAGGATTAACCGCTGATAGCGAGATCAGTCGGTAGTAGGATTTGCGTTGTCATTGTCACCCCCGTCAGGTAGTGCGATAGGAATTGGGTTCACCTTGATGAGTTCTTCTCCCATGGGATTACGGCCACTCTCGGCGAGAATTTCCGGCCAGGGCGCGGCACATTCGGCTAGTCCAATGCCAATCAACAAAAATCCTGTCACACTAACAACTCCCCAGGTTTGTTCTACGTCGGCTTCCACCATGATAGAGAAAATGAGAGGAGGTAACCACACCAGAATTTGCGAGCAGTAAACAAAGAAACCTGATAGTTCTGCCTCCTGGCCCTTGGGGAGGCACATGGAAAAGAAAACATTCTCCACTGGATAGAACCATCCAATTGTCAATCCAATACCACCACCCCAGACATAAGACAGCCAACTGGGGATAAAATCCAAGATTACAGCACCACCTGCTGCAATGACGGTCATGACAGCCAATGCGATCTGATAAGATCGTTTGGGGTTGGTCTTCTCCGTTACCCACGCCCCAATTCTAGCTCCAGGGACGGCACAAACCAATGTTGTCAGAAAGAAAATTCCAATCTCTGTTCCCGACAACCCCAACTGCTCATCTAAGAAGACGACGGCGACAGTGGTGAAAGCGTTGACTCCAGCTTCTGCAAACACCAAGGAACAGAAAAACCACCAGGTGCCATGTGAATACTTTTCTTTGATCGCTTTTGCTGTATTAAACGTCTGACTGAATCCCGCCGTCCACAAGGAACGACCTTCCGGAAGCTGATGGCGAGGCGGAACGGGTTTAAACCACTTCCATGACAAGTATAGTCCAACCCCACTCCATACAACATCGATAGCTTGACCGGTCTGAGCAGTTGCAACATCATCCATGTCAAATGCAAACGATATCGCGATAACAACAATCAGGAAGAGAGATTGACAACTGAACTGGGTCATGACGAATGTGGAGGTGTCTAAGAGGAGCGTGTCAGGGACAAGAAGTGGCCAGATCCCAGACAAAGACACCACGATAACTTACATCGAGTCATTGTTTCTTCTCCAATGATATAACTCATGTCAGGGAGATACGCAAAAGCTGCCAGAATCTCACACTGATACAAGAAACCTGAGATTGCCTGCAGGACTGCCATAGCCAGCCAGGTTTTCTGGGTCAGCCAAATCTGGATTCCCTGGATCATTACCATGATGAAACAAGCCCCAGCCCCAACAGCGCGTCGATAATGTGTATAATCTACCATGGCCCCAATAAAAGGCATGAAGAAAGCCGATAGCACACCCGAAATGACAGCAATGTTGGTGACAAAGGAAGCTGGCTTGAAACCGTAGGCCTCTCCATCGCAATCATCGATGACCTCTCCCTCTTCATCCAGACAACCTGCCCGCTCTTGAGCCAAGTAGATAAAAGCAGAGGAAAGAAATATATTGGACATGACAAGAGGACCACGTCCCATTCCATTCTAAATAGCAGGGCAACGCATGAAGTGTAAGATTTGGCAAATTCTGGCCGTCGAATCATGTCGTGATGGAACGAACCATGTTGTATCCAGCTGCAATATCGACCCCATTGAATTTGTACCAAGGGATTTTATGCGACACAAACTCTTCAGCTGGTTGGGAATCAGGTGATTTCTTGTTCTGGATATCCACGCCTTCCTCATTTGTACTAGTAGGTGGGTTCGCGCCCTCGTCGTTGCCAGGCTGTGATGTCATCATTAGAACCCTAGCGTCAGCTGACTTCTTCCAAAGGATGAAGAAGTGACAGCACAGGGAGGGGATCAGCGGTGCTTTCAAAGGAAGGATC
Organism: Nitzschia putrida; assembly: GCA_016586335.1. NCBI lineage: Eukaryota > Bacillariophyta > Bacillariophyceae > Bacillariales > Bacillariaceae > Nitzschia > Nitzschia putrida. The sequence goes on from BLYE01000003.1 coordinate 416,982, forward strand.
GACGGTGTACCCTGGTACCTCTTGTGGAGTTGTTGTGCAGTGAATGTTGCGCGTGATCTGTTTCTTCTTCTTGTGAATCTCTGCTTCCGGTGGGGTGGTGGTGCTCGTGTCAAAACTGGTAAACGTGAGAATCATGTCGCTTGTCTTTCGTTTAACAATAATTAAGGATTGTTTGGTTTTGTGCGTTGTTAATAGCTCGAGTGCGCCGACTGAGTTGTTCGTAAGTGAAGTGTACTAGAAGCACCAAACGACGGTGTTTAGTCCACATTTTTGATGTCGTTTCAATTTGCACCTCAAGGCTGCTAGAGGGGGGTAGTCTGTTTCCACGTTGTTCTCTGCTCTCCAAATAAGGCACTTCTTGGGTCTCAAATTCCTGTAACAAAGAGGGACTACCGATCGAACACTACTACTACTAGTACTATCAGCCTGTGAAATTCCAGGAAGCCCACTGATTGTGTTCTACGCCTGGTTCCGGTACTGGCAGACTGGACCAATCTCGAGACAGTTAAAGCTAGGAAGTTGACAGTCTGACCACAGGTGCCACCACCAGTACTGCATTGCAGTGCCAATGAGAACGAAGAAAAGATAGACTCTACTACCAGGTACTCTAGTACGAAGTACCGTACCTTGCTACTAGCTAGTACCTACCGGTACCTAGTAAAGCGGAGAAAAATTACACCAGCTACTGATACTCCTGTTGTATCTTCCCCGACTTGCATACAAAATATCGTCCTGGCGTAAGTACAACATCTTCTTTCTGTTGCAGCCTCGACTAACTCGTTCGATTCACTGCCTACAAACATTTGAACAAGGACCATAGGAAAATTAGTGGTTGTTTCAAGCAAAAAGGAGGCCGTGATCATATTCTCAGCAACAAAACGAATATGATTATTCCGCGCGGTGCAAAAGTGTGATGTCGGTGGGATTCGAACCCACGCCAATGAAGACAACGGCCTTAACGTTGCGCCTTAGACCGCTCGGCCACGACACCATCTGTACGTCGGCCGGCAAAACTTTGCTATCTAAACTAATGACTACCCAAGAAATGATGACAACACTTCACAAAAACTGAGGTGATGCCAATAGAAGAAAAGGTGAATTCACAACATTGCAGCGGTATTTGTCGTAATTCCTACACGAAATAACCAAGAAGAAGAACGGGGGAAACGAGTTTACTCCTCTGAATACTCCTCTGAACGAAGACGCAAGAACAACGACAAGACTGTCGAAATACTACAACTATCCTTGTTGTACTACTGTTGAATTTTTCGAAGCGCAGAACTGCCTGACTAGGAGATGCCAGCAGTTGCAAACCTCCATAGGGTGGAGCATAAAAATAATAATCCAGCCAAAAGACTTGGGGTTTCGGCAAAGAACAAAAGAAGTGATGTCGGTGGGATTCGAACCCACGCCAATGAAGACAACGGCCTTAACGTTGCGCCTTAGACCGCTCGGCCACGACACCATGGATGATTTGGATGAAACGAGACAATAGCACAGAGAAACGATTTTACTCACAATCAACTGATCACCACACACACGGTCGACATAGTAGGGGAGCTGCATGGAGCAAAAGAAGTGATGTCGGTGGGATTCGAACCCACGCCAATGAAGACAACGGCCTTAACGTTGCGCCTTAGACCGCTCGGCCACGACACCATGGATGATTTGGATGAAACGAGACAATAGCACAGAGAAACGATTTTACTCACAATCAACTGATCACCACACACACGGTCGACATAGTAGGGGAGCTGCATGGAGCAAAAGAAGTGATGTCGGTGGGATTCGAACCCACGCCAATGAAGACAACGGCCTTAACGTTGCGCCTTAGACCGCTCGGCCACGACACCTTAAATTTACTCGGATTGGTCGACAGGTAGAGGAGAACTGGAACAAAAAGAGTGATGTCGGTGGGATTCGAACCCACGCCAATGAAGACAACGGCCTTAACGTTGCGCCTTAGACCGCTCGGCCACGACACCTGATACCATTTTCCCTATATTTTTGGGTTATCATGACTTTAGAGTCTCAACGAAGCGGCGCCAGAATGGTGGCAACGCAACATTTCCACCGGCGGACAATAACAATCACCATGACCGGCCCCAAACGTTCAGCTGAAAACGGGGATGCTTCTGAGGTCCCACCCTTCGAATGTCTTCCGTTCTATGGTTCACACAAACGGGCTATTAGCAGTGTGCAGCTATCGCCCTCTCGACTAACGAAGCGAGAGTCGGCACTTTGTGCCTCTGCCAGTGCAGATGGAACAGTCAAGATCTGGGATGTTACTGCAGCAATGGAGAGTGAAAACACTGCCATGGAAACTTCAGAGAGCGAGAAATCGCTGCAGATCAACTCTGTGGAAACCTTGATTGGCCATTCTAGGGGAATTAACGAAGCAAGCTGGAGTCGGAGTGGTGACCCTTTTATCGCGACAGCCAGTGATGACAAAACATGTCGCCTATGGGATGCCCAAACTGGGGAGACCATGGTTGAATTCCGAGGTCATGAGAATTTCGTATTTTGTTGTCAGTTCAATGGACCTAGCAACCTGTTGGCTTCGGGGAGTTTCGACGAGACTGTGAAGTTGTGGGATGTTCGCAGTGGCGAATGTGTTTCTACTCTGCCAGCACATTCTGACCCTGTTACCGCAGTTTCATTCAATCGGGACGGAACTTGTGTGGTATCTGCTTCTCATGATGGATTGATTCGAATTTGGGATGTATGTACCGGTGAGTGTTTGAAGACTATCTATGCTTCCGGAAATCCACCGGTCAGTCATGTATCGTATTCTCCCAATGGCAAGTTTGTACTGGCGGGAACATTGGACAGTACACTTCGTCTTTGGCCCATGTCTGTAAGTGGCAAAGCAAAGTGCTCAAAGACATATACATCCGAGCACCATGTCAACACCAAGTATTGCATCGCAAGTAGGTTCTTGGTTTCGCGGCCTGAGCGGCGGCAGTGCATTGTGACAGGGAGTGAGAGTGGTCATGTGGTTTTGTACGATATTCAATCTAGGAAGGTGCATCAAACCTTGCCAAAGGTTCATACCGATGCCGTTTTGGCTGTGGATGCCCATGATTCGAAGGAGTTGCTGGCTAGTGGAGGAATGAGCGAAGACTGCACTGTACGTTTCTGGGCTCCCCAAGAGGAGTTGGTTGAATCCAACAAGCGAAGTCGAAAGGTGTGTATGAATGTGGTATGATTGCGTTGGATATAGATGATATGATGGTGTTGAATAGTACAGATTTATGGACTCGCATGGAACTCCATTATCGTGCTGACTACAACTTTGGGTCCCTATTGTAATATGTGCTGGTTTCTCTAGTACCGATTGTAGTACTAAAGGAAATCATAAGCATTCTAAGCTTTCGTAGTACATTGTAAAGGATTCATATCTCTCCAGCAATATAGGTTGAGAACCTAACATTGAAAAGCACCCTAATGAAGTTGGCAAGCCTGAGAGCATGCATTGTGCAGAGTCTTGTTGCGGCGGCGGTACTCGTAGTGTACTTCACCTGTAGTAGCACAGATATTATTTCTGGTAGTACAAAGACGCCATGAAGTCCTTGGCAAGCTGCTTCTTCCTCCGTATTCGTAGGTCCTGACATATCTCTGGTAGTTCGTCCAATAACCGAGGAGGAGTGCTCTCACGTTTCCAAATTTGTTTTTGATTTCATTTCTTGTTCAAGAATCGTGCTTTTCAAGCTGCGGTATTGATGCCACCACCAGAAGAAGGTTTTCATCCAAAACTGAGAAGGCCTCTTCTGGGGCACCTGGACTCTCAAGCCTTGTTTGAGTTCAAGAAAGTCAGGTAAGTGTAATTGTGAACAGCTGTATTTATTTTACCACTGTGTAAACTACTGGTACAGTAACACTACTGTGAAAGCAGCTTACCGGTAGAAAGTTGCTCCTATCCACGCTACTCCAAATTTGGTCGATGGTATGAGGAGGATGACGTCCCTCCTCCTACAACACAACATACTACTTGTTGTGTGATACGGCAGCAGTCACTGCGAAGGTGAAACGTGACGAGTGACGAATGACGAAGCGGAGGATGGAGGATATCGGGCATATCTACTCAAGAGCAATCTTGTTTTGATACCGCTTCAATAGATGTAGCGAGCTGTATTATTTTTGAGGTATTAAATCAACACCTATACATTGCTTCCTTGTAGTCGTTTCTCAGGGCATATGATTGAAACAACTGCGAACCCCTGCCCTCCTCTTACAGCTTTCAAGTACTGCGGCGAGTGTAGGACAAACCTGGTACCACCATCCGGCTGGAATTCACTGAGATTTGAAAGGAAAGCTCGCTGTTGCTCGCTGCTGCCCGCGGGGGGGAAGGTAGTTTTTTTGGGTGGATTATTTCCCAGTGGTGGAGAACTTCCGACTGCTGTTCCACACTACGAAGGAAATGGGATAGGATGAATCTTGCTTGGAGGAACCGTAGCAACGACATTTTTCTCTAAGTGCACAGTCCTGTACTCGTCGCAAAGGTATTTAATTGATGATTACTTTATCGGCTGAACCTGCTACTGGTAGAGGGTCCTCCTCTGGTGGTGTGATGATCTGATTGCTCAAGCGTGGTGTTGTATTCGCCACTGCCTACAACTAATTCACCACTTTTGCTGGCGTGCTGGCTGAAAAAGGGATTCCTGTTGTGATTTCTATCACTCTGAGAAGTATGTTGTTGATACTGATCAAAATAGGTACCTCCAGCTGGTGAGGAGGCAAACAACAAGTGACGGTAGATGTGAGTGAAAAAAGTACATTGAAGGACGAGGAAGCTGATGTATTCGTCGTGTTGGTTGACGTACCGGAATAGTGGCCGTGCATCTGTTCAGGGTACGAAGTATTGTTGGCACCGTAATCACCATAGTATGGACTACTTTCCATGGAACAAGAAGTTGTAGCAGTGCCGTCAGACCACCAGCTTGCGGGGTGCTGGTGGTGATGACCACCACCAGCGCCGCCATGTTGTTCGAAATAGCCGCCTCCACCGGGATTGCCATAGTGATATGAATGCGGCGGTGGTGGAAGATAGTAAGAGGACGAGGCTGCTGCTTGAGGAATATTTGGATATGGAAGTCCGTAGCTGGAGCAGTGTGAATGGCCCGTAGATGTGTTTTCAGAGTAATTGTAGTATGGATATTCAGTGCACGGGGACTGCTTTCCAACCATAACATAGCCATGGTCTCCCACTTGACAATCCCCTCGTGGTACTGGGCGACCTTCCAGAACTGCTTTCATTGCCTGATCTTCCCTCTCTTTTCGAGCTGCTTGTATTTCGTCCTCAGAGGTCTTTCTCCATTCAGCTATGGCCACCTTGTATTCCTGGCGCAATTTGAACTCTTTGTCGATATGTTCCTTCTTTTCGTCTTCTGAGGCGTCCTTCCACATTTGAGCCAATATTCGTGATACCTCAGCATTACCCATGTCAGGGTTGTTATCTTTGACCTCAGACCGTTTAGCATTCGAGAATGACAAAAATGCAGACATGGGTCGTTTTGGAGCATTGGGGTCCTTTTGAGACCTCCGTTTCGCAGGTACTTTCCAAGGCCCCGTGTACATGGCTTTCTCCATTTCAAAACGTGCCTTATCTTTTCTGGCCATTTCTTCCCATTCTTCTCGTTCGTCATTAGAAAGACTCTTCCAAGCCTGGGAAACCATTTTGGCAACATCTGTTGTGGACATCTAGAATGGCAGAGTTAGTAGCAGTGGATGCTGAAATCGAGAGTCTCCTCACGATAATACGTTTGCCGTTGACTCATGCACCAATTCTGACTTACTTTATCAACATCCCCTTTCTCTGCTAGGTCCCTCCGTATGGACTTGTGTTTCTCTGTGGAGAAAAACATGTATGAACTCTTGAAGCGCCTTGGGGCCTGAGGCGCCTTTTTGTATTTTAACTGCGGCTTTCGTGAGGACGACATGTCGCTATCTTTAAGCAAACTGGGCGGAATTTTGCCAGTTGCTTGAAACGAGATACAAGTAGTGTCAAGTGAATGATCCAAGGTAGCAGAAGCAATGATGAGCGATGTGTGTCTTTGCTTTCGGCTTCCTGGCTTAAAGTGCCGTCGCCAATGAAATTATTGTTGTTGGTTTGTCAAAACCCAAGAGGGGAGGCTCATCTCGTTGTGGAGAACACGCAAAGTTTTGACTTCTTCACGATGGCTCGCGATGTAGTAAACACTCATTTAAAGAGGCTGTTGTATTTATATATTATATCAATTCAGACACGAACACTGATTAAATACGGGTCGGCTAAGTGTATTTCAGCCAATGACCAGCTGGATATGCCACGTGGTGTTCAAACTTCTCGGCAAGAAGGCGACAACGACGAAAAACCTGTGGTGCGCGATTGTCGTTTCACTACTGTCAGCTGCGTCTTCTCCTTCACCTAAAGAGGGAGACGGAAAATACCCTTTTGAATCGCTGGGTATTTGAGTACCGGACTTGCGGCAGATTCTATTTAAACATGCCGGTTGGCGACGCGTCGTTTCCTATCCTATGTCATCTGTCAGGGATCAGTGTACCCAGCAGAGCAGGTGACATGTCAATCATTGCCGGCTTCGACGAACTTCATTGTTCTGCTTCTTGCTGAAGCGGAGAACTTGAACTTCAAACGCCAAAAGGCCGTTCTTTGACCTGCCGGCTGAACGTCGTACTTCATGGCGGCGGCAGCCGCCGCGCCGCAGAAATGGATGATAGCGGCAGAAGATTCAGTTTCACGGAATGCCAAGTGACTCAGGTGAATAGACCCGAACTGCTGTGTTCGACAAGAGTGCACAAAAGTCTGCAAAGAACACTGTGATGAAAACAGTACCCACTGGGAGGACTACAGTCACAAAAGCCATTACTGCTGCTGCTGTTGCTCGTCGTACGAAGGTTGGGAGGTTTTTGTGACAAAAGGAGATACTACGGATTCCAGGAAATTCTTAAACATCATATTGTGGTTTGATAGAGGTAACACTCCGCAAACGGGTCTCGAGGGGAGTCTCTTCATAGTCGTCCAGAAGTGAATCAGGCTTGCTGGCAGAAGCAGTTCCAATGATGGGTGCCGTCTGCGCCGTCGTCGCTTCGGGAACGCGACCATTCATTTGATTTACTGGGACGGGCGTCAAGTCGTCGCCACCGAACATTGACGACACACCTGACCTCAGACTGGTCAGAAACTGGGACGGCGACCGGGCCAAATTGAAAATGGATGAACTTGCCCTTCTTTCCAAGTTTCCTTCCGGCGGTGGTGGCGGTTGGAAGTTCTCCTGATCCCGTGGGTTTTGAATTGGTTGTCCATCTCTTCCTAGAGGCCAGAATGATCCTAGCCAGTCAGACACTTGTGATGTCAACCGATTAGAGGGGGGCGGCACAGCATCGCCCATTTGTTGAACCATCATAGAACCGCGAGGACCCTGAGCCATACCCATGTTCTGATAGTATTGTTCCGGCATACCATTGTTCATACGGGATGAGTCCGGGGCATACTGTCCTTGCATACTACCCCCCACACCTTGGTTGGCTGGCAATGGGTCAAAATTATTGAGAGATTGCCGGTGGTTGCCGCCGCCCATACTAGCATTTCCTCCTTCAAAATGCGATGCCTCCATGGAAATGAGATCCGAAGGATTTGGACGGAGATGAGGTTGACGCATATCGTTGTTTCCACCACCATATGAGAAAAATCCGCTGGACTGCTGTCGCATAGGATCCATATAATTATTATTCCCTTGCTCGTTCTTGTTGCTACTTCCGAAAATACCAGAGCTACTCAAGAAGCGGAAGAATGTGCTGGACTGACGTGCCTGTAGAGTAGGCAAGGGGGCAGCTTCAGCTTCGTCAGGATCAGTACGACTTCGTTTCTGGGGAGCCCCATATTCATTTGAGTCCGTAGATGGGCCTCCCTGCCCCCCTTGTTCCCAAAATGTCGACATGAAATATTCTCCCATTCCAGATGCCTTTCGCTTGCCTTGCTGATCGTTAGATTGTTGGTTCTGGTTGGATGACCCTCCATTGTTTCCCTCCAAACCAGCCTGGCGCAAAGTCGCCTGTGCCAGGTCAGACAAGTCGGCACTATGCTTCTTTCCCTTCCTTGCAGCAGCTTGTGCGGCTAGTTGCGCTACTTCGGACTCGAGTGGGTCCACTGGCGACGATTGCGATTGTTGTGGTTGTTGTTCCTTTTCTCGAAGCGCTTGGGAAGTTTTGTCCACGGATCGCTTGTAGTTGATCTGCCTCCAAGTGCCAGCGTCTTTGTCAGCGACTTCTAGGAATCTACCCGGAGGCTCCTGCTGTTGAACAGCCTGTACGATGGCCTTTGCCACCAAAAGCTTTGTATGCTTTGGACAGCTACGGTACAAGGCCCGGTTACTCCTCACCAAACGACGAAACCACTCATTTCCAGCATGCTGGTTAGTCAGGCCACCGCGACCACAGAGGACATCCTGCAGTTTTCACAAGACCCAGTCAGGAATGAGCATCTCAACTCAAACGTACAGAGGGGAGAAACACTCATTTTTCTCAGGTTGGAACTTACATGGTTGTGAGGCTTTGAAATAATTTGCCCCTCATCGTCATCCATATCTCTCATTGCGTTCAATTGTTTCTTGGACGACAGGGATGTCGTCAGTCTCTTTCTGGTTTGTAGTTTTGAGGTGCACGAGAGGAGTTGCAGCAGCAGGAGGCGCCGTCCCGCCGTCCAGAATGCCTCCTTCGTGGGAGGAGGAGCGAAGTGTACTGGGATAGTTCTGTGAGTCGGAATGTCGCCGTGACATCGACATATAGCAAAAGTGTCATGCTGGTGACATGACTGAGTGAGGTTCCGATTCCAAATCTGAACCAGTCACATTACCTAGCTAGGTAGCTTCCATCCATACTACCATACCATCAAATAATATGTACTAATGTATACTTCCAACTCTGAAATCAAACGTCACAACTTAAAACGATTTTCTTCTATCGCCATGTCCAAATTACACTCCCAAAGTACTACCAGGTAGTAGGCACCAGGCACCAGACACTAGGCACCAGACACCCATAGCCACGTTGGATCGCCCCTATTGAAATACGTTCACTACCTTCCGATGCTCTGACACTTTTCGGCTCGTAGTCGCTCCGTCTCCAACTCTGTCTCCTCCATAATTGTCTTGGGTACAATATCCCATCCCCGGATGGGGTGATGCCAAAACCTGCTGTAGACCACTTGACCTCGTGCAACCACGGCTGGGACCATCGAAAACTCACTCCTTGACAAAATAACTACATCGGAAGCAATGAACGACCGCCAAATTTCTGATAGTTCGTCTTCGACTGTCACCTCGTATCCTTTATCGCGGAACTCGTCCAGAGACTCAAACGATATTTCTTCCGAAATAACCCGCACCGTTGCACCAGGTTTGCTGTACATGTCAATCAACTTCTGGTAGTGACTATTGGGGAGATAGCGATAGTAGCCTTCATTTTTCTCACGACAGGGCGTCACGACACCTCGGCGGATATGGACAACAATGACGAACTCATCAGGATTTTTCTCGGGGTACTGTACCAAAGATTGAAGATATTGAACATATTCCGGAGTCCAAATCCTGGTATCCATGGACTTATATTTTCCTTCGGGGATGGTTTCTTTTCGAAAATGTCCAGGAACATCACGCGGACATCGGAAGGGAAGAGCCTCCCTCAAACCAATTGCATCAAGCAGATCTTCGTGCTTTGCGACACTAACATCATCATCTCGACAAGACCCACCATACGTCCCATTTCGATGAAACGCATAGGCATGTGCCATGAGCATATCGCGAACGACAGTGCCAGACTTTGCTTTGTGGTAGTGGTGGAAGTACATCTCTGGTCCAAAATTGTAGACTGGTAGCTTTTCGTTCTCAGCATCAGTATCAATCGGATCTTTGTCACTGTTTGCAACCTCAGGCTTGGAATTTTGGTCTACCTCAGGAGTTGTTGGTTTTTCTTCCTGTTCAGGGACCTTGTCAGCACTGCGTAGTTTTGAGTGTTCCTCCTTGGAAATGTCACCTGCGGAAATAGAAGGATCGGACGAACCAGAGGAAAAAGAGCTGATCATTAACAATAAAATCACTACAGCAGCCACAGCACCCCCAATCAAAACCTCGCGCTTGACGGGAGCGCCCATTTTCCTTCGTTGCTTGTATGGGTTGTTCATGGCAATCTTACTGCTTGATACCATCACCACTACCGTCAAGGCAAACTCTACTTGAAAAGATCTTTTGCTGTATTCTGAAACTATAGACCCACTGTATTGTCTTCTTGTTGACAAGAGGCTTGTTTTGATGACAGAACAACGTCGTCCAGTAGTGTGTGGTTGTTTGATACAGGTCGGACTTCAGATTACTTTAGTCAGTCTTTTCGGTCATTCCGAAAATGGGACTTCCTTAGGTCTTTAGGTGTCGACTCCAACGACCCAACCTTCATCTCAGTTCACATTGGAAGTGTTCCGTAAATATTGTTGTTCATTGGGGATAGTACAGTGGCATGAAGCGTACTACTAACAATATTTCAAATGACATGCCCAACTACAACTAACGTTGATAGCAAGAAGAGCAAAGAAACTAGAGACCTCCAAAGGCAAGGCAAGGAGGAGTAGTCCTCAAATTGGTTCTGCACATCCATAATAAAACTCGCATTTGCCTTTTCTAGGTCGCAAACGTCTACGACGTCCTGGACTAGTACTACGCAACAGGCATCAATAAATATGTACTAAAGTAGACACTCCAAAACATACTCAGAAATCAAATTTCCGGTACACAAGTTAAACGATTCTTCTATCGCCATGTCCAAATTACACTCCCAGACTACTACCAGGTAGTAGGAACCAAGCACCACTAGGCGTTGGATCGCCCCTTTTGAATTCCGCTCGCTACCTTCCCATGTTATGGCACTTTTCGTCTCGTAGTCGTTCCGTCTCCAACTCTGCTTCCTCCATAATTGCCTTGGGTACAATATCCCATCCCTGGATGGGGTCATGCCAAAAGCTGCTGTAGACCACTTGGCCTCGTGCTACCACGGCTGGGACCATCGAAAACTCACTCCTTGACAAAATAACTACATCGGAAGCAATGAACGACCGCCAAATTTCTGATAGTTCGTCTTCGACTGTCACCTCGTATCCTTTATCGCGGAACTCATCCAGAGACTCAAACGATATTTCTTCCGTAATAACCCGCACCGTTGCACCAGGTTTGTTGTACATGTCAATCAACTTTTGGTAGTGACTATTGGGGAGATAGCGATAGTAGCCTTCATGCTTCTCACGACAGGGCGTCACCACACCTCGACGGATATGGACAACAATGACGAACTCATCAGGATTTTTCTCGGGGTACTGAACCAGAGATTGAAGATATTGGACATATTCCGGAGTCCAAAACCTGGTATCCATGTTTCCTGCGGGGATGGTTTCTTTGTTTCGAAAAGGTCCAGGAACATCACGCGGACATCGGAAGGGAAGAGCCTCCCTCAAACCAATTGCATCAAGCAGATCTTCGTGCTTTGCGACGCTAACATCGTCATCTCGACAAGATCCACCATACGTCCCATTTCGATGAAACGCAAAGGCATGCGCCATGACCATATCGCGAATGGCCTTTCCAGATTTTGCTTTGTAGTAGTGGTGGAAGTACATCACTGGTCCAAAATTGTAGACTGGTAACTTTTCGTTATCAGCATCAGTATCAATTGGGGCTTTGTCACCATTTGCAACCTCGGATTTGGAATTTTGTTCTACCGCAGGAATTGTTGTTTTCTCTTTCTGTTTGGGGACTTCCTTGTTAGCACTGCCTAGTTTTGAGTGTTCTTTTTTGGAAATGTCACCTGCGGACATAGAAGGATCGGACGAACCAGAGGAGAAAGTGCTGATCATTAACAATAGAAGCACTACAACAGTCACGGCACCCCCAATCAAAACCTTGACGGGGGCGCACATTTTCTTTGGATGCTGGGAGAGGATATTCATGTCTTACTGATGGATACAATCACCACTACCGTCAAGGCAAAATCTACTTGAAAGATCTTTTGTTGTGTTATAAAACTATGGACCCACTGTATTGTCTTCTTGTTAATAAGAGGCTAGTTTTGATGACAGTGCAACGTCGCCCAGTGGTTGTTGGGTGCAGGTAGGAGTTCTGCTTTCCGCGCTCAGTTCAGTCTTACGTTGACAATGGGACTTCCTTGGGACTTGGGATTTCCCAGTTCGACTCCGACGACCCGGCCTTTCTTCTCATTTTCCAATTTGTTTGTTTTCGTTGGAGGCAGTAGTACTGTACCTTACTCGTTCTGTACGAGTGATATAGCATGAAGCGTATTTCATATGGCATACTAGTACTGTACCAAACTACAACTAACGTTGATAGCATGAAAAACAAAGAGATTTAGAGATGTTTAAAGGCGAGGTAGTCATACTTTCTTGTTTGTACTAGTTCTCTTCTTGTCGAGGAGTTGATTTCATATTGTTGGTTCTGCACAGATTGAAACTCGCATTTCCCTGTTCTAGGTCACAATTTGTCGATCAGCAGATGTTTGGTTGCAGTAGAGAAGCATGGGCTATCGAATTGACGGAATGAAACTCGATTCATTGCTTGCAGTTTTCCTTGTTTGAAAATGAAGTTTACAACGGGCCGTTAGTCGGTCTTCTTGCCCCTGCTATCGTTAGTAGTACTAGCGACGTCTGGTACGCCTTTCCCGCTTCTCAACTGCCGGTTCTGGACAAGTAGCTCGAACTCGGTAAAACTCTGCTGTTGATTGGTTGACCAGGGAATCATTGACAATGTCCCAGTGATTCAATGGTTTGTGCCAGAATGGAGTGTATACAACGGTCCCCCGATGCATGATGGCAGGGACCAGCGAAAAACTGCTTCGAGAGATAATGAGCACATCACTATTCAACATTCCTTTCCACACTTCAACGATATCACTGTCCACCGAGATGTCATATCCGCGTTCCCGGAATTCGTCGAGCGACTCAAAGGAGTTTGACTCTGAGTAAATGACAACTCGACTGTCGTTCTGAGGATTGTAGTGGTCAATGAGGTTCAGGTAGTGCTGGTTTGGCAAGTATCTCTGATATCCTGTCGTGAGTGGGCGGCAAGGTGTGATATCCCCCCTCCGAACATGAACTGCAATTTGCCTTGTGGCATTTGACTTGGTCGGGTAAGCAAGCAGTGTTTGTAGGTATTGAATGTATGCAGGGGTAAAGATCTGGGTGTCTTTTGCATAGTATGTATGTCGATCAGTTAGATTGGTGCTCTCATCTTGAGGGCATTGGAAATTCAGTACCCCATCGAGGCCAACCCCTTGAATCAATGCTTCATGAGATTCTTTCCGTTTCTCGTTCATCGACTTGTCACGTGCACACGCGCCTCCATATGTCATGTTGTTTTCAAACGCATACGCATGACACATTAACATATCTTGAATGGCGCTGCCTGAGCGGTCTGTTCTAGCCTTGGACCAGATGACTTCCCGTCGGTCGTCAATATTTCCCTCCTTGAAGCGAAAGTTGTGGGATTCTTCGCCCCTCAGAGTCCCCGGTGCTTTGAGCTCTAGGCTTCCATTTGAAGCATTCCATGCTGTAGTATCTTCATCCGTTATCTTGGTGCCCACATCAGGAGGGAGCATCCTACTAGTAGGATCATTCACTGTCGAATGGAAAGTCGCCGCATACGCCAGTATGAGGACAATCACAAGAACGAGAAAACGGAGGAAACGGAACGAAGCTGGTCTTTTGTGTTGTTTCTCCATCATTGCAATAGTAAATGCGTACACAGGTGAAACAACTCCCCTTGACCTATTCCAAAGAGCATAATGGAGGATCGCTGTACATCTTATCGGTGGCAAGTTTTCGTGCCACAAAACAGGACTCAACGTTCCAACGGTGCTCGATCACAATTTGACTACATCGACTGAAACTACTGAGCCTTGTCCTTGCATGACGGTGTCCTGTTAATAGGCGACACTTACTTTGTAGGGTGTAGCATTTTCATTATTGACAGTAAAATGTGTACTTTATCACAATTGTTATCCGCAACAACATACGTTGGTGCTAGTACAGCTAAGGGCTTCTGCCATTTTCGTCAGCCTCAGAAAACAAGATACAGTCTGGTAACATCGGTATAGCAATGAATTGTGATATATCATTGAAGATCAAGAGCACCAGCTGGTTAGCATTTGCTATTACTTCGCCGTTGTCGCCTTATTTTTCTTTTTGTCTTTAGCAGGACACGTCGCCTTGAGACGCCGAAATTCCGTCAACGTCTCATTCACAAAATCTTCTTCCACAACATCCCAATGTGCCAAAGGTTCATGCCAAAATGGTGTAAATACAATCGTACCTTTCGACACGATGGCAGGGACCAACGAGAAACTGCTCCTTGACAAAATGACAACGTCGCTTTGAAGAATTCCCTTCCACACATTTCCAATGTCACCGTCCAGTACGACATCATATCCCCTCGAGTGAAACGCATCAAATGGCTCGAAAGATTCTGACTCGGAGAAAATGACTACTCGGCTGTTGTTCTGTGGATTGTATCGATCAATCAGTCTCAGAAAGTGTTGGTTTGGTAGATACCTCGGATACCCTCTCGTTCGGGGTCGGCAAGGCGTGATGTCCCCCCTTCGTATATGTACAGCAATTTGTCTTGCATGAGTTTTGGGAGGATATGCAATGAGTGATTGAAGGTGTTGAATATAGTCAGATGTGAAGATACCTGTATCATTTTGGATGTAGGCGTTTCGGTTTTGGAGTTTGATGCCGTCCGATGGAGGACATTGAAATTGTAGAACATTTGTGAGTCCAATGGCCTGTAATAGCTCTTGGTGTAGCTTGCGTTTCCCTTTGAATTGTGGTAGTGTCCAATCGTAGACACATGCACCTCCGTACTTGACGTTGTTGTGAAAGGCAAAGGCGTGACACATGAGCATGTCTTGAATGACCGCTCCTGACCTATCCGACCTCCCATATGACCATATAACTGGGTTCGGCGGCAAGTCATTAGACTTTTGACTCTTTGGTGGAGATTGGGTTGTCGAAGATACTGTTTTGGTGTCGACAACAGTGACATTTTGGAAAGTTTCTTCTGGCAACAATACGGTCAGATTCGAGTCACTCTCACCAAAGAATGCGTTCCCCACAAGACCAACAACAACAAGCACCACCAAACGGGCAAATGTGAATTTGATTGGGATGCGTCTCCGTTGCACAATCATCCTAGTGTCAAGATTCTACGAATGGGTGGTTGTCCTACCCCTATGGAGGGTCATGGTTTTCTCTGGTCAAGTGGGGTGGTGAGGAGGTGAGGTGCAAAATAAAGGTAGGTATTCATATGATGTCTCATATGGTTACTAGATAGGTAAAACATTAGAGTGCTAGAACGCGAACTACTGGAGATTCGCATCTACCGACTTGACCAGCACGATTTCGAACGTCCTACCTAGGTAGCTTTGTTGACCTCGAGACCTTGTTTCAACTATTTTGCGTAAACAATATGCGAAAAGCATTGAATACTAAAACGGTTCCTCCGTAGTTCCCATTGTCAACATTCCCGTGTACATGTTTACTAGCTTCCATAATAGGAATTCCAACTTGAGGTCGTGTGTATCGCGTGTGCATATCCTGTCTTTCCGTCGCCCGCGTATCTTTTTGTGGCTGTTGATGGGTTGTCCAGTTTCGCCATCGCGAATCTGCCGTTCAAGATTTCCGTGTCGGACGACCACTCAGCATCTTGACGCCATCTACCGGTAGTCCTATTAACGTTTCAGTTGCAACGATGTTCTCTCGCTTGGTTTCCAAATCCACCACTACTGCTGCCCGCTTCAGCAACCGCCATGGGTTGACCGTGACCCGTGGCTTCGCTGAGAGCTTCGACCGTACCAAGCCCCATGTGAATATTGGTACTATTGGACACGTCGATCACGGAAAGGTACGGCTCCCCGTCGGCCCTGTCGTAAATGCTCTTTTACTACTCGAAGTCTCGTATCTGACCTCTCTCTCATTTTCTTGTTTCTGTAGACTACCCTTACCCAAGCCATCACCAAGGTTTTGAGTGAGAAGGGATGGTCCAAGGCCATGACCTACGAGGATATTGACCGCGCTCCCGAGGAAAAGGCCCGTAAGATTACCATCAACACTTCCCACATTGAGTACGAGACTGAGGGACGTCACTACGGACACATTGATTGGTGAGTTGCCTACTAGATTGATTCCTTTTGGTGCATTTCCTTTTTGTCCTTTTTTAAAATGATGGTTCAAATACTTACCCATTTATTATGAATCTCTCTTTTTGACAGCCCTGGTCACGCCGATTACGTCAAGAACATGATTACTGGAGCCGCCCAAATGGACGGAGGAATCTTGGTCGTTGCTGCCACCGATGGACCTATGCCCCAAACTCGTGAGCACATCTTGTTGGCCAAGCAAGTTGGTATCCCCAACTTGGTCGTCTTCATGAACAAGGTTGACTTGGTCGACGACGAAGAGCTTTTGGAGTTGGTTGAGATGGAAATCCGTGAGTTGCTCAGTCAATACGGATATGATGGAGATGAAATCCCTATCATCCGAGGATCTGCCCTTGCCGCCGCCGAAGGAACCAACGATGAGTTGGGTAAGGATGCCGTCTTGGAGTTGATGGCTTCTGTCGACGAGACCATCCCTGAGCCCGAGCGTGTCTTGGACAAGGACTTCTTGATGAGCATTGAAGATACCTTCTCCATTGCTGGACGTGGTACCGTCGTCACTGGACGTGTCGAGCAAGGTATTGTCAACGTTGGTGATGATTTGGATGTCATCGGTTTCAACATGGACGCTAAGACCACCTGTACCGGAGTTGAAATGTTCCGAAAGTTGCTTGATAAGGGTATGGCTGGAGACAACATTGGAGCTTTGTTGCGTAGTCTTAAGCGTGAAGACGTTCGACGTGGACAAGTTCTTTGCAAGCCTGGAAGTGTTAAGACCGGAACCAAGTTCGAGGCTGAGATCTATGCCTTGACCAAGGAAGAGGGAGGACGCCACAAGCCTTTCATGTCCAACTACCGTCCTCAGTTCTTCTTGCGAACAGCTGATGTTACTGGAGCCTTGCACTTGAAGGCTGGAACTGAAATGGTTATGCCTGGAGACAACACATCGGTAGATGTTGAGCTTATCACTCCTATGGCCATGCAACCTGGATTGCGCTTCAACATGCGAGAGGGAGGTATGACTGTTGGAACTGGAATCATCACCAAGGTTGTGGCATAAATGCCTAGGATAGATCTAAGGAATGGATGGTAGGGATGGTAGGGATGTAATGGAAGACAAAGTGATATAAACTGTGAGGAAGTAGTACCTTTTGAAAGTAAAACGAATAGAACTACTAATCAATCAGAATCAAAGCGTTTTATGACAATGCCTCTAAGAAGATGCAGCAATTCCAATCACTCCGAAAGCGATTCTAGGTCCTGCGTTTCCATTCTCAAGGGAGGATTCTTGGCCACCTCGGCCAGTGTCGTCCTCTCCGGCGCAAATAACTAATGATCGGCCAATAACAGAGTGAGGACCGAACAACTTGACCATTTTGTCTTGGAAGTTGACAGTAGCAACACCCGATTCATCGGCTTCGACGTTTCCCAAGTCACCAACCTTTCGGAGGGAGGCATCATCCGAAGGAGCCCCGTGGGTCTTGCCTAGAAAAACCACAACAAAAGAAGTGAAGCATGAGCCAACAACAAGATCCCAATCATCTCATTTTCAACAAGCCAGAATCTACAACACACACAATACAGGTACTCACCAAAAGGGTTGAAAATAGGTCCGCAGGAAACACCGCCACCACCCAAGTCTCCAAAGGTGCAGAGAGCGATTCCGTGCTTCTGTCCTGGTGTCAATCCGCGGATGGTTCCTTCAAAGGTAGTAGGACCAGCCTCCGAGTTCTGTGAGAGCTTGAGAGCTCCAGACACTCCAGAGGTTCCCTCGGATTGGAATACGCAAACGCAGGCTGCCATGGTGAAGGTACGGTACAACAGGACGGGTCAAAGGTTGTGGACCGGATGGACTCGTTGTTGTCGTTCCTCGGTCCTCGGCCCCTGGCCCCAAGCTTGGGGGTTCTGGTGACGGACGGACGTTGGTGCACTCAGATTTTTGCAGTTCTGAAAATTCCAGATTCTGCGGCAAACATAGGAGGACAGGAACGTTCCAGAACGACCGGCAACGTCGTCTTGTGTGGTTTGTCCTGCCACACTTTCTGGTCTACGGTCCACAAACCATCATCATCACATCAACGACGACGACGTGGATCCAAAGGAGCCATGAGATTCTTGCTTCTCTTGCGGTAAAATGACCAAGCGACTTGCAGGAAGCTTGCTTGTTCTTTTTCGATAGCGTGGGTGACATTTGCCGTTGATTGAGATTCGGAATCTTCCGAACGCGGGTACGAACATTGTCACCTGTTGTTGTCCTTGGGGAACAACCGTTGCTCATTTTGTGTTTCCTCCTCTTCGTCAACCGGCCTTCATGTGTGCAATTCCAGGCTCATTTTCACAACAGCTCATGTGTCTATGTTACAGGGTTACAGTGACTACTCGTACTACAAGATTCAATGCCTTTTTTCACAGGATTCCTAGACTTCATCGTCCATGTCGGACCGCTTCACAAATCGACCCTTGATACGAGGACGGCTGTCCGCCAGCTTCTTGCGACAATCATACTTGATGCGCTTCCTCCAGATGCGCATCTTACGCTTGGCATGGAATCGTGCAATCCTTGCACGCCTGTCCTCTGGGAGGTAGATGCCGATTCGCCCATCCTTGTTCAAGAGTTCCATCTGGAAGGTAGGAGGAGTGTTTCCGTTCGCGTTGTTTCCCATCGCCAAACCACTTGGGAGGGTAGCCACGGGACCGTTGTCCAGAATACTTGTCGAAACAATCGAAGCAGAAACACCACCGCCCGACACTCCGGTCGACATCGGGACGTCTGGCGTAGGGTAACTTCGAGGGACAACCGCCGCTGAAGGCGGTGGGGGTGGGGCAACGACTTGAGGCGTCGGCACCACAGGCCTACTTACGGTGCTAGAAACAACACTGGATGGCGGCTCTGGTTTCTTTGCCGCCGTTACTAGCATGGCACTCTTCTCATGGATACCTCCATCTTGGAAACTAGTGGGATCAAAGATAATGGATTCTCCTCTTGGTCGTGATGATACTACATCCTCGCTCATCGGGGCTTCAGGGAGCTCTGGTAGTGGTGCAGGGGCGGCTGCAGGAGGTGCTGGGAGCAAATCGTCACCTGCAAAGTTGAAGAACTCAAACGAGAAGGCGCGGTCGCGCTTGAAAATGGCCAAATCATCACCCCCCTCATCATCAGGTCCAGGCCCAGCTAGGTCCGGCATGTCAGGATCGCCACGTGTCATATCTGTGGGATCTCCAGCCATATCGGAGAAATCGAAGGTTCCAGCTGAAGCACAACAAAACAAGTTAGAATCCGCTAGTGACATCTCCAAGCAATACAAGCTACAGAAGCAGTTGTACTCACGATCAAGGTCAACGGAAAAGATGCGATTCCTTTGAAATGAAGCAGGCGGTTCAGAAATAGTTACCTTCTTTTCCACAGCAGCTTGTTCTGGTTGTAGACGTGGGACCGAGTGGAGGTTGCTATTGGTATCCTCCACTTTAACTCGAGCTCCCTGTGTTGCTTGATCTACACGAACAAGCAATGGAACCTCGGACTCTCTCGAACTAGCCACATTCTGATACCGAGATTGAGCCCTGGATGACACATTGACAGTTGATGGCACGGCTTCTGGCTTTGATAATCGACTTGCTGTTGGTCCTGATGAATCGTGATGTTCACGTTTTACCTGCACTGTCGACGACTGGCCCCGTAACGAACCTGATGTACCTGAACCCCTCTCCCCCGATTCCATCGTCACAAGCCCATCAGTTGTCCCCCCACCACCAGTGTCAACGCCACCAGAGCCATGCATCCCCCTTCCCCCCGTTGAAGCCTTCTTCACTTGTTGACCCCCCAGCGTCGTTACTACAGTCGGCCCAACAAGACTTAATCTCCCGTTCGTTATCGTCGCCGTCCTCCCACTCGAAGAAGTCTCAGCCGGAACCTGGGGTTTGAGGGTTGGACTTGAGTCAAAGTCTCCAACCGCATCTCCAGGGCGTCTTCGTCTTCTCAGACCGTACCGAGCACTAGATGGCGATTGAGGGGGCTGTACTCCCGAGTCTACCACGCTCTTAACAAGCGCCGCGTTGAGAATCTGCTCATCAAGGTCTTCACCTTCACAACTATCAATCTCTTCATCCTCAAGCATTTTCTCCTCTTCTTCATGCTGCAAGGCATCTTCCACCATCTGGGTCTCAGATACTTCAACAGGATTGACAGACGATCGTCTGGCAACAGGGTCCACCACTCGTGTTTCTACAGTAGTCATTGTCAAGAATGCTGAAAAAGAACAAGAGAAGAAGTGTCAGAGCAGCATTGCACATCAAAGCACGTCTGATCGCGCGAGGTCCCACGCATCTCCCGAAATTTATCACCCTGGGAGCTCGACACTGGAATGGGGTGTGATCAAACATTCTTGTTTCCCAACACGAGCAACGCTTGCGAGAGAAGTGTTGTTGCAAGGTAGCATGGAGATGTTGGTGCTTACAAGAAACTCGGAATCGGTGTGTTGAAGCACACCAAGGAAAGAAATGGGTGTTCATACTCCTTTGAAACTGATGCAAAGTGATGCTTGTCTCAAAACGTATTCCTTGTTTGGATGCACTTCCTCTACCAAACCCCAAGTACACCTAAATGGACACGCCATCACAGGATGTATGGAGCTCAGCAATCTCTTCTCCAACACATGAAATCCGAGCTGACACCAAGCAACTTGCACGTTCACTTTCTTTCCTTGAAGTTTCTTGAAGCCAACAAGTCCCCACCACCATTCCAGTGTCTCATTTTAAACTGGTTCCTCTGAATGCGTTCGTCAATATTTCCTCACCGATTGTTTTAGGTCGTTGTGTGTCGAAGTTCCAACTTGGGTTGGTGGTTTCGAGTTTTCGTTGGCAAATCGATCAGAAAAAATTGCGTTGAGACGTTGATTGGTTCGCGACGAGACGGGGTTTCGATGCAGAAGTTTTGGAATTGGCCTGGCTAAAATCATAAACCTTCTCCCTATGTAATCTGACACTACTTGCTTGCTCCGGTATTGCGCCAATTATATTAATATTCATATATGGATACTCAAGATCTTCGTTCAGATGTCTTTGCGATGTACTAGGCCGAATTGGACGTGTCGGAGAAACCTAATCCACCAATCATCGACTTAAACGTGTATCTTGATGTCTCTGCATTGGTACCATGCCTACGAGGCGAGGTTAGTAAAGTGAAAAAAGGTAATTCTGGTTCGTCGAACGAATATAATACGACTACACCGATCCAAAGAAATGGGCCTGCTCCCAAAACCACTCATCCCCACGGAAATCTGAATTTTGACTCATTCTGGAGAGTGGCCCCATTCCCACGGTGGAAACTCTTCTTGACAACTCAAACAACTTCCCGGTGAACCATTGAGCGGCGTTATCTCTTCTACAATTTTGAAGATATTGGGGGATGAGAGAACTTAAATTTCATGAAAAGAAGCTCCTTCGCAAGGTTGACTTGTATTCTTGGAAAAAGGAGGACAACCTTCGTGTTGCGAAAATTCTTCGGAGGTATCACATCCAGTCCAGGGACGATTATGTAGCATATTCGAGAATAGTTGGTATGGTAACCAAGTTGTCTGCCAAACTGAAAACTTTGAAGCCTGATGATCCGTTTCGAGTGGCCATGACAGACCAACTTCTGACCAAGCTTTCCGATTTGGGGCTCGTACGTCAGGCAACCAGTTTGAAGCAGGCGGAAGATTTAACAGCATCTACACTATGCCGACGGCGTCTTCCCGTCATCATGGTCCGACTGAAAATGGCGGAAACCATGAAAGCCGCAGTTTCCTTCGTCGAACAAGGTCAAGTGCGAGTTGGGCCCCATGTTGTCACTGATCCCGCATTTTTGGTAACCAAAGCAATGGAGGACTACGTGACATGGGTTGACACATCCAAGGTCCGACGGGCGGTCCAAAAATACAACGACAAGCTCGACGACTTCGACCTTCTGTAAAGCTAGACTATGAGTACGAACTCACTTTATTTTATTTTATCTCGTCGATGATCATTATTGTTTCTTTCTTGCGACCCCCCCCGTTCCATTTCCATGTAAACTTTTCTTTTCGCTCTCAACTATCGTATACCCCAAAACAAATACTACTAACTACTAGAAAAGCCATTTTCCGATAACAATTTTGAACGCAAATAATATTAGAACAGTCCAACATTAGTATCATATTTTGTGATGCGAGTATTGCAATATTTTTTATGCTGCCAGACTTGGATGGAACTGTGAAGAGACACCCCTCCGTGCCATTTCCTCGGAAACCTATGCTCGTTACGAAACTATTATGCCAAAACGCAAAATAGTGCAGGACCATTATTTGCCGATAACACTTTTCACAAAGTAAAAATAAAATGTTGAATGCAATTGTGATGCGAGTATTACAATGCTGCTAGACTTGGATTAAACTGTGAAGAGGACAAAACCACTTTAAACATGAGGTCCGAACTCAGTGTAGTCAACAGATCCCTTTCCTTCGTATTGCTTGAAGTTCTCAATGAACATGTTGGCCAACTTCTTGGCTTGGGCATCGTAGTTCTCAGGGTGAGCCCAAGTGCTCTTGATATCAAGGACACTGGAGTCAACACCCTCAAGGGCAACAGGCACATCAAAGCCAAACACGGGGTGGGCCTTGAACTCAGCGTTTTGGATGGATCCATCCAAGATAGCATCAATGCATGTTCGGGTAGTCTTGATAGACATACGCTTTCCCTCTCCGTATGGGCCACCAGCCCATCCAGAGTTGACAAGGTAAGTGTGAGTTCCATGTTGCTCCATCTTGGAGGCCAAAAGATCGGCGTAGACAGTAGGGTGGAGGGTCATGAAAGCAGCTCCGAAGCAGGTGGAGAAAGTAGCGGTAGGCTCAGTGACTCCACGCTCGGTTCCGGCAACCTTGGCGGTGTATCCACTCAAGAAGTGGTACATAGCTTGTCCGGGGGTGAGCTTAGCAACAGGAGGAAGCACTCCGAAAGCATCACAAGAAAGGAAGATGATGTTCTTGGGGTGTCCAGCCATTTGGTCGGTGTGGTATCCAGGGATGTGGAAGATAGGGTAAGAAACACGTCCGTTTTGGGTGATGCTGAGATCGTGGTAGTCAGGGGTTCCATCCTCCTTGAGGACAACGTTCTCCAAAAGAGCATCGGTGTGGATGGCACGGTAGATATCGGGCTCGGTAGCCTCGCTCAAGTCGATGGTCTTGGCGTAGCATCCTCCCTCGAAGTTGAAGACACCATCCTCGTCCCATCCGTGCTCGTCATCACCGATCAAGGCACGGTGAGGGTCGGCGGACAAAGTGGTCTTTCCGGTTCCAGAAAGACCGAAGAAAAGAGCAACATCTCCCTCCTTGCCAACGTTGGCGGAACAGTGCATAGGGAACTGAGGAGGATCCGAAAGAGGAAGCCAGTAGTTCATCAAAGAGAAGATACCCTTCTTGTTCTCTCCTCCGTACCAGGTTCCGAAGATAACGGCACGTTCCTTCTCGACGTTGAAGACAACGGCGGTCTCAGATCGCAAGTTGAGGTCAGCGAAGTCCTCAACAGTTTGAGAGCAGCAGTTGATGACGGTGAAGTCGGGCTTGAAGTCCTCCAACTCGGCAGAGGTCTTGGGGCGGATGAACATGTTGGAGACAAAGTGTTGTTGCCATGCCATCTCGTGGACGAATCGGACCTTCTTGGCAGACTTGGGGTTGGCTCCACAGTAGCAGTCGAATACGTAAACACTCTCGCGGGTGTTGAAGTAAGCGATAGCGCGGTCGTAAAGAGTGTCGAAAACCTCAGGGGTGGTTGGAAGGTTGATGTCGTTCCAATCCATGTTGGCAGCGGTTTGGGATCCCTCGTTGTAGACGATGAATCGATCCTTGGGGGAACGTCCAGTGTACTTTCCGGTGTAGACGGTGAAGGTCTCTCCGTACTCGGCCTTGGCAACCTTACCCTCATCGTTGGCCTTCTCGTGCTCGAAGAGCTCTTGGTAGGTCAAGTTGCGGTAGATGGTGGAAGGACCGGTGATGCCGAGGCTGTCAAGTCCAACTTGGGCGCAAGCGTCAGCGGCCTTGATGTTCTGGGCAATCTTGTAGGTGTCGCGAGACTCAACAGCGGCAGAGAAAGAGCGCTTGGCGAATTGCTCACGGCGGGCTTGGATCTAAGAAAAAAGAATGCGTCAGGAAAATCGAGAACAGTGACCTACAATGCCGACGAACTTGGAAAAACTCACCACCTTGGGGGTGAAGACAGCAGATTGGGTGCTGACAGCACGGGCGGCCATGCTAGCAACAGGGCTGGCAGCCTTGCGGAGGAATTGACGAGCAGCGTTCGAAGTGGCCAACATGGTGTTGATGTCTAGGGCAGTAACACCTCAAGATTTTATGAATTGGATTTGACATTGGGTCGGTTTCTCGCAGGTCGCAAGATTTCCCGAGTTCAAAGATACGCAAGCACAAATGCGAAGCCAATATCTTCTTCCCCCCTTCCGCTTTTCTATCCCGCCCAAAATCCTACGCACTTTCCTCGTAGGACCCGGTAGCGCTCGTGCGTTGTCACCGCTCACCCCATCAACGCGCCGATGGGCGGAAGCGGTCGGCGCTTTGAAGAAAGGGAACCATAGATACGACTGATGGTCATCGTAAAAGAGAACCCCCTATCCACTTCTCGTTAAACTCCGCATGACACCCCATCACATGGGGTTGCATATGTCAGGTATTGGCACTAAACCGGGACCCTTGTTAACCCATCAACCTCAAGTTCGGGGGGAGGTGATGGCTTTGTCACAATCCATGACCACGCGACTGATTATCCTTCGCCAGATGGGTGCTCCACGTGAAATCTACGACGACCACATCGCCTATTCCTACAGCTATTCGGTACGTCACAAGGAAACGGTTGGTCGCTCCCAGAATTTGATTGGTGAAATATTTTGGGGATTGCCTCCGGAAGTCCCCTCCCACGTCGACAAATTTGACCCGTGGCCTTGAAGCCTATCATCCAGTGACAATGTTGATGTACGGTACCCGAGGAGCGCTGAGCTGAAGATCATGCCGCTCTAGCATGAGAGCAGGCGCAACGCAGTAGGTAGAAGTCTTATTAGCTTTGAATGATTTACTTCTATGCTAACACGAGTACTGTACTCGTAACTTCTTCTAAGAAGCAAAAAAGTTTCTGCTGCTGTTTCAGAACTCAACAACAATAAAGAACAGTAGTACTAATAATGTGCAACAATGCCAATCAAGCAGTTTCAAGCTCTTGGATTAGTGGCTCGAGACCTCATTGGCATGCAAATGCCTACTATCGCTGCACCTTTAATAAGCCGCACTATCGTACAGTAGAACCGGTGTATTGTGTAACTCAGGAAGTGGTGACACACTGGCAGGTCACTGACGAGTTGGACTCCTAGTGGATGCAACAACAGCAGTAGTAGGCTGTCGTAGTTTCCCTTTTTGTTACTCACTATCTCTGAACCTTACAGCCTTTTTATGGGTATTTCAATGCTTATTCTAATGTTCATTGCCACCACAACGTCTTTTCTTGTTCTTGCACGATTTGTCACTTGTCACGCTTAGACTATCCAATATTCGTACTTACCTACAACATACATACATACATACATACATACATACATACATACATACATACATACATAAGAAAGTGAAGAAGCACAGACGGACGCAGCGTACCGTCTGGCTGGCTACCAGAAGGATCACCGTCTCCACCGTACAGTACCGTACAGTACCGTACAGTACGAGTAGCACCAACGCTTACCACTTACTGAAACGCTTCCACCAACGCTTCCACCAAACGCTTCTTGGCACCCAGCCATCTCTCACAGTTTTCCGCGTTAGCTTTTCGCAACTCAAGTATCAACCATGGCCCCAAAGAAAGGAGGAAAGAAGGCATCCAAGAAGGATGAAAAGCCAAAGGTCGCCAAGGCTGCTGATCCTTTGTTCCCTGCCCGCCCCCGAAACACTGGAATTGGAGGAGATATCCGACCTTCCGGACGCGATTTGAGTCGCTTCGTCCGATGGCCCAAGTACGTCCGCATCCAACGCCAACGTGCTGTTTTGTGCCAACGTTTGAAGGTCCCTCCTGCCATCAACCAGTTCACCAAGACTCTTGGAAAGAACGAGGCCATGACTGTCTTCACTCTTTTCAACAAGTACCGACCTGAGACTCCTGCTGCCAAGAAGCAACGAGTCAAGGAGGCCGCTGCCGCCAAGGCCGCTGGAAAGGAGGCCACTTCTTCCAAGGCCCCTGATGTTGTCAAGTTCGGATTGAAGCACGTCACCACCCTTGTTGAGGAGAAGAAGGCCCAACTTGTCCTCATCGCCTGCGATGTCGACCCTATTGAGCTTGTCCTCTGGTTGCCTGCACTTTGCCGAAAGATGAACGTTCCTTTCATGATCGTCAAGGACAAGGCCCGACTTGGAGCTTTGGTCCACCAAAAGACCGCTGCCTGCGTTGCCTTGACCAGCGTCGGAAAGGAAGACGAGTCCCAATTGAACTTGTTGAAGGACCTCGCCATGGAGAAGTACAACAAGAATGCCGAGCTTGTCCGAAAGTGGGGAGGAGGTATCATGGGATTGAAGACCCAAGCCAAGCTTGACAAGCGAGCCAAGGCTCTTGCCGTTGAGGAGGCCAAGAAGCTTGCTTCTTTGGGAAAGGCTTAATTCTAAGGAGGAAAGGAGCATAAAGTTGTATACTACTGTACCCAATTTGGCCGTTGACAGCCTTGAGCTCGAGGTCTACTCTTTCTATTTTATCACATAGTTGTAGGAAACGGAAACAAAATGGTGTGCATGATCCTGCCTGGTGGTGGGTCAAGGCTTCAAACCTTGGGACGCTTAGCGGCGTAGTTGTTCGATTCAACCTTGCGCACGTCACACCTATTTCCGTTTCCTCTCTTGTGGTCGAATTAGTCAATAGTGCCGGTTTGAAGCGCGGCGTTGCATGTATGTGCCACAAAAATCGTGACCTTGCCACGGTGCAAGGTCACTGGGTCTCGCCCTTCCCTTGCATGGAACGGACACAGTTCACCAAGTCGTTTGAGATCTTGTTCGTCAAGAACACATTGTATACACCAACAGAATGTGCGAAGCTGAAAGGGTTGCATTGAGTTCGTCGGTCTCAGGTGATGTTGTTCTATCCGATGTTACTCCTCAAGAAATCGGCGATGCAGAAGCGTTGGGCAACCCAGAAGAAATGCAAGAAGATGCAATTCCCGATACCAACATGGAATTAAGTTCCGAGGAGGCAATGGTGCAAGCTATGACACTGGATGTTGCCTACAATAGTCTGGAAACAATTCGAAAAGTTAACCTTTCCGTGGAGTTCGGCAAAGACGTTGATGAAACACAGTGTGTGACATGCCTCCGAGCCGATCACTTGACCAAGGTTGTTCGTTCTAAATTCGGACAATGGATGGCAACAAAGGTCGCATCTCCTTGTTTGGCGTGTGGAACTCCTGTATGCAAATCTCATCGAGCGCCAGATTTTTGGAAGCAAAACATCGTTATCTGTGTGGAATGTGCCCATTTGTTTTCCATCAGGCATGGTATCCGACAGTTGCTTCAGAACGATGATACTTCAGCGGCTCAGAAACAAATCAATTATATGTTGGAAGTCTATGATCGCGCGTTGCTTGTGTTGTCATACAGTATGCAATTCATTGACGGAGTGGTGGTTGCCCTCGAAGGCAATACCTCGCGGCACAACAAAGTTGGCCTCGGGACTCTGCTACTGGTGTCGTAGCAGGCGGTTTGGGAGTTGCTGCCGCGTGTACTATTTTGACTCCCGTCGGTCCTCCTCTTTTGTTGGCATCCATGTTGTTTGGAGGAGGAGCAACAGCCGTCAATGCTGGCAGTGAGGCGGTAAACTACCGGTGTGAGCCCAACAAGATGGCTGATAGGATACTCACTCTCCATACTCTGGCGACTTGTATTGCTAAACTACCTGTTGCTATCGATAAAGAAGAAGATGAAAAAGAAGAGATCGCTCTTAGGCAAAATGCAGATAATAGCTCCTCATTGCATTGGACCCGAACGGCTATGAATGGGTTGAAACCACTGACAGCAGGAGCTCTGAGTGCTCTGTCTATCGTGACGGAGGCACGAGAACTCAAAGTAACAGTAGACAAAATCCGTGCGGGAAACCCATGCGAGAAGGCACAACACCTGCAAAGCGTTGCCAAGGACATGGAACTGCTTCCTGGAACAAACTCCTTAGCAGGCCAGCTAGGAGAGGTGCTCACCCGAGTTCGTGAACGTCCACCAGCTGCCGAAACTGCGGCAACTAAAGAAATGGGCCAAGATGCTGATTAGTATATGTTAGCAAAAATAGTTCTATCTACTAGTACAGGTACAGTGTAGTTATTTGATGTCGGAAAGCCTATCAGAAATTCAACTTCATGGCAAACCCGAATGGTGCCAGTTGGAGTGGCCCGCACTTCAGTCCAACCCAGGGAAGAATCGCTATTAGAATTCTTGAGAACCCGGATGTTGTACTCCGACGAATGTCACATGTTGTTCTGAAGAAAGAATCGTTCGTTTTGGAGTTGAAGACGAAAGTAGAAGTGCTCATAAAAAAACAGAAAATCTTCAAACCAGGAACGGAATCATGAAATCTTTTATTCCAATTGTTTGCTTTGCTTTGGTACTTGTAGGAGGCGATGCTTCATACATCGCTGACGATCTGGACAGTCCTGGTGCATTTCCATGGGCGGACATTCCAATGGCACCTCCCGATGCCATTCTTGGAATCTCCCAAGCATTCCGCGAATCTACGCAACCAAACAAAGTGAATGTATGCGTGGGCGCTTATCGAGACGACCAAGGTGACCCGTGGGTGTTGCAATCAGTCAGAAAAGCGGAAACGAAGTTGCTGAGAGAAGGGGAAAACAAAGAGTATCTTCCAATTGAAGGTGACCAAGAGTTTGTGCGGCTTGCTCTTAAGTTTGCCTACGGTGCCGATGTTGACCTTGATCGTATTGCTGGTGTACAGGCATTGTCCGGAACGGGTGCCTGCCGCGTTGGTGGGGAATTCTTGGCCAATTTTTTCCCTGACGCTTCCGTATACATTCCAGTTCCAACGGTGGGTTTTTTCTGTGTTGTGCTGATTTGATCCAGGGCAAGTGATTTGGGATATCTCTCACTGTGTTGAATTGTGAAATACTCAAAGTGGGGAAACCACTGGACAATCTTTCAAAAAGCAGGTCTAGACACAAAGCCCTACCGGTACTACGATCATTCATCAAACCGCATCGACATGAATGGGATGTTGGCTGACTTGGAGGAGGCACCTGAGGGATCTATAGTACTTCTTCATGTTTGCGCACATAATCCCACTGGATCCGACCCTAATGGAGAGGAATGGGATCAAATTCTGCAACTTATTAAGACCAAGAAGTTGATTGCCTTCTTTGACTCCGCCTATCAAGGTATGAACCATTTAATTGATCTGCGTCCACAGTATTGGAGCCAAATGCTTTACTTAACCCTTCATCATACTGTTAGGTTTTGCCTCTGGCAATGCAGAGGCGGATGCGAAGCCATTACGCATGGCTGTTGAAGAAGGAATACCAGTGCTCTTGGCTCAATCATTCGCAAAGAACTTCGGGCTCTATGGCGAACGATGTGGGACCCTTAGTGTTGTCTGTAAGGACAAGAACCAAAGAGATTTAGTGATGAGCCAGTTGAAGGGTGTCGTCCGTCCCATGTACTCGTCGCCTCCAAAGCATGGAAGTTCGATCGTTCGAACCGTTTTGTCCGATCCCCTCCTATCGCGACAATACTACGAGGAATGTGAAACTATGGCCCATCGCATTCAAAAAATGCGTGAACATTTGGCGTTGGCTCTAGTGGCTGCAGGCAGTCTACATGATTGGTCTCACGTCACCAACCAGATTGGAATGTTTGCCTACACCGGTATGTCCCCTGAAATGTGTGACCGTCTGACATCAGAATACGCCATTTATTTGACAAAGAATGGTCGTATCAGCCTTGCAGGGCTGAATGCAGACAACATTGAGTATGTCGCAAAAGCAATTCATGACGTTACTCATGGGAAGAACATTACGTCGGGGTATTAGCATGCTAAAGGATTCCAAGATACCAAATTTTCCAACTCCCCCAAATTCTGATTGTTCCTCCCCCGCCATCCGGGATTTTAGGCTTCCCAACCAAACCAGAATTCTTTGACAACGTTTTTCCTCAGAATCCATCACAATTCGTATCATCATGTCTTCTGGAACAACGCATCCGTGGAATAACGTAGAAGCTGTCCCTGTGGATCCAATCTTGGCAATGGCACAGGCGTACCGACTATGCACAAATCAAAAGAAAGTCGACGTTTGTGTAGGTGCTTACCGTGACGAAACTGGGAAACCGTGGGTGCTCCCTTCCGTTCATTTAGCCGAACAGCAACTCTTGAATGAGAATAAAGAGTACCTCCCCATGGAAGGAGATCCAGTTTTTGTCAAGTTGGCCCTACAGTTTGCCTATGGATCGACTGTTGACCTCTCCAAGGTGGCGGCAGTCCAGTCTTTGTCAGGGACCGGGGCACTTCGATTGGGAAGCGAGTTCCTGGCCAAATTCTACAAACATCATTCGATATACGTGTCTTCTCCAACGGTGCGTACTACTAACGTTAACATTTTGGTTATTCAAGGATGATGGCCTAGTCTGACAAAACATGATTTGTTAACGCGTTCGCTTGCCACTCCACGTGAAGTGGGAAAATCACTGGGCTATTTTATCCGAGGCCCACCTCGACATCAACACGTACCGGTACTACGATGAGAAGCAGCATTCGGTTGATATTGTTGGGATGTTGGAAGATCTACAAGCTGCACCAAACGGCTCCGTAGTGTTGTTGCAAATTTGTGCTCACAACCCAACAGGTATGGACCCCACGAAGGAGGAATGGAAACAGGTGCTTAACCTTCTCCACACGAAGAAGTTTGTTGCTTTTTTTGACTTTGCCTACCAAGGTAAGCTGGCTTTGAAACTGGCATACTGTCACACGAGTGTTGTCTTACTTTCAAGATTCCCATAGGGTTTGCTTCAGGTGATGCGGATGCCGACGCCCAACCGCTCCGAGACGCCATTGACCTATCAATTCCCATCATCATGGCACAATCGTTTTCGAAGAATTTCGGATTATATGGCGAGCGCTGTGGAACGCTGAGCATTACATGCATGGACTCGGTACAACAGGGAAATGTCAGGAGTCAACTGAAGGATCTCATCCGGTCAATGTATGCGACCCCGCCAAAACATGGTAGCGGAATCGTACGAACGATTCTCTCGGATGGGTTGTTGACTAAACAATTTTTGTTGGAGTGTGAATCAATGGCTAATCGCATCAGAAGCATGCGAGAAGCCCTCGTTGAAGCGCTCGCTAAAGCTGGAAGTTCCCACGATTGGTCGCATATTACACAACAGATTGGCATGTATGCCTATACGGGTTTGACCGCTGAGATGTGTGATGTTCTGACCAACGAATACGGAATTTTTCTCCCCCGATACGGAAGGTTGAGCATTGCAGGTTTAAACGATGGCAACATCGAATATGTCGCCATGGCAATGCATGCTGTGACGAAGGGAAAGAAAATCCGGGGTGAATAACTTTCTCGTTCCGTTTTGACACGTAGAAGCATCACAAGCATCACAATTGGATTGTATCAGGTAGGTTACGAGCTCCTGCACGATGTAGGTGCAACAAAAGGAGGGTCGACCAGTTGATTTGTTCGTTGGCGAATGCGTTCTTTTCATATTTTCGAAAACTGTCCCAAAAGATAGAAATCAACCACCTATCAGAAACGGACAACAAGTGCATGGATAATAAGCGGTACAGTACAAGGACAATGCTACCGGTAGTTTGGGTCTGCAAGAAAAAGAGGTTGGAGACTGTGAGGGCAATTCTGAATCGTGAATCCCGATTCCCGGTCTCACCAGTTTGCAACGTAGCTTAGCCTGATTCCAATGTTCTCGTTCTTCTTGCCCACGCCTCCCCTCCTTGTAGAATTGAAAGAAGAAGAACCTTGCGATCTTGCTGGCGAGCCCAAACTACTGAATCTGTTTCACTTCAACGGCAAAGATTGGCTTTGTTGACAGATTAGCCAAGTGACATTGGCCCTCTTGCTTGGCGCGAAACAAGGAGACCACCATTAATTTGAGTCCCCTGAAGAAACGGAACGGATCTATCTTCGGGCCATGAGGATTGAGGAAATACCTCTCGACAGCGGTACGAAGAACAGTAACAGTGGTACGTTTTACTACCAGCTCCACCACCAAGCTGTCGGTGGCGGCATAGGAAAAGGAGAAAATTCGAAAGTCACCCGGCTTCTCTTTGCGATCCCCTATTGGTTGCGAATCACATAGGTCCCATCAAGAGAATCTTTCGACGGTGGGTTAAAGGCTGACACCCTCCGCGATATTTGTAGTCTGAATCTTCTTGTCGTTGAAATAGGAGGTGTTTCAAGGGATACCTTATGTGGCAATTTATGCTTTGAGCTCTGGTGGCATGTTGGAAGAGTTTCATTGTTTTTGAAAAGTTGTGGCAGGAAATTTCTCCCGCCCTACTAGTATTACCACCGCTTGTTGCTAGTAGGGCATTGTTATAGTAAAATTGCGCTTTTGCATTAGCACTACTAATGAGTGTCATAAAATGCGTCCCGTTCAAGTCAAGGCTAGTCATCTTTCAGAGACCAGAAAGACAATCAGAAACCGATCTCAACGCGCCCATTAGCTCACCATGGTGGGGTTGATTTCTCCTCTGCCACTTCTAACTCCTTTCCTTGTTGTTGTACTCCTCCTCAGTGGCGGTGGGGCTTCCCCCGTTAGCATTAGCAGTGTTCAAGACTTCTCCGAGAAAGTCACTCAAGAAAGGAAGCTTCCAGGAAGAATTCCCAAAGCGCTTGCTACGCCTGGTGGAAAGAAAACCAAATCCCCTGTTGCCAGAAAGACCAAGGTGCCGAATGTTCCATCGCCTACTGCGAGTACTAGTAGCTCTTCCCCCACTCAGCCCCCCACCACAGCTCCAGTGACTTCCCCTACCCAGGCTCCTGTCTCTTCTCCTACGACTACCCAGGCCCCAGTAGCTACTCCCACTACAGCTCCAGTGACTTCCCCTACCCAGGCTCCTGTCTCTTCTCCTACGACTACCCAGGCCCCAGTAGCTACTCCCACTACAGCTCCAGTGACTTCCCCTACCCAGGCTCCTGTCTCTTCTCCTACGACTACCCAGGCCCCAGTAGTTTCTCCCACTACAGCTCCAGTGACTTCCCCTACCCAGGCTCCTGTCTCTTCTCCTACGACTACCCAGGCCCCAGTAGCTACTCCCACTACAGCTCCAGTGACTTCCCCTACCCAGGCTCCTGTCTCTTCTCCTACGAATACCCAGGCCCCAGTAGCTACTCCCACTACAGCTCCAGTGACTTCCCCTACCCAGGCCCCTGTCTCTTCTCCTACGACTACCCAGGCCCCAGTAGTTTCTCCCACTACAGCTCCAGTGACTTCCCCTACCCAGGCTCCTGTCTCTTCTCCTACGATTACCCAGGCCCCAGTAGTTTCTCCCACTACAGCTCCAGTGACTTCCCCTACCCAGGCTCCTGTCTCTTCTCCTACGACTACCCAGGCCCCAGTAGCTACTCCCACTACAGCTCCAGTGACTTCCCCTACCCAGGCTCCTGTCTCTTCTCCTACGACTACCCAGGCCCCAGTAGTTTCTCCCACTACAGCTCCAGTGACTTCCCCTACCCAGGCTCCTGTCTCTTCTCCTACGACTACCCAGGCCCCAGTAGCTACTCCCACTACAGCTCCAGTGACTTCCCCTACCCAGGCTCCTGTCTCTTCTCCTACGAATACCCAGGCCCCAGTAGTTACTCCCAGTACTGAACCAGTCCCAGCCCCATCTACGGATCGTACGACAGCTGAAATTCGAGATATCCTGCTAACAGTGTCGGAAGCCAGTGACTTGGACAATGAGGGCTCCCGGCAGTATCTTTCTTTCCAGTGGCTCGACGAGGTCGACACCTATGTGTCCAGCAGTCCCGATGATCTCATTCAACGCTACATTGCTTACGCTTTTGCGTACTCCTCCAAGTATATGACGGTTGATCCATCCAAGGATGAATGTGACTGGTCAGCCGCCCAGATTACTTGTACTGGTGACGGGGAAGTCCAACGCATGTCTTTCTGTACGTGACATATTGCTAGTGTGCTATTCGATGCACTATCGAGCATGTTGAGAGCTTATCTTTTTTGATTGGCTGAGGAACCCGATGATGTCTCTAACGATGTGATTCTTGTGTCAACGCTCTTGCTGTAAATGTTTGCAGGGGATAGTAACTTGGCGGCCGGAACAGTGCCAGAGGAACTCTTCGAGCTGCGAGCCTTGACTTACTTGGACCTGACCGACAATTCCTTCTCGGGCACCATTTCCACTCAGTTTGGTCTACTCACCGACTTGAAGGAGTTGTACTTGGGCTACAACCAACTTACTGGAACAATCCCCACTGAGTTGGGTCTTCTCACCAATGGGTTGTTGCAGTTGAGAGTGAGAAACAACAACTTGCACGGCACGATTCCTACTGAGCTAGGGTTGTTGTCCAGCGATTTGACTCGTTTGTACGTGTGCCACAACTTCCTGTCTGGTACCATTCCAACGGAGCTATTCCGCTTGACTGATGTGGACCGCATGTACTTGTATGACAATGCCCTTACTGGTACCATTCCGACCCTGTTGGGTCTTCTGACGGACTCAGTGGAGTTGTGGTGGAATGACAACAAACTTACAGGGACCATCCCGACCGAGATTGGTCTGCTAACGGCAGTGAGTGACATGTGGTTGAGCAACAACGACTTTACTGGAGCCATTCCGAGTGAGATAGGGGCGTTGACGAAGCTGACAGATTTGTATTTGTATGGGAACAACTTTTCCCTTGAAACTGTGCCATCTGAGATCTGTTCGTTGCCCTCTTTGAGTACGATTCGGACCGATTGGTGTGGGCCATCAAAAGCAAGTTGTTGTACCCTTGCTACTCCCACTGTCGCTCCTGCCACCTCACCAACGACTCAGGCTCCTGGAACCCCAACCAATGACCGCACGACAGCTGAAATTCGGGATATCCTCCTCGCAGTGTCAGATGCAAGTGATCTGGATGATGTGGGCTCACGACAATATCTTTCTTTCCAATGGCTTGACGAGGTCGACACCTATGTGTCCAGCAGTTCCCAAGATCTGATTCAACGCTACATTGCCTACGCTTTTGCGTACTCTTCCAAATATACGACGGTTGATCCAGCCAAGGATGAATGTGACTGGTCTTCCCAGATCGCTTGTACCGGAGCAGGTGAAGTCCAACGCATGTCTTTCTGTACGTGATAATTTGTTGCTATTGTGGTGTTCGATGCACTGATAGTGGTGCACGTTTTGTTCGTGTTCTTTGCTTTGCTGAATCACCTGAGATGTCTCTAACGTTGCAATTTTTCTCGTGTCGCTTTCGTTGTACATGTTTGTAGGGATGAGTGAGTTGGCAGCAGGAACAGTGCCAGAGGAACTCTTCGAGCTGCGAGCCTTGACTTACTTGGACCTGACCGATAATTCCTTCTCGGGCACCATTTCCACTCAGTTTGGTTTACTCACCGACTTGAAGGAGTTGTACTTGGGCTACAACCAACTTACTGGAACAATCCCCACTGAGTTGGGTCTTCTCACCAATGGGTTGTTGCAGTTGAGAGTGAGAAACAACAACTTGCACGGCACGATTCCTACTGAGCTAGGGTTGTTGTCCAGCGATTTGACTCGTTTGTACGTGTGCCACAACTTCCTGTCTGGTACCATTCCAACGGAGCTATTCCGCTTGACTGATGTGGACCGCATGTACTTGTATGACAATGCCCTTACTGGTACCATTCCGACCCTGTTGGGTCTTCTGACGGACTCAGTGGAGTTGTGGTGGAATGACAACAAACTTACAGGGACCATCCCGACCGAGATTGGTCTGCTAACGGCAGTGAGTGACATGTGGTTGAGCAACAACGACTTTACTGGAGCCATTCCGAGTGAGATAGGGGCGTTGACGAAGCTGACAGATTTGTATTTGTATGGGAACAACTTTTCCCTTGAAACTGTGCCATCTGAGATCTGTTCGTTGCCCTCTTTGAGTACGATTTGGACCGATTGGTGTGGGCCATCAAAAGCAAGTTGCTGCTCTGCAAACTAGCAACTTTCATGCCTCGTTGTGTTGGGGTCGCTTCTACTTCGTGGAAGCTTGTGGATCCCTCTTAGGATTGAAATGTTTTAGGAAAAGATGTGCTTGGAAGCAGTTGTTGCCGAGCCTTGACGGAGTTGTTTCAAGACATGGTAACAACAACTACTAAGAATCACAGTAGGTTATTACAACAATTCGTACTCTGATGGAATGGGCTTCTACTACTAACGTTAGTAGTTGCAGTGCAACTACCTCATCAAATTGTAATATTCCGTCAAAACCAATTGACGATACGAAATATCGCTATTCATGTGACGAATCAAGCTCCATGCCACCTGAAAGTCCATCAAATCGTCGGTGCGATGCAATAAGGTGGCAGCCTCGAGCGGGGGTAGGGGTTGTGGTTGTCCCTGCTGAGATATCTCGTCGTATTGCTTTACTTTAAAAGCAGTTGATGAATTGGTGTCGAGCGTAGACTCAACGGCCTTCAGATGATCCATTTGGAACAGTGCCATAAATCCACGATCAATAGTGTCTTTCAACTCAAATACCCACTTTCCTTGTATTGGAATGCCAAATCGAAAGCCAATTGCTGTCCCATCACCACATATGACTAGCTTCAGGAAGTCTTCCTGGGGGGTGAACGGAACCAGCAAATCATGTGGGAGATTAGGCACATTCCCCCCTGAACACAGATAGTCCAAGCTTTGCGTTAAATTCTGTAAGAGAATGGGACCAGCACGAACCGCATAAACACCAGCTTTGGGTGGGGTTTTGCGATCATCCGCCATATCCACAATAGTACAGCAGTCCCCGGCGGCAAACAAATTTGGATGGGATATGCTTTGCAGGTATTCATTCACTTGGATCCAGCCAGCCTTGGCGACGCTTTCACAGCTAACCTGGTCTTGAGTTTTTGTTGCTGAGATAGCTACACCGCGATCTGCCAAACGCATCGAGAGGTCATGAGGCCCCGCACCAGTGGCCCAAACGCAATAGGAAAAAGGCACCGGAGTAGGATCATTCTTGAGATGAATCGCGTTTTTCGACACGCGAACTACCTCACATTGATGCCGGATTTGGATACCGCGTTCTCCTAATGCTTTCATCATGACCTTCCGGTTCTCTGGACTTTCGCTGGGAAGGATCTCTGTCATTGCATTCAGAATGGTGATTTGTAGCGATCGTTGCGAGTTTTGTTTTGTCTTGTGGAGAATTGGATTCCATCGACCCCAAAGACTCATTGCCAGCTCAATTCCAGCCATACCACCCCCGACAACAACGAGTTCCAGAGGACTCTCATTGGTTTCCGTCATTTTCAATTGCATTTCCACAGTGTTCTGCAAGTGCTGGGTGATAGTTTCCAAACGTTCCACCAACTTGGCTATAGGGCGGGTGGGAATAGTGAATTCTTTGG
This sequence comes from Nitzschia putrida, assembly GCA_016586335.1. Taxonomy (NCBI): domain Eukaryota; phylum Bacillariophyta; class Bacillariophyceae; order Bacillariales; family Bacillariaceae; genus Nitzschia; species Nitzschia putrida. Next base: position 454,799 of record BLYE01000003.1, read on the forward strand.
CACCTGGGATTGTTTCCAAACCTCGACTTGTAGACCCAATATCGACCGAAACAAGATCATAAGGAATGCTGGTTATTGAGTTCTCTTGGTCGCTCGAATTGTCGTCTCTCACCAAAACAAGTTGTTGATCCACATCGATATCCATCACTCTCTGGGGAATAAACTCAATGCCAGCCCATGCAGCCATCGGTTGCAATTGCAAAAGCGTTTGAGAAGGATCGTATATCCCTGCAACTACGCCTGGAACCATTCCGCTATAGCTGGCCGCAGGCTGAACGTCGATCAACGTCACTTTCCATTGTTGGGGCCGAGAGGCCTTATGCAACGCCTTGATAATTTGGACATGGGCATGGCCGCCACCCACAAGTACCAAATGCTTGGTGGCTGTAGATATTTCGCCAACTTGAGTCATGCTGTCTACCGGTAGGGTCATTGCACTATTCTGTTGGAGGCGTCGTTTCCAACCATCCTTCACAACATGATGATGATCTTCTCGTACACAACTCCTTGAGGAGGGCGGTGGTTTGCGAACTGCAAAATTGCACGAGAGGCCATTTCAAAGAAGGGGAATTGAATATCCCCTACTCTTTCTGTATCTTTCCCCATAATCGGGTAAGAAAACAAGAGCCACACTACAGTTGATGCGGAGCATGGAATCCCCTGCAGCTACAATAGTGCCATCATGCTCATTGGTGCTGATTGCCACGGCTTCAATACTTCTGGATGTTACTTTGAGACATGACAGAATAGAAGAAAGATTGAAGTTTCAGTTGGGATTCTGGCTAGCCCTCTGTTTGTCTCTGTTCCAGCATCCTGCTTTCGAAGCTTCGTCACATCAAAAGGCACAAGATGTATGGATAATATTTTCAGCTTGGCTTCATGCGATCATCTTTTTCAATATTGCTTCTGTTTCCTCCCACTCGAGGTGTGCCGTTCCATTGCAGCAAGGATTTGCTGGAAAAAGATCTCCGACCATGGTGGCCGTGGCCAAGCACATGCACCTCCTTGTCCCATCTTCATGGCTAGCCATGATAGCTACATGGATATTCCTCCTACTACGAGTACCTTCACATGAAGAGAATCCCAACGACACCGATGCTACCGGTATACAGTACAGCGATGTATTGCGTGTTTCCTTCCTAGGTTTTGCTATTTCCTATGGTATTTTCTGTTCTGTCCATTGGTACCTCGAGAGAAAAGTTGCCGTGGCCCATATTGCACGAGCCATTCCCTCCAACGTCTCCATGGATTACAACACTGGTTGCTGGTATCGGAGTGCTGGCCAACTATCATCTGAAAAACTACTCGATGAAGCCAAATGGTACAACTGGACTTGTCCTGAAGCAATGGAGTGGATATCGCAAGTACTCAAAAATTCCGCCCTTCTTGATTCACCTGAACAACTTGCACCCACGCTTGCCCTACTGATACCTCATCGAATCCAAGGAGATGTGCTTGACACATTGAACACTGATTGTTTGGTCAACATTCTACATCTCCCCTACACTCCCGCCCATCGCCTTGCGACATCTATTCGAAACTTGGCACTAGCTCATCCGAAACCCAGAAATACTACGATTTCATTTGCCCAAGATTCTACTTCTATTTTCCAATCAGCCTCTCCGGAGTTTGATGCGCTTGCCATGCATGATCGAGAGTACAATCAGCAGAATATCCACAATCAGTTTGCCCCATTCGCTCCATTATCCACCACGCCGCCAACCTCACACTCGGATCCTCACCCAGAAACAAACGTTGCCATGGACCAACAAGGTGAGCGCATGAATCAGATCATGAAAGATCGCTTTGGAATGGAGCTTCCCCAACTCTCTACGGTTTCAGACCTTCCTGCAACTGCTTCTGGTCCCACACACTCAAGCGCACCATCCAGATATCTTTCACCGACCCAGCCACCAATCATCGAGAATGTCACGACTCCACGTTTTAGCGCACGACCTCGAGGGGGTGAACACCCCCCTCGTCAAATGAACAGCGAAACAAGGCAAGAGAATGGTTCACCTTCGCCACTTCCTCGGTCCATCTTGGAAAATATGCCACCACAGATTCGTGATATTGTTTCCCGTCGTCCAGACTTGGTCCGAAAAATTCTTGCTGAGAAGCAGAAGGAAATACAATCAACAACTCCCAGGCACGCTAGTCTTCCCACTCTTGTTGAGGAGGAAGTTGCCCTGGTACCAAATCAACGATCGGACGACGAGGATACCTCCTACCATGATGAGGAGCTGGTGGATACAGAAACAACACGATTACTACGTCGGAAAAGGAATCCATACCCCTAGCCCGCGGAAGGAATGACAGCGCAGTTTTGGAGAAAATCTTGGAAAGTTTGAATGAGTGGTGGTATAGGCAACATACATCATACATCATCGCATAATACCCACTTTAGTAGAATAGCTTCTTTGACAATACCAATGCACCAGGAAGGTTTGAAGAATGGTCACAAACTTTGAAATGCGTCATCGTCTTCAAACGACTACTCAACAATAGCGTTGAGCAATGATTCTTCCACACTAGCGTACCTCGCTCCTTGATAACATGGTGGTGTGTCCCAAAGCCAAACTCGTGGGATGATGGATGCATGCTGATGATCGATCTGCCGTTGAAGGACGTTGATGGATTGTTCGCCCCGAAGAATGGCGAACCCCTCTAGTCTGAAAAAGTCCCCCAAAGAGGGAGAAAGTGCCGATCCTGTACAATTTGTACGGTTTTCTACGAGAAATCGGAAAGGCGATGAGAGTGACGTTGTCAACTGGTGCCAAAACACAACAACACGCACCTTTCAGCAGACATTGGGGCTTGTTGCAACAGCTGAGTCGTTCTGAGTTTACAAATTTGTCATCAACATGTCAGACAGCAATGATGCTCACGACAACGTGGGAGTTGCCATGGGGCTAGTGTGCTTAGCTGGCGCATCCACTGGATTGGGCGCTGCTGTTGTCTTCTTTCCTTCCATTGTGAAGCTTGCCTCCAGGAGAGTCCTTGCAGCTTCGCTAGGCTTTAGTGCTGGAGTCATGACGTACATCTCCTTTGTCGAGATTGTTCAAAAATCAAATACAAGCTTTCTTAGTGCTGGTCATGACGATGAGAAAGCCTACATTTACTCGACAATGTGCTTTTTCGCTGGCGTTCTGCTCATGATGGTAAGTTTCGTGTGATGTTTTTTGCCACGTTTTGCATTGTTGCACTCTTCCTTCTGAAATTGAATCTTACCGTTTCTCCTCAAAGGTTCTGAATGCCGTTGTTTCAGTTTTGCTTGGAGAAAACGATGATGGGCATGGACATGGACATGGACATGGGCACGCCCACACCCACGGACATTCACACCAACCTCCAAAGAGAGCAGACGTCAACGTGACTCCTTGCTGTTGTAATTCCGATCCTGTACACCAACTTGAAGATTTTCAACGCATGGCTGCCGTTTTGAATGAAAGCAGCAGTGTTAAAGAAGAGAGCAAGTACAGTGACATGGGTGACTCGATTGACGATGATGATTTTATGGATAATTTGCCCTTGGAGGAAAGTGGTCCCAAAGAGGTTAAGGACAAGGACACCAAAAAAACTGAGGACCCTACAGATCCTTGCATCACCGAGGACATGACGGCTGAAGACAAGAGGTCATCGCTGGAGAAACAACGGTTAGTATCAATGGGTATGAACACTGCTTTAGCTGTCGGCCTTCACAACTTCCCAGAAGGTCTGGCCACGTTTGTTGCTGCCCTGCACGATCCGTCAGTCGGTTCGGTCCTAGCCTTTGCGATTGCCATTCATAATATCCCAGAGGGTCTTTGTGTCGCTCTTCCCATTTACTATGCAAATGGTAATCGTCTCAAGGCATTTTTGTGGGCAATCATGTCTGGAATTTCAGAGATCATTGCAGCCCTCCTAGGCTGGGCTGTCCTTGCCAATGTCGTATCGGATGATGTGTATGCTGTACTATTTGGTATCGTTGCCGGGATGATGGTCATTATCAGCATCAGAGAATTGCTCCCTACAGCCCACTTTTATGATCCCGAGGACTCCGTAACAACTTACGCCTTCATTGCTGGCATGATGTTGATCGCTTTGTCGCTCGTTTTATTCAAACTATAAGCTGCTAACCATGAATTGACGTGTTGAAAACAACAAACTCTCGAGTAGCCTTGCTCCCGTGGTACTAACATGATTATACTACTTGTAGGATTTTTGGAGGAGGGATAGTTTACGGCGAAAATGTGACGAGGCAATGGCCAAAAGGAGCCGCTTCACTCTGAGTCCGCCACCCGTTGGAGTCCCAGTCTTGTACAACTACCTAAAGTACTACTAGTAGAAAAAATAATACACTCTCTGCAGATAAAGCTCCTACTACTACTGTAACAGACTACCGATGGACAGTAGGAGTCAACCCTAAAACGGTGGTAAAAAGTTTATTGTTCACTCTAACAAATGGGTTGGGGAGGTTGTTGGTGCACTCTCTACTCGTACCGCTCTAGTAGTTCTACGATGAGGGAGAAAACAATGGGCGTCCTGGAGAACTGCGGCGGCATCACCTCTTCTACTACGTACTACTACAGTACTGTACTACTCATCGTACACTGTTCTACTACACGACAAAATGAATGAGGCGACAAGTCGAGATGGTCGTCCCATAGTGAAGATACTTAAAGCAAGACAAGGGGCTGTATCCATTGTGCACCTGAATATTGCCTCTCCTGCCATAGGTACTTCTTCCAAGAACCACATGGCATATGAAACCAGTGGAAACGATGAAAGGAACTCATTGCGAAATTCGTAAACGGCGGCACCCAAGAAGCTCTTGGATGATGTCCGACCTTGCACAAGATTTGTGCCATGATGTCTCCTGGATCCTCATACTTAAGGTTTTTCACGTGCCTGGAAGCGAAACCCTTAGTTGAAAGGAGTTGACCTTTCTTTGGTCCTTGGTTGAACAACCGGCTGTTGTAAATAATAAGGTACGTACGTCGGGCCAGGTTTGGTTCGTTGTTGCAGTTGCCTGTTGTAAACCTTTTTGGACAACGAAAGAAGGAATAGCTGGCTACTACAGTGACAACGACATACCAAGGCAAAACAACTCCAACAACTAACCGTCGCCATTCTTGATTCTTTTCTTTCATCACACACCATGAGGACTCCTTCCGACGATGGCGTTGCACTCCTACAGAGCAGCTTTCATTGCCATTCAGAAAGTGACGCTGGAAACAAAAAGCTGGACAGATGTCCAAACGGCGTAGGAGATGTGAGTCAGGAGGAAGCTGTTGCTAGGTTACAAGCCTGGATTCGACCAATTCTTCAGAAGTCTGTGGTTCCTCCCCCGCCGGCTTCAACGACATCAAGCAACTCTCCTGATCGGCGCCATGTACAGCGTCATCCTTCCGAAATCACAATGAGTGAATTTGGTGACTCACTCCATTATCCTGAATCAATCTCGTCTGTAGAGAGTCCTACTAGGCGGTCGAATCGAGTGATTGCCCGGCTATCCGATTGGAGGTTTCACACTTCAGCTCCTCAACTGTCCCTTTCGGACTGTGGAATAGTCGAAGGGGATGAACCTCCTGTAGTGCCTTGTGTATCCTCCAGAATGCGACACTCCAGCGCAGGCACCCAAGATAAACCGCCTTCGTCTCAGCTCGCTTGGCGACACCCGTTGCCTCCTGACTGTGCTCCAAGCAGAGGTGATTCCTCTCGCCATTTGCGAGCGGAACCACGGGAAGATGTGTTGCTTCTTCCATCCCGACTTCCTTTGGTCGATGACTTGCAGGATTCGGCATTGGCCCCCTCAACGACAATCGCTACTGCCACTCCGAACACTGTGGGATCCCGATGGGATCATGAACAACCTGCTGCCACTCTGCGATATAGTGGAAGCAAAACATTAGCAACAGCAACTGCCAGCTCTGCATCATTGCTGCCTGCAAGTCCAACTCCCGCTGGGGCTTGTTTGTCCCCTACCTTCCATCCCTCCTTGGGTGTCGAGGTTTCCCCCACCGCTACAACAGAGTCTCCCAAGATTCCTCTCCGCAAAGAGTCTTCGCATGGGGCTACGACGACCTCGTTTTCACCTCATTCTATCACGCGCAAGCACAGGAATGCTGTGAGTTCTTCAACAACTCCCAAACAACACCGAGCCACCATGTCAGATCGCCGACGACGTACCAAGACATCTAGCAAGAGCAAGAACGCAGCCTCTACCTCTAGCAGCAACACCCGTCCAGCCTTAACGAGAACACAAGCCCAACAGACTCTTGTGGATGTATCTATTCCTCTTCCTCAGCGTCAAGAGTCTGTGACCTTGCGAACTTCCAACTTGTCTGCTCCTTACCGAAGAATGATGAGTGATGGCAGTTTGTTGGCAAATACTGGAGTTCCTACCACTTTGGATGAAGAGACTGAGAGCCTTTCTCACCATTACCAGGTGGGATCAAAAATTGCCTTGACCACCATCCGCGATGCGTCGTCATCCGACTCGTCGGTTCAAACCGCCAGTGAGAGTAACAGCTTTTGCGAGACGGCCACGTCCTCCATTACCTCGGCAAGAGATATGGCTGTTGGTGGTGTGCTGGATCAATCCCATATCTTGTCTCCTACTACACCGAGGCCCGCCTTGATGAGGGAAGCAGCCTCCACTCACTTGATCATGTCTCCAATTGAAGATGCGTCTCCTCGATTGCCCCGACGAAAACTCTCAGGTCGAGAACACGATCAGCATGGGTCGGCGCCGATTCGAGAGTCGGAAGAAGACAACGACGACGAAATGATTCGTCCCCCGCTCTATCGGCAATTGTCTTCCAAGCAGCTGAACGATGATGCTTCGGCTAGTCTGTCAAGTGTGACCACAACCTCTTCTCTTTTGCAAACATTCATGACTCCCTGTCAAGAAGAGGATGACTACCAAGATGATGGTGAAGAGGAAGATGAGGTTGCCTGTAAAGGTAGGGCCAGCCCCATTCTATCCAGGGCCGGTTCACCCCCCGAGAGCAACAAGCAAAGCAAGGACTTTTGCGATGACAGCCAGTTATTTGTCAGTCCCATCACAACCATGAAACAGAATGTAAAGCGTACTGAGTCGTTGTGCTACAAACCAGAATCAGACGACGAACCCCAAGTCCTTTCGGGTGCGGGTGACTGCACGATGGCGCCTTGGGTCAGTCCAACATCTGTGATGCGCACGCCGTGGATCCAGCCGCCTCTCAAGGAACAAGAACAACTCCCACAAGGCAGCAAGAAGAATCTATCCCCAACATCCAACCAACCACAAGGAGCTCGACGAGCGAGCAGTGTATGAGAAGTGTGCCACCAAACACGAAAAAACTATCAGATTTCAAGATTAGTAGCCAGGATTTCACCACTAACAACGAGGCCAGTCTTTAAATCGACGGCCGCCATCTATGGGATTTGATTGATTATGCGGTAACAAGATCTGACCCGAATTTTGTGGATTATTCTCAAATCACTCACCAGCCCCAAACCTCACGTTTTTGATGTGTTCATCGCTGCTGAACCTAAATTGAAGCACTAACCTAACAATATATACTAACGAAAGCTACCGGTAGTACCTACATAGATACTACTAGTAATAGGTAGTATAGTAGTAGTAGTACAAACAATCCAGAATTGGGTGAAAACTTCAATGGCGATCAACAATGCGAGGGCAATACCACCCGGACCAGCTACTACCCGTAGTACTACTACTACTAGTACTACCGGTACGGCAACTTCTTCTGCGCGAGATATTACTATTGCCTGTACTAAAAAATTACGCGGTAATTCACCACCGGTCCTATCCACGCCATCGCGACGAGAATCGCACCCAGTACTTTGGCGTAGTAGCGTTCTATTGTTTTCGATGAGTGATGACGAGTAATTCCATCAGTCCCATTTCGACTTCGCGACTCCCTGTGACAATTTTTCTACGATTGCAAATAGTGCTTCAGGCAAACACTACATGGTAGTCCTCTATGTACGAGTGTCAACAACAGTCACAACTTCAAGATCATGGAGAAAACAGAAAACAAACACAACAGGAGGAGGAGGAGGAGGCAAAAGCTAATCAACTTCTTATTGCTGCAGCAGCGAGTTTTCCTCCTTCACCTATTCATCATTCTTTTGCGCTACGACCTACGACGAGACCTTCCGAGGTAGAACAATCATGAACACACAAATTTTCACAAAACCGATAGGAGAGCACCTGCTTCTCAGAACAAGCTCCTCGTGAACCATCATGAATAGTAGCAGTAGTGAAGATGAAAGTAGTGGGGTACATGATGATAGTGTCTCAGGAAGTGACCCCACCAAGTCTTCTCTTGACACTCCAACGACAAGTAACAAGGAAGAAGTGATCATCGCCGAGGAGGAAAACAGCGCAGTGACGAGGATTCGTTTCACACTTGCAGTTTTCCTCCTTTTGTGCACCGTGGGAACAGCCGTTATTGTGTTCCACAACACAAGAATGCAAGAACAGGAAGAATTCGAAGAAGAGTTTGGTGACTTTTCTGCCAGAATCTTTGGTTCTTTGGCTACATCTTTTGACCAAGCCTTTGCTGCCACTGATGCTTTTACCGTTTCCATGATGTCCTATTCCAATGCCGCCAACCTAACTTGGCCCTTCGTCATGCTTCCAGACGGAGGAACTAGAATGGTCAAACTAATCAATGTGGCTCGGGCAGCTGCAGTGTCCTTTTTTCCATACGTGTCCCGTGACAACCTTTTTGCATGGAATGTTTATTCGATGTCCAATGCAAAGACATGGATTGCTCAACATCTTGATGTACAAAATGCTTACACTGGAGACGCAGCCGGAAGCATTTCCGAATATGAGGACGCCCCAATCTATAATGGAGAAGGCACTTTAGCTGGAGGTCGAGAATTCTACTATCCTGTGTGGCAAACGTACCCTGTCCTTGCTCCCGATATTCCTGTTTACAACTTCGACTACACTTCCGAAACTAGCCAAGAATATGTGGCTGGTAGTGGTATTGAAGTTGTCACCGTATTGCAAGAAGGCTATGCAGAGCTCTCTGATCTTGTCAATGCCCGGTCTGGGTCGTACATTGACAACTTCGACGAAACAAGTCATACATCTGAGCCTGCCAGTGAGATTCACTACCCCATCTTTGACAATGCTGCAAAAAGTGTTCTAATCCAGGACACAGTTGGTGGGTCTAAGTCCCAAATGGTTGGCTTTGTGTTGCTCTCCTTCTACTGGAGAAGCCAAATGGCTGACTTGCTTCCTGAAGGTATCAACGGTCTTGTCTTTGTTGCCTCCACTTCAACCAACAATACCTTTACATATCAACTGAATGGGCCAGAGGTTGTATTCCTGGGATGGGGCGATCACCATGACAGGGATTATGACGACTACTACATTGAATCAACGTTTCGTGGTTTGGGCGAGTACAAGTCCGGAGGAATTGTATACACAGGGGTGAATCTTTCGGAGGAGGTATGCCAATACACGTTCCGGCTTTACCCTTCTGTCACGTTTGAATCAGAATACACTAGTGCGAATCCATGGATTTACACTGCAGTCACGGTCACAATATTCGTGTTCACCACTTTGGTGTTCTTTGTTTATGACTGGCTCGTCGAACGTCGACAGAAGACAGTGTTGAGCACAGGTAGGGAAACGTCTGAACAAATCTGAGAATTTATTCCATCACCTTCGCAATCCCTCATTTATAACTTTTTTCTGTTTTCAGCCATGAAGTCCTCGGCGATTGTATCCTCACTTTTCCCTAAGAACGTTCGAACTCGACTTCTGGCAATGTCAGAAGAGAAGGAACTGCAGCGAAAACATTCAACCCAAAAGAGTAAGCTCAAGAGTTTCATTACAGAAATCACCAGTGGTGCAGCTGAAGAAGACATGTCTGCAAGGAAAAATGATGGAGTAGCATTTGACAGTCGTCCCATTGCTGATTTGTTCCCCGAAGCCACAGTGATGTTTGCGGATATTGTTAGCTTCACTGCCTGGAGCTCGACACGGGAACCCAGTCAAGTTTTTATTCTTCTTGAGTCCGTTTATGGAAGTTTCGACAAGCTCGCAGCCAAGCGTGGGGTGTTCAAGGTTGAGACCATCGGGGACTGTTATGTCGCAGTGGCTGGTCTACCAGATCCTCGAAGCGACCATGCTGCGGTCATGGCCAAATTTGCCCAAGACTGCCATCATCATATGAGAAAGCTTGTTTCGAAGTTGTCGGTGACACTTGGCCCTGAGACAGAGGAAATGACGATGAGGTTTGGGTTGAATTCTGGTCCCGTGACAGCTGGCGTCTTGCGCGGCCAGAAAAGCCGTTTCCAACTGTTTGGTGACACTGTCAACACGGCATCTAGGATGGAGAGTACGGGGAAGAGGGATTGTATTCAGGCGAGCCCGTCGACGGCAGAAGCTCTCCGTCTGATGGGAAAAGGTCACTGGTTGAAACCCCGGAGTGATGTTGTAGAAATCAAGGGCAAAGGTCAAATGGCAACTTATTGGGTTGAACCGCATGAAAAAACAGGATCTGTGACGAGTGAACACGAAGAAGATACAAATATCGGTCCAAAGAGGCTAGTTGGGAAGCATGAGAATCTCGTAAAATGGAATGTGGACGTACTCTCGAAGCTGTTGGGCTCAGTACTGGCACGTCGCAAGGCCCGAGGAGGAGTCCGCAACAGAACTGGAGTGCAACCTACGGAACTCATTCCCCTGAGCACGACCCCCATTGATGAAGTGAAAGAGATCATCGAGCTTCCTGAGTTTGACAGCAAATGGGAGGGGGGTACAGAGAAGAGGGAAGAACTCAATCCAATAGTGATGGCACAACTTCATGATTTTGTCACTGACATTGCCCTGACATATCATGGAGATAATCCGTTCCACAACTTTGCTCAGTACGTATTGAAATGTGTGCATTGTCCATGCCGTTTTCCAGTCTCTCATTTTCACCTTTTTGCTCCTCGAACAGCGCCTCCCATGTTTGTATGAGCGTTGCCAAATTGATGAGTCGTATCATTGCGGCTGAATCATTCATTGACGAAAAATGTGCGGGGATTTTGTCTGAAAAGTCCAAACATGAGCATACTTTCGGAATTGTTTCTGATCCGTTGACTTTGTTCGCTTGTGCGTTTGCGGCGTTGATCCATGATGCTGACCACCCCGGAGTCCCGAACCTGCAACTCGTAAAGGAGGGAACAGCGTTTGCCAAGAAATACAATGATCGCAGTGTGGCAGAACAACGTTCAGTGGATGTGGCATGGGATCTATTGATGGAGGATCGATTCTTCGCACTTCGCAATGCAATTTGCGAAACTCAAGGCGAAATGGTACGCTTCCGTGAATTGGTGGTCAACAGCGTGATGGCAACGGATATTATGGACAAGGAGTTGATTGGACTACGGAACCAACGCTGGGACAAGGCCTTCGACGTGAACAACGGTGATAGCCCAGTGGATAACATGAACAGAAAAGCCACCATCGTCATTGAGCACTTGCTTCAGGCATCTGATGTGGCACATACCATGCAACACTGGCATGTCTATCGCACTTGGAACCAACGTCTTTTCGCAGAGATGTACCGAGCCTTCAAGCATGGTAGGTCTGAAAGGAATCCCATCGACAATTGGTACAAGGGGGAGCTAGGCTTTTTTGATTTCTACATCATTCCGTTGGCAAAGAAGTTGAGCGACTGTGGTGTTTTTGGTGTTTCCAGCGACGAGTACTTGAATTACGCCATCAAAAATAGAGAGGAATGGGAAATCAAGGGTCAATCCATTGTTGCAGAAATGTACAAAGAAGTGCAACAGCAGTTTAGCTAAGCAGTACATATGGGAAGAGTTGCAAGCAATCATATTCGTTGTAGTTCTGGCGTCAAATCGGAACGAAATAGAGCTGGCATCTCAAGAGCATGGGGAACTCGTACTGTACTCGAATCTTGAACCCGGACCAAGTCGCTTGATTTGTCTTTGATGATGAAACAACAGGTCAGCGTGGCGTCAGCGTCATCGACTCGCTTGACTCCGCATGTCTCAAGAAATCTGCGAACTCAAGAAATTGACATCCATGTCAACGACCATTTTCTGTGATCGAAATCATTTCCTCAACGATTCGCAAACCCGAACATGAAAGACTCGCTTGTCTACCAAACAGGGTTTGGTAACTCCTTCGAGAGTGAAGCTATTGAAGGGTCTCTTCCCAAGGGTCGAAACAATCCCCGCAAAGTTCCGTTTGACCTGTACGCAGAACAATTGACGGGAACCGCCTTTACGAGACCTCGTCACGTCAACTACAGGACATGGACATACCGACAACAACCTAGTGCGGTGCTGAATGTCAAGCCATTTCAGAGCTCGGAGACTTTCTTCGGGGGCACGGATCCTGCTGCTTGTGAGATGGACCCCAACCCGTACCGTTGGAATCCAATGATGGATGCAGAGGCTCAGACGAAGGATTTTGTTTCAGGAATGCATCTTTTGGGCGTTTCTGGAGATCCTTCAACAAAATCTGGATTAGGTATCTACATGTATGTGTTTCAACGAGGCATGAAGGATTATTTTTACAATGCAGATGGGGACTTTTTAATCGTGCCACAAGAAGGAACGTTGTTCATTCGCACCGAGCTCGGACGCTTGGTGCTTCAGCCAACTGAAATTTGCGTAGTTCCGCGTGGGGTGATATTCTCTGTACAAGTCGCTGATAATGAGCTTGAGATTTCTAAACGAGGATATGTACTTGAAGTTTTCAAGGGGCATTTCGTTCTCCCAGACCTTGGACCAATTGGCAGCAACGGGCTCGCGAATGCACGGGATTTCCAGTATCCCACGGCTTGGTTCGAGACCTCGGAGCAAGCGATTCTTCGTCCCAATTCTTGCTTGTGCAACAAGTATGGATCGAAAATATGGACTAAACCAATCACTTCATCGCCACTGAACGTTGTCGCATGGCATGGGAATTACGCTCCTTTCAAATATGACTTGGAAAAATTCTGCGCCATCAATTCCGTGTCCTATGATCACATTGACCCTTCCATCTATACTGTGCTAACCTGTGTTGGAGATGAACCAGGAACAGCACTCTGTGACTTTGTTATCTTCCCCCCACGATGGATGGCTACTGACCCAGATACATTCCGTCCTCCATGGTTCCACCGCAATACTATGACCGAGTTCATGGGCCTCATTCAAGGTGGATATGATGCGAAGAAGGGCTTCAAAGCTGGTGGAGCTTTACTTCATTCTTGTATGACTCCGCATGGACCAGATGCTGAAAGTTATGAGCAAGCTGTGGCCGACCCTTGTGAAACTCCAACATATTTCACGGGCGGCCTCGCATTCATGTTTGAGACTTCCAACATGCTGAGACTATCCCGGTATGCACTGGAGCACAGCTGTCTTGACACTCAGTATGGCCAGTGCTGGAAGCAGTTTCCAAACCGATACGAGTCGAAAAAGGAAGAATAGCTTGGAATGCATCATAGTTTTAGATCGAATTAATAGACGTGTATTCGCTGAAGACTTCTACCTAGTGTTTTCCTTTTCCCATGCATCCATGGAATACCTTGAACAAACCTCCCCGTTTCAAGTGGTTCGCAGGTGTATCAAACTCGGCACATTTTCCATCATTCATCACTAGGATATGTGTGGAGTCCATGATTGCGCTCAGCCTTTGAGCCACGGCGAGGTTGTAGCGTCCTTGAAGTCATTCCTTAGAACCTTCTGATATCGCGCATCGGCTTCAGCATCAATAGCAGTGGCCTTGTCACAAATGACAACTCCGGCACCATCCAGCAATGCTCGGGCGATTACGAGGAGCTGACGTTGTCCAACAGAAAAGTTTTGGCCGTCTTATTGAACGGGAACGGAAAGACTGTTCACAGGAGATGTCTGCTCGCTGGTCCGCAAACCCACACGTTTCAATGAGTCATTTCCCCATTTTTATCTCTATCATTGTGATCATCGAAAGGATCAAGGTCTTCCCCGCATTCTTTTGGGCCCCAAATGGGCGTATGTAATGTGCTCTGACAACAACTCGTCAACGGCAAAACCGGCAAATCCAACCAAACATCCTCAAATGCATTCGTCAACGGATTACTCCAAGAAATTGAAGAGAGACGAGCCCACACCGGCAATTGATTGCCAATGCTTCTCAAAGCGAAGTCACTGTCGTATGTGGTACAGCAACAAGAGCAATCCCAAAACGCGGTCTACTATTGCCATCTTCGGCTACTCTTACAAGCTGCACGGTAGGATGGTTTGGACCCACCAAGTAGGTAGTACTACCGGTACCAGCCTTGGCAAAAACAAGCATTGGAAGGTTGGTCTTTTCGATACTGGCAGTAGTTTCAAGGGTTTCACAAAAAGGATTTCCTCTCTAGTAGTGAGTAACCTGCCTGTGATGCCTAAAAATGAAAAAAATGTAAAATAAAAAAGTGACCATCTTGCAGCAGCACTACGATGCTGATTGCTGATCGTACAGTGTCGAAGATGCCCACCACTGGATCAACAAATTCACTAATATGCATTGGATATCGGTGATCGCCTCTTCTCATTGGACGCAAGAGATGGTGGTCGTAGACTACTGCAACCGAACCTTCCCATGGTTCAAAATATACAGACGTTTGGATGACCACTTCTACATACAGTTCAAGAGTATGTGACTTGAACACTGGAATCAGTTGTGAGTCCCATGAATGTTGCATGTGTTCAACATGGGAGCTTGATTGACTCGTGTTTGTTTGAACGACTGTCAGAGACGGCAATTTGTGAGCTAAAAACATCGAGGCTGGTACTTCGTGAGTCAAGAGGGCACGAATGATACATGTATGTGTTGGGACGCAAGGCGCATGCCGACCGTTCACAATTAGCCGGTAGAGTCGTTGGCATCGTTCATCGGAGCAACTTGATTATCAAGCACCAACGTGGGATGTGACCTACCCACATAATCCGAATCGACCAAGTGAGGGGATTTTCTGCCCGCAAAAGCAACAACATCGACACAACAAGCCAAGGACAACTGCATCCGTAGTATTTTGATCATGTCAGGCAAAGTGATTTTAGAGTGTAAAGGGTATAGAAACCAGAAGTTCCCGAGAACTTCGATGGTGTCACAAAACACCCGACCAATCCAAACGTTCAGTCCACAATCGGTCCAAGATTTCGATCAGAGTTTTCTGCAGTTTCAGTTCTCGGATCCTTTCCGAAAGGAAATGCCAGAAAAGTATAAGCCTGTAGCTATATCAAGCCGAGAAGTTCGAAAGCTACGCTACGAGAAATTCCAACAAGTAGTTTCCAATGAAATGTCAAAACACAACACCATGGAACTCCTACAAAAGATCAGCGATTCGGATGCTGATCTCTCCTACTACAGCCACGAAGAAGTGTTCGAGACATTTGGGACACCAGAGACACCTCCTGAACAAATTCGCAGATCACAGAACCATGAGAGAGATGTATCTCCTTTTCCATCCCGGGGACAGAAAGAGCGAACGTACTCCAATTCAACGTCATGTACAGATGTTGACAGTACAACGTCCAGCATTCCCGACCTTGACTCAAAGGTCAAGGGTACACCTGTTGCTTCTGCACCTCCTACTAAACCATCTACAAGCATCTCATCCCTTTCCTTGAATATTGACTCTTACGATGAAATTGACTTCCTGCACGTGTTGGAAGACTTGCGAGAGAATCCACGCATCGCTCGGCTCGCAGTCCATCGAGGAAATGCACCGGTTCTCTCCCGTACGGAAGAAGACCTCGCCCTATTGTTTGCAGTCCTGGAGACTATGCCTCATCTAGAAAATCTAGAACTGCATCACTTTGAGGCTAGCGATTTGGATGCTTTGGATGAGCTTTTGGAAAAGAAGCCATCAAAGCTGACTCGCATGAAGGTTGAATTACATGATTTGCACGTTTAAACAAATACTTGGACACATTGTACCAACGTCACAGTGCTGCGCTGCCATATCTGAATAACGATACCAAATAATTGTATCACTCCAGTTAATACAGCATCGCATTTGAAGTAGGTATAGGAGAGAAGACATCAGGATAGGCTTGGGCCCACGCCTCGTTCATGTCCATTGCCAAGCCGGGGTGATTCTGTGCCAACTCTGCCGGTGCCTCGGCCCACAAAACAATCACGGCATCTGTAGCACTGCCTACCACAGCGAGAACCATGGATGCCAACATCCAACCAAGCAACCATGATATCAAAAAGGAACCACCAAGCTGGCCAACCCATTCCATCACCCCACCGCTGGCCGTGCCAACCACTCCTGCAACCAAGGCTCCAAGCAACCCCGTACCAACTCCCACGGCGAAGGAAACCATACCTAACACACGGGCAGCCAAGTTATCCGAAATGATACTGCTCCATCCACGTTGTTCAAACAGAGTCAACACATTCTTGCTAGCATCCATATAGTTGTACCCATACAACCCAACATAAATAAAGGCCCATCGATTGAAATATTCCGCAATGCTCTCCAAGATTCCCAAAATGCAATCAAACAAACACAAGAGGATGGCACCACCATCACCACCATTACGATCTGCTCCATCTCTCATTTGCCGAATCAGAGCTCGAGTAGCCTCAATGAGAGCTACCAAAAAGGAACCGAAACAAATACTTCCAAATGAGTATGTCATGCTTCGATGCGCCGAAGCAGACAAAGCTGGACTGCAGCATCCAACCGCTTCTTGAGGGACAAACCAAAAGGTCCCAACCGTACCAGCCACCGTAGTTTGGACCACATTCTGAATGACTTCGTGGGTCCAGTAGAGACTGAGAAGCATCAAGAAGACAATGAACTTGTAGACTGGAGTAGCTTGGTTAATATCTTCATCGTCATCCTTCATGTCGCCCGACATTTGGGACTCCATAAAAGGGGTTTGCAAACTAGCAATCATAAAAAAGATCCACAAGATCCACCAAACCACGGAGAACATCATCCCTACCAAACCAATAAAGGCCACTCCCTTTTGAGGCTGAATGGAAGCAATGGCTGCTTTGAGATTGGCGGCTGCCAGAGGAATTCGATGCCAAACCGAGCTAGCATAAAAAACCAAAAGAACAGCCATGAGACATGGCGCCAAGGCCATCCAAATTGATCCAGAGGCAAACAAAACAATGGCGAATAGGATATTGGTGGCCACAGACATGTACACTGCTGCTTGGATCCATTGAACAGCGTTCTCATAGAGAGGCTGCAAGACGTTGAGAGCCAAAATGGGAGCGATCAGAAGACTGGACAAGACACCCACCCCTAGTGGAAGAAAATTCTCGTCCGCTAAATCGTCCTCTTCCAATGGTGGAGCTTTCAACCAGCGCTCTGTCAGCATTCGATTCGCCGGAATATCATCGTTCAACAGATCCTGTCGCCAGTCCACTCGCACCACGTTGGTCGCATACATAACGGAAAGAGCCAGAACGGTTCCCAACTGGAGACAAAACAAGAGTGCACAGCAAGGGTCTCGAAATGCAGGAGGCTGGACTTCTCCTTTGGTAACTTCTGCAAATGCCATCATGGCGGGATCCTCTGAATCTTCTGCCCCCCCAGCACTTCCGTAATTTATTGACCTCCCATCATCGTCTACCTTCATGGCAGGGACTCCTTCGTAGGAGTACGAACCGTACTTTTGGGACATCTTGCTGGACGTGTGTTGTTTCGATTAGTAAAAGGAGTAATGGAGAAGAAGACGATGAAGATGTCGATGCTCTGAAATTCCTGTTTGACGATGGCAGGGGTCGCTACGTGACACCGCACGGCAACTTCGTACGAAATCTACAGATGGGATTCACATCATATTATCCACGTCTCGCGACTCGTGCGAGGTCGATGCAGCTTGCCGCTACGATTTGCCCAGCGCTTTACTTATAATATACTACTGCACTACCTCTAGCTTGTTAGTAGTTGTAGTTGGTACTAGTAGACCCTCCGACATCGCATAATAATATCAGCTTCAGGCAGTGAAGACACTCAAGAGTGAGGCGACGGCTAGGAAGAAGAAGCAGGAAGAAAACGTCAACGGCTACTTTGTCCCATTTCCAATCAAATTTCCTCGATTCCAATTCATCAAGAACAAATTACTCCACGAAAGTGTAAAGAGGCGAGCCCGCACCAGCCAACCAATTGCGGAACCGACCGGTGTCCCTCATTCCTCGTAAACATTGTGTAGTAGATCGAATCAAAGCGAATGAATGGCGGGAGCGCACAAACAGCTTGATTGGCGTTGGACGTGCTGCCCATAGTACTCTTGACTATTTTATTAGGCCAAATGGGCGTATGCAGTAATATAACATGTAGAGTGCAATCACGCTGCACTCTTCACTATTTTAGACCCACAATGGGCATATGCAGTAATGCAACATGTACTAACGTTAGTAGTATACTCCGAAAACAGCAGCACGTCAACGTAAAGCCGCCATTTCCAATCAAACTTTCTCAATTCCAATTCATCAACAAATTACTCCACGAAATTGTAGAGAGACGAGCCCGCCCAAGCCACTCAATCAATTTGGGGATTGCGGAACCGGCCGGTGTCCCTCGTTCCTCGTAAACATTGTGTAGTAGATCGAATGAAAGGCGGGAGCGGACAAACTTGCACATCTGCGAATGTTGGCGCTTCCACTTGCTGGAAAGCCCTGGGTGGTGCAGCCAAGCGGCGAATAGCCGATCGGGTCTGAGAACTCATCAGTCCATCCACAGAGAAAATCAAGGGTGTGAAGTGGCTGTGAGCCCGCTTGCATGCCTCAAGATACTTCTTCTTCTTGGCTTCTTGCTGGGACTCCAACACCTTCAAAGGGTCCCTGGTGACATATGATGGAGCATCTGTTTTCGGATCACACTCTGTACAACTGCATACGCTCATTAGGGGCCAGAATAGTGATGAGTGTCTAGGCATTGCACCATGCATTCTCCTACAGACTCGCAGTGGCGGCACATCTTGTTGTAACCACCCCTCGTCTTCTCTCCAAGTCAACTTTCTTCTACACTATTTTAGACCCCTAATGGGCATATGCAGTAATGTAACATGTAGTGTACTCTGGAGACAGCAGCACGACAACGCAAAGCCGCCATTTCCAATCAAACCTTCTCAACTCCAATTCACTATTTTAGACCCCTAATGGGAATCTGCAGTAATGTAACATGTAGTGTACTCTGAAGACAGCAGCACGACAACGCAAAGCCGCCATTTCCATTCAAACCTTCTCAACTCCAATTCATCAACAAATTACTCCACGGAATTGTAAAGAGACGAACCCGCACCAGCCACACAATCAATTTGGGGATTGCGGAACCGGCCGGTGTCCCTCGTTCCTCGTAAGCATTGTGTACTAGATCGAATCAACGCGAATGAGAGGCGGGAGCGCACAAACTTGCACATCTGCGAATGTTCGCGCTTCCACTTGCTGGAAAGCCCTGCAGCCAAGCGGCGAATAGCCGATCGGGTCTCAGAACTCCTCATCAGTCCATCCACAGAGAAAATCAAGGGTGTGAAGTGGCTGTGAGCCCGCTTGCATGCCTCAAGATATTTCTTCTTCTTGGCTTCTTGCTGGGACTCCAACACCTTCAAAGGGTCCCTGGTGACATATGACGGAGCATCTGTGTCAGATATACGAATATCGAAGTATGTAGTCGTCGACTTCGCCCAGAACCCACGCACTGCCACATCGCCTCGTAGATCAGGTCCTGGGGCTGTGGCAGTTTCCTCCAGAGTCTCTCCTGAAGGAATGATAGGTTCATTCATCACAGCTGAAGGGGGATACAACTGAGAACAAAGCTCCTGCCATTCAGCCGCCAGGTCGTTGTGGCGGAGAAGGAGGATGAGACCTCCTCTCTGGCATTGCAAGGCATGTTCAACAGAAAACGCCTCATTGGGACATCCATCACACTTCTCTGGCAAATCCAAAGGCATCATCCCATATCGAAGTCTGAGATTGTCCCGGAACTCAGTCACAGTCAGAACTGTGTTGTTCATCTTGTTCGGTGCCGTCGTCAACCAAATTCCGGTTTCCCTGGCTCGAAGAATCTTCCGATCCTTCTTTGCTGTCCTTTCAGCGTCGATTCTTTCCCTTCCTTCAAATTCCTTGATAACTATGTCAAACTTTTCTTCCTGCTTCTTCTTCCTTGCCGTCGCCTGGCTCTTGAGTGTCTGAACCGCCTGAAGCTGATACCGGGCTGTGTCTAAATCATCCCCAGCATCAAGAGAACTCACGATGGGTAGGGTTAGGGTTCTGGAGTTCATGTGCTGTGTCCATGCCTGTTGGGCGGGGACTGGGATGTTAATACCTGCTTGAGATGTCGACAGGGAGAGTACGGGGGGGCTGATGTCAGCCATGTCCATTCCCAACAACGCTGGTAGGAAATCTTCAGCGATTGCTTGCTCCAATGGAGAAAGCAGAGACTTCGTTCCAAGGTGTTGCAAATCTTGTGTAGGGCTTTCCTCGTTCATAAGCCATAACCGGGGGTTAGTGACTCTGAGCAAGTACAACCACTCATTCTGTAAAGAGAGGGTCAGAGCTGTGAATGCCGACTGTGGGTATTTCTTAGCGGCTATTGCCAGCGTTCGGATATGGTCACACCAGGCTCTGATCTTTGGCTCAACCCAAGAGGGGAAGTCTTCTTTGCATCCAATGAATCCGCCCATGTAACGATGACCAGAGGTGAACTCGAATCCGAAGGGTGCAAGGATACGAGAAGCTCGCTTCTTCCATTTGGGTCTAACAACCACGACACTCTTCTCGGGCTCGGGATAATATCCGCGAGCTGGACCAATCTCTTGAAGCTTCTTCATGGCTCTGGAGATCAAAAGAGGATGCCCTGAAAATGACGAATCATCTGCGTACCATGGCTGAAGGAGCCCAGGAACGTGTCGTCTGATTTCCTCGGACAATGGAACTAGAGCTAAGCCATATAGTAGTCGACAAGAAGTGTCGCCACTAGTGCATCATTCTCATCTGGCCACTCTTGGCTTTGAATTTTGGCTCGAATCGTCGCAGCATTGTGATCCTGAGCGCCTTGTATGGAATCATATCCTTCATAAGTTGGCGGGGGCGACTTGTCCTCAGAGACACCCAACAGGCTTGGGGATGAAATAGGATCCTCTTCTTCAATGCTGGATTCACTATCCATCTCAATACTGGACACAGAGCTGGAGTCCTCAGCTTCAACCGAGAGGTTTGGAGACTCCTCTTCTACCTCGGTGCTGGGATCTGAGTCAGGGTCACGACCTTTAGTACGGACATTTTCCCCCGGAATGATAGTACTGCTCCCAGTGGTTCCGGAATCCACGCTGCTGTCATCTTGTTCTTCGCCTCGATCTTCAATAGTTCGAGAGTGCAGGGCTTGCACGGCATGTACTGCACCCTCGATGCCTGCTTTGAGACCAACACAAAGGTTGTGGTTTCCTGCTGCTTTGGTTGCATTAGCTCGGGTAGTCTTCAGTAGGCATTTAGCCATCAGTCGTCTGTAGATCTCACCGATGCCAATCGGTCGGGTTCCGGGGCACTTGTCTAGTGCAACTAGGCGACCAGCCATCAATGCCCGGTAAGACGCCCATGGAGGATGGGAAGTAGCCAGCCATGTGGTGAAGGCATCCCACTCCTCTCGGAGTGCTTTCGCGTTTGTGCGCTCCCGCCTCTCATTCGCGTTGATTCGATCTACTACACAATGTTTACGAGGAACGAGGGACACCGGCCGGTTCCGCAATCCCCAAATTGATTGTGTGGCTGGTGCGGGTTCGTCTCTCT
The DNA here is from genome assembly GCA_016586335.1 of Nitzschia putrida. Classification (NCBI taxonomy): domain Eukaryota; phylum Bacillariophyta; class Bacillariophyceae; order Bacillariales; family Bacillariaceae; genus Nitzschia; species Nitzschia putrida. Next base: position 476,538 of record BLYE01000003.1, read on the forward strand.
ACAATTTCGTGGAGTAATTTGTTGATGAATTGGAGTTGAGAAGGTTTGATAGGAAATGGCGGCACTGCGTTGTCGTGCTGCTGTCTTCAGAGTACACTACATGTTACATTACTGCATATACCCATTAGGGGTCTAAAATAGTGAAGAGATGATTTGGACAGTCCGACATCGGTGGCCAGAGGGAGCAAGATTCAGTTACAACTGCTACCGTCACGCTGCTCTTCTGGTATTGAGGCGCTCCGAAACTCCCAACGCATCCTTCCTGGAATCGAAGGAAGGAGTGACGCAGGGAGTCCCCCTCTCCATGGTTCTACTTACTATATGGCTTAGCTTTAGTTCCATTGTCCGAGGAAATCAGACGACAAGTTCCTTGTCTCCTTCAGCCATGGTACGCAGATGATTCGTAAGAGTGTCGTTGTTGTTAGACCCAAATGGAAGAAGCGAGCTTCTCGTATCCTTGCACCCTTCGGATTCGAGTTCACCTCTGGTCATCGTTACATGGGCGGATTCATTGGATGCAAAATAGACTTCCCCTCTTGGGTTGAGCCAAAGATCAGAGCCTGGTGTGACCATATCCGAACGCTGGCAATAGCCGCTAAGAAATACCCACAGTCGGCATTCACAGCTCTGACCCTCTCTTTACAGAATGAGTGGTTGTACTTGCTCAGAGTCACTAACCCCCGGTTATGGCTTATGAACGAGGAAAGCCCTACACAAGATTTGCAACACCTTGGAACGAAGTCTCTGCTTTCTCCATTGGAGCAAGCAATCGCTGAAGATTTCCTACCAGCGTTGTTGGGCATGGACATGGCTGATATCAGCCCCCGACTCCGTACCCTTCTCTCCCTGTCGACATCTCAAGCAGGTATTAACATCCCAGTCCCCGCCCAACAGGCTTGGACACAGCACATGAACTCCAGAACCCTAACCCTACCCATCGTGAGTTCTCTTGTTGCTGGGGAAGATTTAGACACAGCCCGGTATCAGCTTCAGGCGGTTCAGACACTCAAGAGCCAAGCGACGGCAAGGAAGAAGAAGCAGGAAGAAAAGTTTGACATAGTTATCAAGGAATTTGAAGGAAGAGAAAGAATCGACACTGAAAGGACAGCAAAGAAGGTTCGGAAGATTCTTCGAGCCAGGGAAACCGGAATTTGGTTGACGACGGCACCGAACAAGATGAACAACACAGTTCTGACTGTGACTGAGTTCCGGGACAATCTCAGACTTCGATATGGGATGATGCCTTTGGATTTGCCAGAGAAGTGTGATGGATGTCCCAACGAGGCGTTTTCTGTTGAACATGCCTTGCAATGCCAGAGAGGAGGTCTCATCCTCCTTCTCCGCCACAACGACCTGGCGGCTGAATGGCAGGAGCTTTGTTCTCAGTTGTATCCCCCTTCAGCTGTGATGAATGAACCTATCATTCCTTCAGGAGAGACTCTGGAGGAAACTGCCACAGCCCCAGGACCTGATCTACGAGGCGATGTGGCAGTGCGTGGGTTCTGGGCGAAGTCGACGACTACATACTTCGATATTCGTATCTCTGATACAGATGCTCCGTCATATGTCACCAGGGACCCTTTGAAGGTGTTGGAGTCCCAACAGGAAGCCAAGAAGAAGAAGTATCTTGAGGCATGCAAGCGTGCTCACAGCCACTTCACACCCTTGATTTTCTCTGTGGATGGACTGATGAGTTCTGAGACCCGATCGGCTATTCGCCGCTTGGCAGCAGGGCTTTCCAGCAAGTGGAAGCGCGAACATTCGCAGATGTGCAAGTTTGTGCGCTCCCGCCTCTCATTCGCGTTGATTCGATCTACTACACAATGTTTACGAGGAACGAGGTTGATGAATAGGAGTTGAGAAAACTCCTATTCACTATTTTAGACCCCTAATGGGCATATGCAGTAATGTAACATGTAGTGTACTCTGAAGACAGCAGCACGACAACGCAAAGCCGCCATTTCCAATCAAACTTTCTCAACTCCAATTCTTCAACAAATTACTCCACGAAATTGTAGAGAGGCGAACCCGCACCAGCCACACAATCAATTTGGGGATTGCGGAACCGGCCGGTGTCCCTCGTTCCTCGTAAACATTGTGTAGTAGATCGAATCAACGCGAATGAGAGGCGGGAGCGCACAAACTTGCACATCTGCGAATGTTCGCGCTTCCACTTGCTGGAAAGCCCTGCTGCCAAGCGGCGAATAGCCGATCGGGTCTCAGAACTCATCAGTCCATCCACAGAGAAAATCAAAGGTGTGAAGTGACTGTGAGCCCGCTTGCATGCCTCAAGATACTTCTTCTTCTTGGCTTCTTGCTGGGACTCCAACACCTTCAAAGGGTCCCTGGTGACATATGACGGAGCATCTGTATCAGAGATACGAATATCGAAGTATGTAGTCGTCGACTTCGCCCAGAACCCACGCACTGCCACATCGCCTCGTAGATCAGGTCCTGGAGCTGTGGCAGTTTCCTGATTGATTTCGGACAAGCTGTGGATATCCAACACCTCATGGCCATGCAATGGCTGCGTCGCGATTTGGAACGTGTCCGAGCCTTCTTCACACGAACAGGAGTGAATACGTTGACACATGTGGATTCGATGGAGTTTGTCACAGGAAGTGCACCCCGACGGAAATGCAGAGGAATTCCATGAGACCGAGGCGGATGTATCAAATTTCCAAGACAATGCACCTCCAGCGTCGGATACAACCGTGGAATCATAATATTGTTAAGATTCTTCCAGTCTAGGCTTCTTGTTGGGGTCGTCCTCTTTTTGTAGACTTGTGGTACGAGTAGTACCCGTAGGAGCATCAAGTTTGTCTGGATCAGTTTCCCAATATTGAAGAATCTCTCGGGAGGACACTACCGGCAGTGAATCAGGAGTAGTAGCAGTAAGGGTAGCGTCTGAAGTGGTACTCTCCGCAGGAACGGGTGTCGTCCAATCATGCAAACCAAAACGCAAATTGAGCGATTCCCTCTCTCCATCCGAGGCGAGAATCCCGTGGGCACAGGCGTTACGTGCTGTCCCACTCAACATGTATGCCTGTCCTTGAGATACAGTCATGGTGGACTTTTTAGTATTTGCATAATCTTCCAAGAGGATCTGGCCTTGACCTACCATACTGATAGTCATGATGATGATACCAAATCCATCCTTTTTGGGATGGTCGACATGCGTGGGTAGCAGCTCCCGCCCACAATGCAGATTCGGTTGTGCTGCCACGAGATGTTCGTACTTAAGTACGGACGCTGCCAAGTCAGCCATTTCTTGACTGGTACCATTGGTCTGAAGCATGGTTGCAAATGTTTGGCAGAGATAGTCAATGGCTTGGCGAGTGCCTGGGGGAACCTCTGAGAGAACGGCAATGGCCTGATTGTTGGAACTTCTTTCCTTTTCGGATTCCTCCGTGTCCACTGCCATCCAAGGCTGTGAAATATCAATCGAGTCTCGAGCTTCTTGTCGGTAGCCCAAGGTATCAGGCAAAAAGCCAAAGGCACGTTTTCTCGGATCTTGAGGCGAACCTGACCAGGAAGCCCAAACAGGGGAAAGTTTCTTGATTTGCTCATGAAGCGCAGTCAAGGCTTCAAAATGTTCCTTAGGAACAGTAGTGGCAGTTCCTAACCCTTGCAACCAAGTTGGTAGGTTGGAAATGGAGTCACTTCCGTCGAGACAAGGCCAATTCTCACAACGCTGGCGTGTGGCAGAGGCAGCTGCTGCTTCCAATTCACTCTGTGGCGCCTTGAGCAGAATCTCCAGTGCCTCCATTTCTGCCTCTTCTTCTTGCAAGTGACGCTTCTTGGGAGGCCCTTTGCTTCTGCCCATTCTTCAGGTTGTTGTTAGTTGTTGTTGCTGCTGATGTGCACTTGTTGCACACTTCACGTGTCGTTGTGGGGGGTAGGATCAAAGATGATGATGATTGAAGATCTTCAATTGATACTATGTCCCAATCTGTGTCGCTGCGACAGTACTTTCCATTTTCTCATATATACTTTACATACCTACTGAAAAGGTTCCATGATGACACCTCTTTCAACAACAACCACCACCAACAGTACAACGAAAACTCGGGCAATGGTGCAAGAAAAAGGGCTGCAACGAGGCTTTCTGTTGCAATCCAAATCCAATACTCGTACAACTAAAACAAAAGTCAAGAAACCACAAGCTGACACAACATGTGAGCCCTCCGCTACTGACAAGACTATCAAGTCTAAGAAAGCGAAAGGACTCAAGACGGGGGGTTCCTTCTATCTCCCAATACCAAACCCAAAGCTAAACCTCCGAATACCAACTCGACATCCCAAAACAACAACCCCGTAGTACAGGAAGCTGAGTCTAGAGAAACCCTCTCCAATGATAATGCTATCAAAAAAGAGCGAAAGCCTGTCGTGACTGCCAAGTCTCGTAGTTCAGGGCTGTCCAAGGGGTTCTTGCTCTCCGCCAAGGCCCCCAAACCCAAGAAACAAACACAACTACCGCTCGTCCAGATTTCCTCAACAGCGACCAAGCCTACTCCTGTTTCTACCAATCAAGATTTATTGTTTTTGGAGACTCCAAACCCTCCCCAGCTCGCTCTTCTGTCTCCATTTCCCTCTTGCTTTTGGAGGACATCACAGACACCAAGAGATCTGAACCAACTCCCTTGATATCAAAGTCCAAGTCCCCACTTATTGCATTTTTGGACGAGGATGAAGGTGATGCCGACCAAGAATCTACACAATCCACACTGCAACATGCTACCTTGGAACAAGAGTCCAATGTTATGTCCATTGGTTCGTCCATTCGCCACGTCGATGACGACGAGATTGGAATGGTGCTGGTTTCTTCGCGCACACGGTGGAACGAGGGCTCTGTACAAGTCGAAGAGAAGACAGAATCCCAAAGTACCTATCTTCATATGGTACCAACAGAGGAGGAATCTTTTTTGGAGTTTCAGCAGTGGCTTTCCGAATTGAAATGGAAACGAAGTTCGAATTCATCTGCATTGTACGACACAGTTCCAGAATGGGCCAAAGACTGGACTCCCACAAAGGTTTCCTGGGCCTGGGATTGGATTCATAGTGATGTCGGCAAAAAAGGGACTCGGAGATTACATTCGTCTGTTCAAGCTTTGATTTGGTCCTTGTTATCCTATCATCCCACCCACATTTTAGCACAGTACAGAGCGCCCGATTCTCCCGATGTACGACAATGTGCCTTGGTCACAATTCTGCAATTGCAAGAGCTTCTTGATTTGAAACTTTCAAGAAAGAAGAAGAAAGGCGAAGAAAGCAAGTCATTTCACACTCTGCTACTTTCGCAATGGTCCCTTACTTTGCTTCGGCATGTGTGCACCCTTGCTGTGCAGGCGGAGAAACGTACCGTCTTGGCACAAGAGTCTTGGAAGGCCAGCTTGCAGATCATTGAGTTGTACGCCAACGCCTTACCACCTATTCTACAAACTGCAAATGTGAATGATTTCAGTTTTTGTGTCGCAGCATTTGGACAAACTTCTTCAAACGCAACTACAATGGCAGCAAAAGAAAAAGGATACCCTCAAGGGCGGAGTAACTTTGTGCATCACCCAAAACTGGATTCGACTGAATAAGTCTTACAGTGCCACGAATGCAGTTTCTGAATGGAAGGATCACATCCTTGGGTACCAGGGAGACAAGGTGGATATGCATGGGTTCGGCGGGCTGATACATTCCTGTCTTTTTTCTTCGGAAGATGGTTTCGATAATTTGAGTGGATTATCAATGTTGGCTGATTATTACGATTTGCCCGTTTCCTATGAATTTGTTTGGCGCGGACTATTGAAAATATTTCAACGCATGGAACAAATCTCGGGAACGGACATTTCACCACTCCTAGATGAGGTCAACCGCGGTCTAAGTTGCTGCAGGAACGACAGGTGTTTGGCGTTGATGCTTTCTCTGGTGTAAGTGTGGTTTCACGTTGCAAGTTGGTCACCGCGAGTGTTGTGAACTCACCCTTCTTCCCCAGGGATTGTATACAAGTACTGCTGAACAAAGATGAGAATCGAAATACACCAGGAATTCGATCTTTGTTGAAATCAATGGTCAATGGTCTGCGCAGAAAGGATTTGGAGCCTGTTGATAGCACAAAACCTCTTGTTGGTATCACTACTACTACTATCTCTTCTCTGTCAGATATCAATTGACTCCGCCAAAGCGGATGACGCCATGTCGCTTGCAGAAGATTGGACAGTACAAGTATTGCAAGTGTGGTTTTGCCGACTGCACCCAGGACAGATAGTACAGATAGAGTGGTTCAATATCAATAATAGACTTTACAGCTTTTACCATCTATCCCGATCATTTGAATTTAAGGCGGAACCCATCAATGGAACAAGACCACACGTTGCTCAGTACAGAAACTTCCTCCGATGCCAAATCCATCCTTTCCAATTTTGCTCTTGTATGGCGATGGCTCTGGACGGATTGACGAGAACGTTTGCTTTGGATTCGATTCCCTCAGCGGGAGGCCCTCATACAATTCGCGAACAAGGGTCAACTTAAACCCGATATTCAACATGAATATGACTGTTTGGAGTCAATTCACACCTTTAGTCTCATCTGTTGGTCAGCATGACCAGTGAGTTCTTACTTTCACTATTTTAGGCCCCTAGTAGGCGGCGTATGCTGTAGTAAAACGTATGGAATGTGGTGCGAAGACGACTTCTCGTTAACAGCAATGCCACCAATTTCGGGTCGGCTGTGCTGGGCTACAGGACATAATCCTGTTTGTCGGACCTCGAATCTACAGGAAAAGTGAAGAATATTGAGACTTTCTTTTTGCCTAATGTGCATAGCAGGAAGTGGAAGTGTTAACAACGACACTATGTACGTCGCATACTAGCAAAAGTCCTATTCCTGGATTATTTAAGATTTCTAAGTGCTTTCCATGAACGATCGACCCGCCCTTCCAAGCTTACGCGCGTAAGTCTACACGACTGCCATTGTCTTTCCTTGCCGTCTTTGCTCTGTTGGCGGACCTGGAGGGGTTCCTGGTTTCGAGTCCTTCGACTTCGAGGACCTGAAACTTCGTAAGATGGCAAAGCTGCGCCTCTTTGTCTTATTGTTTGTCTGTGAACAAGTGGAATCCATGGGGCAACAATTGCTTGGTATCTGTACCACTTTATTTGGTTCGTTAGACTGTGTCACGTCGATGGTTGAGTGGGTGGTCGAGTCCTCTGATGATCGACAAGGGGCCATCGCAACACCATCACAGGACATCATCGAATTTCGAGGTAGAGAGGGGCAAGTAGGAGGATCTGATGCGGTCCCGTCGTGCAAATGCTCCTGGTGATCGACACCCGGCTGCACTGGTGATGACTCTATCGTTGTCAGAGCTTGGTGTGCACAGTTGGTGTTACATGACTCTCTTTTTTGTGGGCTAGATTCTTGGGCAACAGAAACATGAACCTGAGCGTTTCCAAGCCCTTCTCTCCGGTCCTGTGACATAACATTCTCAAGGGCATCATCGCGTGTCTGCACCTTTGACGTTGCGTGGGGAAGCGGTGGGAATGACGGGTATAGTCGAGCTTTGGGCTTGGAAAATTTGGACGTGCCTTTAAAGTCTCTTTGTTGCTGACTGTTGCCCATAACATGGTAGGTATGCGCTTGCTCATTTGAATCAGGACCACTAACAGTTCCTTTGGAGGCTACAACTTGCCTTTCTAAACTAGAGGCAAGCTGGCCAGCTTGATTTGTCGCATCCAGTGCTGGGTCTTCCATATTGTCAATTTGCACATACAGACGACGAACTTCCTTGCGATGACTGCCTATTTCCTTTCGGAGTTTTTCCTGCAATGCCCGTTTTTCCATGGTCGAAATTTTCAAAGACTGCTCCAGACGCTCGACCTTGTCCTTAAGTTCCTCCACTTGATTTCTGGAGAAGCCAAGTTCTTCCCGGTGTTTTGTAATCAAATCAAGACGTGCCTGCTGGTACACGTCGGAGCTAGCTTTCAGGGTGCGTTGGAATTTAGCCTGCTCCTCTGCGGCGTGAGCTCTTGATTCTGCATGTTCCAGGAGGAAAGCAAACGCTTCAACGACTTTCTTCAGAAGCATCTCTGTCTCAAACTCATTGTTGTTTCCATCTTGATGATGTCCCATGGTATTTCCACAGCCTTTTTGTCTGTCTGCAAGCAATTGTAGCTCCTTGGCATATCGTGTTTCTACCTTGGACAAAATAGATCGGAGGGCCTTGGTCGTCGCCTCTTGTTCATGGGATAACTTTAGAGCACTAATCTTCAGCTTTGCTGTGTCATTCGCCGTTTGGATGACTGATAGATTATGACTTTCAAGCTGACTTCGCAGCGCCCTGACAGCTGCATTCACTTCTCGATCGCGATCAGCTAGCATCGTTTGGGTAACCTTGGCTACAGCTTCATCGACGGCAGTCCGTATCCGTGCTTCCGCCTCGGTCCTGGTCTTTTCTAATTGACTTTCGTATGACTTTCGAAGAGCACCAAGTGTGGTCATCATATCTTCGTCGTGACTTTGTATGTCTTGGTCAGCAGCGTCATTTGAGGGTTTTTTGGCGGCATCTGCTGCGTTGGCCCTCAACTTACCAATTTGCTTTTTCAACGATTCAACCTGTTTACGACCAGACTCTACATATCTTGCTGCCTGTCGTCCGGCCTCAGCAATCGCTGCATCCTTCTCTTGAACCAGCACCTCCAGCTCTTCTTGGTACATAACTTTCATGTCGGCAAGCTTTTTCTTCATTTGCTGGTCATAAAGTTTCATATCTGATACATGTTCCTCTTCAGTCTGTTCAATAAGGGACAAGAATTGTTCATTATTTTCTTTGAGAGTCTCCACCTCTCTGCAAGCTAGGTGCAAGACCTGCTGCATTTGCTTCGCTTGTTTGACGGAGAGGACTTGAAAGTCATCATCCACACTACTGCTACCTTTGTGGATTTCATCTTGCCAACTCGACAAAGCAGCAATGTTCGAGGGGTCCTCGAAATCATCTCTCATTCCAGAAATGCTAACGTCCATCTCGTATTCGAACTCTTTCAAGATACGTTTCAGTGAACTAGCTCCATCAGGCGTGGGAGGCGATCCTGGTTCTCGACTCATCAAGTCGACGTGGTCATGTTCACCGTTCTCGTGGTCAGTGTCAGGGTCTAGAGCAACGTTCGTGAGCAAAGTCATTTTGCCTCTGGGACGCTGAAATTCATAGACCGAAGCACATGACATCGTCGAATCATCGTGTTCGTAGAGGAACTCTTGGTTTTCTGAGTATCTTGTTGGTACACTCCGGTTCATTTCACTTTCACAATCGTCACATTGTGAATCTCCAAACGCAGATCCGTTATCCACGAGGTCCCGAAGATCATTGCGGTTGTATCCTCCACCCACTGAAGCTGCACCCAGAGGGATATTTTGAGACTTTACGGAAAGCACTTCATCTTGAGCAGCGCTGCTTTGGCCTGCATTCTTTGCCAGCATTCTTCTCCCCCCTTGAGGTTCTTCACAATCGAATCTGACACTACTACGGATGTTTTTGTTTTCATCGCTTCCCTTTGCTCTCTCTTTTCCTTCTACACCGGAGAAGACTGACGAATCATCCGAGTTCAAGCCAACCAAGTGCAAAGGATCGGAGTGATTGTCTGGTACATCATTTGCTGTCGTGAGCGGAGTCCAAATATGACCCGTAGTGTTGGCTGGCGATTTCATCGGGCTACTAGTATTGATGGAAGGCAAGGCAGAAGTCCCTATTCCCCAGAATAGTAGGTTTCCGTAGTATTGTGTCTATTGGCAAGGATCCTCGGCAAGAATACTTGTTTGATTGTGTTGGTGCGTCGTTTCTCATTTCTCAGTAGAGGACTTTAATCTATCTGATTATACATCTGTTAATATAACTAATACTATTGCGTCGGTTGGGATTTGTTGCTAATAAAATAGTATACATTGTGAGCGAGGCGAGCTGGCGTTACAGCCGTCATCGTCACAAACACGTCTCCGTCATCCAGCAACGACGGTACGTAGCCACCAAAGAAACCAAAACGCACTTCCCACGTTTTTACGAGTACTCGCATTGTACAACTGATCGCTGAAACAGCGTCGACTCGACAAGGGCGAGAGCAGCTTGGGCTTACTACATGCATGTGCAACACATTCAATTCGACACGTACTACTAACGTGTTCGTAGACCACCCCACCATTCCTGCACCCTCTACTCCAAAAAATCTCATTACTCGAGAGATGATCCCACACCAGTCACACAATCAATTTTGAAAACTCGAATCAACAGGGCAAATATACATGAAGTGGAGATGTTGGCATTTTACAATTTCACTCGGGGCCTAAAATGGCAATCTACCGATAGATCAGTACACACGTAAGTTCTACCCACCATAAGTCTATGCTGAACCGTTAGTAACTTCCAAGGTCTTTCCCTGCATTCTCGCCTGCTACAGCTGTCACAGCCCGTCGCAAAATGGGCATGGAGAGCGGCATACCGCGTTCTCTAGCAAGGGCTCGAGCAAGTACAATAGAGTTCTTGATTTGACGACCATTGATCAAGTAATCGGAAGATAGTGCCTCGTAGTCTGTCGAAGTGAAGTCATCTCGATACCTGGCAGCCTTTCTGGGATTTCCTGCAATGGAATCGGGGGTTTGCCCGGTTCTTGGATCAACAGGAGTGACCGGGACAAGTCCAACAAGGTTCCTCCACACCTTGGCGCGTCCTTCTTGGTCCAGGGGAGGATATCCAAGCATGACCGTGATTCGAGAGGCAATAGCAGCATCGATACTACTAGCGGCTCGGTTTGAGGACAGAAACAGACATCCAGAATAATACTCCAACAATCGCAACATGACACAAACGAGTGCATTGCGTTGAATTTCTGTCGAACTTCTGGCTTCCAGGAAGATATCGGCTTCGTCAATCAATACCAGGGCATCCCAGGTCTGACACAACTCCAGCACTGCACCAAGAGTTTTCTCAACCTCGCCCGCGGTAATTCCCAAATCCCCCGCTGTCACAACATACAACGGCTTTTTGAGCAATTCTGCAATGGCCTCTGCGGTCAGAGTCTTTCCACAACCAGGTGGGCCGTTCAACAAAAAGATGGAAGCCGCGCCCTTGTTGGCGACAACATCAAGACCCATGTCAGCATCATCGTCCTCGTCCTCGTCATCGTCTCCTCCTCCTGCATTTCTGGCTACAGCACGAATGAGTTCTTTCTTGTCTTCCGCCAACACAAGCTGCTCGAAAGCTTGTTCTTGAAAGTGGATGTATCCACAACTTCCAGAGCTGCCTACGCCACCCAATGCTGCACGCTGGACTCCCAACTTCACAGTCGATGCGCGTCTTGGACTCTCGGTAGCTGCGTTGGGTGAAGCTGCTTTAACAGAAATAGGCTTGGGAAGTGTCAATAGTAGCTTCCCCCAAACACGGCTCGTGAATGAGAATCCAACCAAACATGGCCACGACTGCCAGAGCTGATGACGGTCAGATTTGTCATCATCCCCTTGAAAGAATGCAGTCTTATACTGGGGTGGAGAACCATCAAATCCAGGCAAGATGGCCGTTCGAAAAGGGACTGCAATTCCCGTCCGCTTGTTTTGTTCGAATAGTTTGATAGCCTCTTTCACTGTGTCCGACATACCATCTGCGGTTCCTCGCACAGGAAGGTGATTTTCCACAATCCCTCGTTTTATATCCACCATGACACGGCCTCCTTTGGAAAGAGGTCGGACAGCGTTATTGCTCCAACCGCCACCGATGATGGGATAGAAACTATTGGGTTGGTACTCGAGGTAGTGGTTCTTTACGGCAACGGAAGCATAGAATTCCCCACGGGCTTGCATGCGTGACAATAACTCCTCATCGGCAGGGTTGATATTAGGCAAAAGCTTTCGATGAGTCAAGTCTTTGATAGGCACATTCCTTGTAGTGTCATGGAATTCAGGGTACACTTCGGAAGCTGCCACAAACACTAACTCAGTGCCCACAGAAACCAGGAACTCGACCACCAGGATGAATCGCCTCTTGACCTTATTGGTGGCCTTATTGAGCTCTTCAGCATACCACGACTGAACGCAAGAGCATCCCATAGCCACCCCCTCCATACCATCAGGAAAACACACCAACTTCGACCCCGGGGTGAACAGTTCACCCAATCCAGGATAGAAACTGACGGATTGGGTCTCTGCAATTTCTTGTCTTGCCTTGGCCAAAGAAGGTGTCAAATTTTCAAGAGCTTGTAGGAATTCGTCAAGTCCCTCCACTCTGATCTGAGGAATGAGGTATGGATTTTGCTCATTTCCTGAGGGTCTGGAATGGCGAACGGCATCGGATGATTTCGCAACACGTTGAAGGATCATTTCCGAAGCCTTTTGGTACATACCACAATTGGAGAGCAGCTCCATGAAGCGAGCCTTGCCCAACTCGTCTTCTTCCATGGAGCCGCCACCAGGGGGAGGCACTGTGACATCCCCGTCAAGCGTGGGGAGGCGAGGAGCCGAGGACGGGGAAACGCGATGCCACAACAATTGATTGAGGTTTTCACATTCTCGCTGCAAGCAACGGAGAACACCCAATTTAATGAGGCATCGTTCTAGTTTGACTGGTTCCTTTTTTGCAAATGTGTAGTCTGTAAGCCGATAGGCACAAGGAGGCAAGGGTATCAAAATGTCTGTTGCTTCGTTTCCATGAGCATCTGGTACCAACAATGCTTGATCCTTGGCTAGGTCAAACAAAAAAGCATCAAGGGATTCGTCGTACTCAAAGAGTTTACCGGGTGGACATTGAGGTGTCTCCTTTTTCTTCAGAGCAGGTGCAGTTGCTGAGGGGCCAACCGCAGCTGCTGCAGCAGCTGCCTGGCGCTTTTGAAGAGAAGCCAAGAAGTTTGGCTTGGGAGCAGTTGGAGCAGCATCGTCTCCTCCTTCGGCGTTGCGGGCCTGGATTTGAGCAAAGAGATCTGCAGGGCCTGGCATGGTGTCGTTTGGTGATACCCTCGAAGAAAAAAATCCAATCAATGGGAAATGACTTGATGCTGGAGCCCAAAGATATTATTATTGTGATGAGTCACGTCACCATCACGTGGACGACTAATGTGACTCAACCAAAAGCGACTTGACGATGTTGTTTTTTATGAGTTGGTCGTGCAATCCCTGATTTGAATGTGTGGCTGGTATGGGATAGTCTGTTTTCAGTTTCGTTTAGTATGGGAGGGACTGGAATTGCTGGAAAGTGGTCATAGTCTGGGAGGTTACATACTCGTGTTACACCCAGTAATGTTAATCTATAGCTTGCTTTTTTTCACTTGTCTAAAAGTTACCACTCGACATTTATCAATCATATTTTCACAGCCAGCTAAATATAATTCTTTCTCCTTGATTTCCGGGTAGGGGGTATACAACTTGGGACGCCTAGTGATAGTACCACGCTTGGTCCAAACCAAGAAAGAAATTGTTGGTCTCTGCCTTCTTGAGTGCTTGCTCAGGGATGGAACTGCGAGCCCCCTCATCAGATTGGAATTTCTGTCCCATTATCTTATTTTGTTCCAGCATCCACTCTAGAAGCTCTTTGGATGATTTGACGTTATGCCGTTCCACGACCCCCGCCAAAAACAAATCATTTCGCAAGTTGTCTACGTTCAAATGAGGACGGCGGCATTTTTGACTGGGCTTGAACATTTCAGCGTAGGTCATCATGAGTTCTGAAGATGCTTCGTTGATTGCAAGAAGTACAGCAGGATCTGCCTCATCGGGAAGATCAATCATGTTGGCGGGTTGAGCCTTGTTGATTTCCTTGAAAATCTCTTTGGCGAAAGCATTGCTGTCACTGTTTCCATCTTCTGGTTGCGGGTACACCTCGACAAGGATACGACTGAAATCAAACTCCTCTGCAAGAGATTTATTCTCCAGAAGCAGCTTGAGCATTCCCACACGGTGTTGGCCATCCAAAATGAACAACTTGCCTTCCGATGTCTGACATTCGGAGCTTGGCAGATTAGAGCTGAATGTTCGATCAAGCTAGTGTAGACCTATGAATACTCATACGCACCTCAAATACTCCAATTATACCAGGCAATCCAGTATGCAAGGACTTTTTCTTGTCATTTGCCATGACTTTGGCACGATCATGCCTGTAGCTTCGCTGCATTTCCCAGACTGGAATTGTGCAAAGCTTCTCAGCTGACGCGACATGAATCCGTTTGTGTCCCAAGTCACAGAGTACATCGCCGAGGATAGGATGGCTTTCCAAAGGACTGACAGCTTCAGGTGTTGACGTTTTCTCTTGTGCTTTCTCGGTGGTTTTGGCACGTTGGGCTGCTTCGGTTTCTTGCTCGGTTTCTTTCTTGAGGTTTGCCTTCCACTGTTCAAAAGCAATTTGACGACGTTGCACTGCCAAATCATTCTCAATGCGCTTCATGGCAGCTTTTTCCATCTCTGCCATTAGTTGCTCTTTTTCTTTCTCAAAGATCGCACTCATTCGTGTGGCTTCACTGGCTTTTGCTTTGGCAACAAGTTCGTCAATAGAAGGAGGTGCAACTTTGGGAGGCTCCACGACCTTTTTAGTATCAGGAGCAGGTTCTTGGGTGACTCCACCAAACGTTCCAAGCAACTTCTTTCGTTCGTCTTCGGGTAGAGTCGAAGTCAACGTTTCAGCTGCTTTGAGACGAATACTGTTGAGCATGGCCTCGGCCGTACCAAAAAGATTGTTGGAGGCATGGATTGCTGCCGTCGTTGAAATGCCACGGATTGATCGAGTCATCAAGTCTGTGGGATGAATGAGCTGAATGCTGCTGAGTTTGTACACAGCCCGAAAATTTGTGGTGGACATGGCCATTGCAGACTTGATTGGTGGAAGGTGGCAGGTGGCAGGTGGCAGGTGGCAGGTGAGGGAGGTTGCAATAAAATCTGAATGAGTGTCGTGAGAAGGAGTGTGACGAACTTTTGCCCAATGCCATTCGTGTCTTCAGAATCTACAGTAGATAGTTAGTACAACGAATATATTAGTACGTTCATGTTGTATATATTGTATATATGACAACACATGCCTGTGTCATTGGATGAAGCGCACAAGAAGCACGAGACAACAGTAACTCGTAGCGAGACCCCCCCAGCCAGTGGCATTGTTGCACTATTACCTCCTTTGTGCAATTTATGGTTACAAGACAAAAGCTCCACCCACCCCAACAAGAAAGGAACAAGGCTGGATTTTTACAGCTGAAAATTTCTGTGTATCATCCTCACCACTCCAGCAAAATGGCACATTTTTCTAGTAAGATGGCAATGGTCTTTGTTCTTGCTCTTTGTGTTGTTGTCCTGTGGATTCAAAAGATGGGACTAGTGTTTCAACAAGGAGAGCATGAACAAGAGTGTGGTCAATTCCCCTTGATATCACAATCACCACAAAGCCAGACAAGACAAAACACTAGTACTACTACTACTACTACTAGTATGGACTGGACAAAGAACCAGCACGATGTTTCTCTGTTTGACAGTGTCAATAGAGCAGATTTACCTCGTATCCTTGCTATATATTTCCCTCAATTCCATCCAGATCCTATCAATGACAAAAACTGGGGAGAAAATTTCACAGATTGGACCAGCTTGCAAGCTGCCCCTGCCACCTTTACCACTGCCTCATCCAATTGATCACATTTACTATGATTTGCGTGACTATAATGTTCGACAACGGCAAGGACAGCAAGCCCGTGACTATGGTATTGATGGGTTTGTCATCCATCACTACTGGTTCTATGATCCTCAGCATCCTGGGCCCAATTTGCATGCACCGCTTATGCGTCTATTGGAAGATGGGGAACCCTCTGTTCCATTTCTTTTCAATTGGTGTGAATCATCCTGGTCTTCAGTTTGGACAGGCAAAGCACAAGGGCAGCAAAAACAAGGCAGCGCTAATAACCCTGTTGTTCTGCAAAAACAATTTTGGAATCCATCTGATGACAAAATAAAAGAACACTATCAATGGTTACGCCAATTTTGGATTCATGAGCGCTATATTCGAATTGGAGGTCATCCTGTGTTGATGATCTATCAATGGTTTCCAGAGTCTGTCCCCATCCTCAAGCGCCTGCGGGCTTTGGCTACAGAGGATCCTGCTGTTGGTGGTCTCACCATTTGGATGAGTCGATCTGCAACTCACCCTGACTTGTATGATATCTCTTCATTGCCAGATGACATGCAGCGGGTTTGGAAACGAAAGTCACAACAGAGTGAGTTGCTGTATCCGCAAAAAGATGCTGGTGGACCACTGTGGAATGAAAGTGTGGCATATCCATACCCACATGCCTGGGTTAGCAAAGCAATGCAGATTCCAGGTTGGTGCCAAAATCCCAGCATTGCAGCTCAGCGACCCATATTTGCCTCTTTGGAGATTCCAGGTATTGTCACAGCATTTGACAATACACCACGCCGTGCAGCTGACACGGCGCTGTTGTACAATATTGAGAAGGATCCAGCCCAAGCTGTTAAAAGATTCCGTGATTCTATATTTGCTGCAGTGTACTATGAAACATGCTGTCGTCGCTTGACTGTTTACAAGCCACCAGCAGATAGGTATGTTGGTTGACAAGCTGGCCAAGGATGAATCACCCTGTATAATCACTCACTTGCTGCTTGTCGTCCACCAGTCGTTTCATCCTAGTCAATGCATGGAATGAATGGGCAGAAGGAATGACCTTGGAACCTAGCACAACATATGGCTATGGGTTTTTGGAGGCTGTGCGCGATGTGAAGGCAGAAATACTGAAACGAGGGTGTGAATTCTCTGATAGACAAACAAATTCAGCCAGTGGTTGATTAAGAAGTGTTTCTTTTGAGCTCATCGTTTCCACTCCCGAACTTCTGAGCCGAATCTCGTCAAGGTACTATCTCGTCACCAGACATTTCAGATGATCTCTTCTTCTCTATGGGGGATTCTCGGGCCAAGGAAGATGGATGAAGATTCAAGAGTAAGATGAAATGGAATCGCCACCCACTAGAGGATTTTTGAAGTATGCTATTGGAGTTTGGAAGCCGCCACAGTTTGATCAATTTAACATAGTTGAGAAGGACTGCCAAGTTCTATAGTCGTTGATTCACGGGGCACGAAGGATTGATCCACTTTGGTTTGTTCCGTGTTGCCTTGGCAGCTGCGGGCTGGAATGACAACTAGTGATACTAGCATTACTTCTCTAGTGACCCTCTCCTCCACTTTTGCAGATAACGGCGTAAGTTCCCGTAGCCACCAACACGTTTCCAATCCAACCTTCCAATCCTGGCAAAGCGCCGACTCCGAGGAAAAAGGCAATGAATACAGCCAGGACGGGCTCCAACAGAGCAACACACGACATTACCAGGTTGTCGAAAAATTGCATGGAATACACATACCCCATCCTTCCGACGCCACTACATATAACCACAATTGCGATTTCTAGAGGAAGCCTGTCCGGCTGGGGAGCCAAAAAGCCCCAAAGACCATGTACAGGGTTCATATCCATGGTCACAACTTCACCCATGACATAGACCTGGAATAGCCAGATCATCACACTCCCTACGAGCATGGTAGAAAACATGAAAATCCCCATAGGCATGTGTTGACGGGTAGCCTTGGCAAAAACCAAAAATCCTACTCCAGAGAGTGCTGACAATATGGCAAGAAAGTCTCCCCAAATGCTGCTGGATCCATTTTCGCCTGCTGCTGAGTCATGGGAACAAAGAATAGCACCTCCAAATGCAACCAAAGCTCCTCCCCCTTCCAACAACGAGATATGTTCACCCACAAAGAGTTTCCCAATTAGCATGATCAATGCCATACTGTTACTTAGAATCACGGAATTCCCCACCGATGTATAGTCCAGGGATAAAGCGAAGAACAACACCATAAAATTGTACGAGGCAGCACTGAATAGAAAGGTGGTCCACTGAGGAATAGTCAGTTGCGGGAAGCCTGTCTTGGATATCTGAGACACGGCAAATGGGAAAAGGAATATTCCAGTACCCAACATGCGCCATGTCGCTTTCATGTTGGATGTTGCATTGAGTTGCATATCCAGCAATGGACCAACGGCCGAAAGTGAGACTGCAGCGACAAAAAGAAGAACATATGCTGCAAGAGGAGGTCGGACTACTTCATCCACCATTTTCTTGCTTTCGTCAGAAACTTCCCACATGTCTTCACTTGTACTGACGTCTTTGCCTTCTTGTTGGTCTTCAACAGCAGCTGAAGCTACCATGTGTGGAAGCATATTTGCCAACTCCACCACATCACTGGGGAGCAATGATAAACTACGAGCTAGACCCATTTCAAGAAATGGCGCTTCCTCCTCTGCGGTGACTTCTTGCAGTTCTTCCATGACTACTTCTGCAATGTTGTGCACTTCTTCAATTAGTTCACCGAGAAGAGTATCTTCGCCGACAAGAACATCCTCATCTTCTTCTGGAGGGATGAAAGGAGATTTCTCTGGGATCGATCCAAGCTTCGAGAAATAGGTGTCACCTCCATCGTCATCATCGTCGTCGTCCTCGTCCTGGTGACTTGAGCTTGGGTCCTTATAGCTGACATATCCACTTGCAGACTCCTCTCCATCATCGTCATCATCATCGCCATCTTGTCCAAATGCCGTAAAATCGTCCTCGTCTGGAAACGGAGCCAAAAGAACGGCAACAGCATCCAAGAAACTTTGGTCGCCCAGGCTGGGTGTGTGACGATGACGGGAAGGGTTTTGTGGTGTCGGAGTTGCACCATGAGAGACGGCACCGTCAGCCTGACGGTCTAGAAGGGATGTACTCTCATCCGATGATGGTGTATTGGTGGCTCTGTCTGGATTCATCCTTGTGATTGTTGTTCTGTTCAAGGTTTCCTTTCAAGTGGAGAGCGTTATTAATTGACGGTCATAGATGAGAAGATGATGAGGAGTTCGGAGAAGAAGAATTCGTTTTTAACTGTAAATCAATTGTGTCACGGGTACAGTACAACAACATGGTACATCATCTCGTACGTGAAAATTGTACTACGTCTACGGAACTCTAAATGAGGGGACTTTCTGTTCGGGGGAAGTTGTTGTGTCACAATGGCTAACGTTAGTAGTTACGATTTCAATGCAAATCACTGTATTGTTCTTTCGCAACAACAGAATCATCGCAAGTTTGTCGTTACCTGACAGACTGATGATGTTGTGGTGCTTCTTCTCTCAGGAAATAATGCCTAAAAAATTTCCCACGCTACGAGTAGTACTCCTGTACTAATGTCACAATAAGGAGGTCGAAGATTATCTTGCGAAAGTATAGCGCAGATGATGAACTATGCTCCAAAGATCCATTCTAGGTGAGCTGACAAGTTGAGAGGCTCACCAAGGCCTAGGTGCTCGGGGTGAACACCTGTAGGCGAACGACCTAGTGGCCCCTATCTGTCGAAGGCCTACGACAAGGCCGACATCTTCGTGGTCCCACCACGAGCCGTGGGCCACTTACATCGAACCACAAGCATCACTGACCCACCCAGGAACACTGTTTTTTTGAAAGTGGGATCCAAACAATTGTTGAGTTGGGCAAACCGCACCAGGTGTTTTTGGTGCATTTCCGCCACTACTGGATCAGGAGCAGCCACGAGAGTACCCCAAAAAGGAGCAGTATGAATGTGGGAAACACAAATTGATTCATGAAAGCCATGACGAGCTCACCTGACCAACTTCCCCAAATGTTAATACGGTGACGCTGACTGGTGTTCTTACACTAACCGCGATCCAATGCCTTTTAATGGCGCGGTGGTGTTTCATTGCTGTCAACATTGTACAAATAGCTACTAGTACAGTTGATGTACAGTAGAATCGATGTTAGCGTGTTGCCGTAACCAACATCAACTCGCGAAGGAGCATTGTAGCGTATGACCCCTTAGGCAGTTGGAACGTGAAGCGCACGGAATCGTCCGACAGCCTGTCATGTTTGACATTCTTCGGTTGGACGATTAGTCTCCGATAGCCACCCTTTGCTGTTGATTCCTCAGGGGCATTCTTGTCAAAAACAACACCATCTTGATTCATCACATCTTCGTACACTTGCCGAACGTCATTCTCTGGATATTGAATGGAATGTCCTGGGAGAGGCAGTACAATCTGAGAAAGTTGAATTGTACCATCGTCAGACTTGACGACTTCAATGGGACCATCATCGTTTGCCTGGTAAAGATCACCGATGACCACCTTGGCGCCATACTTCATTATCCTGGCAGAGGCGCAACGATTCCAAACATACGATTGGTAGGCATTGATCCAAAAAGTCCGCATACTATGTGACAGACATCGCATTGCTTCCAGAGGATTGTCTTTTCCAAAGCGAGTAAGACCTTTCAACACCGTTCGTTCCCGGGCCATTATATCAGCTCCTTGAAACGCCTTGAGAGCAGCCGCTGCATCTCCGCCTGTTTCTTTCCACACCTGCCTGACTTGTTTCGCAATTTGACTCTCTCGCGAAGCCCCTTCTTCTCGTCCTGTCATCAACAAGTCTATTGCCTTCCCGAAGTCGTTTTGAATCATAGCACGGCCAATATCAAAGGCTCGCACACCTATATCTTCAAAACTTCCAGCGGACCCAACCCTTTGCTCACCATAGAAATTAATGAACCCGTGACTGCGTAGTCGTTCCACCATAGCTGACAAGTGAGATTCCTCACAGGGAACAAGCCTTTCTCCAGCTGGTGCGTCTACCCTTTCATCCACAGAAATACGCTGGACCCCTCGCACGATGATACTGAATTGGTTGCCCTCGAGGTCTCCCTTACTCAAAACCCAGTTGACTTGGTAGCAATTTCCCAGTTCTATTCCGTATTTATTCAATTGAGAATTTGCAGCCAATATTCTCTTCACAGAGTTGTTGCGAAAAGTACAAAATTGGTAAGTTACAGCTTGCAAATCCTTGATGCCTGCCACTCCAATGTCCGTTGGCCGGCAGCGCAATGTGTGAGCCACTTTTTGTAGTGCTGTTAGGTGCTCTTTTTGACGTTTCTTGAGCACCACAAGACAATTGGGGTTTTGTGAAGCGGTGTTGTTGTTGCTATTGTCTTGTCCTCTTTTCCGCTTGCGACCTGCTTGTTGGACCATCCGCTTTTGCCAGGATACTCGGAGAGCGGATGTTGTATTATCTGTGGATGCATTGGATGCGTTGTCCTTGTACGGGACTGTATCTGTTGCAAAGAACTTACATCGTTCGGCAATGAGACGATGAATCGACCTACGTTCATCTTTGGAGATGGCTGGCTTCAGTGGAAGAAGGAGGGATTGTACAACGGGTTGGGTATTTCTCGCCGTCGAGTTGTCATTGGGATCCTGAAAGCCCCGTTTCTGGAAGTGAAGCAACTGAGCCATATCCAGTTCAGGATGCAACAGCATCGGGACCAACCCATCGTATCTTGTGTCTACGTCAACCATCACCCAATGATCTACGCCATCCTTTGGCGCACTTTTCGATGTCAAAAGAGGGTATCTGTCTTTGAGTCCACCATGCAGCATCCTTCGTAGGTCCTTGAGGGCGGAGGTATCAGTTGATTCCAACGGAGGAATCCAAACCAACGCATGGGAACTTTCCTCTTCTGATTTCTCTGAAAGCTTAGTAATCCGCTCTTTGGCTTGAGATTCAAGTTTGTCAAGGGCCGCCAAGAGTGCCGACGGCTCAAATTCCTTTGGACCATAAGTTGTGTCTACCCTGGCAAGCACTTCTTGCAACGTGAGCTCTCCATGATTCTTGTCTTCAGCGGAGGTTTTATCAGTGGGGTTGGTTTCAGTCGCATCTGGAGCGTTGTCTGTGGTGAAAGTCTCCTCAAAATGTTGCTTTGGCAATTGGTCGTTCGGGAGAATTTCGGCAATTCGCAGGCGCTCTCGTTCCGCATCAGTAAGACCTGGAATTTTGCGACAATTTGTGAATACTTCTCGGACGCAAAAGTCCTCTGGGGTTGTCTTTAGAGTTCCAACTATCTCCCAGGAAAGGAATGAGCCGGAGCAACCTTGTTGTGAGAGATACTGAGATGGGAAGGGGTGGGGCGGTGGCTGCAAAAATACATCTTCTATGCCAATGGTAGAAAAATGTCTCGACAGAATCTTTTCAGCGTGTGTCAGCCGAAGTTCTGAATCACAAGAAGCCTCCATGGCAGATGTGCAGAACGCCGTTCAAGATATTGGGAGTGCCAAACAACAGGATTGTGTGAAAATTGTGATCCTCGCAGCCAGGATTCCAGTGGCACGAAGTTATCGAGTAATCGACGTACGGACGCGCTAAAGGACTCGGATGAGTCCAACACACGAGAAGAGTGTCATGTAACCCTGATCAAAGAATGAAACTGATAACAACGAGAGGGACTATATTCTACATTGCTGGTACAGAACAGGTATATCAGTGGTTTGTAGGAGGCGTGTTGGGAGATACAAGGAAACATCTTGATTTCATGATTAAAAGTACTTTTGACCAAAATGCTCATCGTCAAAACTGACTGCCGCACATTTGCAGAAGAAACGCTGGCTCCACAAAACATCATGTGCTTCGCAAGGTCGTCTTCCTCTTGCAAGCAAACGCACCATTTCTCTCGTTTTAGGTCCACAAACGTCTTCGTCGTACGGTGCAAGGCGTCTGTTTGGTGCCAGTACCAAGGCTGTACCAGCCACTTTCACGCGCTCCATTCGCTCATCGTGCTCAAAATCCAAGATACTGTCACCATTCGTACTATCAAATGAATACATGTTCAATTCTCGAGGACCTGACATGTCTTGAGGTTGGATATCCCTGACAAATGTGCTCTTGGTTCGCGAGGAATAAGATCCAGTATCAGATGAAGTCGTGGAAGACGTAGCATCGCTTCTCGCAGTCGAATCATCTTCGGCAGACTCCATTGACCTGGCAATGGAGTTCAGAGGAGCCTCAAGGAATTTGGACACATCAGACTTGCATGTACCCATAGGTTCACCGTGAAGCTTATTCTTGTCAATAGAAGAAGCTTCTACTGATCCATTCATCCTTCGATCCAGGTCATCACCTCCGTTGGCGGAACAGGCATCCATACTTGGAGCACCTTCAGATATCAAGGCCTGCAAGACCTCATCAGTGTCTTCTCTGGTATCTGTCGCGCAACCGAGCGACTCAGTTGAAATTGGGAGACGCCCCTCCAAATCATATTTGTCGTACCCCGCGAAGTCACGATGCGAGTGACTCTCGCTTTTCTCTTCCGCTGAGCTGTATCTATCGAGGAACATGGTTTGCTCAAGGGGGGGGATAGCAGGACTACTCAACACAATTGCGGGATTCACTGGTGGTATTTGGACGGTGTGCGTCACCTTCTGTACGGACGAGGGCCGTTCCATACATAGACAGGTAGCCATGCCTCCCATCGGCACGACCGCCTCCTTGGGCTCTTCCAGCTTCTGACGAAGAAGGGCATTTTCAAAACTGGCCTCTTCAAAGGTATCGGCCAATAATGAATTCCGACTTTCACCCAAAGGATGATCTGACGTACCAGTCGATTTGATGGCATTATGGAGAGAGTTTTCTTGTAGGATACTGATTTGCCGGTACTGATCCAGGTTCACTCTCACTGGTTTCCTTGGCTGCAACACATTGATAAGAGGTCCTTCTTCAGAGACAATGCTTTCAGTTTCATCAATGCCTGAGTCAATGCTCAACAGTGGAACATCAATACCATTGCTCTCTCTTGAAGTCGCTTCTTGAATTCCAGGCGACTCCTTCGCCTCCTCGTAGTGCGTCTCCTCCTTCTCGGAATCTTCATGATCCGGAGACTCTTCGTCGAGGGTATCCACTTGATTGGGAATGGTTTGTTCGTCTGAGGGATCCGAATTACATCGAGAACCAATGGAGCTACATTCATCTCTCGCTTCGACCTCTTTCTCTGCGTCTGATGAATCATTCTCCGAATGCAAATGACTGAACGAGAAGTCGGAGTCAATCGAAATGTTACACGAAGGATCTTCCACAATCGAAGGAGTAGGAGATTGAATACGAGGAAGTGATCGAGTATCTGACACCCCGGGTGCCTTGGAATTCTCATTTTCTGGCTGTACATTGCCTTCTGGTGGCTTCCCTGCTACCTTGTCAGACTCATCCGCTATGATTTCGCCAGCAAGTGCTTCGATTTCCTTTGGATTGTAAAAGCTCCATTTGGACTTCTTCATTTCCAGAGGTTGTTCACTAGGAGTCACATTCCTAAATATTCCGTCATGCACATTCCTCGATTCTTCACGGTGGGATGCTGGTTGGAGTGCAAGTCGGGGCGCGAGTATAGGACAAGATGTGGTTTTGCTGGTAGTGCGTAGAATGGACGAGTTCTCAGGGATTTCCATCGCGTGCATCGTGTCTGCGATACTCCCCTCGGTGGATACAGAGCCATCAAGACTGGAAAGGGTGGTGTTGATGGGTATCATCATAACTTCTTTGGATGGCATTGAATCGAATTGGGAATTGATCTGTCTCCGAAATGGTATTTTAGGGCTCCCTGCCTTGCGATAGATCATAGCAGATCTCATTCTTTTCTCTGATGTCATGATACTAACCGAGGACGCCAGAGCAAATCTTCTGAATGGTGAATCGTCCTTTTCTTTGGCCTGAGGTACAACATTGCGTTTTGATTCCAACGAAGTCGAGTTGGTGGCCGTGGACATTGTGTCACAGGGTTGAAGTTCATGAATCGACTTCAAGAGCTTGAACCTAGAGATTTCAACTGCTAGGCTAGTTTCTGGCATGAATGGCGCTGAACCATCACCCGACAACCCTGCGTCCAAATCTTGTGCTTCCGTGACAGACTCTTTGGTCTCCGAACCGTGACAATCTCCATCAATGCTAGGAAGGGATAGCACATCAGTGTTGCACTCCTCGTCTGACGGAAGATCATGGCAAGCGTTGGATTTCTCTGGGTGAAACGAATGCACTGACTCAGCCATCGAGACTCTGTACTGTGGTCTTGTTGCACCAGACTTGCGTGACGAGGGAATGTCAATACTTGCTGTTGAATCCTGTCTTGATATAATTGTGTCAATTTCCGTATGATTATATTTCCCCACATCCTTTTCATTTCGGGCTCTTTGCAGTTGCCGCTGCAGTCTCTTTGTGTTAATTCCCCTAGGAGACGATGAGGTACCCTTCTTCTCTGAGTCTTCCCACTCCCTCTCCTTGAGACGACAGTGAATAGGGTTTTCAAGGCTACTATCACCTATAAAACCCCAAGATTTCGTTCTTGGGATGGAAGGCTGATCAGCAGATTCATCACCCAATTCGATTTCACGTTTCAGGGTCCTTTGCTGGTTTTCTCGATGACGGACTAGAGGAGAAAAGTTGATACGGTCAAAATCTCGTACGTTTTTCTTCGACCCCACTTGCATCGGCAGCGATTTGGTTTGTTGCCGCTGGTATGTTGATCTAGTGTGGTTTGTCGAGTACCCATCGAATTTCCCTTGTTTTGAATCCGGTGAAATTGCCCCCCCTCTACCTCGAGACGGTTGCATGGGTATATCTTCGTCAAATCCCAAATCATCCGTGAGACACCGCCTCTCATCAAAGGGAGTTTCTTCTTCACAGTAGTGATTGCTTTGTCGTTCCTCGATGGGAAAAACCCTTGGCCTTGGCATCATTTCCGAACAACCCTCGAGCATGGCAACATGCTTTGCCTCGCGTTCACGGGCCAAGGCAACCAACGTAACTCTCCTTCGACTCTTCATTCCCGAGAATGGCCTTGATGCTATTTCTTCAGACATTGTGATGGATGTGTAGATCACAGTTACCGTAGCATTGCGAGGCCTTCGTTGTTGGCAATTCCAAGAGGCACCTCAGTGTTGATGATGGGTCCGCCTTGCTTGGAATTAGGGACGGATGGTGTCGTTTGGCGGTGTCGCAACTTAAGAAGTTTCCTCGTTGGCGACTGGGTGGCATATATAATTTTCGCCGCTATGTTCTGTTTAGAACGCTCAACGGTACCTATCCACGGTACCTATATCGGAAACAGTGGAGATCAGTACGTACTCTATTATGTGAAATTTTACTAACGTTAGTACACACTAACACTATTATACATCATTGTAAAAGTTCAATATTTCTTGTGGTATGTTGTGGAAAGTAATAACCTTCCCAGAATCGGCGCCCTTGCACGTCTGCAACCCCTGTTGCCATTGGTAGTTAACATCGACCAACGACAAAGATCCTGAATTGTGGCTCAGAGTAGTAGTAATTGGAGCCAACCTCCGGTGCGGCCAATCATGCCAAATTGCGTTCCAGTCTTGCATTGTCGCGATCACATTCAGCCGAGCCAATCCACCATTCACCTAAATCGTCATAAACCCTTGGAGGCTCTGACGGGTTGTGTAGCTTTTCACAAAGTTGACACATAGCCTGTCCATGGTTGTTTTGTGGGGTCCCAGAGAAGGTATGTCTAACCTGATAGTATTCTTGCCACCAAAAGTATGAAAGGTATTGTTCGTCGTCTTGATCCAATTCGAGAAGATAGTTAGCCAGGTCTTTGGGTGATGCAAAATCAAATATGTTGATTTGGGAGTGTGGAGGAGCAAGTTTCGAGTAGTTGGCTTGACCCAATGTGACTACAACTGACGACTCCATGCGATGAAAGAACTTTTCCGTCGCATAGTCGTTGCAAAAAGAATTCTCAAATGACAAGTAGAACTTGAATTCCTCCTGAACTTGCTTGGTACAACTGTCGAGCTGTTTGATCGTGTAGCCCATGTCACATTTGGGACCTTCGCCACAATGGCCTCCAAAAATTTCCACGGGTATGTATCGACTGAGCTCTCGAACATACTCTTCTCGGTGAGAGCGGGGATGACATTTTTTTACGATCCAGGCTACTTTTTTGGGACGTTTAGCGAGGGCTGTAAAAGCTGGGTCTTCTTGCATCCTCTTCTGAACCCCGTCTATTCTGAACGGAACCCACGTCTCTGGAGGAGGTTCGGCGTACGGCCTTGGTGAAGAAATCGGTAAAAAGTCGAACGACGCCGAAGGCTTGCGTGCAAACCAGCCATAGGGACGTGGAAAATCAGAGTTCCATTTGTAAGTCATGGTCCAGTTGAAAAATCCATTCAATTGGTCAAAGTGGATAATATCATAGTATGGTGCTTCCATGATCATGAAAACGAACCGGTGGTGAGGTTTTCGCCAAGATTCAATGGAAGGCCTCAGGTTCTGGATATCAAAACCATCGGGTTGCTGGATCGATACAAGAAATGCGTCATATGTGGCGTATAAAGAATTGTTCTCTGGTATGTCAACGATTGAGGTAGTGGTACAATTGTACACGGGACAGTCGTATTCCAGGAACGGTTGTTGCCCCCTCCCGAACTCGAAGTCTTCAATACCCCAATACGCGTTGTAATACAGAATATGCTTTGTTGTGACAGGAACCGGGAGGATTGGTTGATGTTCCTTCAGCGACATGGTGGTCAAAGTAGCAGCCAATGGGGCGCTCTTCAAAACAACAATGACTCCGCGAAACAGAAGCACCAGGAGAAAGACTAGCCCACACCTTCGGTGCTTGCCGTGGATCGGGAAGATCCCACCACCTAGAGCCAGACCTTCTTGTTCATTGGTAGTAGCACTGTGCCAAAGCAATTGAAATGGTCTTCGTAGGTAGGCCTTGCTTTGACTAAGTGTTTGTCTTACAGCCATTGCAACACAACACAACCCCTTTGCGAAGTTGTGTTGCCAGGGGCGGGGAGGGCTCTGGCGGCTCGTTGTGGTGGTGATGAGACAGAATCAGGACCACGCGTGTCACAAGAAGCTATCAGTACCTGTACTTTAAGTGGCACAAGTCGTAGCGACAAAATAATGATCTAGCGTGGTCCGTGAGTACTCGTACCTGCTGTACAGTGGTACGTACGAACGGGTAGTGCCGGTAAAAGTTTTGCAGCAATTATTATTTGGTCTCTCACCAACAGTAAATTTTCTAAGCAATATTGTCACCATACCTAAGAATATAATAACTGACGATGTCCTCCCACCGGTAGTAGTACTAACGTTGGTACAACAGTACTAGTAGTACAAGAGAGTAAAGATTGGCATTGGGCTGATTTTCCTACTAGTAGTTCATTCCAGTCATGCTAGGTGACGATAATTTTGACGTGCGCATGGTGGTGACGGTAGCGCTCAAGAAATGAGCTATTCTTGGCCAGCATTTCGAACGTGCGAGAGCCACAGGTCTGAGTGTGTATATGACCCAATATTATGCTGTCGTTTTCTCAGTCGGCTTTGTAGTTTGACCGTATCACGGTCACACTCTGCCGCACCTCTCCACCATTCACTCAAATCATCGTAAACCTTTGGGGGCTCTGATGGATCATGTAGCTTATCACACAGTCGACACATCGCTTGGCCAAAGATATTATGCCCGGTATCGGAGAAGGTATTGCGTACCTGGTAATATTCTTGCCACCAGAAGTAGGAAAGATACTGTTCATCGTCAAGGTCCAATTGGAGAAGATACTCTGCCAACTCTTTGGCAGAGTTGAAGTCGAATATGTTAATATGAGAGTGTGGAGGAGCAAGATGGGAATAATTCGCTTGACCCAACGTGATAACAACGGATGACTCCATTCGTCGAAAGAACTTTTCGGTTGCGTAGTCGTTGCAGAAGGAGTTTTCAAAAGCCAAATAGAATTTAAATTCCTCTTGAACTTGTTTGGTACAGCTGTCCACCTCCGAAATCGAGTATCGACGGTCACATTTGGGGCCTTCGCCACAATGTCCTCCAAAAATCTCGACCGGAATGTACTGACTAAGTTCTTGGACATACTCTTCTCTCAGCGAACGAGTTTGACACTTTGATACAATCCAGGCTACTTTCTTGGGACGTTTGGCCAAGGCCAAAAAGGTCGGGTCTTCTTTCATCCTTTTTTGAACTCCGTCTATTCGGAATGGAATCCAAGTATCGGGTGGGGGCTCTGCGTAAGGCCTCGGAGAAGGGACGGGTAAATAATCGAAGGAGGCAGACGGCTTTGTTTCAAACCAGCCATATGGACGTGGAAAATCGGAATCCCATTTGTAAGTCATGGTCCAGTTGAAAAAACCATTCAGTTGGTCAAAGTGCCTGATTTCATAGTATGGGGCTTCCATAATCATAAAGATAAATCGGTGATGAGGTTGCCTCCAAGCTTCAATCGATTGTCTGACCTCTTGGATGTCAAAACCGTCAGGTTGTTGAATGGACACAAGAAACGCATCGTACGTCTCATAGAGTGATGGGTTATTGGGAAGGTCGGCATGGGATGTTACGTTGCAATTGTAGACCGGACAGTCATACTCCAGGAATGGTTGTTGTCCCTTGCCAAACTGAAAGTCTTCATTGAACCAGTAGTTATTATAATATAGTATTTGCTTTGTGACAGAGTGCCCATGAGAGGAAGGAAGTTCAAGGCTGGATGTGACCTTGAATATTCGCGTGTTTAAAAGAAACGCGCCGAACAAAGTGAGGCACACTATCACCTTGTGTCTCTGCCGGCGAAGTACTCTGATATTGTTGAAGAGATGTCTCTGGCATACATTAATCACAGCATCCGGGAGGTTGCTTTGTTGCCGGCGATTCATTGTCGTTGTAAAGGAATTTGATTTTGGGTCACAGCCTTTTTGACTCGCTAGACCACTGGATTCTTCGACTCATCTGACTCCAATCATCCGAACATGATGGCAACAACAAAGCGTTGGGTTCAGTTTGCTTCTACCCAAAGGTTGATTATCATTGTCTGTTGCACAAGAGGCCGGGTGCAGAGTTTCACCGGAAGGACACTAGCTAGAACTCAGCTGTTGTGGATCAATAGAAAAGAAGCTCTATGCAAGAAGGACTGCCACCTCAAGAGCTGCCGTTCCAAGAGGGAGTTGCCTCCCTGTTGATGGGGGTCGAGGAAACCCGACAACGAGTGGTGTCCGCGGTTGCAACTCCACTCGAAGTTGCTCATAGGTTGGAGGATATTTGGCCTTTGCTGTTCTCTTTGCAACCGTCTGATGATGTGGAAGAAGACTTGAGAAAGCATTGCCATGATCGCTCTGCTCAGATTACCCTGGAAGCGCTAAATTACTTGACAACGAAGGAAGAATCGACGAGTACCGATCAACCTGAGGCATCGCCAGATACTGAGAGATTCTTCCAAGGTGCTGTTGCTCGCGTTGCTGAGATGTCTCTTCTACTGCACAAGGAGAACGATGACGCAATACTAAGCTCCATTATTGACACCTACGTGGGGTACCAACGCAAAGTAATCCGGCAGCGTGCCAAGCCATCGATTGCGCAGCTTGTGGCTTTGCGAAAGGAGTTGAATGACCCTACTAGCTGGGTTCATCAAGCGCAACATCATGATGACGATGCACCCCCTGTTACCCATACGCACGTCATTACCACTATTCTTGGACAAGCAAGTGCTTTGGTCCACCCACTGCTCCTCTGGAGAGCCCAGTTATCACCGGAAGGTCCCCACCAGCAGCAACTTATGCGGTTGTGTACAGAGTCCGTCAAAGTGGTAGACAGTCAAGCACAAACAATGGTCAATACTGTCGCTACGTGGTATGCGCAAGACAAACGCCTGGATTCCTTCTGGATGACGCAAGCGGCATCGGAAACTGCTTGTGCCAAGGACAAAATGCCTGAGCTGGATGCACTCGTGGATGAATTAGCCTTCTC
The DNA here is from genome assembly GCA_016586335.1 of Nitzschia putrida. Taxonomy (NCBI): domain Eukaryota; phylum Bacillariophyta; class Bacillariophyceae; order Bacillariales; family Bacillariaceae; genus Nitzschia; species Nitzschia putrida. Next base: position 507,172 of record BLYE01000003.1, read on the forward strand.
CTGTCAAGTCTTCCATCGCTACTTGGACATGGTACCATCGGATGAGTCAGCAGAGGCTAGTTCTGATGGCAAGGGCACACCGTCAGCAATCGAAGCTCTCTACGCCGAGTGGACTTGGAAATATGCATCCCTGGAGCGGCATCTTACATTCCAGCAACTACAGCTGGCATTACAAGCAGCTCATCCAGTTCAGATTGTTTTGGGGACTCCTGTTCGTGTACCTTCGGTAGTTGAAGATGCTCAGTACTTGAGCACGCGAGCATTGGAGCGAGCAGCATCGGCCAGGTCTTCACAAGCCATTGGGACGGTAGCACATGCAGTTGCCAGTATCGTTTGGTCGACCGATGTAACCACGGGTGTCTTTCAGTCTTTAGTCGATCAGCAGGGGTGCTACCAGCACGATATTCCACAGAATGAGCCTCCGACAAAAGCAGCACCAAGTTCTTTTGCTTCCGCACTTTTGGGTGCTGTTGAAGAAGATTTGGGGTCGACACCCACATCGCCACCTAGATCAGGGCGACCACCCAGTGCCCCATCATCAGGCTCTTTCTTGGGTTCACTCTCTTCCTCAATGGGAGGCGATCGATTGTTGAAAATTCGCATGGAAACACTGTTTTGTTCCCTAAATGGTATTCATTCTGCATCAGTTGCATGTCATTCTCTTGTTGACTTTCTTGATTCGCTCCTTCCTCAAGATGAAGACGGAAACACAATAGAAGACCAGGCATCTGCTATGACTCAGCTTGCCCGAGAAGAACTGTTTAGATTTTCAAAAGGGTATGATGTATTGTTGAAAACGCAAGTCCTGGAGGCTGTTACCGAATTCTGTGGTACTGCCCAGGATGCACCAGTTTATCGTGGAAACTACTTTTTGCCAATCCTTCGATACTACTTGGAACGTGATAACTACGATCTTCCCAACGCAGAAGAGCTGAGAATTGCAGAAGATGATGCTCGGCTACACAAGACTTTGATGGTGCCTCTCGAAGAGTCGACCTTCCTGCAGCAACTTCCCAAATGTGACACCGAGGTACTGCGAGCAATTTGCGGTGAATTAGCAAACCAGTTGGGTCAGCTATTCTTCGAATGCATTACGTCAAAAGTCGTTCCAAAAAGATTCACCGATTGGGGTTCTCTACTTTTCTCCAAGCAGGTACGCCTGGTCCGTGGGTATATTCATGGACTGATGGAAAAGTCTTCGGATGACGCGTGTCCTGCTTTGCCACAATGGGAAAAATTGTCCCAAATAGTGACGGCACTCCAACTGGAAATGCCATCGGAGTGGTCCATGTATCAGGAAATATCCATTTTGACACATGATGAGTTGAACGCCGTTCTGTCTTTACGAAAGGATTTCTCACGGGAGGCTATCGCTGCCGTAGTGGCGAGTGCAAAATCGAATGCACAACAACAATCTAACAACTAGAATCCTGTCAATTTTTGTTAACACCAATATCTCGGGCCTTTGGATTTCCTGTGATAGACCGCGTGTCTTGGTAGAATATCAGCGTGCAGGATTGACTACCCCTCCAATGTCTCTCATCTACGATTTTCATGTGCTCCGAGGCAGTACGGTACGTCGTTGCTAGAAGACAATGTTCAAATTAACAAGAAAAGTCTAGCGTTTAGCCTCCTCCACGTCCTTTCATGTAGGAAACACCGGGTGCCAGTTGCCCACTTCGAGCGCCTCCACTGTTGGCAATATCCATGGCATTGCCCATCATGTTGCCCATAGGTCCGCCGCCGCCACCGCCGCCCATCATACCAGTCTGGTGTGCGTTAGGATCCTGCGAAGGGGGGCTAATGACCGTCTCATCAATAGAAAGGATAACACAAGCAGCTTCGGTCGCCGATTCGATGGAGTTGATCTTGTTGTCGCTTGGTTCCCATACTCCCAAATCGAAGGTGTTGGTAATACCACCCTCTTCAATGTTGACACCGAACCAGCAGGGCGCACCTTCCTTCTCTATCTCCCACTCTGCATGCTTTCGCCTTAGAGCCGCCAAAACATCAGTTGCATCCAAACCAGCATTCTCGCACAATTGACGGGGAACAACCTCCAAAGCCTTGCTGTAGGCAGTCACGATAAGTTGATCCTTTCCTTCAATCTCCAATGCATGTCGTCGGAGCTGGTTGGAGACACACATCTCTACGGCACCTCCTCCTGCAACGACAGATCCGGATTGGATGGTACGCTTGACAACCATAAGGGCATCATGGACACTTCGTTCACTCTCGGCAATGAATTGCTCGGTTCCACCACGGAGTACAATAGTACATGTGAGGGAGGACGGACACTCTGTGAACAAGTTGAAACGCTCATCTCCGACTTGACGTTCCTCAAAGAGACCACAAGTTCCCAAAACAGAATCCGTCAAACCGTTGGTGGTGGTCTGGACAGCGGCATTGGTGGCTTTGGCAACCCGCTTCATGTCGGCATCGGGAACACGTCCTGCGCAAAAGAGACCCCGATCGGCAAAGTATTGCGTGGCCAAATCTCCAATAGGCAACTTGCTGAGCACAATGTTGGCTCCTGACGCGACACAGGCATCCAACTTTGAATAAATAACTTGCCACTCGGCATCCACAATGGATTGGTACTCGGCAGGAGAAGTGATTCTGACTTCAGCATTTTCTTTCTCGGACTTGAGCTCCAACTCGACGTTGAGAAGAAGAATCTTTGGATTTTGGAATTTCTTGGTCATTTGTTCAAAGCCGGCATACGAAAAGGTCTTTCGGAAGGCAACTCCCTGCACAAGGAAAGATTGACGAACATCTCCACCAGGAATCTGCTTGACGGCCACCCAGTCCATAATCTGATCCAACGCGCCGTGCTGCTCCAATTGTGTGACAGCTTGGACTACCATGGGAGCAAACAAATCTTGATGGCTGGAAATCAACTTGGAATTGAGAGCCGTCATGGCACATTGCAACAACATAGTGTTGGTATCTGGCTTGACGGCAAGCGATCGGACTTGGTCCACGGCTTGGCGGCCGACGCGATGGAGGGTTTGAATCATGCGGGTAGGGCTCAATCCTTCTTCTACCAATGGCTTGAGCTTGGTCAAAATCTCGGCAGCCAACAAAACGACAGAGGTGGTTCCATCTCCGACGGAAGAATCCTGACTCATGGAAATATCCACCAAGGTTTTGGCGGCTGGGTGAGCAATCTCAAGGAGCTTCATGATAGTAGCTCCATCGTTACTGATGACGGTCCTGGGACCAGTGGCCATGAGCTTGTCCATTCCTCGGGGACCCAAAGTGGTTCGGACAGCATCGGCGGCTGCTTGACAAGCATTAATGTTACTGACCAATTGGGGAATTCCCTGCACAAGACGAATGACGAGTGACAAGACAAACGTGTGAGAGGAGCTCGACAGCATGTGCATGGGAAAGCACAACAATACGGTAACAACATGTAAACATGCAAATATGAACAACTTGCCTGAGAAGTATCAGTGCCTTCACGGAGAATAATAACCCCAGGACGCATTCCCATTCCGTTCATGATGAATGTGGTGTTTTGTGTTTTGTGTTTGTACAAGGATGATACAACGATTGTAAAAAAGAGGAAGGACGGCCCAAAGCTTCACACCTCTTCTGCGCTCTCTCAACTCGCAACACCAATGCCATCGGTCGCAGGTCGAGCCGCTGTTGACTAGGCCGACTAATTTCCGTTCTAGGGTTCGCAGGAGACCTCGAGTAGTGGAGGCACATGATGGATGGCCAGACGCTCACCCAACCCGAGCAAGAGCAAACCACCATTCCTCCTTCAAAAGCAGGCTAGCAGTACGACGAGTAGTCTGGTTTCTGTTGTGGTCGTCATCGTGCCTCACAGCAACACACACAACAAGAATAAGAAACAGAAATAGAACACCATGACACAACAACAACAGCAAGCTCAACTGACAGACCCGCTATCTGTCCGAGAATGGCTAAGTCAACCGTATCACAGCAAACCATTGGCCTCCCTGGACACTCTTGAAATGGACTTGAGACTTGGCCGATTGACTACGACTGCCACACCACATGGTCCCATGGATCGCCGGGTCGTGACAGTTCGAACGATTGAGCTTTTGAAGACCATGATCGGGGGAACCAGGTGGCGGACTCCTGCTGAATTGGTCTCCCTCTTGCGGGGATTGGGACGCATCCTCCACGCTGCAGGAGGTTTCCGAGAGCCTGCCATTGGCAACGCAGTCCGTCGGGTCTTGGCGGCGATTCGCGAAGAAGTCATGACCCAACCCACCACAGTGGCTCCTTCCGATGGAGTCTCTGCAGCACCCGCCACTCCTATTCACAAAAGTCATGATCGATCGCTGCAGAGTCTGCTGTGGGCCCTGCCTCAACAAGTGTCCCGATCGTCCTCCAACACTCGCCGTCCCTCGGCCATGGATGCCAAGGCAGCAGACGGTGCCTTGGAAGATCCAGCTCTTACGTCACCCTCCACTTCTATGCAGCCTTCGCTTCCACCTGCATTTGATCAGCCTCCACGTCCTGATCTCAAGGGTTCTATCATGGAAGCCATTCAAGAGATTACCTCAGAGTTGGAGGATTTGCACAAGAGTATCAATGCACAGGCCACGCAACAGATTCATGCCGGGGAAGTCATTTTGACCTATGGTCGTAGTGAAACTGTCGAGTTGGTATGTATTGCAGTTCTTCCCTGGCTTTTTTTCAACATTGTACTCACACAACATACTTTTGTCACTATAGTTTCTCAAAGCGGCTGCAGACAAGAAACGCCGATTCACAGTAATTGTTTGTGAAGGAGCACCAAACTATCAGGGGCATGAAATGGCCAAGTCTCTTGCAGCGTCTGGAATTGAGGCCATTTGTATTCCTGACTCGGCCATTTGTGCCATGATGGCCCGCGTCAACAAAGTTATTTTGCCAGCACATGCCGTTTTGGCCAATGGTGGATTGATTGCACCCAGTGGATGCAACCTCGTGGGATTGGCTGCCAGCCACAACTCCGTTCCTGTTGTCGTGCTGACAGGTTTGTTCAAACTCACCCCTCTCTACCCTCATGATGGTCAGGATACCCTCAACGATTTCCTCAGTCCAGGCCAAGGAGTGTGTGACTACTCCCAACGGGTCCAACAACCCAATTGGTCCTCCGTCGATTGGGTCAACCCTGTCTATGACTACATTCGTCCACAACTCATCAATCTATATGTCACCAACGTCGGAAGTTTTCAACCCAGTTATATCTACCGGCTCTTGGCCGAGTATTATCACAACGATGACTGGGCTCCCTTTCAATAGTGCTACTGTACATTCTAAGAGGAGGAATAGTCATACGCCACGCCCAATCCATTCACAATAGGACATACTCGTAGCTAGAGACCACTAGACAGCTTACACATTATGGGGACTGCTACAAATATTGCTGTCATTCCACTGGGGGGGGCTTGATGGATGGTGCAACGGAGACACCTAGACTACCTCAGAGAGCTTGGTTTCGTCCTTGGTCTCGGGCATTTCCACCGCACCAGCAGTGGTAGTTCCCTCTCCAAAGTCGCTTGGTTCCAAGTCACGACCTGCCATCTCATCCATACCGTCCCCTTGCGACACAAACCACCATTGCACACTGAAAATGGGAAGGCCCTGGAAGCAGCTCGCCACCACAATGGCATGAACTCCCAACACCAATGCTACGAAACCACAAATCAAAGCAAATACTGGATCCAGCCACCAGATACCCGAGTCCTGCTCAACGATGAGCGTCGTCACCAACAGCCCAATCGACAAGACGGTTCCAATCAAACTGCATTGACCATCTTTATACAAAGATGCGGAACTCAACTTATCTGCGTAGCGGAATTTGATCACAGTCAAACCTCCAAACACAAAGATACTGATGAACGAAACAGCCGCCACATAGGACAAATTCGAGTCCCCTTCTGGCCCCGTAGCCAAATCGTCGCCCGCCGAAATCATGACTCCCAACCCCAGCAACACCATAATGAACGAGATGGCCATACTGGCACGCTTCTCCCGCTTGTGCAGAAAGTCTTCCCGCTCCTTGGTCACTTCGCCAGGACAATAGAAACGCCACAAGACGACAACGGAGGACAAGAAATCCACAATGTTCTCCAATCCAAACACGAGGCACAAAGCCGAATCCGTAATGTTGAATGTCACCAAACCTCCCACCACAGCCAGAGCCGTCAACACGACACTGAACCATGACAAAATAAAGGCATGCTTGCTTGTAGGTTCACTCCACCAGGCTGGCATGATCACAAGAAAATCAAAATGAAAATCACCACAATCCAAACGGAGTCGACAGGGAAAATGCCAAGGATTCTTTTTGTCTCTGTCCAATTCGACTGATTGGACTCCAGAAGCACGGACGATGTGGCGACCGAATCCAAAGGAGCTCCCCAACTACGTATGAAATAACTAGATTCTTCGAAATCTAGCGACTGACGGGAAGTTGCAAAGCATACTGAAACATACTTGTCCACAATAGACATAATAATATAGTATACAAGGAGTTTGGGTGTCTCTAATTTTCCAGAAAATATGTTTGTAGATGGTATGAATGAATCCCATACCAATATAGCAGAGAAGCTTCTCTGTAGTCATTCAATTCATTTGACCGACCTATGCGTATTTGCGCAATACTCGGTCCTTGTCCAGCCCACAAGTAAGGGCAGACTGTGTTGTGTTCAATTTCTGTGCAATGTCTTTCAGTTTCACCAGACCTTCTCCTTCTTCATCGTCACCTGGGCCCCACAGTATTGCCGTATCGCCAACCACAACATGCGCCCCAGCACTTAGTTTGTCTCCTGCATCACCAAGTTCAACCATCATCATATCCACACAAATATTGCCGACAACCGGGAAAATTGTTCCCCGGATGGCCACTTGACCATTTGAATTTCCCAATTCTCGAGGGTAGCCATCAGCAAAGCCAATTGTCAACGTCGCTATCCGAACATCACGGTCGGCCACGTAGGCACGGTCATATCCAACAGACTCGCCTTTTCTCAAAGTCGCCACATGGCGAACCGATGCCATCAAGGTTGACACAGCCTGAAGCTGAGGAAACGCGGGTCGTTGTCCGTAGATTGCACCCCCGACACGAACAAACCCCCGGGTATCGGTAAATTCTTGCGACAGCAATTCTTTCGGATCAAAATGTGTCAGCGTAGGAGTCAACAGAGCGGCTGAATTGTCCGTACTTATTGTTGGAACACTAATCCCTGCCGCCCTTACCCTTTTTAGGAGGGTTTTGAACTTGGCGATTTGTGAATTTGTGTATGTTGATGTGGAGTTGGCATCGGCCATGTGAGTTACCATTCCAAAAAACTCCACGGGGCAGTCCAATTTAGACTCCAAATCAACAAGTTCCTTGATGACTTCAACTGAATCCCGTCGTTTCCCCAGTTCCTCCCTAGATACAGGATCTGTCCGAAATCCCAAACGCCCCATCCCACTATCTACCATGGCATGCCATCTTAATCGCTTCCGTACAGCAGGATTGGGCATGGGCTGCAATTTGGATAGTCGGGTGTTGCTTGAAATTCGCTTAATAGGGGATGCCGGTTCGTCCCCAGCTTCGTCCTCGTCGTCGTCGCCAGAATCTCGGCACAAATCACTAGCCACTGCTTTTTGAAACGTCCGCGATGACCGGGCAGCCTCTTCAATCCCCGCAAACACTTGGGGTGTCCCGTTTACTTTAATCTCCGTCGCCTTTGTAAGATCGACATCTGATGATACCGGTGAGATTCGTTGTGTCCCCGAGATTGGTGTGATGGTACCACCGGAAGATGACTGTCGTGTGTGACGGGAGGTTCCATAGGATGCCATTTGCTCACTTTGTTGTATTTCCGCAGAGAGTTTCTGATTCTTGAGAATTTTGCGCACCTCCCTGGCAAGATCCGACCCGGTGACATTCCCGAGTGTAGCGGACGGTGGATGAAACCGTTGCCGTGACTCTGAGTTAGCAGAAGTCTCTGAATTTGAAGCATCGGATGCATTGATAGAATCCTGACGATCGATAATAGGCGAAGCTTGTCTATATGATGGGGGAGGGGGACGAGGGGCTGGGCATCTCTGTGCTTTCAGAGCAAGCTCCTTGGCCTCCGAAGCGGCTCGTTCTACCTGTGTTCGTTTTCGTTCATCCGAATCATGGACCCACTCGTACAATGCTCTGGCAACCTCCGGTCCGGATATCATAACCTCAATATTGTGGTGAAAATAGTCATCGAAACAACGCGGAAAACCAACTGGAGGACCAAGCACGAGGATTCGAATGAAATTAGGACGCAAACTGCGTCTAGGTATCCGGTTTCCATTGGAAGCTTGAGAAGTAGTGGGAAGGGTTGACAGTGTGAGGTCATCGTTGGGTGCCTGGAAGAGTGAGTTTACATGAGGAATTCCGTTCTTGGGTGGGACGGGAACAATGTTTGCAGTCTCTTGGAAGGCTTTTCTCAAAGTAATTGCTTCCTCCAACGTAGCCACAGCGAAAGCATTAGCTCCCATATTATCTGCCAAATACAATGCTGTTGCAACTGCACCATGACCGTAGGCTAAAGGGAAATGCCAATGTGAGTTGAAAGTTCTCGGAACATGCGGAACATCACAGGAGTGTCTTCTTGCGAGAAAATTTAATGTACGTACAGTCAGCCTTGGTTACACAAATGACATCACAGCGTTGACGTTGAGCTACAGAGTCCACCTCCATGTAGTTGTGAGACAAGGCGGAAAGCTTGATCTTGTGCACAGCTCTATGCAAAGTGTCTACGGGCGGTGGGAGAAAGCCATTGCTTGTCTTGGTTACCACAATGGTGGCCGTGGGAGGCTTTTGTTCCTGTCCAGTCATCGTTGACTCGATAGTGAACTCCCTTGTTGCACTCTTTGCCTTGCAATTGCTTTTGTAATGAGATTCCTTCGCTACTCCGTCGGTTGAATGGATCGTGTTGCAGCAGTGCAACAATGGCGACCACGCAAGGGACAAAATTGCACCGAACAAGACGCTCGATTCCACTACCAGGTATCAACGGAATTCCACAAGCTACACAAAATTCGGGGAGAAAACAGACGGGGAACCACTGGCGAATCTCCGATCCGGAAAGGAATCCAGCCAACAATAATCGGTTCTCGTGCTGCTTTTTACACAACACCACACGCGACACGAGACACGAGACTTGACAGTGAAGAAGGTACTAACCTCTAGTAGAAGATATTCTCGCCAGAGTCTAAATAGTTCACTAGTATTGCCATACTTCCGCTTGAATGCAATTTACAGCCAAGTACGTAGATGCAACATGTACTGTACTATTATGAAGGATACAACATTGTCTAAGCTCCAATCGGTTCGAAAAATTCAGACTCGTCAAAGCTTTCATCGAAAGCAAACTGGGATGACCGGCGCTCACCCATGGCGTACTGGTGCGTCGGGGTGGCACCAGTCTTGGGACTGTAGAACTCCTCCATTTTGGGAGACAGAGGCATGCTAGTCTTGACCTTCAAGTCCACGGAACGCCTATTGATATCTCGGGTGGATGCTACCGAAAGGGAAACAGAAGGAGCATTTCCAATCTTTCCTGTGGAAGCAGTCGATGTCGTGGCAGCAGTGCTCACAGCATCTTTCATGGAAGCCTCCTCGCTACCAAATGCATGAATGGATTTTGGACCCTGAGAGGCCCCACTCCAAGGGCGCTGATTTTCGTCATGTTTGGCGTCCATAGAATATTCCGAGGAGCTGTAGTTGACGCCTTGGGCTGAGGGTGGTGCAGTATTTTGAGAATCTTCGTGGACTGGGGTATAGGGAACACCCTGTTGCTTCCTGATACGGAGATACTCTTGTGCAATGGCTTCATCGGAAGCAATCGAAGCAGAGCTACTTTCGGTTTGGTTGCTTTCGGTAGAAGGAATCTCTGATGGGGTCTCCATGAAATTCATGTTTGATTGTACCCTTGGAGAAGAAATCTTTTTGACACCTGGGCTGCGCATAGGAATTTCTCCATTCTCCTCTGCAAGAGACTCTCTTGGTCGCACAGTAGGAGATGCAACCTTCTTGATAGCTGCAGAGTGCATACGAGGCATTTCAGCATTCTCAGCGAAGAAAGTCTTCGGCTTTGCCCTTACGACAGCAGGAGAAGCAGCTTTTTTGACGGCAGGGATGCGCATGGGAATCTCCCCTGGTTCGTTTTCGTCAAAGCTAGGCCCTGCTTCGTCGAAGCTTGGAATGCCTTCTTCCTGCATACGCCGTTCAATCTCCTTTCTTGGAGTGACAGCTGGGACTACGCGCATCTTGGGACTTTTGGGCAAGCTTTGAATCTTATCCAAGCTTGGACAATCTGATTCGTCCTCGAAACGCTGCCGTTCCATTTGCCGCTTTGGGGTGGTCACTGGAGCAACCGACACCCTCGGGTTCTTGGCATAACCTTGGTTTTGGTCCCTCGGAGACAACGGGTTGGAATGCTCTTCCTTTGGCATAACAGGTCCAGCCTCGCTGTCTTCAGAATCCATCGAAAGCAATGCCTTTCCAGTGGCGGCGAACTCAGGACGGCCACCCAAGGGTTTGGGATGGAATCGGGTGAGATCAAACGTAGTCCCGGGAATTGGGAGGTCGTCAACCGGAATCAATTCTTCACTGAGACAAGGTTGCTCTCCAACATAAACTGTTTGAGGAGGAGCCTCGAGTCTCCACCAAGCCTCCTCATTCGGCTCAGGGGGTTGAGGCTGAGGAAAGGCAAAGGAATAGCCATTTGGGTCAGGCTGCATATAGTGAGCGTGTGTCTTTGGGTGAAAAGGGAGCTGATAAGCGTCGTCCCTAAGCGCGGTTCTCCATTGTTGTTCCAATGGCCGGATGCCGCTGCAATTCATCTGCGAAAGCGTCTTTTCGATGGTCCTCTCGGCTGGAGCCAATTTCTCCAGCAACTTCCTACCAGGAGCTGGTAGGCCTAGAGGAAAGTCATTCCTTTTCGTCTCTGATCCCTTCATTGAGTGTGAGTAGGGAGACTGTAGCGGATAGAACAATGATTTCATCATGTATCCCATTTCCTTGAACAAATCTTCTTCCTCGGACGAAGCCCTCGACGATAGGGCACGATCGCCGTACGACGATAAATCATCATTTAAGTAGTCTTGCTCTGTAGCTTCAGACCAATCATCCTTTGGGCCTGATTCCACTGGAATAGGTGTTTGGGGCTGAACACTCTGCACCTGTGTCTCTGTCTTGGTTGGGTACTCTTGTGATGTTGAGGCCAGCAACTCCGTCCTCTCTTGGATTTGCTTGCTTTGGTGCTGAAGGGAACCCTCTCCTGAAAGATCCAAGCCTCTAGCAGTAAATAGCTTTCTTCTAGGTTTTCGCTCGGGGGCGTTTTTCCGTCTGGAAACAAAAGTTTCACTTTCCACCATGGTCTCCAATGTGTTTCCTTGTTCTTGTTGTGCCGAAATTTGTGTCGTGCTCAGTTATGTGACCTTTCAGCGACGCTTGGCGGGATATTCTCGGTCTAACACCATCGATGATTTTGTATATGTCTACATGCTTGAATACTTTATTATTGTGGCCAAATTGATAGTCAGAATGTCGCACTGTGACATCATCATCATTGACCAGCAGTAGTAGTAAGTGGCCGCTGCTGCTGGCGGCGGGCACGCCGGCGTCTCGTAGATTGTGTTAGTACGTACCGTACGCACTCAGGAGGTAGCTCTTGTGCAAGTGCTAAAAGTACTACCAGTACAGATGCCATGCTAAAACAGAGTTTGAACTGATGATCAACTTGTTCAAAGGATTAGAATTGGAAAATAAATGAGCATTTTCGACCTTCATAACAAACTAAACAACGGAAGTATGTACCAATGTTGGGCCTGTTGTCAGTGCTACTATTCCAGGTACAGTAGTAATCAGCACAACCAGCTAGAGTAGCTCTCGAGGTAGTTCTCTATTAGTAGCTAGCTAGAGAGGAGAGAAGAAAAAATGCTGAGGGTTTTATTACAAGTACTGTACTAGTACTGTACTTGTACAGGCAGCGGTAGTTCAGCGGTAGTACAAGCATGGTTTGTACGATAATACTACCGGTAACAGTAAGACTAGTAGTTAGAATGATGAAGAGTTTTTCCGCCGTAAAAGTCGGCAGTACGTACGTAGAACCCTGGTACTGCCCGTTCCTTTTACTAACTCTCCATCACACGTGGCTTTAGTACTGTAGCCTACGTGACGTCCAAGGACGACGATGAACCAACAAAAAATCAACATTACAAACCAAATTGTATCGACTCCCAACTCTTCCAACCGACAACTTGCTTTCCAAACGATGTATCCGGCTTCTAAGAATGGAACTGGAAAAAGCGCTGGCCGCAACAATCGATGGACGACCAAGAACGGGACTCTCTTCCAACACCCGCATGATTGTGCGGCAAATATTTGGTGCAAAGATTCAGTGCTACCCTTGTCGAAAAACCACCGTTGTTTCATCTGCCAGCTTGCCGTCCATACAGAGTGTGCCAAAGAATTGAAGGAGACAGCACGGCACAAAGTGAAACATGGACATTGCAATCTCCTTTGCCTCACGTGTTTCGCCCAACACGTACCCATTGACCTTCAGGACGACCTCAAATATGGTCTTGAAATTTCGTTGGATGTCCCTGGTCTAATGGAGAAGGTCCCTGAATTGTACCGACCCTTGGTTTTCGACTCTTCGGTGACAGACTTTGGTTTTTCGGAGACGGCCACGGACAAACAGGAAGGCTTAAGCACTATCCACTCGGATGATGATAGCGATGATGAGACATCGGCTGGGAAGAATCCTTACCAAACTGGGAAGAATTCGAAACGCCCAGCAGCCACCCTCATGGATGCCTCTAGCACTAAGAAACAAGTCGGATTCGCTCAACAAATGATTAACGCAAAGTCGGCAGCCCAACAGAATTCACGGCCTCTTGGTTTCCTCAACATCCGCCTACGCGTCCCTGCCCCACCATCTGACTCGCCGAAGGATATCACACAGACGGCCATTGGAGCATGTAAAAATTGGCTACAACGCATGATTGACATGGAACCATCCTTCTTCGTAATCACGTGCAATCCCGAGGCCCAGGAGATCAAGTCACTGACAGACCCGGCAAATTTCCCGACGTCTTTTTACGAAGTTAAGAATTTCTTCAAAGGCCTTCGACCTATGGAGGAAGGCGGGCTCCAATTCTTACGCGTCAGAGGCATGGCCAGCATTACTAATAGCCAATTGGTTGAATGCACCACCTGGGAACACCGCCGCAAGGATGAATTTATTGGGATCAGTGCGGTACAGGCTTTTGAGACGCAAATGGTCGGATGGTTGCTTTACTCCCATCGTCACATTCAAACGGCGTATCTCACAGAATATATCAAACAACAGGAACCGGAACTGACAGATATTACAGTGAGGTATATGCGGATTTCAGATGGGAAGAAGTATGACCGGAATAGCTATCCTACAGGCCTCGGACTGCAATCCAAACAAGACAGAGAACCCCGAGCTTTACACGTGGAGTCAAGCAAAGCTCAGGCTCCACTGGCCAAGGCAGTTCTTCGTCGGCTCTATGGATCTCGAGCCACTTCCTGGTTTCGGGGGATCAGGATGCGATATGCTCCCTTGGTACGAGACCTCACGGATCATATCTCCCAGGCCCGTTTCAAGTCCCTACGTCTCCGTCAGCTGGGGTGGACTTCGCAGATGGTCAACAAGATGGTCTCGGGTACCATCACTAATATCGACCTTCCATTCCTTAATGGCAAAACGGAATCCCTTCATACGGTTTTGATGCAACTCCCATCCAAATCAGGAAACCCAAATACATCACTGTTTTTCTCTATCGAAGAATCCTGGAAAAGTGATACGTTCGTTTTCTCGTATCATCCAGATAAACAACTGGAGGCAGCGGCCACCATCAAAGGTCTATACGTGCGACTCCGAAAATCCTTTTCGACTAAGGAACTCGGACACTACTTCACGCCGGACGCGATTGTCCAAGCAGCGACCATGACTTGGGATGCCACAAGAAACACTGTTATATCTGAAGAGGATAAACTGTTGGAAGATTTAGACGATCTCGACGAAGATATGCAGGGTTTCGACAAACATGGTAAAGAGCAGGAAAATCAAGGCAAAACGTTCGGCCCGGTGTTCCAAGAAGACAATTATGGGAAAGGAGATGACGCCACGGAAGCGTCTTTCAGCACCACATCCACCAAACGTCCAAGACTCACCCCGATCATGAACATGCAACCTATTCAACAATCGCAACGACGAAACCGCACGGAGGAAATTAGCGAATCATCTAGTCTGTCCACACATACCAGAGCCACGATGCTGACGTTCGATTCGAGGCTCACCACTATGGAAGCCAGCCAAGTCTCTGTGGCGGCTAGCATCAGTGAACTCACGCAATTGGTGCACACCTTGGTGCAACATAATTCGTTGCTTACCCATCGCGATGAACCCAACAGTGCTCCGCAAGTCACGCCTCGCAAGGAAGGGGAAGAAACGGAGCTCAATACCACCCCGCCTAGGCCTAACTCGCCATCCGGGGAACAGTCTCACGACTCTGACGATGAATCCGACGTGGAAATGGACACGTCGGAAACACGTTAGGTCATCCCCGTGACGCCTTGGGACCTAACAAGATGATGGAACAGGTTCCAAGTAAGGCACCAGGGAGCCTCCGTATTGGCTTCCAAAATTTTGGAGGATGGAACACCGCGACGTATGATGATCCTGACGAAACGTTACCTTGGTTTCTGGAAGAGGCGCAATTCGACATCTTTGGCACCGCCGAAGTGAACATTTGCTGGCCTAAAATAGACCGACAGTTTCAATTACAGAATCGCCTCAATCGTCGCCTACAACCAGGGTCTTTCCGAGCAAACTACGCATTCAACATCCACGATAGATTGTCGGGCCTCAAACAATGGGGAGGCACTGCGGTGATCTCAAGAGGACAAGCGGCGATCCGTCTAATGGAAAAAGGAAGAGATAGCTCGGGCTTGGGTAGATGGACATGGCAGAGCTTCAGAGGCATGCAGGATGCTTTGGTTAAGGTTTATGCTCTGTATCGCCCGTGCGATAAAAGACATCACAAAGGATCCTTGTCGGTATATGCTCAACACCGTCAATTTTTTGCAGGTCAGCTCCAAGATAAAGAACCCAGAAGGCAACTCTTGCTGGATCTCCAACAGTCTATCGAACAAGATTTTCTACAGGGGTATCAGGTAATTGTGATGGGAGACTTCAACGAGGATGTCCGGGGAACCAGTATCCGCCAGTGGGCACAGGAGTGTGAATTGCAAAATGGGTTACAGGTTTTCAATCCTTCCCTCGCAGGTCAGGCGACCCACGACCGAGGATCGGCCCCTATCGATGGTATTTTCATTTCTGCAGGGATTCAAGTGATCAAAGCCGGTATCACCGACTCGGCAAGCGCAGTCGCTGGGGTCCGCTCGGACCATCACTGCCTGTGGCTGGAAGTGACAGAGCAGAGTGTTTGGGGATTCCGACCGCCCAAACTGTACCGCCCTATCCTCCGACGATGCCACAGCAAGGACCCTCGTGTGGTTCATAAATATCAACAGCTATTTGTCAATCATGTGGAAAAGGACGGCACTCATATCAAACTTCGTCGGCTGTGGGAACAGGCAAAGTACCCGGGTTCCAACCATCAGATTCAGGAGATGGCCTCTATCGACGCACGCCTCCTGGCAGCTCATCGCTATGCCGATAAACATTGTCGGAAGGTCCGAACTGGAGCAGTGGCTTTCTCTCCACAGTGGCAAAAAGTCTTCGCTGAACATGTGGCGATCAAGCGCTTGTTGCAGGAGAAACAGCGGGGCACCCGAGGTAGTACCAAATCGCTTCAGAGACTATGGGCACAGACGGATCATGAGGATACAGTATCTGTGGAGAAACTAAGGAAGGAAAATGGAGAACAGCTTCGTCAGCGGCTTATTGGCACACGACAAAGACTCAACGAGATCAGGAAAAATTCACGAAAATATCGTCATGCATGGTTGGAATCATTGGCAAGAGCTACGATGGAACACGAATGGCAACAACGCAACATGGACCATCCCGTGGCTCACCACCGTCGCAGTATTACCAAGGAGGCACTTACTAGCTCGATAGTGAACAACCTCATCCGTAGGGAGAAAATGCGACAACATTGGCACCACATTCGTCAGGCAACGTCCAGTGCAGTGGGTCAGCGTCACGGATTAACCTCGGTGGAAATCCTTGATCCACAAACCCAGGATTGGAGGATGCTATACCAGAAGGAGGATATTGAAGCGGCATGCATAGCAGAGAATCATCAACGGTTCACCCAGGCGGCCAAAACACCCTTCCATGATCCTGAAATCGAGGAATGGATAGGACGGACGGGCACAGGCAGAGCGGCTCCATCTATTCTTCAAGGTCGACTTCCACCTACCCCAGTGATAGGTCCAGAACAAACGATGGCCGAGGGCGGCTCCCCGTCGCCTTATTTCTGGGCATTCCTTCGAGAGCTCCAAGCCATTCCATCACCTGAAGAGCGGCCTCGAACTCCGGGCTGGACATCTAACGATGTCCAACTCGGATGGAAAAGAATTCCAGAAAATGTGGGCTCGGCTCCGACGGGACCTAATTTCAGTGAATGCAAGGCACTGGCGGCCCATGCCAAGACGGCTACTCTCATGGCGTGGTACTGCTCGATCCCGTGGCGAATGGGCCACCCCTACCCAAGATGGATGAAAGGGGTGGATGTCGAAATCTACAAAAAGGCTTCGAGCAGGAGAGTGAAGGACCTTCGCACTATTGTTCTGATGGACAGCCTCTTCAATTTTTCCAATAAATTGTGGGCTCGCCAACTGGCCAGAAACGCTGAGAAACATTCAGGATTTGCACCGGAACAGTTTGGGAGCCGCAAAGGACATAGAGCCATCGATCAGGTTCTCAACAAGCGCCTGACTCTGGATGTTGGACGCCAGGCAAAAATCGATATGGCACTCTGCTCCAACGATTTGAAAAGTTGCTATGACCGCATCCAACACTCGTGCGCGTCACTTTGCTTGCAACGCATCGGGGCGACTGAATCTGAAGTACAGTGTTTTTTCCATACACTTCAACACATGGAACACTCTATTCGCACTGCATATGGTGACTCCGAAAGGACATTGGGCAAGGATCCTCTGTGGCACAGGAAATGTGGCAGCATTTTTCAGGGAAACGGTGCAGGACCACTAATTTGGGCAGCGGTGAGCTCTCCCCTCCTCAATGCCTTACGGCACTCAGGCGCGGGGGTTCATTTACATCGACCTCTCACCAAATCGTCTACTCATCTTGTGGGCTACGCATTTGTGGACGACACGGACCTCATCCAATCGTCACTAGACACGTACTCCTCCACACCGCGTGAGGTTATCAGAGCTCTAAGGCACTCGCTCCATACTTGGGAACAACTTATCCACGTCACCGGAGGCGGACTCAATGTGGAGAAGTGCTGCTGGTCACTTATGGGATTCAAATGGCAGGATGATGGAACTTGGCAATACTCTACGATTCAAGACGCACCAGGAGAAATTCAAATCTTGGATCATTCGCGCCAGCTCAAAACCATTCCCCGGCAAGAGCATTATGAATCGTACACGACCTTGGGCATACCTATGAACATGGTGGGTGACGAGGACGATGCCTATCAGTACCTCCTCGCAAAGGCTCAGAGGTGGAGTGACGCTATCCGACGCAGCAGGCTAACACACGCGGAGGCCGTGGACGCGATTACGAAAGGGATATACAAAACGGTGGAGTATGGCCTACCTTGCCTCACACTTCCCCCGTCCCAGCTCACCAAATTATCTTCAGTCATTCTCCGGGCAGGACTTCCAAAGGCGGGTTTTGTTCCTAATTTCAATCGAGCGGTGCTTCACGGACCAGCAAGTCTCTTAGGCGGGGAAATACCGGAATTTACCTCACTGGCCACGGCACATCATTGCCTAACTCTCCACAGGTTCCTTCATACCCCCTCCAGCACATCTCACCAATTGCTAAAAATATCGGAAGAGTTGGCAATCATGGAAACGGGATACTGCAATGATCTATGGAACACCCCATTGGCGATGCTGTCGCTCCTCGCGACGGACTGTTGGCTATTACGCATCATCGCGGAATTGAGGAATCAACATATCATCATAGGGGGCAATACAAATCACACCAGACCTCTGGCATGGCGTGATGGCGACGTCTGCATTATGAAGGTTTTCTGGGACAATGGCATTCGGGGGCATCAGCTACAACAATTGAATCGATGTCGACTATGGTTGGGAGCTATCACTCTCGGGGACTTGGCGGACGGCCCAGGCTTGATGCTCCGCGAAGGGTGGGATGGTACGGCAGATGCAGCAATCCCCTGGTACAGACGGTGGAAAGGCCCCAGACAGGGTAAACCTGGCAGAGCACAATGGCAGGTGTGGACCAAAGAGATCAGGAAACATTTTTTTCGCAGACGCTCCACAGGTCCCCAATTGGCACAACGCTTAGGGAAATACTACCCAGACAGTATTCCACCTGACTGGCCAGCTTGGGTCGATATGCGGGATAAAACCATGTATGTCAAGCAGCCCAACGACCGAACATCAGAGTGGTTCTGTGTTCAATTCCAACGCAGCCCTATGCCACACATGAACTTCCCACCGAAACCAACACAACCTATTCCATCACGAGAGCTGTTGCAACCAGTGTGGGCAGTGAGACAACCTCAAGGCTGGGTGGTTGCAGGCATTTTGCCTTGTCACCCACCCGAGTCAACATCTCGGAGAGATCGGGCAACGCTCCCCAATCTGAGCACGGCTCTGGCTAACACACCGCTATGGCGACGGTGGTCCGCCCGCCCATGGGATGACACCAAAGAGGGGGCGGCAGTCGCTATCCATCAAGCTATTGAAGCAGGGCGTGGTATTGCGGTATCTGATGGCTCTCTCAAGGCGGGCAGAGGCACGGCGGCTTTTGCTTTCCTCCCCTGGCAGGATTCAGAACCTGAGGATATACTTTGGTTGGGGGTTAATGAGGTTTCCATGCGCCATGCGACACCATCTTCTTACAGAAGTGAGCTTGCTGGCCTGGTGGGTATCTTACATGTGTTGGTTACGATTCATGATAGTCTACCGTTTTCCGAAACAGGTCGCATTACGATCTACTGCGATAATGTGAGTGCTGGGGAGCGTATGCAACAGCTCCAACACACACTTCCTACAGGCGCTGACCTAGATCTCGGGTGGATGCTATATTCTCTCTGCCAGAGCTTGCCTATAGCGATTCATTTCAGCCATGTGCGAGGCCATCAAAGCCAACGGTGCTCATGGGATGAACTACAACCGGTGGAAAAAATAAATGAAACGATGGACACATATGCGAAAGCGTATTGGGATCATTGCACCCGCGGTCCAGGCCCAGACCATCCTCAGGACATTCCCGGAGTTCTTTATATTTATAACCAACCTATACTCACGTCTGGACAGAAGGGAATCGTACAACGGATCAAAGAACAGCAACTCCGACAGCATTGGATCTCTACAGGTAAATTCAAAGCGGCACAAATAGATCGATGGGATACGGCGGCCACAGAGGCAGCAGCCATGGTTACTCCAGCCCATATTCAACGTGGCATGTGTAAATTGGCATCGCGTCAATCCGCCACAGGACGAAACATGTTACGGCGGAGGGAATGGTCACATTCGAAGTGCCCACGTTGCCAGGAACCCGACGAAGACTCTACCCATGTCCTTCGCTGCCCTAGTGTGAGGGCCCGAGCAGTGCGACACAAGGTGTGCTCTGGCCTCCAGGATCGGCTCAAAAAATTGGACACGAGACCGGCCCTAGTGCCAGTGATCACCCGCGCCATCGAAACGGCATACCAATATCATGGGTCACGCCATGCATACGACGAAAATTGGTCAGAATGTCAACGCCAGTGGTACCTAGATGCACAGGACAATGATAACGGGCACTTTTTGCAGCTCTGTTGGGGACGCATTCCATACTCCTGGAGACTAGCTCAATGCTCATTCGACTCCACGGATGGGAGTCGTTGGGCCAAAGCTATAGTTCAGCTCGTATGGCACCTATCATGGGAGCTGTGGCAGGATCGCAATCTTGCTCTTCATGAGCCTATGGACACTAACCCCTTGGCGGAGCAACAGTCTCAACTGCGCAACGAAATACAGGATCTCCTAGCTCAAGGCATGGGAACTTGCCGACCCGGGGACAGAAATCTCTTCAATACGGCTTCGCAAAGTATACTCAACACCAACAGTACCAACATTGCCCGATGGATAGCGGCGGCTAAAGAAGCAATCAGTCTCGCCATCCATATCGAAAACCAACCAGAAGCGGCAGACTAGCACTCGTACCAACCACCAAACCAAATAACAAATCCAACTTCAAACCAACCAACAACCCAATCAACAAACCAAACCACGAATCAAACAACAAACCAACCAACAATCTACCCAACCAATAAACCAACCAACCAACAAACCACCACAATCAAACGTTACACAAACAAGGATACTCTGGTACCGGACTGTCCACGGGCCACGAGTTATAATCCGCCTATCTTAACACATTCACAACACATATCAGAGCGGGAAGGCAGACTGGAGGAGAGAGCCCTACCCGGAGAGTTAGACAGTCAGGAATTATGGCACCTTAGCAGAAGGAGTCACGTCGGCTCAACCAGTACACAACCCAAGTGGGACCGGCATACTGGCACTGGACGACGGAAAAGCCGCATTGGCAGTTCGAATTTAGGACGTGTAGTCAGTAAAGCGAACTAATCTATGAGTAGTAGTAGTAGTAGTAGTTAGAATGATGTTGGTGCTCGCCCTGCGCTCTTTCTCGCAAACACCATAGTGTACCTGCCGCTGAATATCGCTGATGGCCTCTGTAACCATATCGACACATATGGATGGGTGTCGTATACGACGACACATGGGCGTAGCTAATATTGGTTCCTTCTCCAAAGAAGCCTGCCACTCTGTATGAATCAGAAACACATGGGGTATTATATCGGAAGCTCAACTGGCATTCCCACCCAGCGTCCTTCAGACTAAGGTTCACATCTTGTTCAGATCGACCATGAGGTACGAGGAACGAAGAAGCTCGTCCAGAGGACGGTCTTCTCGTGGATATGCAGAAGCGAAGAACCGATACTACTCCACCCGTGGCAATCAGGAAGCTGAGGAAGACCATTTTGATTCTGAAGAATCCTATCGTCGCGAAAGATCGATTCGATACGATCGACGAGAAGATGACAACCCCCGATCTCGAAGTCCATACGGCCGTAGCACCCATGGTCGGTCAGTGAGAGATGAAAGTGACGACTATACGCCATCATCTAGGTCGAGAAGCTACCGCCCTAGCGATGTAGATCGAGAACTCGCAAGGCATGACAATGGATACCGCAGGAACGAGAGTCCCTACAGGGGACGCAACAATCGCGACTCTCCAGTTTCCGAGAGTAGCGAAAACCAAGAAAGCTATTCAGATCGAGTGCAACGAAGCGGCAGGATGGCGCCTCGCATGGTGGACTCCTCCCGAAATGGTAGGGACTACGGTCGCTACAATGACAACGCATATGACGACGGCTACTCTCGCTACTCAGGAACCAAGTCAAGGAGCACATCTCAGTCAAGCGACTCCTACACTACCGACGACGATGATGACTACGACGCAAACTGTATGAATACCCTCTTCAATGGACAGGAAGAGGGACACGGAAGATCCTCAGGCAACATTTTGAGCTACAAAAAGAAGGGCAAGAACGCCTCAGAGTTGCAACTCAAGATGACTCTCCCTCTTCCTCTCCAGCTTATGGACAACCTTGAGAAAATGGTCCCATCCAAAAGCACTATCGAGTCTGCCCTTGAGACTTTCAGGGTCAAAGGAGGGAAGCTTGCCAAGAAGTGTGAACTTGATTACAGTCGTTTGGAAGATCAAGTCATTATAGACGAAGAATTTGCAGGGGGTGTTATGCCTCAGTTCCACAAAGCTTTGTTTGAGGATCAATCTGAAGACACCACTGACGACGTAGGGAATAACATCATACATCTGAATGGACGCAAGATGATTCCACCTGGTCGTCCCGATGAAACCAAGAGTTACTCAACTGGACCCAGACGCCCAGAGTCCTTGCCAGGCCATGTCATGGTTGACGAGGGTATTACTTGTGTCAGCTCGGGCCCCACGGATGCATTTGATGAGTTCCATCCCGAGACAGGACATTATCAGCAAGTACACACTGACTATGCCAGCAGATATGACGCCGGTCCTGACATTCTTCGGAAAATCAATGCTGGGCTGGCTGGAAGTCAAGGTTTGAAGATGCACTTGGGAGATGAGATGGAGCGCCCAAGCTTTGATGAAGGCGTGCTTCCCTCTTTGTCACCACGAGAAAGTCAGTATACCCGAGCCACTCCCAAGCAACGTGACGCTCTCTCCAAATTTAGTCGAAGGACAGAACACTCTGCTGTGGGGAAACCATGGATTCCAGCTAGCAAACAACCATTGGACATGGTTGACCAAGCGTACCCAAGTTTCGATGCTCCAGCTGACGAAGCCATCAAGCCCAGAGGAGTTGTCAGGCAAGAGCCGCCTATCGAGCCTCAGAGCCACCTCCAGTTTGGAGTTGATGGCATTCCAACCGCAGTGGGGTATGGGAGGAACAGGGATGACAGAGATATGCACACGGTATGTAGCGACCTTACAGGCGATGATGAGCTCTTGTATGTCGAAGAAATTCCGATTATCAAGAATCTTCCAGTTGAACATGAACTAGAGGAACCAGGAGAGATTCCTGCAGTGCAACCTACCAGAGTCTCAGAGAGATTGGCAGATGTGCCCACCTCAGAAAGTCACGACTATCGTCACTTCAAGGATCAACCCAAGACAGATGTAATTTCAAAAGAACAGGAACGTACCAGCGTTTCTCATCAATGGGAGGATGGTGACAACCTGTCCAGAAGAATTGGTTCTTCTAGGTTGAGGGAACGACGAGATCTCGATGTGGAGATTCTTAGTGAAAGAAGCGTATCGCGGTCTCGGGTAGGAAATCGCCTGTCATACCAAGAACGTTCGCAATTCAGCAATGCCTCACGCAGAGGATACCAGATGCAAGGCCCCGATGAACCCTCTTTCAGCTCTGGGAACAGAACCGAGTCCCGTTCTCGTACCTTAAACAAGGACACTGAAAGCCAGAATTCGGAGACTGTACAAACCAAGTCGGAAGTGCACAGATCGAGTTCAGTTTCCCGTTCTCGTCGCACAAGGAGTGTGGCTTCTTCGTTTGATGACGCGCCCATGGATGAAGAAAGGTCAGACAATGTGAATTCACGTGGTGCCTTCTCGACACGATCGGGCTCTTCAAAGGAGACCCCTTCTCGTTCTGGACGCCCTGCCGCAAGGACGACGCTACTGGCAACTGTATCGATTGGAACTCCAAATGATAGCGCAGAACGAAATGCACCTTCAAGTTCTTGCTCTGTAGCAGAGCCTGAAGTTACTGGGAATTTCGATCTTCGCCAACGTGCCGCCGCTGCTAGAATGGAGGCAATGCATGGTACCGGAGGCGCAAACATGAAGTCCCCAGCGAGCCTCAAAAAGCCATTTGATGAAATCAATGAAGGAGATGATGAATTGATGATGCCACCAATGAAATCAAAGCCGTCTACTACCCTTGAGGTGAGTCAGAAGGCTGATCCACTAGGCTGCCGTGGTGCTGCACCCTCGTCATCTTTTGGAGATACCACAGGCGAAGGTCCGCAACAGAATCTTGTAGACAATGTTGGTTCGAAGGATGCTGAAGTGTTCTGTGAGTACAACAAGAGCAGGGCCAGTAGAAACCACATCATGGATCCAGAAGGTGACATACCAGACAACGACACCAGGTTGGAACCTGAAGGTGAAATCCAAACTGTCGTAAGCGACCCAGCAACCTGGTGCGAGGAAACAAAGGTAGTTTCCCCAGAAGGAGGTGACGGGAGCGCTATGCAGCACGAAGACCAAGTCATCGATGAGCCTGATGCAGAAAATCTTACTGTCAAGAGTGCAGATGCTAGCGAAAATGAGGAAATTATCAACATGGAGCGATCAGTAAACTCAGAGGAAAGGAGTGAACGCTCCAAGCAAGCAAGTGTTACCAGGTTCACTCCGACGCAAGACATGGACGAGGAATCGCAGCTAAGTACACCAATCCAAACTCCGGGTGGGAACCGAGTGTACTCGGAGATCGACGCCATGTCACAAGCGGTAGAAGTCAACTATCTTGGTGGGCTCTCTGTTATTGCATCCGTTGCTCCCACTGTTTCAGAGTGTGAACCACCACTTGCCATTGCCCCAACCGTGGAGACACAAGGGACTCATGGGCAAACAACGTTCTCTATGGATACTCCAGTCCAAGCTCCTCCAGCAGGAACCTTCGATGCCTATGACCGTCAACATTGGGAGTTCTCTCAACCCAAGGGAAAACTCGATACTGACGATTTCTATGGTGGTCACGAAGATGACGAGGAAGCCACTCAGTACCACTTTGATGAACGCCAGGCCAAACTTTCTGCTTTGTTACCAGCCAGAGAATGTGGAGCTTCCAAGACCAAGACCAGATCCCTCGTTCTACCCCAAGAGTTCGTGGCCAAGGCGTTCACGAACATGATCGCATTGGTGGTGTTTTTCTTCACCGAGTGGCTTCGATACCTGACCTTCACCTACAAGCGAAGGCCCGTGCGTGATTCCAACCCAGCTCTGCCCAACTTCCGTGGAAAAGACGCCAACCGTGACGTCCAGACAACGAACAGTGAAATGATCCAAGGTGCTCCTTCTTACCGTCGTCGCCGATGCGGAAGCGATGGCTTGTCAATTGCCATTGAACCCTATGTTCCTGAAGTCCAAGCAGCCGTGGTTACCCCAAGTTCCGCCCGTTCCAGGTCCAACTTGCGACCCGGAGTAGGATCTGCAACCTACGCCAACATTCGACAAAGCTTTTCTCGTGGTGACGCTCGAAGTGTGGCCTCGATGCAAGGCTGGTCGGCCAAGCCCAGTCCCCGGGTGTTTGACTTTTGTGAAGAATAGGAAGTTGTTTGTTCTTTTCCCTTTGTTTGTGAGTACAGCCAATCTATTGGGGTGAAATAGGACCAGGGTAGTTCCCACTCTTGGCGGAACAACGGTCCTTCCGATCCGGCCCTCTCTACTACTATTTCTCCAAAACCATGTAGCTAAATCTCTTGTTGAAGTGATGAAGCTGTATGCTGTACCTACGTCCTAGAGAAATAGCCGCAGCAAGGCATGGAACCAACACTATAGTTTGGAATAACTTTTTGACTATTATCTATTGCTGAGGTTCACCCAAGCTTTGCTTGTATGCTGCCAAAATGCCTCCAACATTCTTCTTCCACAGGTGGAGGCGGGACTGTACTGCCTTCCACTGAGCCATGTCGAACTTTCTCACGACCGATCGTTCCACAATGACCTTATCTTGTAGCTGGTCCATCTTGGCAGAGAGGAGTCCCGAGGAGACTGCAGCAATGACCCACTTCTCGACGTCTTGGACAGGAGTTTGCAAAGTGTCGGCGACGAATTGATAAGGGATTTCCTCATGCTCGGAGGCCAAACTACAAAGACTGAGAATGCGCATGTACCGAACACACTCTTCTGCTGTCAAATCCCATTGCTTCAAAACATCATCCCCACCGTTGGCCTGAATGAAGGCGTGGTAGTCCTCCAACTTCCCTTCTTGGAAAACCTCCAACAATTTCAACAGTGTGCTAGATTTGGCAGAGAGAGCCTGGATAGCGGGGAGGGAGAGAATACTACGTTGTTGTGTAAACAAGGAAACAGGGTCACGAATTGCTCCTACTGCGGCGGCTTCGGCAGCCTTCAATCCTTCAGCATCCACATCCTATCAACACCAACAAGATCATCAACAGTCATGGGTGAGCAACAAGAACAACAAGGGTAAGCAAATACAGTTCAAAACCAAAAACAAGCAAAAATGAGATTAACCCATTCAAGTACATACCGATGATGTGTAGGTCTCTACAGCCAAAACAGTGAACTGTTGCTTGGCAGCCTTGGAAGGAACTCCTTGAGCAGCGGCAAGGTAAAGCGGTCTTCGCAAAGCAGGCTCGATCTTCCAGTCATCCAACATGGCACAAAGAAAGGAAGTCTCCAACCACTTTCCAAGTACAGATGTGTTTGGCTCCAACAAGGAAGGTTGACGAGACACGGCAAATTGAATCATCTTAATGATGAGACTAACTTTCTCCAAGGGTTCCGCTCTCATATTGTAGAGGGTAGCCAAAAGCGAAACAACAGCGGAAGCTGGGACAGACTCGGGAGCAGCTTGAACAAGAGAATCTGCGAGTTGCTCCACAAGCTTGGAAGCATCGGCGGACTTTGTTCGGTCGAGAAGAGCAGCCAACAAAAAGACAGCCGAGACAGCTTCATCCTGGAGTGCATAGAGGGCAGCTAGAGCTCCTTGTTCTCCCATGATAGTCTTCAACAACCGCGAAGCATCTCCGCTGGCAATACAAGCTTCACAGTCTTGTACGAAGGAAGGAGATGTGGACTCGGCGGTTTCTGTGAGCAGTCTAACCAATCGAAGCTCGGCATCATCGGCCACATTGACCAAAGCAGAAGAGGCCTGAAGGGGCATTTTGTAACAAGGTTTTGGGTGTCTGGGAAGCGGATGAAACTAGGAAAGCGTTTCGTGTGATTGACTTGTTTGGGGTGTCAATGGCAACCAAAAAGGCAGAGGAGTGTTGATCTCTTGGAGCCTAGCTCTGTTGTTGCTTGGTGCTTTGTCGTACAGTACTTCCTGCCTCCCGTTTCGTGTGGTCTGCGGCGACGACCCTCTGGCTCAAAACCTGATCCTACTATGTTGGGGAGGTCCCCCAAATAGTTGACATACCCAAATCCCAGGGCGAGGCTACTGTACCTATGGTACTAGTTAGCATCTTGCAGAGTACTTATAGTATATATCTAGGTAGAAACCATTCTTGCAGTACAAGAAATTTCCCTGTAGTAACCGTTGCTATGTGGAAGCAGTTTGCCTTGCCAAAGAACTTGCTTCCGTCCAATCTTGGTTCTGTCGTCTTGTAGCTGCTTCCATCGCGGCAAGTCCGTTGTGGGGACAAGTTGACGTTGTAGTTGAGTGCAATCTCAATCCCATATTCACTAAGTAAAAAGTGTCCTACGAGACTCAACACGAAGGATACATAGACAACCAAGACAGAGGTACGACAAGAACAACGTTGGATTCTACCGGAAAAACTGTTGGAGGAATCAGTCTCCAACAACCGTCATCCATGAGCGCCACGAACTCCTCACAAAATCAACAACCGTAGAACATCAAGAACAATCGCACAAAACCCACCATTACACATTCTTCCAACGGACAGCCATGATCTCTTCCAAGAAACTCATCACCCTTCTCCTTTTGTCCGTACTATGCTTCTTGCAAAGTTCGTGTGTTCAAGCCGGTCTCTATGATGAGGAACTTTCGCTGGTATGTCTATCGTTTTGGGTCCTTCCAATATGACCGTCATGTCTACTTGCCAACAAGTCACTCACTTTGCTTCTATCCTCCTCTTTACAGATTACTCGAGGCCGTGAACTCAAGTCCTCCAAAAGTAGCAAGGCCACCAAAGCTCCTAAGGCTACCAAGGCACCCAAAGCAACCAAGGCTCCAAAGGCTACCAAGGCACCCAAGAGCACCAAGGCTCCCAAGAGTACCAAGGCCCCAAAGAGCACCAAGGCACCCAAGAGTACAAAGGCTCCTATTCTACACTCCAAGTCTACCAAATTGACAAAGCGAAGAAACCTACGACAATAAATAGTCCAAGCAGGCACTCGCTATTTTGTGCAACCCAGTCCAAAAACCTTGTTGTGGAGATTTGTGATGTACAACTATTTGAAATTCAACCAACCAACGAGGGTTGATATATTTTCATTGCTTGTATGCAAACGAGTTGCATCACAATCAAGAAGAAGCAAGTGAACGATGCTACGGTAGTTTGAAGCGATCTGTAGTTCCTTGCTAAAATATTGTGTAAAAAGAAGAGATACATGCATTCTACTACCTCGTACTTAGTACTATAATATTGCCTTGACATGGAAAATGATGGCAGTATCTTTCCATATCTTTCCACGATCAGACGGCACAAAAGCAATAGAAAAACATGGCACTGCTAGTAGGTAGTATCATCGTCGTGGCAATGCAAACATTACTAGGAAGGTCAAGACAGACCAAACGTCGTCTACCAGCTACCTAAAAATGGTGACACATTGTCAACAAACTTACTTGGAAATCTTGGAAACCTTGGCCAACACGTCCTCGGCATCAAGGTCCTCAAGGGAATCGAAAACACTCATGGTCTTTCCAGGAGCAGTCTCTCCCTCAACAGCAACTTGGCAGTCTCCAGACCAGGCGGAAATGGTGTCCTTGGAGACTCCAGCAGCCAAAAGTCCCTTTCCGAAGGCATCAGCCTCAACATCGGCACCCAACCAGTTGGAGCGCTCAGCCAAGGCCTCGAAGGGACTGGCAGAGGCATGGACTCCGTTGTCTCCAGTGTTGGGCTTGGTGGCAAGTCCAAGGGCGCGGTACTTCTCCAAGATCTCACGGCGGATGGAACCAGAAGGGGCAGCAGTGGGGTCAGTGGCTCCCAAAACGCTTCCACGGAAGTCCTCCCAAGAGAGGGCATCAGAAGGCCATTGGACGGTGTAGTACTTGATCTTCTCACCGGGGTTGCAGTAGGCGGCACGCATGCTGAAGAACCAATATGGTGAGAAAGGGCAAATAATGATACGCAGATACGACTAAATATAGCTTTCTCGAGACACGTACCTCATGTAGAATCCATTCATGATGTAAATATCCTTGACCTTTCCACAGTAGAAACCTCCTCCGAACTTGATCAAGTTCTTTCCACGGCTAAGCTTGGACCACTCGTCGTTGAGGCCCTCAGAGTCCAAGCCCAACTTGGCGGCTCCATCCTTGGCGTTGTAAACCTTTCCGGCAGCAATGGCCGAGTCCCAAGACTCTCCGAACATCTTCTCGAAGCCGGCCTTTCCCTTGTCAGGGACGTTCAACTCAGAAGGTTGCAACTTGACAGCCTTGCTGGCAATAGCTCCGTAGTGAGTGTCAATGTACATGTTCTTGTCAATGTCCTCGGCCAAGATCTCTCCCTTGGAAGTGACCTTGATTCCAGAAGCCTTGAACTTGTCCTCGACAATGGACTCAACAGCTCCAGGCTTTCCCTTGCAAGCATGGGGCTTGATGAAGACGAAGGCGGAGTTGGTCTTTCCGGAGAGTTGGACTTGAAGGTCGTTGATCTTTCCCTCCAATTCCTCCTTGGTTTGGGAAGCGTCATAGTAAACGTATCCGGCTCCTCCCAAAGCAGCCAAGGCAAAGACGGTACCACCGCCGCCACCGCCACCTCCGGACGAAGAGAAGGCACGGGCACCACGGGCAGCTTGGGAAGCAGTTTGACGGAAAGTTTGGGAGAACATGGTCTAAGATACGCTAAGGTCGAGTGTGACAACTACAAAAGTATGCGCGTGGGGGAGAAAGAGAGATGGTGCAGTACAGTACGGGTGCATGCATTCGAGTGCTTTCGAATCTTCGCCGACCCTTGCGAATCCATTCCGTCGTGCAGCAACGGGTGACTGGTTGACGATGTAACCGGTGGCCCGTAGGATATGTACAATTTTGTACTGAGCGTACAAACCAGTACAGTGTGGCCGTAGAAAATCTCGATCCGTTGACGGACAAGCGATACTCCGACCACGAACCTTGGCTATCATTTGTTGTTGGTACCGTACGTGCATATCAAGTGGAGAGGAAACCTAGGAAAACGTTCAATGAAGATGAAAGATGTCTGCAAAATGACGGCAGTTTCCATACTATTTTTCGGTTCTATTTCGTAACATGTCATGAAAGAATTGCCGAACAGTTTCGTACGTCGTCATTGTGACAGCTGCAACAGCCAAAGCCAAGTGAGAATACATTCTGGTTAAAATATTTTGCCGGATTGCAAAACCCACGAGCACCCGAACATGTTGACTTACTTGTAGCGGGCACAAAATGAAGTACACGAGCACCTGCCCCACGGAATAGTCCGGGAATACCGCCTTCCCGAAATGCATGTGCAAGACAGTCCACAACGCCTCTGTACTTTGGGCCACTGGGTGCTGCTTGTCCACGTTGTACTTGCAAACGAAGTTTGGCTAGATCCAGTGGTGATGTCAAAAACGAGGCTAGAGCTCCGGCCCCGGAACTGGACAAAATTAACCATGGTGTAGACAAGACCTCTGTTCCAGAGAAAGACTTGGACATCGTCTTGAACTTCTCGTAAAAAACAAAATACAATGCCGAGAAGGGGCCAAAACTCAACAGTGTTGCTCCGTATCCTTTGTATATACCCGAAAGACCCTCTGTCCTAAGTATCCGTACCAAAGCGTCACCACCTCCTTTGTAGTTCGTCGCAGCTTGATTCGCGTGCTGAACTTGCAACCTTTCCTTGATGACATCCACGGGGACGTAGATTAAACAAGCCACAGCTGGATAGGTGTCAGCGAACAGAAATAGAAAATTTCAGAACCTAACGACGATTCAAACTTCATTTCCACAGAGATGCACACCTACCTTCAGCTGAGAGACCGCTAGCAAAATGTACGGCAAAATTGGCATCCGATGCCTTCGCATGGTCAGGGCCAGTCAGGGCTGCTATCCGCTCTTTGAAAATATCGTAGCTGACAATAAATATCATTTGGTACATTCCGAAATACAAAGAAAAATGAGATTTTGGAACTCGAATCAGGGCCAAACGTCCAATTTGAATTGACCACGTACCTGCAAAGATAGATGATTGTTCCTGGAGTCCCTCCTACAATCACAGTACTAGGAGTTAAAACCGCAAGATGAGCCACACATACTATCAGAAAAAGAGAGAGAGAGAAATCGTCTCTTGTCACACACTTGGACCACCCATTATACCTACCTGAATCCTCGATACAGCCCACGAATACCCTCGGTTGTATAGGTTCTCCTCAAAACATCCAAGGGTCCATTGTATGTGATTCCAACAGCTTGCAGCCGAGCTTTTGCTGTATCAAGAGGGTGGGTGAGAAGCCTACTCAAAATTCCTGCCCCTGCTGATCCCAAAGCATTGGAAGCAATCGCTTCCCAGTCGAAGGCGCTCATGGTGAAACCGGACAGAAGTATGTGGGAGAATGTTGCGTTGGTTGTGGTTTCAGGCTTGTCTCCGACTCGGATGAGTCGATCGATGGCATTAAACTCCAGTGGAAGAATAACTCGTACTGTATTGAAACGACGAATACATCTCATCACCGATGAACTACAACGCTAGCTTGAAAGTTTTGAAAAATCATATGATTGGCGATTGTAGTTAATCGTATGTACACGCGTTTAGGTGAGAGACTGAGGTGGTAACGTGATACAAGGTTCCTCCTTAACGGGTCACCTCAATGGAGCAGGTAACAAGCTGAGCACGCTTGCATTATTCCATCAACATGTCATCCAGCATGCCATCATGTAGAAGTTGTGTTATCCGTTCATTCCATGATGAACCTGCTGGGGTAGTAAGAGTCATTTGACGTAAATCATCGTCATTCAAAATCGTAATGTCAACGCCCAACTGATTGTCGGTTGGTGGCAACAGTGTTGGATGCAATTCCAATCGAATAGGCCATTCGACCAGGGATATACCTGTTTTGTGGCAAAAGGCAGCGATGGTGTCAGTCTATTCAAGGAACTACGAATCCTGGTGTCGCTGGCATGACGATACAAGATAGGTTCTTTCACTTACAGTTCTTGAACACATGCGGAAGTTGGAGAGGATCAAAGTCTTCTTGGTGCTCGCCAGAAAGCCTGTATAGATCGATATGATGAATCCTGAGATGAAAGAGTGAGGAGTTGGTAAGCCGCTGAGCAGAATTCGGCAGAAGCAATGTCACAATTAACGTACTCATGTGATTCCATATCGTTTTCATCTCGGTAACAGTAGGTGTTCGATAACAAGTACGTAGGGGAAGTGATTTTCAGCGTTTCACTATTACTCCCACCAAGTTTTCCTAGAACAAAACCACGAGAAAATGTGGTCTTTCCTGCACCGAGATCTGTCGGAAAGAAACATCATTAGCAACATGGGCCAAAACCGTTGAATTCAATCAGGATGAGTCTCACCTCCGCCCAACAAAATGACATCTGGAGGACTTGAAATCACGGAGAGAAGCGCTCCAATTTCTTCCATATCATCCTCGCTTGAAATTGCCAAACGAATCGACATGGCAGGTGAACTGGCTTGACCACTAGCGAAGGTACGGGAGCCATCAGTGGCAAACGACCGAGAACGCATCAGATTGCAGTACCCATATCGAATGGGTGCAACTGTGAAACAACGACACAATGAAACCATAGTCCAGAAGCAAAGATATCGTTCAATTTGCATCACCCAACCGAGAAGGATGAGAAAAACTGACAGTGTGAGACGAGGGGCTCAGGATCGGCCCAAGACTCAATAGGGACTCAGGTGACGAGCTCTAACGGAGGTCCTTCCACTACTACAGTACAATGAATTCGTTTCAAGAAAAGACAGCGAAAGGTATTCAGCCTATAATTACAATTGTAGCTTATCCCAACAGCAGACACTTGCTAGTTGTACCAAAAGGGGTACAACCCATCGGAACCTGTGGCAAAGCAGTAGAAGTATTAGACTCTGATGGAGGGGAGGTTAATCATCAGAATATATTGGATGGCTCAGAAATTTGGGTATATTTGGTCACCATGTATGTCTCTATATAGTAGCACAAGACTCTGACAAGTTGTTCTTCCCAGCCAACATTAATCAAGCAATGAAACAACGAATGAATGTAAACGTACCTTTGATGGAACTGGAAGTGGAATGAGAGAAAAAGCAACGTTTTCGAAGGGTGGACCCTTGCGGTCGTCCCTATCTGGCAGTCTATGCACCGTTTTCAATTTGTCTGCCCAACCCAAGTCCTGCCCAAATATCGTTATTCTCGTTGCGGAAGTCCACGAAGCTTTCAGCCTTCTTGGTGGCAACGACCTGAACTGCTCGTAGGGCAGCCATGTTGAACCCGACTACGTTTTTCGTTTCTTCAAGTCGGAGCTTGAGAAGCCGACGGAGCTCGCGCAGAGGCACAGCCAGTGACTTGTTGCTTGCAAGAATCTGAAAGGAGAAAATGATGTTAGATGCCGATGGAATGACAATGACCACAACTGCTTGGTTGCAGGAGAAGGGCTCGGAAATGGGTATAGAATGTCAACACACTTTGCGTCTGGCGGTTGGTATCCTCATTGCCCCAAGGAAATTGTAAATCTCTCCAAGGTCTTGTCCATAGAAACGTACCTGATGATGGTGAGTCTTCACCAGAAATGTACCAACACGAGCACAAATCTCAACTCCTCTTCCACTGCGCAGGAGAAGAACTAGATAGTACATCATGCGTTCAACATGTCCCAGCGGGAGGATCAATAGACTTTGTTCCAACTCGGCCAATTTGACAGACTTAAGAGCCCAAAGGACGTATGCTGGGGGATCCATTCCCATCAACAACGGGTTGGGGGTCTTTTCTTTTCCGGGATTGCTCTTCTTGAAAGCAGCAATACTCTTGGTTTCTTGGTCTGCTCTCTCCAGTGCCTCGAGCAGTCGGTCACCAGCAGCCACGCTCATCATGCTTTTCTTGACTGCTTCTGCACTTTGAGGCTCTTCCTCAGCATCCTCGTCTTCGTTCACATTGCCGTTCAAGATTTTAGCGGTACCCCGTTCGTCATTGTCGTCAACTCGGTCAAACATCTTGTCTAGCTCTCGCTCACGCTCCTCCTCGAGGAAAACGATGTCCTTTGTACGTTCCCATACACGAACTTGTCGATCCATTCCTGCTGAGAGGACAAAGGCACCAGTTCTGCTGACGGCAATACCACTGTGGAACATAGTCTGTGAGTAACGATGTATCCATCAACAGCCGGGTCGACCTGAATGCATACTTACCTAACTTCGGCACAATGTCCATTCAATACAAGAATTTGCTCAAATCGATCACCGTCCCAGTATCGAACAGTGCCATCTTTGCTGGTTGTGAAGAAATTGTGAGTGCGCCGAACGAACTTCAAGTCGGTTACAGAGTCTTGGTGACCATGCAGGGTTCTGTGTGTGTCTCCAAAGTCCAAGCCCCAAATCTTAATTGTTTTGTCGGCCCCAGAGGTTGCCAGGATTGTATCGTCATCGCTCGCATCTAGCGCTAGTGCCGGAAGCTTATGACCGTACAAGCTCAAGAAAAATTTCAAAGTATCGTCAAAGAATACCTTCACAGTTGAATCCAAAGTTGAAATGAAAACCATTCTTTTCGTTGGGTCAACGGAGTGTGAATATTTTACTGCAAGGACGTCATCGGTCATTTCTAGCGTCCTTGCATGTACCAGTTCCGGTGTTCCATCCTCCGACTCGTCGATCTCCCAAAACTTGACAGTTTTGTCTGCCGATCCGGTCACAATGGCAACAGCTGGCTGCTCCTTGGTGGGGCGTCGAATGTCAAGACTCCAGATAGCTCCGTCGTGGGCTTGCTCTTCAACACTCACAACTTCACCCGAGGCGACCTCTACAAGAAGCAAGTGGCCTTCTCTGGTACCCAGGACTAAATGAGAATTCCCAGGCATGAATGCACAACAGAGACCATAGCTGGCCACATCGCCAACAGCAGGTGAAGTGGATTGGATGCACGCCCTTTGGGCTACATTCCAAATCTTGGTAGAGCTCTTTGAAATTGTCACAGCCAGGGTGTCGTCAGAGGACAAAGACACGGATCGAATTCCTGTGGGGTGACCAATCATGTTCATAGACGCAACGCTGGTCGAAGTAACGGTGGTTTGGGTAGAATCACTGAAAGGTAAAATGTGAGCATGGTTTTCACAGCAGTCGAAAAACATTGAACATCCGATTCTGCTTACCTGGTCTTTTCCCGGCTCAAAGACACAATCTCGATCGCGTTGGTTGTGAGAGAACATGCTACCCGAATGACACTACCTCCTTCCTTCCATGGAACAAAGGCAAACCCTTTCACTTTGTGGCTGGCCCTTGCAGTACCGAAGTATTCGAACTCATCACTGGCACGAATTCCCTCAGGGTCCAATGATTTGTCAAATGCCGAGACCTCCGTATTGTCTACTTCAGGCTCTGGGTCGTCCAAAATCCCTCTCTTGGTGCCAGTGGATTGCTTGTCGGCATTCGCTTTGGCCTTGACCTTCTCCTTCTTTCTACTTTGTCTTCTCAACTTCTTTCGTTGTGACTCTTTTGCACTTCGAATCATGTAAATATTGACATCTTTGGAGTTGACATGCAAGATCCCCACAAAACGACCGTTGGGGTGGAAGTGTATGCATGAGATCCGTTCGCCAGTGGTAGGCAGGCTGGGCGGGGAGATGACTGGACCGATGTAGTGACAGCAATCATCAACGTTGTCACTGGTACCTTCGTCCATAGGAGACTGATCCGTAAGCTGCATTGTAGATCTGGCCGGTGGTTTGATTGCGAAAACTCTGGCGACACCATCTGTACCCCCCGTGAGCAATCGGATCCGAGGTTCTTCCGACTCCCCTTCTACATCGGGCAGGGGTGCCTCGATGAAACAAGCAGCTCCCCATACCTCACCCCTGTGTGAGGTAATTGTTTGGATGCAGCACTGCCCCTTCAGGTCCCAAACCTTCACAAAACCATCCAAACTTGTGCTGACAAGGAGATCAATGGCTCCATCGGCCAGCGAAACAAAATGGACATCCGTGATGGCACCTCGGTGACCAAGAAGGCGAAACAAGCCGGTCTCTTCTACAACATCCCAAACACAGAGAACTCCATCTGCAGAGCCTGATACCAATCGACTACTATTCTGTGAGTCGAACGCAATAGACCGAATTGGAGAGTCAGAGTGACCGTTCAATACCAGAGGTTCGCGCATGACAAAATTTTCATCAGGGTGGTTCTCTTGTAGTAGAGATTGTACC
This sequence comes from Nitzschia putrida, assembly GCA_016586335.1. Lineage (NCBI taxonomy): Eukaryota > Bacillariophyta > Bacillariophyceae > Bacillariales > Bacillariaceae > Nitzschia > Nitzschia putrida. The sequence goes on from BLYE01000003.1 coordinate 543,232, forward strand.
AAGCCGCGTCCCCCTTCAGCATTCAATTCCCCAGGCTCCACGCGGAATACTCGGACAGCACCGTCCACCCATCCAGTGGCAACATTGCAGCCTTCGTTCCCTGCATCTTGAGACACTGCCACGCACACAACTTGGCCACTGTTCAGGGCTCTGCCAGTTCCCACGCCTCCACCAAGCTCCTCTCTGTGGCCCAATTTGATTGTAGGGGAGGCAGTCCTGGCGTGGATGCCCAAGCAGAGACTTCCAGCAGTTGTCAGCAACACCGGTTGATTCCTGGAGTGAGATGCAAACGCCAGAATGGAATTGGACTGTGGGGCTTTGGAAGTTGCCCCCATGCTGAGGAGCCCAAAGGCATCCGCACACTCATAGCGGAGATATGTATGTTGCATGCTGGACCTTGTGTGCTTTCACAAGCAGCTTTGCAACAGAGACTATTATTTTGGTTTCGGTTGGAACAGAAAAATGAAATTCCTGGGTGGTGGTGGTGGGGATGGGTGAGAAACCTCACACTGCGGGAGACGGACAGACACACGCATTTGCGTCGCAGCCATTTCTGTGTGTTCAAGATCTACAACTACTAGAACAACTGGAAATTCTCTTCAAATAGATGAAATTCAGTCCTCAAGTGCTATATAAACAACAATTAAAAAGTATTCTTCTTCGTACGGTACCGTATCACCAGGAACTGGCGTACTCTTCGACAAAGGTACAGACTACAAAGCTCAGAGATTAATGTCATAATGTGATCCTATTAAGGGTAATTGCTGCTTTCGTGCGTATTGGATTGCAGGTCTGAACCGTCCCTAGTAGGCAGACCTGGGGCTGTTGGTTGGAGTGTTGTTGGGACATGCACTACTTGTGTGGGTGGAGTTTGAGAAGCGTGTGCCATGTACGGCTGTGCGTATTGTAGTTGGTGAGAATAATCCATCCGAGAGTCATACGGCTGACCATACGAGTACTGTGGGTAGTATTGCATAGGCTGACTTGGAGGATAGCCGTAGTAAGGAACTGGAACAAAAGAAGGACTAGCATATCCTTGATGCCACTCCGATGCATACGCCATTCCCTGGGGCGGCATAAAACTCGGCTCCACAGGAGGATACAACTGTCCTGGGTAGAACCGCCCTTGTTGAGATTGTTGTGGAGTATTCCCCCTAGGACGCCTGCCTTCATGGCCTCCGGAGCGAGGCCCTCCGTGCATTTTGGGTTGGGCAGCCTTCACTTCGCATGTCTTGCCTCGCATCTCAAGTCTGCCAATTCCATCCGCATTATTCCCCTGTTCAAGCAGTGAAAGAGCAACACTTGGGTCTTCGAAAGTCACAAAGCCAAACCCACGAGACCTTCCGGACTCTCGATCAACCATAACCACTGAGTCTAGTAGAACACCAAACTTCTCGAAAAACGTCCGGAACTCCTCCTCCGTGACTGTGAAGTTGACAATAGAAAGGATTCGGTTAGTAACAGGGTTCGCATGCACGATTCATGAAATTACATTGTGCGATGCTCACCATCTGTAGGAAGACCTAACAATACGATAATTCACCCATCAGAATTACAAAACATGTTAGTAAAACTATTCGCAAGGTACAAGTCGATTCCATATGGATGACCGTTGGCCTTAGTCGAGTCACTTACCTCCAACAAAAAGCTTTCTCGAGTCTTTCATGGTTGGAGGGATTTTATCTCTCTTTTGCTGATTCTGAGTGGCACCCTCACTACTCGCATTAACAACCTCTGATGCATCTTGGGTGCTCATGTCAACCAATCGATGATCCCCAGTACCTTGTTGAGGATTCGCAAAATCGTCCCCTGCGATCTCTGCCATATCAAGGGCGAACACTTAGCCGGAGAAAATTCAAACCCCAAACGAGGATTGTCGCTTCACAGAGGTCAACACCAGCGTCTTCTCAGAGACAAACCTTGGAGGAGGTGTCCACCAAAGCCAAAAACCGCCGTCTCTTGCAGATCAAACGGCGATGTTTGGAAGGATGGTCATCGTCTCTGTCATCCGAGGGTGGGAGTTTTCGGAGAAGGGAGTCGGATATTTGTCACATGAATATGACATAAGACACATTTCGATAAACAAAAAAGTCACATTCGGCACCATCACGACCGGAAATGCGAATACGTCTCGCGCGACTGAAACGGCTAAACTTGACGCACAACTCGATTAGGACATCCCTCCGATAATTCCACGCCATCACCTGGCTTTGCCTCCTCGGGACTTCCACGAACAACAACTCCTCCATCCACAAAACCATCCATCGGTCCCACACATCATCAATTGCAAGGTGCGTCCCTCGCTCTTGTTTGTTCAATTCGCTGTGACTTTGTTGAAGCTTTGTAATATTGCGATATGAGCGGGAAAAACAGTAGGGGAAGGCTGTCCCGACGTCGAAGACATAGGGTAGAAACAAAAGGACCTGCAGCTGCCGTCATTCCCGTGTGCGCCCAGGAGCTCCTCGACACGAACATGGCCCTTGATTTTCGTGAGGGAGGAAACCCAAGGGGGCCGGAGAAGGAGACAATCTCTCCAGAGAACTCTTCAACAGACAAATCTCCCCTAGAGGAGAAAATGAGCGAAGAATCACCCCACCGTGAACCGATCACTTCGCCCCGCAACGAGCAACTGAAACTTCATGCCATCTGCATAGATACACGAATCGCTCGTGGGGACGACAAAGACGCATGCCAAAAGTCGGTATCAAGGCGAAACCAATTCCTCGTAAATTTGTCAAAAAGGGGTGCATCTCCTGTCACCCTCTGTTACTCTCAACATTCAAAAGATTCCTCTCGACAGAGCAATGTCGAAGCTTGGAAGCCTCCCCGACACGAGGCAGTGACTTTGTCAACTTTCGATAAGATTCCAGTCGTTCCCGTTGAAACAATGACGCCAAAATCAATATGGAATCATATCACAGATCTGGGTAAGTATGAAGATGCACTCCGGAGCATCCTAAACTACAACTTCAATGCTAACCCGCAAGTTTCATTTTCAAGTTGAGTTGGCAACCACAGATTTCCAGTCCTTGAACGTCACCGTGATCGCAGGTGCCACACCCTCACCTCCAGTCGAGTCAGACAAGCAAGAAGAAATGGTCAAATCATTTTGGATGCGAGTTTCCGAACTCGGCAGGAATGGTCGAATTGGCACTCTTCAGGTAGTGTTCGTTCATCCCGATGATCACCAATCAAAGACTGAGAAGTTCTCGTCGTCGGCATCCACTTGGGAATCAATATTTCGGCAGTTTGCAGAAGATGAGTTCCAAAAGGGCTGGAGTTCTTTGCAGTTCGGAGAAACAGAGGTCCATCCTTTCGAAATCAGAATCTCATCAATGAATGATAGCCTCATTGATTATCACGGCCTAGTCGTCCGGCTTGCTGGGGATCTCTTGGGTTCTAAATCAAGGAAACTGTCCGTTCACCTTCCATTCTGTGATGATGAACAATTTATGGAGGACCTGGAGGGCCTCAAACAAGTGGCTCTAGATGCCACGTATCGGCATGTACCATTCCGTCTGGACTCGCCACTTGCACAAGCACTCTTCAAAGACTTGGACTTCCTCTCGAAAACTCCCCTGCGTGCCATCCAAAGAGTACCCATGGCATCCGTGGATGCATCGCTGCTCTACGGCATACCATTGCGAGTAGTCCCCGGTTTTGAGAACGATTTTTCCCTTCAACAACAGACGACTGGTATCGCTCTAGCATTGTTTCGTTCACTCGCTGAAGGTGATAGTGGTCTGGTTCTACAGGCGAGTCCATCTGCAGATGCTACTCGTAGTCTACTGGATTCCTCGTTGTTCCAGGCACAGGGCGAGTTCTTCCTTTTGGTTCCGGACCAGCTGCCCGGGTTTTCAATGGAAGGAGTGATCACTCAACAAGGTTCAATTTTTCGATTGGCTTCAGCTGAAAGCTTTGTCAATATGGAAGGATCTGTTTCAATGACAGCATCGATGGATTTAGGGCTAGAGACCCATCGACATTATGTGGAGGACTGCCTCGAATCATTGCCCTGTTCCGCATTCAATCCTTGGCAGGCCGCAGTACGAGCCTCCTCGCAATGAGCAGTCCAAAATTCATCGTTTGGATCGGTATGACTGAATGCTGCAGAGTGATATTAGAAGGTTTCGGTGGTGATGTGGTGACTTCAAAAGAGTGAGAGAAACAACATGCCACACTCATTGAATGGAGAGCAGGGTTGTTTCGCCCGTGTTTGGGTAGAAATTCTGACACGTCAATGATGTGTACATGGTTCTCAAGTTGTGAGTCAGTGTAGTCGATTTTGAATAGTTGTGAACTGTACTTTGCTACCTATTTACATTGTCTTTTAAACTATAGAGAATATGCTACCTAGCTAGGGTAGAACTACCGGTAGTACGAATACAACACGCAGCATACAAATTTCCGTATCTATCGATGGGTTATGACATGGTCTGTGTACTTACACTTGCAACGTGGTCTTCTGCACTTCGACGTTGCTTGGACTTGCTCACCTTGACATGCAGCTGCAACATGACCTCGCATCCAAACAGATTCTTCAGATCCTTCGTGGCAGAATCTTGTATTCTCTGAAGAGTTTTGCCTCCACTTCCTAGCACCAGCTTGTGGTGGCTCTTGTTGAAAACAACCAAGTCTTGGTGAATGATAACTCCCTGAGGGACCTTCCTGAACAATCGGTTGACCTGCTTCACTGAATGGGGAACCTCCTGATGCAGACATCGGTACAGTTTCTCTCGAATAAGTTCCTCCACTTGCTCCTCTGGTGACATATCTGTCGCTTCGCCAGCAGGGACGGGCCAGACACGACAGGGCGTAGCCAACTGGACCAAATGCTCGACAATGTCCTCTATTCCATCTTCTTCCAGCGCAGAAACATAAAAGTTAACTGGTGACACTTTCATCAACGTTTCAAAGTCCAACTCGAACTCTGTGTTTTCACCGGATTCTTCCGTAATACCAGATTGTTGCTTCATGGTATCGACAATACACATATCTGCCATCGACCCAATGTCCATTGCCAAATCGATCAGGCCGGACTTGGGTTTCACCAAGTCAACCTTGTTCAGAACCACGGCAAACTTCGACTCAAGAGGGGCAGATGCCTCCAAAGTGGAATCAGATGATTTCTCGTCGTCGCCTTCGTTGTAGTCTTCTTCGATCCTGCCTTGACTTTGAAGAGCAAACATCATGAGTTGCACCAAAGCGTGACGGTAATTGTCTGTCATGTTTCGAGCTGCATCTACAACCAAAAGAGTATAGTCAACGTGTTGCATCTCAGAGGCCGCATTGACTAGTAGCTCACGATCCAAGCGCTCTTCTTTAGCATTTTCGACGCGGAGGTACCCAGGTGTGTCCTTGAATACAATTTGCGTGTCACCAATGGTTCGGGCTCCCAAAATGTCAGTTCTTGTGGTGTGACGTTTCCTCGAAACTGCAGCTACAGAAGACTTGGCTAGTGCGTTCAAGAGTTGAGACTTTCCTGCATTAGGAGCACCCACAATGGCAACATCCAATCGCTTCTTGAGAGTTGGGGTTGGAGTGATCGAATTCTCTACGGTCTCGATAGCGGCGGAGAAAAATCTAGTACCGAAGGCCGTACGGCCACACATCAAACCTGACAGTCTGCTTCTCATGCTGCTGTGATGGGGGGGGTAAGAATCGAAAGGAATGGGTCGGGATGGAACCGATGAATCCGCAATTCTATGTTGGATGATTTGTGTTGTGATCCAAACATCCAAACGTGAAACAGAAAGAAGTGTACGGTTGGGAAGGCAGTCATGGATTGGTCACGATACGATACGTCTGTCCTCGTCCCGTCGTGAGCCTAGAAAGCGATGAAATGAAACCTTCTGTCGGATTAGCTATACATTTTATTGAAACTATTCTACAATAAAAATCTTACAAAACTAAACAGAACTCAAGCAAGACTGGCCAACCATATTCCCGGTCTTAAGAGCATCATTTTCAACGGGGGCTGATTGCCGAGGCCTCAATGGAAGCATTGCACCACACCAGTGAGGAGTGAAGTCTGAGGAGAACCTCCAGCTGGCTTCCCAGACTAAAAAAGCCAAACCAGCCTGAAACCCAATTGTCACTGAGCATATGGTGTTGTGTCAGTGTTTCAGCTGCCACTGTGTGATCACATCAACAAGAACCAAAGCGGGCCAGAAATGACTACAACACTTCCGCGTCTTGAGTGGACTCTTCCATTTCTTTTTGAATGTCCGCAGGCAATTCCAGGTCTGGAGGGTTAGGAAACGTAATGATGGAAGAATCATTAAAAGCTCGATCGAAATGGCCGGAACATTGCGCTACGTCCTCGGAAGAAAGCAAGAGCTCCTTTTCTTCCCAATGGGGTTGCAGGAACTCCAAGAGACGGGTACGAGGATTCTTCTCAAGTTGATGGGCATATTCCGTGAAAGAGTTCCCAAAGATAGTGAGCAAGCGAAGTTGATTCCAATTGGCGACGAGTAAATTGGAATAAAGACGAAGAGGGCAATGTGGCATGAAAAACATGGTTGATGCTGTGACTTGACGCTTGGCTTGCTCATTGTCGGGGATGATGTGAATTCCGTTTTGTTCCAGAAAGGTAGCTTCTGTAGATGTCATGAGTGGTTCGTAATAATGTACTTTCAAGTCGGGGTATACTTGCATCCATTGGAGAACACATGCAAGCTGCCATTGAGGTGCCGATGGGGAAACCTGTTGCTTGGTCTCAAAATTTCCCAATCCATAGCAAACCAAGACATCTGGAGAAGCTGACATGGACAAATGGTCTTGCACTGTTGTCCAGAAGTTGGAGGAAGCTAATTCGGTTCGACAAAGAGCAAAAATATCCTGAAGCTCTTGAAGTGACAATGTGCTAACTTGGGCCATCTGCAGTGCTCTTTGTCGCTCAATTTGTTGCTTCGACCTGTTACTTCTTCTGTCCTTTCTGTGGCCTTTTTGGGGTTGCTTGGCGACGGTTGTCCACCCATCATCTGTTTCCGCCGTGCTCATGATAGTGGTGTCTTTGGTGTTGTTGTCACGCTGCCATGGCGTTTTGGCTTGCGTCCAACTTGTTCGGACTTGCGACATGCAAGATGGCCATTGTCTGGCCTCGTCCGTTTGTGATTGAATACTGCAGGAGTCCCGTTTAACGTAGCGCATTCCAACGCGTGCCTGACACCAGTGAATCTGTTCTTCTTGATTCCTCCACGAGTACGCGCACGGGAAATCATCGACACAAACGTGCACCATAGATTCCCAAAAAACACGTCAGTGTACGAAGTGTTGCTGTCGACGTCGTTACTTCTTGCTGTTGTTTGCTGTCAATTTGATATCCAGATTCATCGACAGGAAAGTCCTATCCCAACTCGGTCCTCCCCAAAGTCCACTTGCACATACGCTACATTCTCTTGGAACAAAGAACTTTTTAATCATGTCTCAGGCCAATTCCAATCGCCCTTCTTGTCGAGATACCTTGTTCGTCAAGGTGATCAGTGGGTCCCTGGGATCAACTCTCACAGCCTTGGTTGTCACTCCATTGGAGGTTATCAAAGTCCGTCAACAATTTCAGTCACCTAGTCCACCAACCCCATCAACTCCTCCTCCAATCCCAGCAGGCGCAACCAAACGCCCCTGCTGTGGAACATTTGTTCTGAACAACGGCTTGAATGATTGTGTCCTTCCCAGAAATGCAGTGCCATATTTCAATCCACAGACAGGTCAGTTGAAGGAAAGTGCTAGAGTTTCCAAATCCCAAGGAACGTTCGCCATGTTGCGAAGTATTTGGGCCACCGAAGGTTCCGCCGGAATATACGCAGGCCTTAGGCCTACCCTTGCCATGGCTGTCCCCAACACTGTTCTATATTTTGCCAGTTATGAAGAAATCAAGGCATACCTTGATGTCAACTCTACCCACTTTTCTCATTCAACCATCCCTGCTGTGGCAGGAGCCTCTGCTCGTGTGGTTGCCACGATTGGAACTGCGCCTCTCGAATTGATTCGAACACGTCAGGCCGCACAAGTTGGATCCGGTCATGTAGCAGAGGGGCTTTTGGAGGAATTTAGGATCATGATTCGACAGGAGGGTGTGGCTTCATTGTATAAGGGTCTCTCGCCAACCTTGCTACGGGATGTCCCTTTCTCGGCCATGTACTGGTATACGATTGAGCATCTTAGAACCATGTGGGGAGATTCGTCAACTGTATCAGCCTCTGTGCAGGCGGGTCAGGCTATCTTTAATGGTTCTGTGGCTGGTATGGTTGCCGCTGCAGCTACGACACCCCTTGATGTTGTTAAAACTCGCTTGCAGGTAGTGAAAGAGCCCATCGCCGTCGAGCCCGTCGCATGTGGTGAATGTGGCTCGGTTTCGTATCACCCTTCCTCAAAGCCACAAGCTCCACCTTCCACACTATCCGTGCTTGCACAAGTGTTACATGAAGAGGGCGTTGCCGGCTTGTGGAGAGGCAATCAAGCCAGAATGCTGAAGATTGCTCCTGCTTGTGCCATCATGCTGTCGTCCTACGAAATGGGCAAGCGTCTTCTAACCACCAATTAATAGATTTTTAATGCGATATACAAAGGATGGCAATGTTTTGACAGGTATATTTACCGTTCTGTTCATGGTCAACCCATTGCCTATTCGGTACGCCGCCTCTTACCAGGCCTAGACTCCTCGATATCGTCGCTAGTGGACTTGGAGCTTCCCAAGAGCCCCCAGAGGTTCCAAAGTCCAGATGATGGAGCTTTCTCTTCCACAGGAGTTTCCGCAAAGGCCTTGATAGTTTCCCGTTGGAATCGTTGGCTCAAAGCGTCCATAATCTTCTTTCCATGCTCGCGGAAGAGAGCCTCGTCGGGTGTTTGGAGGGTGGCTCCCACAATGAAGCATACATCGTTGACCCACACGATTTCAAAGTTGACGCGGTTTCCAGACGAATCCTGAAGACCATTCAAGCAGCGAACAATATCCCGAGTGGTGACCGAAGGGTCAATGTCGGCGACACGGAATGTAGAGAATGGAGACATGCTGTTTTGGTGGAGAATAGGTGAGCAAAATTGGACATGCGAAATACAAACGAAACAACTTCAACATACCCGTTGGAGAGAGGATCCGAGCCCTGAGACTCCAAATCGATGGTGTAGGGACTCCACAAAAAGTGAATCTTGTTGCGTCCATAGTACCTTTCGGCATCCGAACTGTCAGGTTGCTGACGCCATGGAGCCAGCGTCTCGACAGCCATGCCCTCGCCTTCTTCTTTGGTTGATTCGAGCTGTTCCTGAATGGATCTTGCCAAGACATGGAAGATAACACCTGTGCAGTAACTGTCGTATCCAGCATCATGCAATTGCTCCTGAAGTTGATCCTCTCCATCCCGACTAAAGACACGATTCCACTTGGGGTTGGCCGACAAGGCATATTCATAGAGAGCTCCGAGGTGTGTGCGTCGATGCTTTTCCTTGAGGCAATACTCACAAGCCAATGTTTTGGTATCATAGATGACAGGGAAATAGGAATGGATGAGATTCTTGCATTCGGTCCAGTCGGTAGGGAGCTCTGGAGCATGGAAGTGAGTAAGAAGGAACAACAAATCTTGGAGTCCATTGTGGACAATCAAGGGAATCTTTCTTCCTCCAGAAACTGGTGGCTCCACAAAAGTCTTTAGAGCATCGTTTACATTGGAAGACAAAGCAACATGCTCCGCTTGGTTCTGAGGACCCAATCCTCTGCAACAACAATTAATAATGCGTGAGTTCATGCCTGTGTCAACATCCATCCAACCAACCACTCCACAAACTCACCTGCAAGCATTGGCCAAAGCCAAAAAGACTCTCCAAACTCCAACCTTTTCCAAAAGGAGCTTTTCAAAGCCCTCACGCAACAATCGCTCGTTGCGACGAGCTCGCTCCTCGGCATTGAGCCTCCAAACACGAATTTGATTGGTGGAAGACAGGGTTTCCAAGACCAAATTGGGGTATTCCTTGCCAATGGATTCGTAAAGAGCCCTACGCAAAAAGGAATTGCAAGAGGGAAGTGCGAGAGAGGAACCCTCCGAGTCACCAGGTTGGTCGACAATGGCTGCATCGAGCCATTCCCTCAAGGTAGCCATGGCCTTGGCATGGAAATCCTTATCTTCGGTGCGGGTCAACTCAACGGGCTTGCGATTGTCAGGTTCAGGGGGCTTGTCGGCCTTTTCCTTCTTCTTGAGTTCGTTTTCATGGAACTTGTTGAGGTTGGCGACCGCTGTTTCTTGAGGCCAGTAGGCGATTCCTTCTTGGATCCATTCGTTCAAGTTGCTGCGAGTAACAAAAGCGCTATCGTGAGACTACGGATACATGATGACAAGAACATACAGACCCATGAGAACGTACCAGTTGTTTTCCTCCGACAAGAACTTGACACTTCCAGGATTCAAAATGATATCTCGCTGGGAATCTGCGGGAGGAAAGAGAGTAAACTTGTATCGACGCTGCCAGAGGGATGGGTGAGTACTGTACTCGTACTAGGTCCAAATCATATTCTCCATCCTTTTAGCAAAGAGGCCAACGTACCACATGGAAACCACCATCCTCACTTTCTTCAAAGAGAGAGATCCCCAGTTGAATCATGGAATAACGCTCCGGGACAGGCTTCAAGGAAGGATAGCGAACCTCAGGAGTGTCATCCTTGTTGACTTTGCCAGCAATCGACGAGGGGAGTTGAATACCACTCATTTCCTCATCAATGGCAATCCAAGCAGCCCCAGGGAGACGCTTGATAAAGTCATCACTTTGCTATGAAAGCACAAAAGAAAACACACATGAACTGTGAGATAAACGTCAGGCGAAATCAGATTTTGGGGTTCCAGAACCACGCATACTGTACCTCAATAAAGTTTGCCTTGGTACAATCAATGATAACAGACTCCACTTCTTTGGGAGCTGGAGCAGACTCGGCAGCTGGGGGTTCACTGGACATGCTAGGTAAGCTCAAGAAGGAACAGTCGTAGAAACGTTCGAAAGAAGAATGAGTCAACGTATCACAGAGACTTGGATTCCTACAAAGATTGACGTCAATCAAGAATATAGCGTAGGTGGAGTACGCCGTACAGGCTCTGATGGCACAACGAATTTGAGGTCACCTGTTGACTGACAAATTCTCGTATGACTCGATTGACTAAAACAGATTTCCATTCCACGTGGAGGTGCACGTGCGCATTGCCACGACGCAAAACGAGAAAGGAGTGAAAAGAAACGAGTGCCTAGTGCCTGCCACAACATTATAATTTCAACTTCTTGCAAATGTTGCAGTAGTTGATAACTGATAACCCTCCTGCATCATGACAGATAATACCAAAGAGACGTCGATATTTTCGTCATCATGTGCGGCCTCTGTGCTGATGGCACTTTACGTTTGCATGGCCGTTTTCAACTTGTACGTCACTCCCTCCAATCAATGCTCCGAGGCAAAGTCCTTTAGAATATTCTCAACGCTTTTTTTCTTCTTGTTTCACAGGTATGCTATCATGTTTCCCTTGGCCTACGTGGACCTGTCCAATTTTTCAGAGGAACGATTTGTCAAACCCTTTTGGAGAGCTGAAGAACAACTTCACATGAAAGTTTACCTCAGTACCATTCCCAACTTTGGAAATCAATTTGTCGCCAGTACGGAAACTGCTGCCGAGTCGGAAGAGACAAATAATAGCAATCCTCCAACCGCCACCATTTTGCTTTGGGACCAACATGTGGATTCGCCGTCGCTTTCCAAATCTTTTTTGTTGTCTAGTTTGGATTGTCTTCAACACACCAAGGGGGAGGGAGTTGATGCTTGTCAGGATCAAAACGACCTGTCCTACACCTTGGCCAAGGATTGGTTGGATCACAACGATCAAATGATGGCCCAACAAGATGGAGGAATCTTGTCAACGATTCAAGCAGCCGGGAAAGGGATTGAATCGACCAGTATTCTATTGACCTTCTACCAAACCATTTCGGATCGAATCACTTCTCTCTTTTCAACCCCGAAAACTTCCGACGATTCAGAGAAACAGAGTGGTCTTTTGGAACGTTCCAATATATATCTATCCCCCACTTCTCCAATCTGGTCCACCCTCATGTCCAATTCGTCAATCTATGTTCATGTTTTGGTGCAACGTCAACGTGGATCATCCACGTCTACTTCCATGAACAATGCTGCAGATTTGGTGAATGCCTACAAAAAACAGGCATTGCTCACAGGTCAAGTAGGTCTCATCAAGTTTGATGAGCCCAATCACTTGTCCAAACCTGGCAGGATCTTACTCCAGGATATTGTTTATTTCTTTGAACGCTACGCATTGGGCAAATCCACTCGTCCTCCTTGGGATATGGAATTTTCCAAACCAATCTATTACAAGGCCTACCAGGAAGCTCAGCGCATGAAGGAACTTTCGATAAGCTACCCTTACTGGAAACCAGAAGTGGCCATCAAATATTTGATTGACGAGGAGTCGTATCCGTTGGAGTTGGCGGGCAAGGCTGGAATGTCCATCGTCCAAGTACCCAAATCCACGGCACATCCCGTTGGTTTGGCGCATGTCCCTGCGCTTCATGTCGATGAAATTGGTCTTACCAGTGAGAAATACATTCCAGTTAACGAGACTCTTACGACCTTGCCACTTCATGTAACATTCGATCGAAGTGACATGGAAGCAAAGGGCAGCAACCGAGCGACCACGGCGACATCTGGAGGAATTAGCCCTGCACGTTGGAGGCTGCTAAGTCACTTGTCCCAATCCATTGAGGCTCAAAGGGATATGGGTTTTGAACAGTCAGATATTGATGATTTGCGCCGTCTTATTGCAGATACCAACGTTACCTTGTTGGCAATCACCATGTTGGCGAGTACCTTGCATCTCTTGTTTGAATTTTTGACGTTCAAGAATGAGGTATCGTTTTGGAAGAACAATACAGATTTGACGGGTTTGAGTGTTCGCTCCCTTTTTCTGGATTTGGTCGGACAGGTGATCATTGTGTTGTATCTCATTGAGAAGGAATCGTCGCTGTTGATGACGGGGCCTTCAGCGGTTGGTTGCATCATTGCCTTGTGGAAATGTCAAAGAGCAGCAGGTCTCACCTTTATCAAGATGGAAGAAAAGGACAAGGATACTCCATCATCGTGGTGGAATGCGTTGCCCAGGATGGTCGGTTATGAACTCCGTGCTACTCGACTGGAGCGGAAAAGCACTCCGACTGAGGATACGGATGCCAGTAAAAAAAACGCCGAGGGTGAAATGGATCTTCATGAGCTTTCCTTGGAGTGTGATCGCATTGCCACCAAGACTCTTGGTACAATCCTTCTCCCTCTTGTTGTGGCATATGCCTTTTATTCATTGGTGATGGAAGAGCACATTGGATGGTACTCTTGGTTCATCACTTCGGCTTCGTCTGCTGTTTACGCTCTTGGTTTCGTCCTCATGACACCACAACTGTACGTATGCGTTCTATGTACCGTCTCTTGCTTTCCTGGGATACTTTGCTGACTTGTTCGTTTTCCAGGTTCTTGAATTACAAGTTGAAATCCGTGGCGCACTTGCCTTGGCGAGTGTTGGTGTACAAGAGTTTGAATACTTTCATTGACGACCTATTCTCCTTTATTATCCGAATGCCTACCATGGCCCGAATAAGTTGTTTCCGCGACGATATTGTATTCTTCATTTATCTGTACCAGCGATGGCTGTATCCTGTCGATGAATCTCGACCGGTGGAAGGGGGTGGTGACGGTACCGAGTCGAACGAAGTCTCCGAAACCAAAAAGAATCAATAAATGCAATTTAACCAATTCAACTACCTACTACAGAAGGAGTGTTCATCATTGAATGTGAATTCTATTTACATTAGAGGAACAACACAATGCATGAATCCATTACAACAGAGTTTCAAACGTTGTGTTCCTTCTTACATGCTCGATGAATTTTGTTTGATGACGATGGATACACACCCACACGTCTAAGAGCTATAAACACGGACCCAATCCACTTCCATGATTTGGCCATCATCTACAAAGGAAGCTTCATCCACTCCTTCGAGACCGCCCCAGCCACCACCGACGGCCATGTTGAGGATCAAATGGAATCGCTCGTCAAAGGGCCACTCCGAGAAGGTGGCCTCATAGTCTCGTTCAAAGGTGTGGAATATGAAGCCGTCGAGGACAAAGTCAATCTTTTCTGGGGTCCAAACAATTTCGTGGACTTGCCACTCAGTGGTATCCATCAAGATACTTGATCCGTCTTGAGTTCCCAACATGTGGTTGTACGATTGCGTGTGGACTGTTCCATGAACACGACCTTTGTCGTATCCAACATGCTCCATGATGTCAATCTCGCCACTGGCGGGCCAAGTGTTGTACCTGTTGTCAGTAGACAACATCCAGGCTGCAGGCCAGGTCCCACGTGCCGTTCCATGAAGAAGCCGGATACGGAGTTGAATTCGGCCATACGTCCAGTCTCCCAAATTCTTTGTCTTGATGCGAGCAGAAGTATAGGCGCTACCTTCGTAGTCTTCACGAACAGCTCGAATGTGGAGCACGCCGTCCTCCACGAAAACATTATCCAACCGATCGGTGTAGTACTGGAGTTCATTGTTTCCCCATCCCCATTCTCCTGTACCGAGGTCAAAAGTCCACTTGGTGGGGTCGGGACTTCCCTCGTAATCGAATTCGTCGGACCACACGAGATTGGCCTCATTGACGGGCTCGACAGTCTCAGTGGCATACTCGGGGCGACAGCCACTGCACACGGAAGGGAATTGATAGTAGGACACAGCCTGGCAAGCGGCAGTTTCACTGTACCCAAGTTCAGACAAAAGGTATTCAATGCGCTCCCCGCAAGTGTAGCAACCGCCCATCACGGAATCACAAGCTTCGGTGTCCCAAACCTCTTGAGTGCAAGATTGGGAGAAGCACAGATCAGATGCAGTGGATGATTCTCCAGCTCCGGTTTCTTCGGAAGTGACTGTGGGGGCAGCAGTAGGAGATGTGCGACTTGCTTCGCTTGATGGAGATGTTGGGGTGGGAGTGGGTGCCATCGTGGGACTCGAAGTAGGAGGCTCCGTCTGAGCAACAGAAGCTTCAGCAGCGCACAAACCACACTCTGACGGAAACTCTTCAACAGCAATTCGATGACAGGCTTCAGTATTGGAGACTCCCATTGCCAAGAGATATTTGATTCTCTCCCCGCATTGGAAGCATCCTTCTTTGGTGTCGTCACATGCCATGGTCTGAAGGACATCCGCAGTACAGGTAGGGATGTCGCCGCAGATTTGCTGAACTTGGCAGGTATTGGGATTGCAGGCCCCACATTCGTCTGGGAATTCAACTGCAGCTACCACCCTGCATGCATCAACTTCAGAAAAGCCCATTGTGTCTTGGAGCCAGGACATACGGTTTCCACAAGTATGTCCATCAGCCATTTGTTCCAATGCTGACGAAGTGCACTGTTCACAGTAGCAGTAGCTCTGTGAGGGCTGCAGATCCCGACCACTGCTTGTAGTAGCTGCTGGTTGGGTGTCTTGTCCCCGGAGATGAGAGGCTTCCGTCGAAGCGAGGGCAATGAAAGCCCACCAAGAAACCAAGTACGCCTTAGAGCTGACCATTGTTTTTTCACGTTTGTCCTGTGAGGTAAATTGAAATTGTGAGAACAAGCACCACTTCAGGATTCTGCCACCCGCTGAAACATCCTGACCATCAAGTTTCACTCTGTCGTATGCAAATGCTACCCAAAGGATGCTATAGTAATAAAAACAAATAGTACCGGTTTTCCCTCCGACAAACCGAAGCACAAACCATAATAAATCCAAAGCTAACTACCAGAGCACGGTACTACCGCACTCACGACTCAGCCAACATTGATTTCCCAACCTTAAATAGTTCTCGCGGCGGGTTTAGCTTCCAATAATTTCGAGAGTTAAGTAGTGCTTCTTCTTTTCACAGTTTTATCTTCTCAGTTACTGGTAGGGGTCCTTGATGTCCAACAAGTACGACGACCTACTAGACACCTCCGTACCACAACACCTTGTTTTGTATAAAACTGAGGATCGTGTCTACTGTGTTCATGGCGACTGGGAGGTGGATGTCCGCCAATGGCTGCTACTATTATTGTCGGTGGCGGTCATCAATATAGTTTAGATTGACATTATAGATTAACTACTAGTGCATTCGGAAGAAGGTGCTGAGTCGGAGGTTTCTACATGAACCGGTGGGGTATTCATTTGCTTTCGATTCATCATCGGCTTTCAAAACCCACAACAAATTTCATTCGGAAGCTCCCACGTGATAGAGAAAGAGGAAATATAGAGCAAACCCAAGCTTGTCCCTTGGGCCTCGACGAGCATGGGAAACCAGCCGAGTCGGAGTATGCAATGGTGTTGGTGGATTCCCTTTCTGGACAAGAGCTGAGCGAAATGTCCTCGGTGTACTACAACAGGCCTCATCGAGCATCGAAGTCTGTCCAATGGCTAGGTGGCGATCGTGAAAGCCCGAGATGTTTGTCAGCAGCTTCGGTGTTCACGGATGAAAAATGATGCCGACGTTGCAAAAGGAGTGGGGTTTGCATCTTGCTACAAGCTACTGCTACATGAAGTTATCGAGATCAATAGAGAAACAAGTGGAGGTTCGCCCTATAGCGGGATACGCGCTGTCTATTGCAAGTGTCACTGTGGGAACCGGCTAGGCACACAAGAAAAAACAGAGATAGGAAGAGACAAGGAAACAACCTTCCTAGGGCATTTCGTTCAAGAAGTTGATAATGTGTCCCCCGACTTGGTCCTGTTCCAGCAAAAAACCATCGTGGCCCTCGGAGGAATGAATGATCTTCATTTCTGCCCCAGGAATGTTGTCGGCAATTTCGATTTGTTCGTGCAGGGGGTAGAGGACGTCGCTGTCGATTCCAAGTACGCAAGCTGGGATTTCAATTTGCTTCAAAACATCAATAGTGCTCTCATGGCGGCTTCGTCCAATATCATGGGAATCCATCTGTTCGGTTAGCTTGACATAGGTGATTGGGTCAAAACGGTCAATGAACTTGTGTCCCTGGTATTCCAAGTAGGACTTGACTTGCCATGTGGCATCGGATCCATAGGCAGGACTATCATCAGATCGTAGCTTTCGTCCAAACTTTCCCTCGTAACCATGGGATGTCCTGTAACTAATCATACCCATTTGTCGAGCAATCTCCAGACCCTTGGTGGCCTTGAATGGGTCAGTGGTCCAGTTGGGATCGGCATAGATGGCCTGCCTTTGAACCTCCGAAATAGCAATTTGCCAGGCGGTGTGAGCGGCTCCGCAAGCAATAGGGACGATTGATTTGACAAACGGAGCATCTGCAGAAAAAAATGCAAAAAAAAGAGTTGAGAAGAGTACTTACGGATACAAATAGGACCAATGTGAGGTTCCACAGCCCAAGAATTTTCTTACCGACGTCGTCGCGGAATTCTCCCAAAGGAGATCCTCCTTGAACACCAAACTCCATAGTTTGCATACCACCGAATGATCCTCCAATGACACATTTGACGGAAGAAACCTTGAGCTCATCTCTGAGCAAAAGAAGCTGCAATCGCACCGTATCTTGTACAGAAATGTCTGGGAAGTTCACTCCATAGGGCTTGCCGACGCGAGGATCCACCGATTGGGGGTTGGTGGAACCGTAGCAACTTCCTAGGATATTGCAGCAAACAACAAAATACTTGGAAGTATCAAAGGCCTTTCCGTCTCCAAGAAGCTCTCCCCACCAACTGTGAAGACTGGCATTGCCAGTAAGGGCATGACAGATGACAATGGCATTGTCGCGGTCCTCGTTGAGCTCTCCATAAGTCTGGTAGCGGAGCTCCGCTTCTGGTAGGACCTCCTTACACTCGAGCTCAAAGTCCTTGACGATGAATGACTCTCCGTCAGCTGTCATCTCACCATACTCATCTTGCATGCCCTTTCCTGACATGGGTCGGAACACTTGATTGCGAGGTCCTTTAAATGCCTTCCACGCCTGCGGAGACACAACGCGGCATCCTGACGCAGTCAAGGACGAGAGCTTTCCAGCAACACTCCTTGTTGCCAAGGATCGAAGTAGTGGGAAGGACATGGTCAGCAAAGTGTAAAGTCACTGGTTAAAATAAGGGAAAGGATCTGCGCGAGAATTCCTTGATCGGAACGATGAGAGGTGAGAAACGTTGCCGTTGTTGTGCGTTTGTCCAAATCCTTAGGGATCCTGTGCCAGAGGCAGTGGCACGTTCGGCTGTCGGCGTCTGTGAATTCTCGACGTAGCCAATCGACGCGCGTCGAACAAAAATCCTTCGTTGGCATTCGACAGATTTTCAAGCTTTCTGGCTTGGGCTTGTGTCAACCAAGCTTGTAGAAATCTAAGGATCCCATCATAAACATGCAAATAGTTTCTTACAGGTAGTTTTTATGCGGGCGGATACCTTACACTTGTTGCCTCCTTGCTCTCAACTCCAAAATCATACTCTCGATTCTAGCCAACCGCTTGGCCTCGTCCACCGAATCGTCCACAGTACCGGCATCGGTGGACCCGTCTTCCTCCTCATCCTCGTCTTCTTCTTCGTCGTAGTAAGAATCATACGAGCCACGTTTCAACATTTCCAACAAGGCAGTGGAACTGTTGGTTTTAGCGCCCAACTCTTGGTCCCATGATGCCATGTTCAGCTTGACTCCACTATCCAAACGATTCAGGGCTCCAAAGTCAGCCCCTGCTTCTGTTCCGAACGACGACCCTCGTGAAGACGTTCGCGAAACCTGCCCATCTGTTTTCTTCTCTGGTCGGCTTGGGCCATCCTCAGGTCGGGGTGGTCCAAACCTCTTGGCGGTGGTGCGGCTCTCAGTTCGGGCAGACGACGACGACGACGACACCACGGGGGCAATAGGAAAGGCCCGTCGCGACGCCAAGCTTTCGGTGGGTGCAGGAGAAGACCCTTCGTTCCAAGACGAGAGACGTAGTGCTCTTTCGCGAACCATCATGGCGGCTTGGTCCCTGCGTGCTCGTAGCTGTTGAAGCACGGAACCACCCGTTCCGGGAACAATGGGTGTATCCTTGCTCTCCACTTGTTCAATGATGGCTTCTTGTTGCATCGCAGTAGTAGGCTTAGGGGGAAGTCGGGTAAGACCTTTCACTGGGATAGTGGTGGGGATCTCGGGCTTGGGGCTTTCCGTCGACAAGCCAGTGTTGGACCTGGAGATACCCGTACTCACAGAATAAGAGCCACGGGACCGAAGAATCGCGAGGTTTCGCATCAATTCGGATGCACAGAGACTTCTTTCTTCCAACGCTGAATCTGCAGCTTGCTGCTCAGCTAGAGTTAGCTTTCCATTCTGGACCAAACGGTTCACGACACTGTCGATCCTCGATACTAGATGGTCAATCTCAACCTTGCGCTCGCCACGGGAAGAACCGTTGGACATGGTTTCAGAAAACTTGGTCAGCAATGTCATGATGTCTTGTTTTTTACGTTTTCCCTTGGACTTTGTTGGCATGGACACAACATCCGAGCCTTGCATCGAGGTATCCTTCGAATCCAGGTGAAGTGTGAAATCGTCCGACATGGTTGCTGCAATATCAGCAATTGTGTCAACAGATTGCTCCGTTGAACCGCTCTTAGGACCCAGTTTCTGCGCCAACGCATCTACGTATGGTTGAGCAATTTTCTTCGAGGCCTTGGGCAACTCCACTGGCTTGGGAGCGGGGAGGAACTTGATGTTCTTCGACGAGCACGTGCTTAGTGAATCATCTCCACTAGGCAAAGACATTGGGCGTTGCCCGCGGCGTAACTGAAACTGCTCGATCTTGTTTCGAAGCTCTTCGTGATCAACTCCTGATTTATCAGAGCCCCAGCTGCGGTATCCCGACCCCGGAGAATCGATGACAGCGGTTTGGGGTTGATGCTTGACTGCAGGACAAAGATCCGTGGACTCGTCGGTGAGGCTAAGCACTGCCGCCAATTCTTCAACCGGCTCGTCGAAAAGGTCATCAAAGCCCTTCAACCTTGCATTTTCATCCAAGGTTGTAGTGTTGTTGTTTCTGGACACCCGATCTGTCTTATGGGGCTGCTCCTTTCCGGGCGATTGCATTTCCAATGCACTCTCTCGCTCTCCGTGTCGCAATGGGACCATGGACGAGTCATCACCCTCACCTTCACAGTCAGTGTCTGTATCATCTTCAGTAGAATGAGCTTCATTGACCATTTCGTCAACTCTTCCTTCTTCCGTGAAGAGACTGTATGCCAAGGAAGCTCCGTCATCTTCAACCAGACCATCCCTTCCAGATGAAAGCTGTGGAGCAGAAATGCCGAACTTGCGAGACTTGAGCTTTCCATTCGTCTCAATCTCATCGGGTACAAAGTTGTTATCGTATCCAGACAAAGTAACTTCCACTCCTCCGACAGATCCCCGGGTGGAAGCTAGAGTGGAGACTCCATCCCAACGCTCGGTTTCCAAAGCCAGAAGGGCTTCTTTGATGGATAGAATCTGTTTCGACAGTGGGTCGGCATTCAATTCCTTTTGCTCAGAGACTTTGGCTAAACGAAGTGACTTTGAACGAACTTCTTCCATCAACTCCTTGCGTCCAAGAGTTGCAAGCTTGAAAGATGCAAGTGGTCGTTCAATATCCTTGAGTGGCTTTGTTTGGTCTCCAACGATGCTGTCGTCGTCCTCGTCCTCGTTGAGACTGTAGCTGTCGTCATCTCGCTCGGTTGCAATTGGTTGGCTGCGTGCATGACTTTTCACCTTGTCGGGAACAGAGAACCTGCCGTTCAAATGCTGAACCATGTTTGACACAAACTTCGAGGGCTCGATGGAAAAGCTACGAACTCCTCCTGAGTTGCATTCGAAAAGGATGAGTGGTTGCATGAAAATGAGAAACACAAAATACTTTGATCTTCTTACCTCTTTGTTCATAGTCAGCTCCGTTCATCATCTTTTCTACAGATGAGTTGGCACTCGAACACCCGGTGGAGGCAGACAGGGCCGAGCCACCGCTGCCACTTCCGTCGGAAGACGTGTCAGTTGAATCGACACTCGCGGCACTATCTTCTTCATCTTCGACTGAGCGGGAGAGGGCCGGACTTCTGCGAGCAAACTGAGGCCCAGACTTTCTAGGAGCAGAAACAACTGGGATGTCTTCGGTATCGTTTGTTTTGGCATCGTCGTCGTCCGAACTGCAAACACTGCTCGAGGCAAAGATGACCTCATTCTCGCTATATTCTGTGTCTGTCGCTGATTCTCTGGTGTTGCCAGAATGGCTAGAAGAATAACTTCGAGACGGAAGAATACTCTCCAAAGAATCGTCGTTTCTTAAGTCCATTCCTTCCGCGGCATGAGCAGCACCCACGGAATGAGCGAGCAAGTTTTGGGTGAATGAGTATGATGCCTGCTTTGCGAAACTTCCCAAGCCAAACGTAGTTCCAAGCGACAGAGCACCTGCGTGGATTTGACTGACAACGGCGTTGTTAATCTGCTCCCGAATTCTAGCTTCTCGTTCCAACTCGTCATCATCTCTGGTTTCACTCAATTCGATAAGACTGTCGTCTCTGGTCTCGCCATCTACTCTGTCTTCGAAACCTTGGGTATTGCGTTCTTCCTTGTCACCTTCCTTGAAGTTCTCTTCTTCATCTCTTTTACCTTCATCAGTGCGAGACACTTCAGGCTGGCCAGATTTGTTCTCCAAACTTCCAGCTTCCAATTCTTCATCCGGATTGTCTCGAAGCCTGCCAAGAATCCTTTGCAGACGTAGAGAGCGTTGAAACCTGGTAGAGTCGACCATTGGCTCCTTGTTTTCCGTAGCCCTACGTGCTTCCTCTCGAAACAAAGTGTTGCCTTGAAGTTTTTGTCGGATATCGCCTTGACTCACCATGGTACCAAACCGTGGGGAGGGGAATGCATCCAAGAGAACTGCCACCAACAACACAATGTGAGCATCGAAGTAGCGAGCTGAGAATTCAAATGCTGTATTCGGATCTGAAGTTAATATAAATATTGCGGCGACACTGAGCATAAGCAAAAAATTTTCGTTATTGCGACAGTTCAGGATATACTTATTCAATTATGTACAATTGACAACGAGAATACTATGATCAGTCACGAGCCGGCATAGCATGTCCGGCTCGAGATATAGCCCTCCAGGACACGAGATGAAATCGCCAAGCTCACAAATCGCAGAAAATCTGGTGCACTTCCCTTCGTGGGCCAAACATCAATACATCACTCGAGCAACAAGCTTTCAATCCTTGAAAAGAAGAGTTGTAAAAAGAGTGGCTTCCAAACAAGTGTGATCCTGTTGAACCATGGTTCACAACGAGAATGTGCAACATCATGGAAACTCCCTTCTTCGCACGGCTGCCACAAGCAAGCGAAGGGGATTTGCCTCATTGATTCTTGGCGGTGGCAACAAGCTTCCAGTCAAAAAAGTTACTGTCAACAAATCTGATGAGACCAGAGTATCTGATATCACCGGATCAATGATGGAGGAGGTCCGCCCGGCCATGATCAAGGAAGTCAGAGTCCTCCCCGACATTGATGTGGGTGGCAGTATCATGGGGATGTCACAAATCTCCGGTGACTCGACAAACTTCTCCCTCAGCGAAGCATTCGGAAAAGAACACTCTGCGGTTTTGGGTGGTGCCACTAGGACGACACCTCAACCTGTATCTCTGCGCCCTCCAATTCGAAAGCTTGTGGGCCCCGTAGAGAAGAAATCAATGGAAATCCAGCCTGGCCTCAAAATCAAGGCTCCATCCCCTATGACATTGGACCGTGTTGAGGTTCAGATGGGACAAGAACATACTGCTCCCGAGTCTGAAACTTACAAGGTTCAGAAGGTGGAGCAACAAGCACAAGCTGAGGAAGAAAAAGCGCAAGCCGAGGAAGCAAAGAAGAAAGAGCTGAAAAAGCAGGCGAAATACATGGCAATGCGAGAAAAGGCCGAGAAGAAGAAACAAGCGTTGCTCCTGGAGCAGGGCGAAGGATTCGAGACGCAGCTTGAGCCGTTTGATGATGACCCACAAAACGGAAACACCTCGCCTACCAAGAAAAAATCTATTGTCAAGCGTATCCTGGGGAAAATTCGCCCCAAGAAGGCGAAGGGCGAAAAGCTTTCCGAGGAGGAAGCTCGGGCAATCGCCAGGAATGCCATGGCAAAGTCAAAGGGGAAGCCTGTTTCGGAACAACATGATGAAAACCCCCTTGGCTCAAATGAAAATCCATTCCCAGTACTTGAAGTTGCAACGAAGAAGGACGAATCCGTCTCTGACTTGGATTCTTCGGCACGGAAAGGCTTCCCCATCGAGGAGTTCACAATGGGGACCGGGAAGCAAACAAGAGATGACGAAAGCGTATCAACTTTGGGCACTGCGCATGTTCTTGAACGTATGCACCCAGGTCCTTTGACACGCTATGCACACGGAGATCAACGTGATCCTTCGCCTACCATGGAGAACGATGACATGATGGTGTGGAAGATGATGTCCACCGAACCGCTCTCGCGAGTGCAAGGGAAAAGGACGCACACCCCTATTAATGACAATGCCCTGATTGACCGAATTGATTCCGGTACTATGACGGAAGACGCTGAGGCTGTTCATGGGTCCTTTGTCCCCTGCGCTGCACCAAGTCAAGCCACAAAGAATGGCAGCAAAAAGTCTGGTGGAAGTCTCCCTAACAAAACTGTTTTTGGACTGGGAAATATTGCTGCTCTCTGTGTCCATCCTACACAAGGATTTGATACCCAGAGTCAGGTTGATGCCAATTCGGATGATGACGACGATGAGGTTCACATCTCGAAGGTCGCTGTTGATCCTGATGGCGACGATTTGATCGAACCGGACTCTTTGAGCGAGAAGTTCTCTAATGCTATTGACGCTGCAATCTCTGATGCCAAGTACCAAATGCACCATAGCATGGAACTTGATGCCAGTACGAAGAGTACGAAGAGCAACGATGGGACTACCGCTGACGACATTCGCAAAGCAATCGAAAGCCTCGATCAGAATTTTGAGGAGGAGCAAGACAAAGAAACTTACAGAAGGAAGCCCTTGAGTCCTATTGCAGAGAGTGATGGTCCAAGTCCTCAAGGTGAAAGAAGGGTCTTTGATGACTTTCTTCCTGATATGGAAGAACTTGGAGGTCTCAATTCTCGAAACAGCATCCCCGTCTTGGAAGACGTTGGCTTCTCAGGAAGTGAGACTATGTCCGATATTGACGGCGGATTCCTGGAAACGGCTGCGATTAGACACCCCAACAAGTCCAATGTTATTGATCTTACCCAGCTCGCAAGTCCCAAATCTCCCAGCACACAAGATGGCGTTAAGGGAAATACTGGTGCATTTGCATTTGATGAATACATGGATATCGCTGCCAACAAACTCCAATTAAGGAAAGATGATGACCGATATGCTACCGAGGGTGACGAAAGCCCCCGCAAGAAAGTGGTCGTTGGTTGCCATGTCGAGGGTAATGTCGGGTCAATCCCTGTTGTCCAAGGAGTCGAAGTTGATGACGACTCTGTTTCCTTCAATGCCAACACTCCAAAAGCAAGTGGAAATGACCACAAGCGAGGTGATTCCACCAACAAAGGAACCAACTTGGAGAGTGGACAACAACCAGATGTTGGAGGGAAAGCGACGGGAGACTCTAGTGTACATTCTAGTTTTGAGGTATTTGAGCACCCAGGAGGCAAGGAAGTCGTTATGTGGGAAGACGACAAGGCAGCTGAGAATGTGCCAAAGTCTGACGTCCCCAAAGAGGCAACGTCCAAAAAGACAGGATTTGCCGGCTACTTTCCCGACGGTTTGTTCGATTTGCTGTCTACCGATGAATCCGTTGCCCGAGGACGCCAAAAAGTACCTTTCCTTGCTGGGAAACCCATTGCTTCGTCGATTGTAGCCCCTTCGAATGACAAAGCAGCCGTCTCAAATGAAACGGACAATAAGCCAGCAACCCCAAACGAACCCAAAACATCAGGCAACGATGGAGCAGATGCCGTGGATCCCAGTCTTGGAGTAATGTGCGGAGCTGTTCCACTCTACTTCATGTATTCAATGCAACACAAGAAGGCGTCGGAGTCTAAGGAGAAAGCATTGATTGACCTTCCACCGGCTCAAAAGGAAGTAGAAGCTCCTTCAAGTCCAAAATCTCCAGAAGTGCGGCAGTCCGGCCAAAGCGAGAACCCAATCCTTTTGGATGGAATTGAAGAGTATGCTCATAAAAAAATGAAGTCGACTGATGAAGTCATGCTCTTGGGCACTGTCGTTAGGGGCAAAGATGATGCCGTTCTACTTGAGAAGGATGATGCTTACTGGGACACCCTCTCGACTATTGCATCAACAAAGGATCGAAGCTCTGACTCCAAGGTATTTGGAGAACAAGATTTCGAGCCACGCCCTATTCCAGAGGAGATCACAACAACAAACAAATCCAGCGGTACAGACGCTGCCGACCGGAAGAAGGCTTCGTCGCCTCGACGAAGAAGTGTCGGTGCACTCCCAGCAACCAAAGATGATACTTCAGAAGATAACAGTGGCCTTCTTCTTGCCCTATCAAGGAGCGATGTGGCGGAAGAAAATGCGCCATCAAAGTCTCCGCAGAGTCCCGCACGCGTTTCGAAGCCGAAGCGTCATGCCGTGTTGGCTATGGATATTGATGCGTTGCACCAGCCAAGAACAAAGAAATGCGACTTGTCTCAGACTTCTACCCCAAGAATTCCCAAGGAAACTCGTCCTGAACCCCTAGCACTGTCCAGCCCAAAGACTCCCAACTCGAGAATGTCGCAACCCATACGTTCCACTCCCTCTCCGATGACTGGTATTCTGAGCTCTGGTGGTGCCTCCAGCGAAGGAATGAGCACTTCATGCAAGAACTCAAGCTCTTCTTGCAAAAACTCAACCAGGAGTGTAAGCTGGGGATACGAAGAAATCTTTGAGGCACCCAAAACAGCTGAGTCACCGCGAAAATCCAGCTCCGCCAAAGTCACAGACGGACAAGATGATGTAGCAGCCATTTCCGCAGTTGCAGCAGCTGCCGCCAAAGCTGCGCTTAGAGGGGCCAGTACTTACAGTGCTGAATCTGAGAGCGATGATGATGAGTCAGCTGCACCACAAACTTGGCAACAATTCTCGGACGAAATGGCACTCAATGCCCTCGACATTTCCCATCAGCTTTTGTCAACTCTTAGTGGACAAGCTCCAAGCAATGATGAGAGTCCCCGCCGCAAAGCTGCTCCCTCTCAACGTCAAGGAGCAAAGACTCCTGTACTGCTCTCATCCAACGATGTAAAGGAGTTTGTGGTAGCAAGTGTCACCGGTGATGGCAACAAGCTCTCTGACCAGGAAGAAGAGGAACTAATTTCAAGGACTCTGGAGTTGTCTAAACAATTGCTATCGTCAATGACAGCTCAAGATCTTGAAGGAGCTGACGACGAAGTTTTGAAATCTCTCCTCAGCTTCGGCACGGAAGACTCCAACACCCGGGGGTCCTTGCCCGAGCTTCAAGATCCTCCGGAGTCTCCAAATGCCAAGACAAACGCCCAGCCTATCCCAAGTGAGGTAGAGAAGAAACCTAGTTTGCAAACAAATTCTGGTTCTGCTTCGAAGAGCCAGAAAATGAGCAAATCTTCGTCGACCTCAGTGGATAAATCTGCCATTTTGGCTGTTGGCTTGAAGGAGGTAGGGTCCTTGATCAGCAACCGCATCCGCGCATTGAGTTCAAAGGGATCTTCTCAGGTGTCGACTACCGAGAAGTCCATCGGAAGCTCAGGTTCATCGCAGGTTACAGGCGTTTCCGTTGGTTCTGAAGTGTCTACTCCAAGTGTCGCGGAGCGAGTCAAGGCATTGGACGGCTTCTTCCAGGGGAGAATGAAGTCCAATTCCTCTGGTCGATCCATCAATGGAAACGCTAGTGCTGCGATGCATTCGAGCTCAACTCCTTCGTCCGTGACCTTCCAAGACGGAAAGAGTGCAGCTACCAGCCCGAAGTCCAACGAAGCAACAGCAGAGTCAACTTCCAGCAGAAAGGCCGAGACTTCTCAGCCCGCTTCTGCTGGTCCCCATCCACTCTCCATCCTTTTCACTGGACGCGTTCCGCAGAAACAGAACCAAGAAGAGCCTCCAGCTTCGAAACTGCCAGTAGTATGTGAGGCCGATTCCGAGGACGCGAGCAGATCGGAAAAAGAGGATGCTGATCAAAGTCGCGTATTGCTCGAGACAAAAGCAATGGAAAATACTCCCACTACACGAGACATCATTGACCTGTCTTCTGAAGGAGGAGACGAATCAAATGGGCTGATTATAGGCAAGGATAACGACGTGGAGATGTCGTGGTTGCCTCATTCAATGCACAGCCAAATGCTCAATTCTGGTTTGTCATCAGGGGAGTCATTTGGTGCCGCTGCCAGTGTCAGAAGTAAACCCGAAGCCTCCATCCCTGAGAACCGGGAGGAAGAAGCTGCACCCGAAATCACGTGGCTTCCCTCGGCAGCGGACACTACCATGCTTTTGTCATCCGATATGTCTGTGCAATCTCCCGATCCATTGTCGTTGCAAGTCGCAGGAAACTCTCCTTCCAAAGAACCTATTGCCCATTCTGCCTCCAAGAGTCCTCTCAGCTTCAACTGGTGGTCAGGGGCCACAACTCCTAGCAACTCTAAGGAGGCTTCTGGATGCGAAGTAAACTCTTCAGTACAAGCTGTTGCAGACGCTGTTCCTGTTTCGCATGAAGACGGCTCAACTCATGAGCGTGATGAATCACAGGTGCTGTCCGCTGACTCTACCGTGGTATCATCCCGCAATGCCGCAAGCAAGCACTTTCTCCCTGTCGTGCAATCTGCGCCCAGTGAAGCGGCTCACGAGCGTAGATCTATCCCCATCACGGAATCCACCCTCCAAAGCCCCTCTTCTGTCGAACAAAGCACCGCGGCTTTGTCAACTGTAGACAATGAGGACGAGCAGAAACTCAACAAGGCGGTTGCCAGGGTTTTGTCGGATGAGTCCGTGGCCTCCGTGAAGCGGATGGCCAGTGGAACCAGTGAGGAAACACCCATAGATGTGGAGGACCTCTTCGCTCGGTATGATGATTTGGCTTTCCGCTTGGTGGAAGAAAACGCCGAGTTGAAGTACCAAAACCAACCCGAGCCTACTATGGCTTCCTCGCCCCGTGAGTCTACGACCACTGTCACACCCTCGAGTGGACCAAGTCGTTTGGACCAACTTCGCGCAGCCCGTGCTCAGGCCATGGCCCGTTACAACAACAGCGCAAGACCTCAGCAACAGTCTGGTCCATCACAACTATCTTCGCTGACATCGTCTGGAACTCGTGCCCAGACAACGAATACAGCTTCTACAACATCCTCGGTCGCAACCCCTCGGACCCGTGATCGGCTCAGCCAGTACGGACGAACGGCCCGACCATTGAGCGCAGGACGCTTCGAAATGCGCTCTACAGCTGCCTCAACTCTGGCCTCCGTCATTGCCGATGTCCGTTCCCACTCCGTGCAACGACCTGTCCAAGAAGGAAACGAGGATATGCAATTGGAGACAGCCTCGACCAACTCGGATTCGGTGCACACAACTCCAAGCATGAAGGCTCGCGAGTTGCGTCGTCAATTGGACGAAGCCCTCCAAGCCAGCAAGAACATCCGCGAATCCCAAGAACAACTGGGACAAGAGTTGCGATCTTTCAAGGATCGTTTCTACCAAAAGAATGACGAACTCGAAGACCATGCCATTCGAGCAATTGGCGGAAAGTTGTAAACAACCCCGAAAACACCCCTGCATTCACTGTGTGCAAAAAGAATGAGTGAAAAATCGAATGTGGGTGGTTCGTGCAACAACAACAACAAGAACAAACTTTTACCATAGGAAAACCAAGTACATTGTTAACATCGTAAAACCAAAGAATGCATGAATATTGAAACGTATCTATTGTTATATACAATATAAGTGTTATGTGCGTACATATGCAGAGTCCAATGTAGTCCACAGAGTCCAATCGAAGCCACGGGGAGGTGCGTTTGCCCCAAGAAGCCAAGAAGAAGCAAGACACACACAAGATTTCTACTCGTGCTGTTGTCCGAGGGAGGCATCCTCTTTGGTGTACAGTCGTAGCCATCAACGCACCAGTAGTACAATACAATTGTTGTATACTAGTAGTCAATTATCATGAGTGAGGAATTGGATTCCGTGGACGTTGGAGACGATGCTTTGCAGAGTTTGATCAGCGAAGCGGAGAATTTAATGTTGGATTTGGACAAGGCGACAGAGCCTGTTGTGGGTGGAGGATTCGAAGGCTTTAGTATTGATAGTGACGAGGAAGAAGAAGAAGGAGGAGGAGATCCACTTTCTGTCCTCTTGTCAGAGGCAGCTGCGGACGCCGCTACAGAAGCAGAAAAGGCTCCTGTGGCCGATCATCCGCTTTCTTCCGAGCATTTGCCCACTGTGGCTTCTACTCCGACCATGGCAACGGCTTCGTCCCTTCCCAGTCTTTTTAATGCTGCTGCTACGGTAAATGGTTTGCCAAATTCCGCAAATGTTCCTTCCATGGATTCCTTCAAGCAGCAAACCTCCCGGTTTGCCTCTGGACTAGCATCCATGGCTCAGCGAGCCGCCAATCAAGTTGCTGCAGCCACGGCACCTGTCCAGGTCACAGGAGCTCCCAATATTTATTCTCCTACTACACCCTCACCCACATACCCTGCGCAAATGCCAAAGGTAGCCAGTACGCCAACGAATGTGGGCGTCGTTCCCCCCCTTCCTGCCATGGACAATGAACAAAAGCAACAACTCATCCGTGAGCATGTGGGAGACCTTTTGCCCGGCGAGAAGGTGATCATGTTTGTCTCGAACCTCTTGCATGTCAGTGACACTTCGGGTCTATCCTACCATGCCTCGCAACATTCTCCTGACTCGCACATGTGGTGTTGCGTCATGTCCTACTATCGTCTCATCCTCTTTTCGACTGCCGCACCTGGCAAGTTGGATATTCCTTGTCCGGATGGTTGGAACCCGACCTGTTGGCCAGTATCTCCTTCCGCCACCAAGATTTTGGAGATGCCACTAGCAAGTATCGACCGGGTAGAGAAAACGGTGTATTCAGCTTCCGGTTCTAGCTACATGGGGATTGTTGTTCACGGCAAGGATTGTGGTCGCACTATTCGATTCACTACACCCAGCTACAAGGATACGGGTCGAGCCTTTGACTCCCTCAATACCTACGCATTCCCAGGGCGTCGTAACATTGGGTATCTTTTTGCCTTTGAGTCCAGGCGTCAGCAAGTCATGGCCTCCATGCAGGTTGATAACAACGGAAACCAAATCATCACGCTCCCACCCAACCCCAAGCGGTTCGATCCTTCCGTGGAGTATCCCAGGCTATTGAGTGACGCATCCATTACAAATGCTCCCTGGGTCATCTGGGACTCTATCAACGCAGCTTATCAGCTCTCGCCTACGTACCCTTCCGTCTTGGTTGGTCCATCGACCCTCCAAGAGAACACCCCCGAGGCTCAACACATTATCCGACAGTGCGCTAGTTTCCGGTCCGAGCAACGTTTGCCTGCCTTGAGTTGGTGTGGAGTTGGTGGATCTAGTATCTGGCGTGCGTCCCAACCTAAAGTGGGATTACAAGGAAACCGCAGTCCAGCCGATGAGCTGTTCCTTCGTCACGTTGCTGAATCCGCCCGGGGTGCCAATGCCATGGCGGACCCTGCGCCTGTCTATCCCCGCAGTCTCATCCAGCAATTGACTGGAGACTATTCCAAGGATTGGGTGCCGGAACCGGGTTGTACCCTCAAAATTCTAGATTTGCGTCCGCGTTCTGCGGCCAT
The DNA here is from genome assembly GCA_016586335.1 of Nitzschia putrida. Taxonomy (NCBI): domain Eukaryota; phylum Bacillariophyta; class Bacillariophyceae; order Bacillariales; family Bacillariaceae; genus Nitzschia; species Nitzschia putrida. The sequence continues at coordinate 574,044 of BLYE01000003.1, forward strand.
GGCCAACCGAACTGGAGGTACGTATCATACTCTCTCTCATCTCTTGTCATTGCAGTCTACACATGTGGCTTACTTGTGTATTGTTTATTTGTCACAGGGTATGGTTACGAAAATACATCCAACTATTCCAACTGCACGCTTCAATTTTGCAACATTGCCAATATTCATGCTGTTCGTGATTCTTACCAAAAGCTATGCTCTGTTTGCAACAGCGAATCAACGACTGATGTCAACTTCAACTCGTTGGTCGAAGATACCAAATGGCTTTCTCTGATTCGAATCATCTTGGCAGCCTCGTGGGAGACAGCATTTTGGGTACATGTCTGGAGGATGCCTGTGTTGATCCATTGTAGCCACGGATGGGATAGAACTTCCCAAGTGTCGGCGTTGGCGCAACTGATATTGGATCCATACTACCGTACGCGATATGGATTCAGTGTATTGGTTGAGAAGGAGTTTATGAGTTTTGGACATCCGTTCCACCTACGAAGTGCCCATGGAGAAAGCCGAAATCCCACCAATTCGCAGTCTTCGGGCAATGATGAAGGACAAATCTCCCCCATCTTCCTCCAGTTTTTGGACTGTGTTTACCAAATGGTTCAATGGGCACCGGACTCTTTTGAGTTCACAGCCGCCTATCTCTTGGAGTTCAGCTTTCACATCTACAGTTGCCGATTCGGGAATCTTTTGTGTGATTCCGAACGGGAACGAGAAACACAGGCAGGTATTCGACAGCGTACCTTCTCTGTTTGGGATCATTTGGAGGCGCTGCCTGATGGAATTAATCCCAAGTTTCAGGCTGAAAGTAATGTCGGGGTACTACTCATGCCTTTGCCAACGCTTCTCCGCAATGTCCGTTTGTGGAGTGAAAGGCACTGTTTCTGTGCTCTCAAACCGTCGCTCCGACCTTTTGAGGCAAAGCAGTAGGTATAGAAATTACCGTAGACACAACATAGTAACGCAAACTCGTCAAGGGAAGAGAAAAACCTGCTCTGAAGTAGTAAAGTACCCAAGCCTTTATGCAAGCAGTCAGTATGACAACACAAGTGCTATCCCGTTGACACCAGAGAGGGACATAGATAATCAGTTTTGGACTAAACTCTAAAAGAATATGCTATAGAATATGACAAACGACAACTGTTCTTCATGCGGAATGGATGTGGGCTCCTCTAAAAGCTAGACCACAGGATTGTTTTTCCGTACGTACTTGTGTTGCGCGACCCCAACAACAGAGGCGTCTTGAAGGTCTCGACGAGTCTTGGATTTCTTTCGCCGCTTCTTCTTGTTTCCGTTCTTCTTTTTCTTTTTTTCTTCTTCGTTTTCCTCTTCTTTTTCTTCTTCTTCTTCTTGTCACCACCAGACGAACTGGACTTTTTGACCGTCACAGTTGTGGATACCATGACCGGCATCAATCCATCGGTGATTGTGGCTTGAGCTACGAATGTCCCACCAACGCGGGAGGAACCGAGGAATGTAATGGAAACAGTGGATGTTGCCAACCTGCGACGTTCGGTTGAGGATTCACTAACTTGAATTCGGAATAGGCCGCCATCGTTTCGATCCAAACTCGCACTAATCTCGTTGGAACCAGTGCTAGTTGCCAAGAAGTTGAAGGAAACTGACTTGGTTGCTTGAGGTTTAGCGACTCTGTGGGGAGACCCTTCAATCTCTGGAGGACTCCCTGTCGCAATCTGAGCCAACAAAGCTTGTTGAGCTGCCAAAAGTGACAGATCTCCGAAGAATGTTAAGTCTCCAGTAACTGCAATGTCATCCATGCAGGCCTGTCGAACAAACTCTGAATCAATGTATCCGCAAACTTCCTCCGCCAGAAGCAGTTGCTCAGGATCAAGAATGGGAACCTCAAAAGATGGGGAATAGAAAGAGTCCAAATAGTTTCCAAAGGATTCACTGGTTCCTTCCAATGCTTGAAACAAGGACGAGGAACTGGATCCTACCATCCAACTTTGACCAAACTCCTGAAAGATGAGTTCTGCCAATTCAGCTTGGGTCGAAGCTTCGGTGGTGTTCACTATCTCGCCGTAAGAGTTCATGAGATCATTCGAGGGGTCCCCGTCCATGATACCATACAATCCGATTGTCCGCCCTTGGAATGATGAAGGCGCGTTGACAATTGGCATCATCACTCCGTCGGTCTCCACAATCTCAACCTGCACTCCAGAAGGAGTTTTGATGACAATATGCAGTTCAGTTGCTGTTAAATCAGCTGTTCGGGTGATCTGCATACCACTTGAAAGGAAAACAGCCGTGGTTGTTTGATCATCTAGAACAAGCACCGTTGGGAAGGTCAACAATTCATCGCCATTGTAAATTTCGATCTCCCCGGTAGGGCCGAGAAGGACTTGAATGGCCAGTTCACCACTTTCGTGGAGAGGATCAACTATTGCAGCTCCCATAGCAACATTGCAGCCTGGAGCGCGTTCAGCAAACCGAAGGTTCACCGAGAGTACATCTTGGCTGGAAGGTAAGCGTTGCTGACTTGGATCGCACGCATCCAGAAGATCCTCCACTGCCAGCAGGGCACCGCTAGTTTGGTTTTCCCCTGGAGTCAATGCACAAAACGCCACATACTCCCCGGAACCATAGAAGTCATATCCAAGGCCATCCATCGTCAATACATGAGGATCTCCCCACGTAAGGCCTTGTTGCGACGCTTCGTAGCCTGCGGAGCTTAAGGATGTCGCCGAAGATCGCTCGGCATAGAACGCATCGCAAGCAGCACTATCTTCCCCCAGAACACCACAGCAATAAAGATATGGCGCGACGTCCATAGTTTCATGGCCCACCCATGATTCGGCGGAACCATCCGGGGCAACGCAATCCACGGTACCAGCCCCTTGATTTTGTTGAGTCAGAAGAGCGCCTTGGCTTCCACCATAGCAACACAGCGTTTGTCCATTGCGGACACAGCCATCAGCTCCACCATGGAAGACACTGCACATTTGAAAGCAGTTGTCAATTGATACATCACCAGTGATGCATCGGAGTGGATCATTACCATTCAAGAGACAGGCCAGCTCGTAGTCAACTCCAATGTCCTCCCAATCACAGCCAGAGGCATCAGCATACGAGCACGATGGAACGTCTTGGAAGTTTGGGTTCACTTGTGCTTGATCATAGGATGCAGGACACGAGGGACTCTCATCTATCCCGTCGCAAGTAGATTTGGGTTGCACAGGGCAAGTGAGAGGGGAAGCCGATGCACTGCCACTGGGAAACACCACCCAATTCCTGGAAGTCCGGGAGGCCAAAGTGTGACGAGTACCAGGATTCTCTTCTGTGTAGGCCACAACTCGGAATAGCACAGAGGCCATGGTCTCACCTCCAGTGCCCCATTGTACCCATTTGTTCAAAAGTTCGCCCTGATTGATTAGGAAGTTCTCTTGATCCAAAATGCTTGAAGGTGGATCTTCTTGGGGAAGTATGGACATAGTTTGAACAACATCGTAGTTTATGCCGTCCGTGGTTGCAAGCATTTGAATCTCACATTGAATGCTAGCTACCAGTTCGCTGGGTCCAAGGCCAGCAATGGCTGAGATCAGCAGGGATGCTCCACTCCAATACACAGAGACAGTCCTATCTGCGATGAGGTATCCAGCAGATAAATCAGCACGATTCTCAACGAACACAGGGTAAATGGTTTCAGAGAACTGGATGATGGATGGCAACTCAATCCATTGTGCGAGTGAGGCATCAAATGTCCCATCACTTGGCAAGTGGATTGCATAGGCTACCTCTGCGGTCGTCGCATATCCCACTGGCGGTGTCAAACATTCAACTCTCTCTTGACTGACACGAAATCCCTTCGAAACCACAACATCCTCTCCAATGGTGTACTTGCAGTAAACGTCTGTACCGCTCACGTCAGGATAACACTCAGGAGGATCGTTCGTCGTCTCAATGGATATAACTGTTCCTCCACTTTGAGACCCGTACAGAGGGGAAACTGAAGTTTCTGATGTTGCAAATTCACATCCTGACAACTCGATGGATGCATCGATTTCAAACACATAGATTCCAGGGTTTCCACAGTTGGTTCCTGCCAACAATGCAGCCATATCTTCTTGGGAACTGATAGTTCTTATCAAGAATCCAGTTGTTCCATCGGGGTCATTCACTCCAAGGTTGGCATTGCCATGGAAGAACTCCAGTTCATCGTATGCAAAAATGACGTACGAGCTCTCATCGTCGTAGGCCAGCACAATCTGAAAGGTGTTTTCACTCCCTACTCGTTGAGAGAACTCTTCTACACGGTACCACGTGGCAACAAACCCAGAAGTGGCTGCAAAACTACTGTTTGCTCCAGCAGCATGGGCTAGGGAGGTCGCAATAGCAAGAGCTTCTGGCTGAGTGTCGCTTGACATAGACCGTGCCCACAACTCATTGTTTCTAGTCCCTCGACTACCTCCACGAGTATCAATGTCCGTCCAGTAACCAGCCAGCATTGGTGGAAGGCTGGTACTTGGGATGGCACTTGGAGAGAAGGAGCTCAATTGACTTCCAAATGTCACATCGCCGTTGGTGTTTTGATAGACCGTGTCAAACGTTTCATTGTAGAATGTGATGGGCTCTGGAAGGGTGAAGGCAACACTTGACCCATCGTCGTTTCCGGCCGTAAACGTATCTCCAGCTTCTAACCCGAATGGAATCGGAAGAGCAAGAACTGTCTCACACGTGACATGGAATATCAGCATCAATCCAAGAAGAGAAGATGGGCAAATCATCATACCGGTAGCTGTGGCGCCCTTTGGTCCACAAACCGAGAATCCCCAATGAAGTGTATCTAGCAAGTACTGGCAGTAACAAAGATGAGAAGAGATTCTTCGGATGATAGACGGTCATCATGGAGGAGATACCCGATCTTACCAGTAAAGTTCCAGCAACCAATTCGATGAACTGGCGTATTGTTATTTTGTGAGACTGGAAGTTGCTCCTTGGATTTTGAACGTTGGTACGAACGTTTAGCACCACCAGTAGTATCGAATAATATCTCGTCGGAGTGTCCAAAGTCCCTGGATATGCGAGGCTGGTGGCCGAATTCTTGCATTACGACCGGAGAATGTTAAGTAGCTAAACAGCATGCAATTCACCTTTGGCTCGCCAGCGGAATACGAGGATGGTGAGCCATTATGCCCATCGGGAATGCGATTGCTGGGAGAAATTCGTGTTTGTGGACGACACACCATCATCATCATCAAACAATCTTGCTTGAATCAAACATCATCACACATCATCATCGCGGGGACGACGGGTGACTACCCAATGTCAATAGGTGGTACTCGCAGTACCGGACACACCGTTAGTACAACATCATTTGGATGGCTGGATATTGGGTGGGTTCTATGGCAGTGCTGGCGGGCGGGTGCAATATATATCGAATTCGAGAATGCTTCTCATTTCTCATCATCCTCAACTGGATAGCTGATGCAGTCATTCATTCAAATATAACTGTTGCGTAAACTACCGGTACTCTAGTATAAGGCAGTCTGAGCTCGGCACCCGAGCTATTTTGGTTGAACTAACGTTTGTATTCCGAAAAGATAAGATCATAGTTTGTGTTTCCATTCGCATGCCTATTACAATATTGACACAACAGTCGAACTCCAGAGTTTGGAAGATCGCTATTCAAACTGTGTCCGATATCATGATGACGCAGCATCGGTAACAACTTTGCTCATAGATGCTTTGCTCATAGATGATGTGCAACTGTCGCCACTTTGGCGGTGGTAGCAAGTACAGCCTCATCGATGTTCGATGTTGCCATCGACAAGGGTGACAAAAAATGATTCCCTCGACTGCCAGTGAAAGGCCTATGGTAGTTCCTTAGACTTAACGGAGCATCCACCGTCGGTGGACAGACGGTGCTAGTTGGACCGCACATCCTGGACAGACCATGAGGCCATCGTGATTGCGAATCAATCAGGCTTTCGCTTCATCGACGTGTATCTTCTTCTTGTTAGTAGGGATTACGCAAATCAACATGTCGTTTCAATTTCTTTCCCGAGGTTTGTCTCGGCAAGTCTTCAACACAACACGTTGGGCTCAACAGCAGCAACTCTTCCAGCCAGCATTCCGTATCCCTTCCGTCACTACTACGGCAGTTCGAACGTTTGCCAGCAAGAAGGTATGTGTATATTTCTTTTCAAAACAATCTCTGTTTTCCACATGATCATGTGATTACACCGATGTATCCCTATTCAATTTCAACGATCTCATTCTTTTCTGTTTCGTAGCACAAAAATCTCTTGAAGCACACCAAAGGTTTCCGAGGTCGATCCAAGAACTGCTTTCGTGTCGCCGTCCGTCGGGTGCAAAAGTCTTGGCAGTACGCGTTCCGTGATCGCCGACGAAAAAAGCGAGAATGGCACAAGGTTTGGATTCAACGTATTCAGGCCGGTGTGAGACAATACTCTTGGCGTTATTCTGAGTTCTTTGGGGCCTACCGCAAGTCTGGGTTGCAGATGGACCGTAAGGTTTTGGCAGAGTTGGCAGCTACTGAACCCTTTGCTTTCCGTTCTGTTGTTCAAGTTGTAGAGCACCAATCGGCAGTTGCCAAGTAAACATTAAACAATAATCAACGTTTCCAGTATTGCTTGAATGGGGTTTTTTCCTGGTTGGGTACCATTCAGCTACACATGTAGTTGCTTTATGGTACTAGAGACGGAAAGCCATTGCTAGTATATTTCAAGTATAGACTAGTTAAAAGAGGCAATTCGAGAGTGGTGTCCAAGTGTCGTCGAGCCCGTCTTTGGGACCAGATCGATAAGCTCCCTTTCGCGATCTTACCTTGACGGGGTCCTTTCGAAGGAAACTCAAGTCAATCTCGGCTTTCGGGCCCCTATGAGGGATGTACGTCTCACCTTGGTTTCCTCCGAACTTGTGACTGTGACCACTGACGGATTCACTACCAGAGGCTAGCTCGAGTTCGTTGCGTAGGTTGCGCAAGTCCTTGGTATTCCCGGGATTCAGGTAGCTCCCATCACTGGAGACTCCACTGCTTTCGACAAACTCGCCATTTCTGTCCTCGAAGGATGCCATATGCGAGTCTCTGAAAGTCAATTTCTTGGAAGAGGCCTTGTTGGGAGTGTTATCATATCTGTTGAGGGCAGACCATCTGGAAGCTAGTTTGGCTTGGGGTCCCTTGGACCTGTTGGGTCCGCCGATACCTGGTCGACTCCCCAAAGCAGCTCGTCGACGTTGTGGCATGGCGTTCACCGACACTGGAGAGGCGGAGTTCGATCTAGGAGGATGCACTAGAGTATTCAGACCACTCTGGCTGGTTTCATCCGAGTCATGAGAAAGGTCGACTGCAGGTCGCAAGTCGAGTGGAAACTGGTCCTCTGGTCTGGATTCTTTGCGAGGTATGGTACGTCGTGGACTCTCTTTGCGAGGGGCGGGGTGGAAATGACCAATACCTTCCGAGGGAGTGGGGCTTGTAGCTCGAATAGCACGGTCATGCATCGACTCACTGCGGGATTGATACAAATCCATGATTCGATGCAAGTCTTCCTTCATTTGATCTTGGCTGGCAACCAATCCTCTTGAATACTCGAAAGCTTTGTCTACCTGCGATCGCAGTTGTCTTGCTTTTTCCGTGGGGGTAACCTCAGACTCGTGATCTTCTGAAGGCAATCGGTTGAGGGGGGAAGCCTTGTTTACAGCGGCCTCGCTGCGTTCCATCCTAGCACCTTTCGGGGACAAATTGGTCCTTCCTGTTTGGTTGTTTTGCATAGCCTTTTGCCTCAGACTTGGCCCAGTGGTCGTTTGCTTCGTAGCAGTACCTGCTTTACGGTTTGTGCCTTGTGAAGGCTTGCCTACAGGTTTGCCGGCAGATGTACGAGTTCCTTTGGAAGCACCGCCGCCTGCTTGACTTGGTTCTTCGTAGTCGTTCAAGTCAACCGGACATTCCAAAGAACCAACCGCTTTCAACGCCAAGTCGGGACTTTTCGTTTCCTTGGGTGAAATTGGATCTGGACGGGTATTTGGCACTTGACCGGATGGCTTGCCTTGCTCCTTTCCATTTTTGGCTTGACGACGGAACTCGGCGAGACGATCTCGCGATTCCTTGACACGATCTCGCGCCAATGTACTACCAGTAGCACCTCCTTTGGGTGGAGCATCCACACGGGGTGGTGGGGGTGGAGGTGGTGGAAGTTGTCGCAGCTGCTGCAGAATTTGCTCCGATCGGCTGTTGGACGATGGCGGCATGGACGATTCCGTCTGGGAATAATAATCACCTCTCCCATGGGCTATTGGTTCGTAGGGCCCTTGATACATGGAGCTGCTTTGAGAATGGCGTGGTGGAGGTGGTGGTGGTTGCATGCGAGAATATTCCGGTGGAATAGATTCGTGGTAATATGAGTCCTCCATGTATGATGGTGGCGGTGGCTGTGCATATGAATCTTGGTCAAATCGCCCGGGACGGGGAGCTGAAGCACTGCGTTGCTGTCGTTGCTGATTCAATTCCTGTTGATGGTGCCAGTGAGCCTCCTCCAATTCTTCTTCCTTAAATCCTTGCATCATTTCAAACAATCGTTGTGCTTTGCCTCTAGGGTCCATGTCCATGGGAGGGCCCCCCCAATCTGGATCGGCGCCATAGTCATCTTCCATATACTGTGGATCTGGTGGCATATCTTCCCCGCTGAATACCGTTTCGAGTGGCCCTTGCTGCCGAAAACTGGAAGAAACTGGTCGTCTACCCATGGGAGGCAAGCTCCCTCTTGGGTCCACCGGTTCATAGTGAGAAGCAGGATGATGTTGTGGTATATCCTGTCTTCGATCATAGAATTGGTGTGCAGGGCCACCACCATTACTGCCACCCCGATACTCGGACGACGAATATTCCCTCGACTCGTAATCTCTGGTATCCGTCTGTGATTCCTCACCGGCCGGACCCACCCCAAAGGTTTTTTCCCGTTGGAATCTCAAATCTTGCAATGTATCTAGTACTTCATTTGTTGTGTAGGTTGCATTGCTTGGATAACAGACGGATTGACCACTATCGGCATTGTGCCGAAGCCCCTTGTTTTTCCGCACCAAATGATTCAAAATGACATCGTATTTGTACATCATTTCCAGAACTTGTTCTACCTTTGGATCGGGTTGTGTCTTTTTTGCATTGCCTCTGGGTATCGATGGAGACGACATGGACGATTGTGTACGTTCATCTCGTTCCCGTCGTTGCTGTATTCTATCCATGGTGGCCTGTAATTCGGGCGATCGTCGAAAGTCCCGTTTCCTAGAAGTTCGACTTTTTCTCGATGCCACAACATGATCCATTCTCGTCATGGGCATGGGTCTTCCTGTCGAACTGGCTCTAGACCGACGAGGTTGCTGGTCATATGGCTGTCTTGGAACAGAAGATGACAAACTACTTATGGGGTCCCTATGGAAATTGTTGGTTCGTCCCGATGGAATGGAGCTCGGTGGCATGTGAAGCGGCATTCTGCTCATGGTCGCTGCACTGCCCTATACTGCCCTTGTTGTTGGCAACGACCTTCTCTTGAACTTTTACAACAGCAATAGAATGGCCAAGGTGATTGCTGTTGTTGTTACTGCTGCTGGCAAGTGGAGGTACGCTTACAACAGTACTGTACAATTTACAAGGAGGAGGAGCCCTGCTGTTGTCGTCGTCGTCGTTCCAAAGAAGAAGCAACCCAAGAATTGGAGGAGGTACGAGGAGTTGGCAGTAGTAACACCCAAACTGGGTTGGGCATGCGTTCCAACCGACCAAAATGTGAGAGTAACATAGGCAAGTTGTCGCTCAGTGCGACGGGTTACTATGGGAGGCCCATCGCCAATGGAAAATATGGCCCCTAAATATCATGTGACGTCATCATAAATAGACATGGGATCCACGTGGAAGTATTTTGGAGCTTTCCCAAAACGTGCGGTGATGAGAACAGAACCTGTTGTTGTGCCAGACGCCAAACCCATCTTCCAACTACTGAACTACTGCAAGACAAGCTACTTGTACCGTGTTACATTGTCTCTTGCAAAAATGGCCGAAGACAACGCCAAAAAGGAAGAAAAGAAAAAGCGTGTCATTGTGACACCACCATGCCCTCCTGCTGTAGCCACTGGCTATTTGATCCTCCGCGGAGTCCTCCAAGGTTTGGTGGGAGCTAGTATGGATGAAGCTGAAGTCAGTTTGATGCAACCCACCTACATCAAGGAGAATGTTCCTTCTGGAAAGTTCTCGATTAACTTTGGAAAGAAGCTTGGCTCGTGTGAGTTGGATTTGCCAGATACTCCAGAAGGGATCGATGCTTTGTGGGCTGCCTTTTCCAAGGCCTTGGACCGAGTGATTGCCCAAGATCTTCCCATTACTTGCTTTTCCATGCCCAAGGAGCAAGCCATTAGCACATATGGATCTGGAATTTTGAATGGAGCCATTATGAAAAAGACACCGGATCCTCTTACATTGGCTAGTATTGATGGCATCGTTTGCTGTGTTCCATTGGCACTTCCTTTTGTATCTACTGGATGCATTGCCGGCATTGAGTTGGATTTGGCACAATCCAACATTAGTGGAGGCAAAAAGGCACGCAAGGCCGAGATTGCTCTCAAGTTTACCGTCAAGGAGAAGGAAGGAGGAGAGCAACCAGTTGTAGCCACTTTGGGAGAAACCAGTACAAGTATCCCTGCGGATTCTATTGCTGCCTTGCGAGAAAACAAGATTCGTATGGAAGAAGGTTCGTCCCTCAAGGAGGCTACCGCCGAACCAGAACCTACACCTGCCGAGGAAACTCCCGCCGCTAATGCTACCGCTGCCGCCGAAGGAACAGAGGATGAAATGGTGGTGAACGCCTGGGAAGTCAAGGGAAAGATTGACTACAACAAACTTGTGGATCAGTTTGGTTCTACCCTAATTGATGAAACCCTCATGAAGCGCATCGAGGCTGCCACTGTGGGCAAGGGAAATGTAGACCGATTGCACCGCTTCCTTCGACGTGGTATTTTCTTTTCGCACCGTGACATGACTGCTTTGTTGGATGCCATGGACAAGGGAACTCCCATGTATTTGTACACGGGACGTGGTCCCTCCTCGTCGGCCATGCATTTGGGACACTTGGTCCCCTTTTTGTTCACCAAATGGCTCCAAGATGCCTTTGATGTTCCTCTTGTCATTCAAATGACGGACGATGAAAAGTTCCTCTTCAAGGGAGAATACACCGCCGAGTCGGGTGATAACTTGGATTACTTTGCCGGTTTGACCATTGAGAATGCCAAGGACATTATTGCTTGCGAATTTGATTACAACAAGACCTTTTTGTTTTCGGATTTGGATTATGTGGGCAAAATGTACCCCAACGTGGTACGCATCTGGAAGGCCGTCACCACCAATACCGTTACTGGTATCTTTGGTTTTGATGGCAGCAGCAACATTGGAAAAGTGGCCTTCCCCGCCATTCAAGCCGCTCCTTCGTTCGCCTCGAGTTTTCCTACCGTGTTGGAAGCCGACCGCCAATCGCAACAATGCTGCTTGATCCCCTGCGCCATTGACCAAGACCCGTATTTCCGCATGACCCGCGACATTGCCCACAAACTCGTTCCCCGCGATCATTCATTGGGCGGCAAACCCTCCTTGATTCACTCCAAATTCTTTCCTCCCCTCCAGGGTGCCACGGGCAAAATGAGTAGTTCCGACGAAAACTCGGCCATTTTCTTAACCGACACACCCGAACAAATCGAACGCAAAATCAAGAACCACGCCTTTTCGGGTGGCCAAGAAACCAAAAAGCTCCAAGAAGAATTGGGTGCCAACTTGGAGATGGATGTTAGTTACCAGTGGCTACGATTCTTCTTGGAAGATGATGAAGAATTGGAAAAGATTGGTAAGGACTATGGATCGGGCAGTGGGGAATTCTGGAGTACAGGCAAGGTCAAGGCCAAGCTGATTGACGTGTTGAAGGAGTTGGTGGGAGCCCATCAAGAACGACGTGCCAAATTGACGGATGAGGATGTGCGCAAGTGGATGACGGAGAGAAGTATTATTGTGAAAAAGGAGTAGTAAACTAAAATGCCTACGTTTACAGTTACTACTTTTTCTATAGTACTCGTAGTATAGGATAGAATAATAATGGTCATATCTTTTTTAAGTTGGATCCTGGATTGACGTCTTGACACCGTCGTTCCGTCTAGCGATTGTAGTCGATCGAGTCTAATGACTAAAATAATGGCACACGAAGCCTTCGCAGTGCGGTCACCGGCGTTGAGAACCCAACACCCAACCGAAGAAAGCGATCGACAACTTACTCGTCGTGACACAAAAAAAGCAACAAGCAACAACAAAATCAAGCATCAAGTACTAGTACCAAGCAAGTACAGTAGTAGTATCAATTATTATGGATTCTGGCATGCGATGGGCTGATTCCGACTCGGATTCGGATGAAGAGTATTTGGATCATGCCCCGGGTCTTGTCGATGCTCAACCTGCCGTGGCCGAGGCCGAGGCCGTTGGATCCAACCAGCCACCACCACCATCCAATAACCATACTCAAAACCATACTCATACCACCAATCCAAAACAACAACAACAACAGCAACATCACAAAAATTTTACGCAAGATTCACACCGTGGTCGAGGAGGACGAGGCGCTGGAGATCGTGGTGGTGGTGGCCGCGGGGGAAGAGGAGGAGGAGGACCTCGGGATGGAGGAGATCGTTTTGGTGGTCGAGGTGGAGGTGGTGGTGGACGACATCAACACCAACACCAACAGCATCAACAGCACAAGAAGCAACCAGCGGATTGGAGAGAAATGGCCAAGGCTAGTTCCATGTTTAGTAAGTCATACATTGTTTGTGGTGGTTGGATTTCTGGTTTGGATCTTTTTTGAAACGCTTCTTCTCATGTGTATATTCTTTGTTTCTATCTTTTACAGACGATGACAACGCCAACAACAAATCTCCCATGGATGGAAGTGCTTGGATGGCCAAACGCCAAGCCAAAATGGCGCAAGAACGCGAGGACCAGAAACATCGAGAGGAAGAGCAAAAACGACTCGACGACGAGAAAAAGCGAAATCGGCTCAAGTCTCAAATGGAGGCATTGAAGGCAACGGTCAGTCATTTGAAAGAAGTGGAGGATCCACCGTCGTCGCCTGCCCGACCGGTTTCAGCGTTGCAACGGGCTGCCATGGAGGGTCAGCCACTTCCCATTCACCATCACCATCATCACAAAGAACGCGAACCTGCTCCTGTGCAAGAACCCGTCAAAATTCTAACCCGGGACAAGTCATCTGGCAATAAAAATAACAACAACAAAAGCAATAACAACAACAAGACTCCGAATTCACCATCCTCCTCGGATGGAAAATGGAAACGAGATCAGTCTCAAGCGGGATACCTCATTACCCACAACTACAATTATACCATTCCTTCTGCTCCTCCTGCTGAGAATGAACAACCACACAAAAAGACACCCCGAGGAGAATTGCAACCCGATGGTAGTGTCAAGTTTTCCCGCAAAAAGGGAGCAGGCGCCGCGCAAGAAAACAAGAACGATCCATCTATTTCTATGCAAGAACCCGAGATTGATCTTTCCGAAGCTCAATCGGTTACATCCCAGGGACATGGGGGCGGTGGTGGTGGTAGTGAACGAGATGATCATTCGGAAAGTAGTGGTCGAGGTTCGCGAGGTGGAGGCCGTGGTGGTGGTGGACGTGGTCGTCGGGGTGGAGGTGGCCGTGGTCGAAATTCTCATCGTGGTGGAGGCGGTCGGGGACGTCATGGACACGACGATGCTTCCAGTGGTGGTGGCGGTGGCGGTGGTGGCGGTGGTGGAGGACGACACCACGGTGACAAGGAGTCGTCCGGTCGTGGTGGTGGCCGTGGCGGAGGCGGTCGTCACAATGACGATTCTTCCACTGGACGAGGGGGGCGACACAACGATGGTGATTCAACTTCTGGTAGAAGTGGTCGAGGAGGACGGGGAGGCCGTGGGGGCCGTCATCATGGCAACCGGGACGGAGGAGACGAAGCTGGGAACAGTTCTGGTCGGGGAGGACGTGGAGGTCGAGGTGGTGGCCGTGGTGGGGGACGAGGCAGACATGATGGTCGAGGCGGTGAACGGGGAGTCGGACGCGGTAGAGGAGAGCAAGGGACTTCCAACAAACCCAGTGCCCCTCAACACAACTATGAGATTGGTAAAGACTAATAAATGGGGAGAGAAAAATGTAAATCCGTTGAAGTACGTTAGCAATAGAGTATTATAAAAATTGCCCCATTTTTGCAAAGCAGTTTCATGGAAACGTCGCATACTACTGGTAAGGTTATGGTGGCGAAAGAAAACAATGGCTACTAGTACAAGCCCTATAAAATGTTGTTAGTTCATGTGCGGGTCTGCCACCTCAGGGCGCCTCCGTCATGCTGATTCTGTATCAAGTAGTAAGTACTCTTCAAGCCTTCGCTTTTCCTTTGACTACTACCCGAGTTCGCTCTTTCTCTTCCTTTTGAAGAGCATACTTCTCCCGTTGGCGCTCGCGGCATCGTAGACACTTTGTTGCCAATCCCTTATCCCCAAAGGCGGCCCAAGGTCGGAAGTTCTTGCATCCCTTGCACCACTTGATTTCCAATCCGGAATTCACCACAATCCAAACGTTCACATCACAAAGAGTGCACAGACCCTTGTTTTGTGTTGGAATGATGGCATACCCCTTGTCCCCCATGGGGTCTTGTCCGTTGCTGCTACGAGGAGCAAGACTTCCATCCGACTTCCCGCATGCCCCCTTCTTCTTCGTGCCTGTAGAGCATGGGCAGGCTTGCCCACACATGACACAGCAACGCATCCCTTCAGGAAGATTAACCGATTGCTTTTGAGACATGTGAGCAGGAAAGTTCACCAAGCTGGTAAACTCGGGGACTGATGCCCCCTTCATCTTATCCATGTCTCCTTGGAATTTGGAAGGAATAGGAGGCTTGATGGGAACACACTTCCTCTTCGATTGAGTCATGTCCATAGTAGACATGTGATGCGGGCTCGCCATAGGTGGCATGCTGTGGTGTGGACTCCACATGGGCTTGCCATGTTGTCCGAGCGCCATTGGAGAGGTGAGAGGATGATGGCTGGATACATGAGGAGGGATATGGAGAGGCATTGGGGGGAGGTGTCCTCCAGGAGGAACCCTTCCACGAAGATTGCGGACTCTGTCGTTGTGACCATGAGGTGGTGGTGGATGTCCAAACATCATTCGGTGATCCCGACCGTCTCCATGAAGTGGACTCTGAGCAAAACCAACGCTGGAAGCCGCATAGAGTGGTGTTGGAGGTT
Source organism: Nitzschia putrida (assembly GCA_016586335.1). Classification (NCBI taxonomy): domain Eukaryota; phylum Bacillariophyta; class Bacillariophyceae; order Bacillariales; family Bacillariaceae; genus Nitzschia; species Nitzschia putrida. The sequence continues at coordinate 589,333 of BLYE01000003.1, forward strand.
GGTGGGATCCGACGTATCCAGGAGTTGGTGGAGCACTATAGTGAGGGCTAGGATGATATGGCTTCATGGCAGACCCTCTACCAGCATTGCTGACGAACATGTTGTGGATATGTTCAGTCTCTCCGTCCTTGGGACCTTTTGAATGATGGTGTTTGTTGGAGTGGTGCTCATTCTCTCGTTCCTCTGAACCAGGTCTCTCTCCAAAGAAGAGAGGAAGTGGCGTCGTGGTACCACTGACACCTTCAGTAGGAATTCCAATCTCAGAATGAGGGGAGAGAATGGACAATCGCACAGTGTCGTTATCCTTGCCTTCCTCTCCCTTTTTATGGTTCGTTTCATGTTCTTCCTTCCACAAAGAAAAATTATGAGGACTAATCACCATTTCACGAGAAGAAGCAGAAAGCTGGGAAGTGGTAGAGCCGGGGCGCTTTGTAGCACTCTTGTCATGGTCCTCCCAACTGCAAGCTGCGAGATCTTCCAGAGACGGTGTGTCTCCGGCAATGCTCCAAGATAGGGTTGCGTTGATGGTGTTGAACCCAGCATTTGAAGGCGAAATCCCTGGTTGCTCACCCAAGTGTGCCAAGGGAGTGAAAGTCTGCCCCCGCAGATGACGGTTCAACAAATGCTCATCTCCCAACATTTCTGTATCTGCCAAAGCCCCAGGAGGAGTTGGAGTATCAATTGGCCTCCCCGGACCCGACTTACGGAATGGGGATGGCTTGCTATCTGGCTTGTCTTCATTCTCAGCAACTTCATCCTCTTCATTGAACTGAGTTTTGATTGTAATCTTCGTGGGTCCCTTCTTAGTGTTTTTGGAGATGGGTGTGGCATCAACTTCTGGGTGGTTGATTGGAGAAGTGGAGAGAGACATGAAAAGGTCGTTTCCGCCACTTTCTTCGCGGTGCTTGTCGCTGTCATTCATTGACAATTTTCCAAAACGGGATGACTCTGGTCCTTCAATAGCGGAGTCAGTTGGCGAAGGGATTCGACGATGTCCCCTTGATTTGGACTCAACCCCAGTGTCCACTTCGAGCATCATCTCATCAGCACCTCTTCTTCTCTTTGGCGATGCCTTCATCATCGGAGCTTCAGAGTTGGACCCTGTAATCACGTTTAACATTAAATGAGGTACAATTTGGAAACTATGGCTTGCACACGAGAGGGGGTACTTACTCCTTGGGCCATCGTAAGAATGAAGAGAAAACCCTCCGGCGCTCAAGCTGGAGGCAGTAGATGCTCCTGACGGGTTGCGACGGTGGCGGAAACGTTCTTCATCGAAGATATTGTTCGACACTGCCGATGGGTAGCGTGAACTATGTGAATTATGTGAATTCGATCTTTCTCGCTTTCTTGGAGATTCATGTGTCAATGGATGATGGTCATTGTTGCTGGCAGTTACAGTGCTGTTACTGCTGGCGTTGCTGTTCGTGCGTCGGAAGGCGTATTCGTGCGACATTTCGTTGCTTTCGTGGACCCCATCGATAGTTCGCTTTTTACTGACCCCATGTGACCCCTTCGTTGATCGACTGACATGGCTCCCCTTACTCTTCCCCGAAGAAATGGAATTGTTGTCTGAAGGTCCAGACATGGGATGCCCAGGTGGAGGAAACGATGGTGGAGGCCCACCATGATATCCCATGTGTGGGGGTGCATACGAATGAGGGGCATAGGGGTGGTATCCAGGAGGGGGCCCCGGTCTTCCAGCCATATTTGGAGGAGGACAATATGGAGCTCCATACTGTCCAGGGTGGGGTAGAGGTGGCATTTGATGATAGTGAGGATGAGGAGCACGGTACGGGTCATGAGGGGCACCGCCATAGTAGTGGGGATGTCCATATGGACCAGCAGCTGGAGGTGGTGCTCGTGGAGCTCCGTGCATTGAAGGGTGTGGAGGATATGGACCTCTGGAATACGACGGAGGGTAGTTGTCATGCATGTATGTCCGTTGTGGTGATTGAATGGAGCTTCCAGAAGATCGGCCTTTCCTCGAAGGTGACGGCTTGGACTGCGTTCGTTTCGAAGGTTGATGTTCCGAAGCCTCTGATGCAGAGCAGTCCCTGTCTTCTACCTTGGGTTTTCGAGAAACCGAGTCACTCTCATCACGAGAGTCTTCCTTGCTTTCGGTAGTCGTCTTTTCATCGGTAGCGCTGGCCTTGACATCCTCAACTTTCACAGGTTGTTCAGGTACGATCTCCTTTTCCGATTGCTCTGTCGACATGATAACAAATGAATGGATCTTCCCTTAGTGTATGTTCTGTCCGAAGGCAATCGTTGGCCTGTTAAGCTGGAACCAGGCAAAAATGGAAGAAGGATTTCTCGGGATGTCAGGTGATTTTGTGACGGGGGATGTTGCCTACCCGTTTCTTCCATATTCAATATTCAAGGCTACATACATTTTTCAACGACATTCTCCTTGTGAGACAAGTCACTATCGTTTTTCGGTAACTATCGATAATTTTGCCATACAACGGTGGAAAAACTAGGTAACTGGCGTTCGTGTCGTCGCCAACAGAAACAATTTGTTAGGTGAAGATCGCCTGCTGGCTCCCAAGACACATGTAACCATATTTAAATCATATTAGTCAACTCCACAATTTGAACTTGCCACCAGAAACCGTCACGACAGGGACAATGAAGACCGATATGATCAATAGTACAACAGAAAAGTAGAGTACGAGTACATACTTGTACTGTACAAGTGTCTCATTGGGAAGGCAACCACCAGCGGTATCTTTACATCTCAATGATCTTAAGAGAAACACTACCATCTCGAAGCCTTGCGAAAACAGTTTCGGTTTCGGTCATCTCCCTCGTTTGGATTTTGTCCACCCTGGTTTTGGTTCGGAAAGTCTTTCGAACAGGTACAAGCACCAATCTACAATCACAAAATACTGAACTCAAAGCCAATGTGACTGCCGTCGACGAATATTTTACCACCGTACATACTGAGGATATTTTTTCCAATGCTACTCCATTGTGTGGAAGGGAGGATATAATAGATGGTTCATGGGTTCCAACAACAATGAAGCACCCACCCTACATATCCAAGACAGAGCATCTGCGTTGCTACCCCCATGATGTCTATCGCACTGGTGAATGGCATACACATGAATGGAAACCAAAAAAACACTGCAAGCTCAGCAAATGGGACAAGCATCAGTTTTGCTCCGTCATGAATCTATCGACAGTTCTCATCGTCGGAGATTCGTTGAGTTGGGAGCACTACTCGTCTTTGGGTCAACTCCTTGGGATGAGAATCCACCAATCTTCACAGTTCGAGGCAAAGGACAAAAACCTGGTTCAATTTGGATGTCATAACATGGTCCGACTTGCCTATCGTCGAGACGACATCCTTACACACGTCAATGATGCCATCCAGGAAAGCTTTCCCCAAGTCTTGGTACTCAATAGGGGTGCTCACTACCAGAATGACACCAAACTCATGCAAGGAATGGAAAAGGTGATTGCGGACGTCAAAGAATGGAAACACAAATGCGATGCCGCAAGAATGCAGTGTCACTTGTTCTGGCGGACGACAGTCCCTGGGCACCCACTGTGTGCCGAGCAAAATTTCAGCGCTCCTAACAACGATTTGGCCGCAATGGAGTCCTGGATAGCGAATTTGTCCAACTATGACAATCACACTATTGAGTACCACTGGTATGATTACCAACATCAAAACAATTTGGCGTTGAATATGCTGAGGGAAGGTTTAGGAGAAGACTCCTTTGAGATCATTGATGCCTACTATTTGAACATTCGGAGACCAGACGAACACCGAGCGCATCAGGGTGATTGTTTACACAGCTGTTACCCCGGCAAAATGGACGTCTATAGCCAACTACTCCTCCACTATATTCGCAGACAACACACCTTTGTCGGGCTACCGCCGTCAACTACAAGATGATGTTGATCGCACGTAACCATGTTTAGGCAGTCACATTAGTCAAACACCTTTTCAACCTCTCACAAAATCATTCTGACACAGGGGTTCTTCTCGATAAAAGAATGCAAGCCGAAATGTAGAAGAGGCGGCAGTAAGGTTGGAAAAGGCAACCACTGGTAGTACCTTGGCACCCAAATGCATTTGAAAGAAAGCTTGCCATATCGAGGCTTGACGAAAACCACCTTGGTGATACTCCAAATTTGGATCTTGTCCACGGTGTTGTCGGCTCGACAAGTCTTGCGAACAAGACCCAACATACACTCACCAAGCAGTGAACCCAAGTCCAACGAGACGGGCATTGAAGGGTATTTTACGACCTCCAGTTTCAAGAATGGTACCTCTTTCTGCGAAAGGAAAGAAGTTTTGGTTGGTTCATGGGTCCCAACAACAATGAAGCACCCACCCTACATATCCAAGACAGAGCATCTGCGTTGCTATCCCCATGATGTCTATCGCACAGGTGAATGGCACACATATGAGTGGAAACCAAAAAAACACTGCAAGCTAAGCAAATGGGACAAGCATCAGTTTTGCTCTGTCATGAACCTATCGACTGTTCTCATCGTCGGAGATTCGTTGAGTTGGGAGCACTACTCGTCTTTGGGTCAACTCCTTGGGATGAGAATCCACCAATCTTCACAGTTCGAGGCAAAGGACAAAAACCTGGTTCAATTTGGATGTCATAACATGGTCCGACTTGCATTTCGCCGAGACGACAACCTTTCACGTGTCAGCGATGCAATCCAGGAAAGCTTCCCACAAGTCTTGGTACTCAATAGGGGTGCTCACTACCAGAATGACACCAAACTCATGCAAGGAATGGAAAAGGTGATTGCGGACGTCAAAGAATGGAAACACAAATGCGATGCCGCAAGAATGCAGTGTCACTTGTTCTGGCGGACGACAGTCCCTGGGCACCCACTGTGTGCCGAGCAAAATTTCAGCGCTCCTAACAACGATTTGGCCGCAATGGAGTCCTGGATAGCGAATTTGTCCAACTATGATCACCACACCATAAAGTATCACTGGTACGATTACCAACATCAGAACAATTTGGTTCTGAACCTTTTGAGGGGAGGACTAGGAGAAAACTCCTTCGAGATCATTGATGCCTACTATTTGAACATTCGGAGACCAGACGAACACCGAGCACATCAGGGTGACTGTTTACACAGCTGTTACCCCGGGAAGATGGACGTCTATAGCCAACTACTCCTCCACTATCTTCGCAGACAACACACCTTTGTCGGACTATCGCCATCACTACTTGCAGGTGATGATGTATCTCGCTAGTCAACACAATCATTATAGGGTGTTATTTTGGTAAACTTTGAGCGTTATATCTTTATCCATCATTTCTATAGAGGAAAATGAAAAATCTTAGCTTTTCCGATCTGGGGGAAACATGATGCAATGCTAGGGTAATATGTTCCGGGGGATGCCCCAAATGATGGGCTCTTCTTGTCGCTCAGTTTCTTGGTTGGGCATGGTGGTTCGCCAGGATTGGGAGTGCATTATTTAACGATTGGGAAACCAGGAATGGACTCACTCTGCTGTCACGAAGACTTCACTCCCTCGTGATTCCAGTATAATACCACACCGCTTGAAGGGTGTTTCCTTCGTTTTCACAAGACCCCAATACTGCACAAACAATCTTTGGCTCCTTTTGATCTGTACACACTGATTGCTGGATAGTTCTCGCATGAGAGTCTTGCCTGATTGATTGTGAATTGTTTTCCATCTTTCTTCAGCCAAATCCTGAAAATGTCCCAAACCATGGCAACGCGGATTGGCATCCTGTGGCTGCTTTGGTCTATTTGCTTCCGATTGTCCGTTCATTGCTCGACTCCAAATGTCATCCTTAGCGTGGAAGGCGTCAATAGCACCTTCATGGCCAAGCGAGCAAACTTTGGAAGTGATGCTGAGCTTGTGGAGGGCATATTGGTCCATGCCCCCACTACTGTCGACCCCAATCTGTGTCGATATGATCACAACACTCCAGCACCATCGAATAGCAACCCACTGTCATACACTCTCATTATGCTAGCTCCTCGAGGCGATTGTACATTTGAGCAAAAAGCCTATGCGGCCAAAACTTTCTATGGTGCCAGTGCACTCTTGGTGTATGACTCTCTCAGTGTGCGGTATGGGTGGGACATGAACGCCCAAAGTGTGGTATACCCCACCAAGGAATTGGATTATGAATGCGAGAATGGCTACGGGTACGTCTACGACCTTGACTTGGATCCACCTGCTTATACTTCCAATCTAGACCCCAAGTTGGATATGACGTTGACCTCCTCCAATTGTTCCCTGGAGAGTACGGGGGCGTCATGTGACTCCCAGCTTTGTATCGTAATTGGGCCACCAGGAGATGATGACTCCTCGCGATACCCAGTATGCTGTGCATGGGATCTTCCAGCCACCATGCAAGAGGACAATGTTTCGGGAAATTCGGCTGATATTGTGTCTGTATGGCTCACCATTCGTCAAGGTGACGAGTTTGTCAACTACATTGGGAAGACAGTCACAATCAAGGCGCGCCACAACCCTCTCTTCAATGCCTCTATGATTTTTCTTTGGTTACTGGCGTGTACCATTGCCTACTTGTCTTGCCGATTTGCAGCTACCGAGTATTTCTTGTTTCGAGCACGGTTGGCAAACTTTCAAGAAAAGAGGGATTCTATGATGCCCCACACGATGCAATCAACACATACTACAAATGATGATACAGAGGGGGGTGAAGCCCAAGCCAACAAGAAACAAGATCGTCACAACCAGGAGCTACATCAAATTGCTGTCGGAGTGGAAAATCTTGACAGTGACGACGAAGAGGAGGAGAAGATTGAACCCGGCGAACTAGACCCACGGGCCGATCTCTACGACGATGTCGAGATTGGCAACGAGATTTCAGAAGACGAAGCCAGAAATATAGGTTTGATGGATAATCCGTTGGAGGATGGTGTATCTGGTAGAAAAGAGGTCGGTAATGGGGCCAAAGGTCACGCGAATGCCGAGTCCGACAAGAACACCAAGAATCCACCCAAATCCAAGAAAGACAAGAAGAAGCAGGAAACGTGGGTTCTTCACTCACTACCTCCCCCCGAGCGGAAAAATAAGAAAAAGAAAAAGCCCAAACCCGGCTACAAAGAAGAGCACACTCTAGAAACAAACGTACTTCCCACGGATGGCGCCCAAAAACTTCCCGAACCTTGGGCAGCTCAAATTGGAGGATTCGAAATGTCCATGTGGCACGTGTTGGGCTTTGTTGTCATGGCAAGCTTCATGCTTATCATGCTATTCTACTTCAACTTTTACCATGTCATTTTCATTCTCTATGGCTTTGGGTGTGCCGGAGCTGTTTCCCATCTCATCATTGGGCCCATCATCACTCGAATTTCTCCATTCTTGGGGGAGGAAACTGTGACGGAAATGAACAAGAATGTGTCTTGCGGTATGAACGGATTTGACATCACAAGTCAACTCACAGGAATGGTTTGGGCAGTTCTTTGGGTTTGGTTCGGACTGTCACATTACCGCCCGTCCACAAATGCTTTCTTTTGGATAACGATTGATGTCTTCGGAGCCTGCTTCTGTATCTTGGCTCTGTCAATGCTAAAACTCGGCAATATCAAAATTGCAACCATGCTTCTTATTGCCGTTTTCTTTTATGATATTTTCTTTGTCTTTATCACCCCATTTTTCTTTGGTGGCGAGTCTGTGATGATCACAGTTGCACAGGGAGGTAATGCGAGCGGCGGTTCGGATGACTATTGCTACAAATATCCAGACTCGAAGCCGTGTACTGGTATTGACTTCTTACCCATGCTGCTGATTATTCCACGCTTCAATGACTATACCAAGGGGTCGTCATTGCTAGGTCTTGGCGATATTGTGTGTAAGTCCCATCTTCGCAGCTTTTGCATTGTTAGGATGGTTTTCTAACCTTTCCTTGGGTACAGTGCCAGGTTACTTGATTGTGTTTTGCGCTCGATTGGATGAAGCCAAGCGGATCGTAGGGAAGCATACCAAGGTGGCGATGGACTACCCCGAAGGACGATATCAGGGGTACTTTTTCTGGATGATGGTGGCCTACGGAGTAGGGCTCATTCTAGCTTTCGTTGCTTTTGGGATCACCGGATTGGGACAGCCAGCTCTTCTTTACCTGGTTCCCTGCTGTTTGGGCACGCTATGCATCGTGGGATGGGGCGAACTAAGTGACCTATGGACCGGATCGAAGGCCATCCGCCTAGCAGACAAACTCAAAGAAAAGTGTGAAAGGGCATGGGGAAGGGAGCGCATGCGACGACAAGTGGCTAAGGCCCGAGCGGAACGTGCCAAACGAATGAGTAGATCTGGGCCGCAAGGGCACAGTGGGAGAACGTTGTCATCGAGAGGTTTGCAATCGAGTTCGCACCACATGTCCAAAACGAGCAACCATGACAACCAAAGAAATGGGAGCAGTGATTCGATTCCGCTAAACTCAGCAAGCAGCCATTCAATGGAGCCATCAGGCGAGGGGGGGCCACCCACAGAGACTGATGTTTGCTTTGGCCTCAACACTCATATCGGTACCCGTCGCCTTTGGAGTATCCTTCGGCGCGAAATAGAGGCAAATCCCGACGCAGGTTTTTGCCCAGATTCTTTCAAACGAATACGTCGTGACGTCGGCGGAGAGAAGCGCTACTTTGTTCGCGATGAACAAGTCCAGTGGAAATCAGCATCTAAGAGTGAAATACGTCTCGCCATTTCTCGAATGTATGCAAGTGAGAAGCGAAGATTTGATGGTAGGACTACGGAGGCCTCTGACTAAGGAGGGTGCCATTGCTGCAGGTACATATTATTAGATAGGAACAATTCCACAAAAGCAACAGAATCGTAACTATCTCTATTCTTCTTCAGGGTCATATGTTCATTGATGGCCTTGTAGTTAGTTAGTTGCATTCCATACCCCTCGTGCCTGTAGTATTCGTCGAGGCGTTGTAGGCTGGTGGGATGGCTAAAGTCCCATGAAACTCGTACGGGTAATTGTACGTAGGAAATCTACGTTGTGATACCCGGTCCCGTCAATGGGTTTCAGTCGTACGTCGTACTACCGACTCAAGTGAGTCGTGGCGTCAGTTGATCAAAGTTACCCTATTCCATAGATTTAGAAAGCATGGTTACTTAATCCCATTGCCCATCCCACCATCCAAGTCACATGCCAATCCTCTAAGCGTCCCACCAACAACAAAACAACACAACGCTCTCCACAAGGATACAATGGAGACACAGAAGACTTGTCGCAATCTCACATTATTCTTTTCTAAGCACCAAGTTTCCAACAGCCATCATGTCGTTGAACACCAGGGATTCGCCCAACATTCGAAGTTCACAACCGCCTTGTGACAGTACACCTGCTGTTGTACTAGACTCTCCAACTGGCAGCACCTATCCTCATCATGCCTATTACTATGATGAGAACGTCGAAAGCCCTCACTCGTACCGCCACTGGCCACCTCCAGCAAGACATCCCGTGGAACCAAGAGGATACTCCTATGGCAGTGACCGACGCCCCTACGTCTACGCCTCCTACCAATACCACCACAATCATGAATATCACCATCACGTTGATCCCCTATACGACCTTGCCAGTTGGAATTACCACCGAGCCCCCACGAATGCATACGAATCAAACGTCGCGTTGGACAGTCCAACCCAAACTCATGGCTACGGTCCGTCTTGTGCACCACCCACTCGCGTTACACCTCAAAAGCCAGCACGAGGGAATACAGACATGCATCCTGCCACGGAGTCCTCGTCCAACGGCAGTGGGAATCCCATCTGGGAATTGCTCGACACGGACATTGTTTGCGGACGCGGAGCCCCCGTGAATTGGCAAAAGGGCAACCAAATCTTTCGTCAGTTGATCGAAGATCACCAAACCACCTACTTGTGTGCCAAGCGTTGTGACAAACCTCGAATTGCAAGTGAAATTCTGGAAGCCATCAAGGCGCGGGGTGGTCGCTTCGTTCGCCGCATCAAGACTTCGTATGGTGGACGCTTTGGGTGGGAGGAGATTGAGGAAAAGCGAGCTTACGAGAAAGTGTGTCAAGCACTTCGTGAAGGCGCTCCTGAATTGCGTCGACGCATGATCCGTTCTGCCAATGTGTTGGCGCGATCAAGCAGCAGGGGAAGATCTTCTCCTCCTTTCACCGATCACCGATGTGCTGTGTAAAGCGACCGATCGAACAAATGGGGATAGCTTACATAATATATAGCCATGAATTTCACCCAACCCTCAATCACCATAGAATAGACTGGAATCATGAGACCACACAATGGTCGATTCATCGTAGCTGGCCGTGACAACCACCGAAGAATGTTTTGGATTGGCCGCAATGGTACACGCTGGACGTTTGTCCGAAACCACAAGCTCTTGAACCACATGAGCGCGTACAAGATCATACAAAACACAAGTTCCATCTTCCGAAGCACTCATGACGGTGGAATCATCGGCCAAGACCGCCACATCCAAACTGTAATTTCCGGCCTTGTGTTTGGCAAACGTATTCAATAGTTCTCCGGTTGTATCAATTTGAAGCAACCGAATGGTACCATCGAGACAAGATACAGCAAGACATTCACCATCCTTGGTAGGGGCCATGCTCGTAACGGGTGCTCCACAGTCATCCACCTGCATCACACCCTTGCGCAAATCGTAGGTGCGAACACACCCATCAATCGAGGCCGTGCGAATCAGTGCCGTAGCACCCTGGAGACTATTATTACTACTGTCGTTCGTTTGTACCACATGGACATCCGTCACAGAATCCTTTGCATCTTTGAGTTGCTGAATGGGTTTGAAATCGGAACTTCGACCATCCCAAATATTCACACTTCCATCGTACGAGGCCGTCAAATACGCTTCGGCATTTCGAGCCGATGCCACTGCATTGATGGTACCCACATGTCCTTGAAACCTTCGAATCAACTTTTGCGATACCAAATCAGATACTACCAAGGTATTTTTGGAGGCTGCCAACAATACTTGAGCTGCAGTCCTGGATTCGGTGGCCATTACGGCGGAAATGGGATGGGTGTATCCCGATGTGTAGGTTTGAATGGGTAATGCAGGAGGTGGTAGCAACGATGGTTTTTCAGAGGCATTTTGTATATAGGCTGGATCATACCGGAATGGATTCCAAAGTTTGACCACGCGATCGTGACCTCCTGTCAGACAATACTTGCCATCGTCTGTGGGCCAATGGTGGAATTCAGACAAACATTCGTGAGACGAAATATAGATTGTTCTTCATACAAACCGACTCGAGACTTACCTGTAAACACGACGGCTTGAACAGGACCATCGTGACCCACTAATCGCGACGATGGTACTTTGGGGACGGTCTTGGCCACATCTTGGCTGGTCGCCTTCATGGCGGTATGAAAGAGTGGAACGATGTACAATGTACGATGTACGATGATGTGTGTTGGTGTTGGATGTTGGACGTGGGTGTCCGACAAATAATGCAGTGTCCGTCACAAGGATTGTTCGACATGTCCGAGAATGTGGCGTCATTTTCCGTAGGCTTCGAGAGGACTCGTTGGGTAGCAGTCGTAGGAGTCCAAGCACGGCAACCAAAGCAACCCCAACTATCCACAACAAGGTGCCCTCTATCCAATACAGCACTGTAAACCATGGCATCTTCCGGAGCTGGTTACGATCTTTCTGCCAACATCTTCTCTCCTGATGGTCGTATTTTTCAAGTAGAGTACGCCACCAAGGCTGTAGAAAATGCCGGCACTGTTCTAGGCATCAAATGCGAGGATGGTGTTGTCTTGGGTGTTGCCAAGCCCATGAACCACAAGATGGTCGTAGCTACCACTTGCTCTTACAAGCGAATTCACACCTGCGACACACACATTGGTGTTGCCAGTACAGGTTTCCTTCCAGACGCTCGTGTTCTGGTACAACGTACGGTAGAAGAAGCCGCCTCGTGGCAAGAGAACTATGGAGGCAAGGTGCCCCCTCATGTCCTTGCGGATCGCCTAGGTTCTTACGTTCACTTTTTCACTCTTCATGGCGCATTGCGTCCATTTGGTGCTGCCGCCGTCATTGCTGGACGAGACGAAGACACCAAGGAGTGTGCACTCTACATGGTCGAGCCTAGCGGAGCCCCCTACAAGTATTACGGTGTTGCCACCGGAAAGGGAAAGCAAGCAGCCAAGACCGAGCTAGAAAAGCTCAACCTTCACAAAACGCCTATTTCCTGTGAGGAGGCGGTCAAGCAAATTTTGCGAATTCTCCATCTTTTGCACCAAGAGCAAAAGGATTCCAAGCCTATTGAGGTCGAATTGAGCTGGATCTGTCAAGCTAGTGACTGGAAGCACAAGGGCGTGCCAAAGGATCTTGTACAGTCGTCAGAACAATGGGCTAAGGAGCAATTAGAAGAGGAAGACGAGGAGGAGGAAGATGATGAAATGGAAGAGTAAGCAATCCCGCACTACCCTACTAGAAAGTTGGTTTTCTCGTGCTTGTATGAGCTGTATTGTGGTGTGTACAATAGTAGCCATCTTGCCCCCTATATGTTTGGTTGCAACAGTGGACCCCTTCGGCGAGTATAGCCAATTGACTAGGAAGTACAGCAGTATTCTTGTAATTCTTGTAATAAAAGCAATCATATCTATTGGTATCTGTAAAAGCTCACTCTACACAAATGCCGCAAATCCAAACCATCACAGTCTCCAACAGCACCGCAATATCAGCAGTTCCATTTTTCTTCTTCTAGCCCATCTTTCTCTGAAAGGAAGGATACTATTTATTTCTTTGTACCAAACCCGGGGATATCCTCCTTGAGCAAAGATTCAAAATCCTCCAACAATTTGGGCGCCACGGGCACGTCCAATTTCAAGTCATCCAAGATGCGGTGGAGGCGGTCTACACCCTTGGCTACTTGATGCTCCGAGATGACAGCGTTTTTCACGAGGTAACCAAACAATGCGGCCATGGCGTCGATGGAGGACTTCTCGTGGACGGTCTCCGAGTCCTTTCCATCCTCGGCCATGGCAATGGTCACACCACGCTTCACAAGCTCGTGCATGTAATGAGGAACTTCCAGTTCCTTGACACAACGGGCACACTCGTCGAGTTCCCGACTCAACAAGTACTCCTTCAGGAGTTGCTCCATTTCAACCTTAATCTCCTCCACAGGACGACCATCACCTGGGCCCCAAACCTTCTCCAAGCGAGCCGTACTGTGTTCTCGAGTCAAAAGGGCAATGGCTTTCTCAATGACTGGTTCGCCAGGGCGCTCGTTGTTTTGCTCAGAAAGGTAGGCTGGAGGAAGCACCTCATCTGCGACGGCACGGGCCACGAAACTGGCAATCATGATCTGACAATCCAAATTTGGTGAGAATACTGCCACTAGTCGGAGACTAAATCAGAACGAACCGACTTACCCTTGCATCTGGAACATCCGTTTCCAACTCATCAAGACCATCCAACAAATTGTCAAACCCACGCTGCATGTCGTGATCACTGAGGGGAGTGGGGTGCAAGCAGGTCAAAAGTCTGGAGACAAGTTCTCGCTCCCTTGGATTCTTGTCCAAACTGACCGAAATGATTTTCTTGACAATATCTCGATGATATTCGACACACTGCAATTCTTCTATTGACTGAATGAACTCGTCAATGTCGCAAGAGTCAAAGTACTCAAGCAAGGATTCCTGGACCTGGTGCTTGAACTCGGACAATGTCAACATGGGCCCGTAAACGGCGACACCTTCATTTTCGCTGAAGTTCTTGGTTTCAGGCTCCTGGTGACTTCCCAAAACATAAGGAGCCTCTTCCTCGTTGAAGAGTGGATCTTTTTCATCCAAAGGTTCATCGGCATCATAGCCAATGAGCTCATCATCCTTCCATTTTCCCTTTCCATGTCCTCCCTGCTTCTTGTTGCGAGAGTCATAGTTTCCAGTTTCTCTTGGGTCAGTCTTTTTTCGGGTAATATTTCGCTTGGCAGTTCCCTCTTTGGTTTTGGTTTCATGGTCTTCAGGTTTCTTTTCTTCTGCCGCGGCAGCATTTTGCGCCTTGACAAATTTGGCTTGAGCTTGCGTCGATACAGCCCTAACTCCTTCTCCAGTAGGGTTGTGCACTTTCCCCTAGAGGTGTAGAATAGTGAAACAGAAGTGTGAGTGATGGATTGCCTTGAACATGTGGGAGCCTTGTTGGGATGATGGTCAGGAATATCCAAAAAGATACCCGAACTTTTAGCCCAGCCGAACTGTCCACGCGTCGTCGTGCGAATTTGTGTCGGGATGAGAATGGCGGTCATCAAACGTACCATGGTTTCGATGGTCACTTCAGTGCGTTTTGCAAACTCGGCCATGATTCGGTAACTTGAGAGTTGTAATCAATGGACGGATAGGTCAATTAGTTGGGCAGTGGTTTCACCGGATGCCCTTGTGTCGATGGCTCGTGAACGAGAGTAGGTGAGTAGGCGTTCTGATAGTTTTGTGCCAAAAGATCGTCATGAGCCAGACTTGACGGCTTCTGATTGACACACGGCGAGACACGAGCAAACGAGATTGATGTCAGTCCCTGGCGAAGTGATTTTATCGGCTGCGTGGGGAATACGTACAAAATGTACTGGCTCGTTCTCAAACGTGGAATGTTACCGGCCTCTTGAGAGGCTCTGCGAATTTCGGCCAGAAAATGCAAATCGTAGCAATCGGATCGTTGCCATCACATCTTCTCCCTATCTACAACCTGGAGTTGGATACACTCCGATTCCGATGACCAATGATCCTTGTCTCCCTCCCAAGATAGCCATAAGCCATTTTATTTGGAAATGGACGATAGAGTTTGACTAAACGCTGTGTAAGGATACCTTGACCAAAATGTAGCCGGGATAATAGAATACTCCTAGAAATATTTTAAGGAGGGGATAGATAGTATTGAATGGATGTTCGATAGAATGTTGACCTTGGGGCCCCATTGTGATCGATCTCAAAAGTGTTTTGGACAAAATCAGAATGTGTTAAAAAGGCCCCGCTGCAAGGCAACGCTCAACCCCACTTCCTCGCCACCATCTCACCCTCCGATCTGTTATACAAACCTAGGGCATGGATCCATCGTCCAATTCATTCCATTTTCCCTTTCCACCGGCACCACCGTGTTGCTTCTTCTCTTTTCTAAAAATCACAGAAACAAGTAGAAAGTGAGGGTGAGAATATCTCCGTCACATTTTCAATTGTGACCATGGCGTCCAAACGTACCGGTGGGGGTCGTGGTCGTGCTTTCGGGCAATGTTGCGCTTGGCAGATCCCTCCTCGGTTTCAGTCTCAGGAATGGCGTTCTTTCCCTTGTGGTGTTCTTCCCTGTAATAGAAAAAATCAAACAAATCAACAGTTGAGGAGTGAGAAAGTCATTTGACACCACAGTTGACGACATTTTGGAATACACATCTGTCGGCTTGATGCATCAGATCCTTCATCAGCAATCGCAGCTGAGTGTTCCACCCACAATAAACTCAACGTGGACTCACTCTTTGGGGTGTACCATGTTGTTGTTTGGTTTGCTGGTTAGTTTCTCTTGTTGTGTAAATTGGATTTTTTGTGAGCTTGGTTGTCACTGAGATCACTGAGATCAAGGATTCTCGTAGATTTAGTGAGAACAGGAACGCGCGCTTGGACGCGAACCCAGGGATCTGCCATTGAGAACCTGTCACCCATCAGGGCCGTGCCTATCGAGTACGCCCGGCGTACCCAGCGCATGTTCGGACCCCCAAAACCTACGCCAATCTTTGGCGTAGTTGCACTTTTTTACACTACGCCAAATTCTGTGGCGTAAGGCGTTTGACACAATGGACCACACATTTGACACATTTGACACAAACTTCCACGACACAGATTTCCAGCTAATAAAGACTAGCAAAACATCAATCCAGGGTTTCGACATTATTTGTAGCGCACCTTCTGTCAATGTCATTTCAGATACCACTCCTAGTAAAGAAGCATTGGTCTCCGGAGAAGGCAAAAATCTCAGTTCTAGCGATTCATAGGACATAAACCCTGTTTCCCATCTAGTACGAATGCATATTCTTGTGAAATGTTTAGTGCTCTTATTCAGAAAATAGAAACAAAGATCGATTTCGCAGACACAAATATTATGGCTGGGTCAAGGGGTGGAAAGCCGAACTACATTGAGGAGCTTCCATGTCAATGTTGGCGAGAGATGATAGCATTGGAAGGCGATTATTTTTTATCGTGTGAAATAGTACGCGTGGATCAGAAATACGCCAATCGCTGATTACGCCAACGATAGGCATGCCCCAGTGCATCCACCAATTGGCGCAGAAATGTAGTACGCCAATTGGATGCGCCCCGTGCGCTCGGCGTAGTCGATAGGCACATCATGATGGGTTGACCTCTCTGTGATGAACGTGCCAGCTACGACGATAGCTCGAGTAGTGAGAGCAGGACCGACTCCGACCTCTTGAGTCTTGCAGTTGAGTCAACGAAATTGACCAGTACGAGTAATGCTGCAGAGTTGTTTTGGGTGGAGGAGGATGTTGTGATGGCCTGCACAAAAGTACCATTGTGTTTGACTATTACTCACAAGATTACGTATATCAAAGAAACAAATCAAAGCAATACTACTAGCCAGTAAAGCAAAATGGATATAAAGACACACCGAAAAATGCAGTTCAGAACAAGGTTACATGATAGCCTACAACATCTCAAAAGCTTGTGTCAACGAAGCAGAAGATCCGGCAGGGATGGAAGAAGCTCCCAAGAGACCAGGCTCCACACAAATCATATCAACATACTGATAGAACGATTCCACAAGACAGGGGTGAGCGTCAAAACCAAAGTCAAAATCAAAGCAATGTGCCACAAAAAAACTAATCCAGATTCGCGTACCTGGTCATCTCCGAAGTCTCCCATTGCAGCTGCTTTTTCCTTGTACGGGTTCCACACCACACAAGAGACAGGGGTTGGTTCACCCTGTAGTTTCCCGGTGGCAACCAACTTGACCGTTTGGCCAGCACCTACACCAACAGTAACCTCGACAGCATCTTTGCCTGCAGGAGGCGAGTACACACGATCAACATTGTCAGGGACGGTAACTGGTTCCTTTCCAGACACATACTCGTCGTTGGTAATTTTATCCGAAACAGAATATCCTTCTAGGCCAGTAACAAAACATTGCTTGGCATCCTGTGCCGCGTGATCGTCAACCATGAAGTAGGTATGTTGCAACGTTTGGAATGGGAACGCTTGGTTGCCTGTGTTTTGAATTTCCAAGGTTGTAGTCATTTTGGAAGCTTCAATTTGAATGCTATAGACGCACTTGCAGTCAAAGAGTGTGTTTTCATCCCAAGCACCTCCACGGCTGTTTTGGACATCTTTCAATTCCAGAGTGTATTGGATTCCCGCAGATTCGGCAGTGTCGTAGGCGCTAGACTCATCCACCTTCCAAAAATTGTTTCGCAAAAAGCCATGTTGCGGCATGGACTTGTCAGGTTGACCAAATTGTGGAAACACTAGAGGAATGCCTCCACGGATAGCCTTGGATCCATCCAATTTGGCATCACGAGACAAAAAGAGGCATTCCCGCCCAGCAGCAGTCTTGAAAGATACGACAGTTGCACCAAAATCATGGATGATGCAACTAGCTCCAGTCGCAGTGTGCGTAAGAGTTCTCATGAGGAAAGTAGTACTAAGGATCACGGTAATAAGCTTGGACGTTGATTGTAACAGCAACCAGGGAACTGTCACGGGCAACATTGTTTTGGCTGCGATCCCGAAGAAGATTCGTGAGCGTTCGCACGAGTCGAAGCACGCTCAAGCTCTCTCGAGCCAGAAAGAGTAAAATGCCAAACAAAGCTGAGAAGTTCCAATTATTGTGCTCGCACGAGTCGGAAAACCTGTTGCGTGGCTCTACCTGCTGCCATATATTCGACGTGTACTCGCACGAGTCGAAGATACAGCTTCGTGTCTTTGTACCTGAAATAAAACAAATTGGATAACACTGACGTACGTTTGACACCCCCATCCGTTTCGCGAAAACGTTGACATCGTTATCTGTGGTTTCGGATGCTGGTCGTACACAGGCATCTCAATTATGAGCAGTTTGGCGCTATCATCCTTATTACACAAGCCGAGGGTCATTTGCACAAGCCCCACGACAAGTGTACTTCAATGTTATAAGTTATGGGGAAGCATTTTGTCCGCGTAGTGTGCGAGACATTCGGAATATCATGGTACAAGTTGGTTCTCAAGTGAACAAATAAGAATTCTAGCCAGTGCCTGGCCGACCACCACTCCTTCGGCACTTGCTGGGTGTGTGCGAGCTGCGAGCTCATTGCTCATTGCTGAGAATCGACACGGTACTCAAAACATCGCCGTGGCACGCCTCACGCCACTACAACAAACCCAGGTCCTTGTGTGATTGGGAAGACAACGCTGAGCAGCTTGCGGTGATTGGGTTTGAAGCTATGTCTTACAACGACGATGGAAATGCTTCTAATGAGGTGAGTTTACTGGATTGGGTCCAGAGACAAACGATGAGGTGGAGTTTGTAGAGTTGTTTTCTTCCAAGGAGAAGAGATGGAGAAGTTTTTGTCACGAATGCGGCCTGTGGAATTCTACAGGAGTGAACGTACCTGTATGACACTGTAGAAGAAACATTCCGGATGATATTTCAAGCATTGCTGTGGTATACCACAACATTGGATTGGAACAAGGCGACACATTGCCATGCAAATGTGGTGCTGCCTGGTGGTGGTTTCTTGAGTAGCTTTGGTCCATCGTTAGGCCATTGAGATGCCTTGGGAACAAATCTTTGGACACTTTTGTTCCTAAGATATTTGGTGGACACCATCGTAGACACCATAGAACCATGTCGCACGTTCCAATCGAAACTCACTCTCTTCATACTCCTACTATGACATGCAGGCTCAAGGCGATGAGGATATTGGGGCCTTCTTGATGTGGGACGACAATGAAGAGAACGGTGGGGAAGGAAATTTGGATGGTCTTGCGGGGACTGCGGAAACTGGGACAGAAAGTCTTGATATTCCGCTCCCCACAAGGATTGATTTTGCCGATGGGCTATCTCCAACTATGGGAGGAGCTCCTGCCCCTGGGAGCCATGTCCCCCCTGCTTCTTTGGATGGATCAGGCCATCAGGGGCTATCTGTCGCTTCAGCACATAACCCCCCTGCCCCAATGGGGGCTCCTGTTGCGGCCCCTCACCATGAAATGTACCAAACTCAAGCAACGGCTCTAGCCCCATCTCCTTCGACGGGATCCATGGGGTCGATGGTAGTTGCTGGCCAACAAGTACAACACCAAGCAGCTCTCATCCCAATGGCCTCTCATCCGGGGCACACGGATAATCGGTACATCCCTCAATATGCATTTACGGCGGATCCTTCCCATTTCATGCAACAGATGCACGCTAATGCTGGGCCACCGCAATTTCATGCACTGCCACCCTCACAGTCCTCCAACCCGCCAATTGTTGAGGTTCAGCGGATTCAGTACCATGGCTCGACACCTCAAGTAACATCACATACTCCGGCACCCCAACTTAGTGGTGCTAAGGCAGCATTACCTATCGTTTCTGCTGCCTTGAGTTATTTGCCGACCTCAACAAGCCATCATTCTCTCCCTACCGAAGACCTGGCCGCATCTTTCAGCAAGCCTCCAAGCGATTCCGCCTCCGTTTGCACAGAGCGAAGTGATCCGTTGCCTTCCAAGAAGGCAGCGCGGCGACGATCTGATGTTGATACTTCCTCCCTTTCCGTAGAAGACAAGGCCAAAGCGAACAGAGATCGTAACCGGGAACACGCACGAAACACTAGGCTCCGCAAGAAGGCATACTTGGAGAAATTGAAGAACACTGTTAACGAGCTTTGCCGTGAAAGAGACACCTTGGTGTCAGAACGAAATGGTGCTGCCAACGTCCTTGCCGAGATTAACAACACCAGAGCTGATGCTTTGATGTCTTTCTTCACAGTCCGAGCTACCAACGAGAGACGCCGAGAACTGTGGTCCAAGATTCTTGATGAAAGCTGTGTTACCTGCAGACTTCCAGTGACTCCCTACAGGTCATTCCCCGCCAGTGAGGTGCAAGTATCGAAATGCCAGAGAACTGTCACGGGAATTGACGGTATGATGGCTGATGCTGCTTCTCTCCATGTCCTGGTCAATTCTCTTGTGGACCGCTCCCGCTTCCCGAACGCAACGATTGATTTCCGCTACAGACTTTTGTTGGATGATGCTGTTGTCGCTGGAAACCAGATGATGGCCCGATGGGAAATGATTACAACCAATGCGGTCAAGTTTGGCGCCAAATCTGAGCTTGTGAAGCAAGGAATGCTTTGCTGCAAATTCAACGATTCTCACAAGATTATCGGCCTTGAACTCATGTTTGATGTGATGGCATTGATGCTGCAACTTAAGCAAGCTGCTGGATCCGATTCGTTCTCTGTGGTCCCAAACACCGTACAAACTTGCCAACGCAGTTTTGATAAGCCTATGGTCATGACTCTTGCGGAAGAGCCATACACCATTGTTCAGGTGAACAAATTGTGGGAAGAAATGACGGGCTATAAAGCGGAAGATGTTGTTGGAAAATCTTCTCTACGCATTTTGGAAGGTGAGGGCACTGATCCAAATGCAGTGGAGGCGATGTTGAATGAAATGCGTCACAAGCGTCCTGCGTCTGCTATGCTACTGCACTACAAGAGCAATGGGGAAAGTTTCCGCAATTTCTTCTTCAAGTATCCTTTGAGCTCAGATTCTAAGATTACGCACTATTTGACTCTATCCACGCTCGTGGACAATGAAGTCCCCGTCCCTACTGCTGCGACACACCCACCAATGAACCAACAAGGCATAATCCGCAGCCAGGTACCGGCAGCTTCCCAACAAACTGCAGCTGTGGGAACACCTCAAACACAACCTATTATGTTCAACACGGCTGTACAACCAACGGTTGCGGCAACAACAAATGGGGCATACCCCACAGGCATGGCCCAACCTGTAGCCGTTCAGACCAATTTGGGTTACACCAGTGTCCCCGCGCTAGTTCCAGCATACTCAGCCGTACCTCCCACCAAACGCCCAAACACCGACTACATGGCTTCTCGGCCTCTGAAACACGCTAGGGTTGCGTCGGCTGAGAATTTGGCTAATGGAAGGGCATCACCAAGAGAAATGTACTCCGTGCAATGAGAAAGTCTTACTCGCACTGGGGTGCCTACCTGCTACTGACCTCTAGGTGGCGAGTTTGGTTGGTGTCATTGTATAGTTCCCATACCAACCAAGTGCTTCTCGTCACCATTCTCGATTGCGTACTACAATTACAAGGCCAGGTTGACCCGCATGACCACCCTAGTGCAAGGCCGTCATCATCCAATGCGGGCGAAATCCTGTGGTCTCTATCTACATGCTCTATCCATTTTATTATTCTATAACAGTCAATAATATTGTTTTACAACTCCCCTCTAGCCATAAAAGTTTGTGATGGTGAGAGGTCTTGATTGGCTGATTGATCGAATTGGTGTCAATGCAGTTCCCAGCAAGGGGCTTCTCCAAATCAGTTGGTACCCAATCAAACAGGGTTCGTTGTTAAATAGCGGTGCATGCGAACTCATACTGTACTGGATTTTTCGCCGTACTTACTGGTATATACAACAGGAGGAGGGTGCTGGGTCCTCGTCGTCTCCTCTTCTTATCACTACTAACGTTAGTAGTACCAGTAGTACTAGTACCACATTAGTACTACGGGGAGTACATCTGTACGTAGCGCCCAGCACGTCAACGATTGCTATTATTTGCTGTTTCGGATTCGGGATGCTGTCCTAAATGGTGATGATGTCTGCAACTGGCGAGTGGCGAGGCCGCAAATTCGATCCAAGCCGACGATCTTGCTCACAAAACGTCAGAATTTCCTGAACTACAGAACATTTCAAATCCAATCATGGCAGCAACTCTTAAAAACAAACTCTTTTTCCTATCCAAGGATGTTTTCATCAAGCAATCAACAGGTGCCTATTGTCGCATGGGCACTTTGGCATTCCAGTATCTTCACGCTCAACATGAAATCTTGGAGCATGAAGTCCAAGATCACGCCACCGACAGCAGGTTCCCATCTGCATCAGAGCCTGCGCTAGTCCCCCCATACAGCTATGCCAAGGATTCCTCCATGAATACAGGAGTCTCGAGTGGCTGTTCTCGAGCTGATAAGCAAGACATGCAAAATACAAGCAACGGTGCAATGTCTTTCAGCTCCACTCTTCGAAACGTTATCAATGAAAGTGCTCGACAGGCATAGTACCAGCATTATCCGTTCATATTTTACACACTGTCATATTGATGTAACCCACTTCGGAAGCTCCTAAAACCTGTCCATCATTACACATCTCCAGATCTTTGGCCACCGACACACGACGGGCTCTAGTTGCAAAGAAGATTTTCATTTTCACGAAACCCAATGTGACGATTGTACCGGTCCCAGGCTTACAATTACAACTAAGCGACATTTAGAATCTTGTTCTTTACACTTACCTGTTGAATTCTAGGAGGAAAGGGCAGAAGAATGTGTTGACTGCATGCTTGTTTAGCAAACAGCATTCCGTAGAAGAACAGCACCTGATGGTGTTCGTTCCGTGATCCTTTGTGGAAGCAGTGCTTTACAAAAGACAGAACAAGGTGCGAACAAGTAATTCGCTGAGAAGGATCAATTTGGCTTCACCTATGTGATCTCTCGGTAGTGTTTGTGCTGCTGGTTTCGGAAGAGATAGACATTGTGAGCGAAAAGGTGTCGCGCAGCACGGTCTGCGAGAATGTTGGACTCGCGGGACTAAAAAACTGATACGGTCGTGAACCAAGGCGACTGAAAGTTGTTGGCACGAACTTTCCAGGACCATGGCGGTTTTGGTCCCGTTGCTGTCGCGAAAAGGCAAACGGCCGCGATGTGTGGACCCGAAAGCTTCCATCCAGCTGAAGAAGTGCTTTGTACGAGATTCCTATGCTGTTGTGGGTCGTTTGGAGTTGCTTTCTAGCGTGTACAAAGCCTGTGGCTGCAGTCCAAATGTCTATTCTACCCGTGGAAAGTGTGCAAGATGTAAGACCTTTAGGTGGGCATCGAAGTTTTTGTCTCGTGAAATGCTCAAGATTTCCTTTGAAGATGGAGGGAGATCGTTGTTGTTTGTGAGAGGATCCCACGCCGCTGTGATTGTACAGTCTCCAACAAAGGAGAGCTGGTGTGAAATTGGAAAACTTCCCTCCAACCACTCAAATCTGCGTCTGCCAGCTGAGCGGTGGAGGGGAGGCTACACTCTGGAGCGAGGGACGATCATGTCTTTCCAAGAACCTAATGGTGATAGTGAAATTCAATTTCAATTTTGGGAGCAATGTGATTTCGTTCCGCAGGTTGCCATACTTCCTCTCGGACAAGATTTGCCGCAACAACGAATATCGATTCTACGAAAGAAGGCTATGGAAAGAAATCGAGAAGTCACAGACGACTACTTCCGAGCAACTCACTGGGTTATCAGTCGTCAAGTACCTGACCTTGGATGTCTTTCTAACTTTCTGGGCTGCTCGGAGGTACAGGTGCGAGAACATCTCAACTCAAATTTCGTGCAGTGTGTAACTCCAGAATGGTTGAAGAAGTGTTCAGACCCACCAAAGCAACTGGAATTCTGGTCTGGGTATGTATCCCGAAGTCGATTTCTCACTAATGAAATACCTCCTCTGGCAGCGAATACAAAAGTAAAGATACAATCAAACGGTCCTGGTCGACGCAATGCGAGTTTAGCTCAACAATTGGTTCTTCTTTCCAAGGCTTACGAGACAGCATCGATCTATCCTGAAGAGGAGTGGAAAGCACTTCAGTTCCATAAGTTGGCCGGGAGATTACAATCATTGGACTTTGACGTTGCCTGTACAACGGAAGATATGAAAAAGATCCGAAAACTGCCGGGAGTGGGGTCGTCTACCATTGCCATTATTCGGGAAATCCTTTCAACCGGAACAAGCGCCCGATTGGACGAGTTGAACACTGACCCAATTCGTGTTGCCATTCGAAAAATGTCTTGTATTCATGGAATTGGAAGGGTTACAGTACGTGTGGAATAGTGCAATGGAAAGATGCGAAGGGATCCTTCTGACACCGGTCTTCTGCTACAGGCAATCAGTTTGTATCAACAAGGTTATACATCAATCGCAGATCTTCGTGCAGCTGTTGCAAGGGGGAGCTTGATCTTGTCGAGGGAACAGAATATTGGATTGGATTGCTACGAAGACCTTTGCAACGACATTCCAAGGGCTGAAGTGGAAGAAATCGGAAATTTGGTTAAGGAATCATTTGCACATATCTGTGACATACCAGCGGAGGTCACTATAATGGGGAGCTTCCGCAGAGGAAAAAGTTTGTCTGGTGATGTGGATGTACTGATCACAATGAAGCAGTTCGAGGATTGGATACCACGCGATCTTTTGTCCAAGCTTGTCGGGTACCTTTCACGCCAAGGGCATGTTGCGAACCATATCACTATTCTTCCCAATGTTGACCTATTCGAAAATGACGTGGACTCCAGTGCTAGCCTCCTTCTGAAACGCGAGGAAAACCCTAGCCAGTGGACACGCCAAGGCAGCGCTCATGGAAAGTCTTACATGGGCGTATTTTTTTCGCCGCGGTCTCATCGCAAACGACGACGAGTAGACATCAAAATCTACCCGTACAATCAAAAAGCATTTGCTTCACTTTGTAAGTCAGCGACAGTATCGCACCACAGTCCATAGTAGTCTTTTCTCTCACACGCCGGCCAATTCTTCCAGATTTCACTGGAGGAAAATGGTTCAATCGTTCCATGAGATTGTGGGCAACAGATAAATTCAACTGGAGACTCAGCGACAAGGGGTTGTTTGACAAAGAGTCAGGGGATTCCATACTGAAAGCTGCCCATACTGAAGAAGAAATTTTTGGAAAACTTCAGTTAAAATACAAGGAGCCCAAAGATCGAATGTACTTCGACGATGTGGAGCCACTCTGAACTCATGGAACGTATGTCAGTTTTTTTGCTCACCCACCGAATCACGGCGCTGCCTATTCTGTTGTCGCCTTTGGTGAAAGAAACTCTTCAAAAGCAATGCGCATTCATCAGCCAACACCCCCGACGTGATGTCAAATGAGGGGAAAAGGGAATCTTTGACAGGATTCGAACCAGTTTCGCAGCAGTGGATGTCAGAAGCACCGTACACTATGGCCGGTACCCGGAAAGCCTTTGTAGCTGCTAGACACATAGAACATGGTTCCAATGTAGAGTATAATGTGGTGTTTTGTAGTCGCCAGTTTCGACTGGATCGGGCAGCAGCTCTAAGCGCCAAAATTTCAGCATGGGCTGTAGCATCATGCATGTACTCAACTTGATTAAAGGCTTCAGCTAAAACGCTATATTCTTCGAGTCCAACTTTCTTTACAACCACAGCACCGACTGGTACCTCCAGCCTGTTGGCAGCTTCGACGGCCTGCCGCAGCGCCTTTTCCATGAAAACTTCATGGATTTGCAAGGGGGTCATACCGGCAGTGTTGATCGTAGCAATCTTGCCCATGAAAGGCCATGAAAGCCAACCATGAGTAATCCAAACTAAATTGAGAAGTAAACCAGCTATTATCAGTTCTGACCATGATACGAAACGAATACAACAAAACACCATGACAGCCCCTGTCGGTTGAGCTTCCTTGCACACCGCATCTTGCTCCATGGTCTCATTCCCATTCATGACTAGTTGGACTAAAATTTTGGACCTAAAAAGTGGGCAGAAACCTTGCTACTTTGATTAGGATCGGGGAAATCGGATCCTCGTTTTTGCAAACCATGATTTGTGTTGAATATAAAGGAGCTCGCTCTACAAGAAGAGCCTTGGGCAATTCCCCAGAGGACTGTGGATATGGTTGTTAGGAAGAGTTGATGAGGGAATTTCCGTGTTAAGGCTTGTAGGATAACAGCAACATCTACTAACACATCCCGATGAGATCAGAGTCCTGGATGGTGCTAATCTTCCAGCCTCTCTAGGTTGCTCATTCCTGTTTCCTTGGTACCAGTTCTAGAAAGAAAACATTTCTCTTCTGTTGGAGGCAACTTCGGAAAAGGAGCATGGCAGTGCATCTATTTGTGTGTCACGTTCGAGTCACACGTATATTACATGTTTCAACGTACATGTATAATGCATTTCAAAACGTTGGATCTTGCTCGTGCACCTCACTTTTTCCCGTGATCCCTCATCATAGAACACAAAGAAGACCTGTTTTTGTTGTCGAGCCACCATCCACTACATACCCATTCCATTGCACCTTTGAAGGTTTGAAAACTACTACACATGAAACGACAAGGAATTGCTGAAATCCGCGTTGCCTTTCTGGTATTGTGCGGTTTGACAGCATTGCTACATGTTTTGCTCAAGTTCGAACTTGACTTTCAGAATGATGTTGCTCGATACATCCAGCAACACCAGCCAGTTCTTGCCACAGAGGATGGTCCCTTCTCACCATCTGGAAAATATTTGACAAAATCTTTTGGAATGTGGTTTCCCCAAAGACCTGTCTATGGAACTCCTGTTTTGGGTGGTCTTCGACATGCACCTCAGGCCCTCCACGAAGCCTCGGAACAGCACCCTTCCATGGAGAAAAACTTTGCCAAGAATACAAACAACAATGGCGATTTCTCAAGATCAGCTTCGAGAGTATCGACTATACGAGGAAAATGAAATTGCGTTTCAATGCAAAGTCTAAACCTTCAATGATGTTACTTGCTGGATCAGTTTCTGGCGTGGTCTTACTTCTTCTACATTTGCGACAAACGTTTGCAAGGGGGAACATTGGTATAGTGAGGGCGAAGTCTTGATCGAATAGTCATAGTAGGGGTTTGGGGTACGAAATGGACGCCGACAGGGCCCTGTAACCTAGTGTTTCTGCCCCCGTGGAAGACGCTTATTCCAGCACATCAATACCTGGGTTCTTCCAGGTAGTGATACTTTTAGCGCAAGCAATCAAGGTGCTAGTTACTAGTGTTTCCAAAAACTAGTTCTGATACAATATCAAACGTGAAGTTTCTTCTAGGGACTCGCTTTCATTGCTAATCTAAAACATTACTCCTGCACCACCTCTATCGCACGACCTACAGGAAGATAATATCCAGAAAATGGCTTGCGGAGTATCCGTGCTTTTTAGTCACGCGCAGGACTGGTGACTGACCGTTGAGATGCGACATCGGGGCGCCGAGCGCAGCCATGTCAACTTTCGTGTCGTACCTCGCTAAATCTACGCCGGCTCCTTCGATCCAACTCGGGTTGTTGTTGCCCTGGTTGATCTCCGACAAACAACAAGGCGACATCTCGCTCTTTCTTGTGTTGGTGGTGAGTACTTGACAATGGGATTTAGTTGAAGGTATCCGTGGACTATGATCATCAAATGCTGTATGCGTGAAGGGGCACTTCCAAGAGTGCCGATCTGGTCGAGGAGGAAGCTTACCGAAGGCATTCCGCTGCCGAATTCCGCATTTGGATCTTGTTCCTTTTCCGACGGATTTCGCTCTGCATTAGTTCTCTTGTCGGCCTATCAAGCCTTGCTGCTTCGGAGCTACGACCAGAGGGAGCGATGAAGTGACTTTGCGATGTTGCTTTCGTTGTCGATACAGTTGAACGGTATCCTCATCGTTCCATCGCCGATTTCTATTGCTGCACGTGTTAACGGTTGGTGATTTTTTTAGCCATACAGTGATTCTCATAAGATCCATTGCACTTTTTCCAACAGATTTTCTGCTTTGGCAGGTGTTGAAACCAAATTGGACCATGAGCTCCGTATCTGCCCCAATGTCCCCGGTCTCTCACGCATTTCCCCAAATCAAATGGGATGCTCTTACTTCCCTCAATTTGACTGCCCAAGAAACCGCTCTTTTGCGCATGGCGGAGACCAACCCCATCGATTATACCTTGGCTGATTCTCGTGATGCTTCCATGTATGCCCGGGTTTTGCTCAAGGTCTTGGCTGAGGCTTGCGGCGCTGGAGCTGGCACTGGTGAGTGGATACTTGGATTTTTTGCAATGGAATTGGCGTTTTGGAACAGCTCGGCTCATTCGTTTCTCTGCTGTTTCTCCAGGTGAGGTTTCCACTTTCACTGAAAAGTGCTCCAACGAGCAGGCTTTGCAAGCACTCGACAAGGACCCACTCGGTGTTGTTACCCATTATGCTCTCACCAAGTTGAATGAGATCATCACCACTCTCGCTACTGGAGTTTCGGGAGTTAGCGTTTCATCTGTTTTCTACGTTGGAAAGGATGGTGTTCTCGTTGACCAGTGGAAGGCCCTCCTTCGTATTCTTAACAAAGGCGGCAAGGGAGATGCTTATGCTCAAAAGGTGGCCTCTCTTTCTTTGGCTAAGATTTTGATTGCTTCGTGCCCTTCTCAGCGAACGGCCGAGGCAAAAGCCAGTGCCCGTCCCGTCTCCTACGCTTCTGCTGTTGAGCCTTTGGAGGCATTGACTGCCTGGATTGTCGCCCAGCTGAAAAATGCCGGACCACTCGTGGGTCTATGCATTCCTTCTCTTATGGTATTGATGGAAGCCTATGAATCTCGTATTATCTTCGTCAAATCTGGCGGTATCAAGTACATTTCCCGTCAGCTCCGAACTAGTTCCAAGGGAAGCACCGATCATGGCAAGAAATTCGGCCAAGGGTCTGTCCAACAGTTGTACGAACTCACTTTCTGTCTCTGGGTTCTAACCTACGAGCTCAACAAGTCGCAAATGGTCCGTGCTGACTTCGCAAAGGAAGGTATTCCTGTCCAAGCCCTTGTCGAGCTTGTTTCCGTAGCACCCCCAGAGAAGGTTGTCCGGGTTGCTCTATCCTCGCTCGCCAACCTCGCCACTTGCACAGCAGATGAAGATCCTGCCCCGGCTGGTACCACAAACTTTGATGGAAAGCACTTCTTGTCGGAAATGATCGCATGTGGGTTGATGAAGTCTATTGGATTGCTCCGTGACAGGCAATTCAAGGATATTGATATGGTCGCAGATATGGACACTCTTCACAAGCTTCTCACTGAGAACTACAAGGAAATGAGCCGCTGGGAAGTATACAAGAACGAAGTGGAATCTGGCCATTTGCAATGGGGTTCTGTCCACACGGAGGCCTTTTTCAAGGAGAATGCCAGAA
Source organism: Nitzschia putrida (assembly GCA_016586335.1). Classification (NCBI taxonomy): domain Eukaryota; phylum Bacillariophyta; class Bacillariophyceae; order Bacillariales; family Bacillariaceae; genus Nitzschia; species Nitzschia putrida. The sequence continues at coordinate 618,490 of BLYE01000003.1, forward strand.
TGCTTGAGGGTTCCGATGGCGACTTCCATATCCTAAAGGTTTTGATCACACTTTTGTCGAGCAGCGACGAAGAAGTTGCTGCTATTGCTTGCTACGACATTGGTGAGTTTGTTCGCCATTACCCTAATGGACGGGCCATTGCAAAGAGACTAGGAGCCAAGGCTTTGGTCATGCCATTGATCGAACACGAAAACCCCGAGCTGCAACGCCATGCTTTGCAGTGTGTGTCCAAGATCTTGGTCACCAACTGGGAATATGTAAAGTAAACCGAGAGCATTCTATGTCGCTCATCGATCTATGATGGGATGATAGCGATGTCCTCGCGAAGAAATAAAAACGTCCTTCCTATTACTGTACTACGTCAATAGTCTTCCTGTCTACTAACGTTAGTGTATACGCACTACCCGTCATTAGTACTAACGTACAATACTTGCATACATTATTATTTGCTTGCTCCCATCAGCAGACTGCCCACCACCATTGAGTTTGAACCAATTTGGCTGCGAAAGGAGATTAAATCTCGTACATACACTACAAGAGCTCTTTCCCACGAGAGCGATCCTCTACCGGCAACACCCCATAGAATTAATGTCACTTGTTCCTCCACCTGTTCTGGTTCTGGTATCCATGCAGGGCGCGGATAAAAATTCGGAAAGGTTATATTTCCAATCCTGCTCGTCCTCGGTCCACCAGCGCAAGTGACATGAAGCAATCGTACCACGTTTCCCTCCACCATGCATATGTGGACTCAGAGGTAAAGTTGCTGACTCTTCTTGTTGTTCTTTCCTACTACCGGTACCGGTAGAGTACTTTGCCACCGGCGGCCGTACAACAACCTGGTTCTAACGTTACGTAGCGCTGGAAATCCCACTCGCCACTAATATTGTTTTGCCATCATTCATGTTGTCTACACTCGTACGGTACTACCGGTAGTACATCATTATTGCTAAGTAGTCAAGGTAGCAACTGGCTCGGGTGAAATCCGATTCCCTGACCACCACTCCCCTTATTATTATGTCACTGCGTCCATTGTCCGGAAATTAAATTAATGGGGCAGAACGCTTAGGTAGTACTAGTAGTTAATAGCAAGGCGTCCATATTATTTCTCTTGTCAACAACACTCTTGTCGCAATTCTTCGAAGCACAACAACAACGACAACAACGGCATCATCATCCCAAGAAGCAGCTGCCGGAAGGTTCCAAAGCACCACCAAAACCACACGACGATGAGAACTCCTCGTGTTGGGCGGGTTGTTGGTGGTTATCGACGACACTGCTTTGCAGTTGAGTGAAAGAAGAAAGAAGGAGTACAGTGCCTCATGACCTTCGCTATTACTGGTGTTTTAGGACGTTTAGTAGTACCTCTAAAACGCAATCATTTTTTCAGGATCGTCACCCTAGTACGGGAGAATAAGAACATCATCATGTCAATCCACATGGGAACGCTACTAACCAGTCATTAAGTGGTCCAAAGTATGGCAAACGCGGAGAATCCGAACGTTTGAGGCTGCTGGGGATTATTGGGGACAACTCGCAACCTCATCGTCGCGTTGTGCAGCACAAAATTGTGTGATTCAGATCACAAAAATAAAAAATCCAACAACGGCAATCTCGTCCTGCAGTAGAGGCGAAGAATGTCCATATTCAGAGCATACGCAATCAATGATGAAGCAGTCCTCAGATTGTTTCTCAATGATGAACGAGGAATCAACAGCCGCGAAGCAACTTCTATGATGCTCCACAGCCTGGGTTTGGTGAAGACAATAATCTCCACCGGAGGAGCCTCTTTCCACTCCGAGCTTTCATCAGAGCCTGAAATTCCAGAAACTCCAGATGTAACGGACGAAGGGCGCCCCCCAGAGGTGCAGTTTCAGTCTCTACGTCTAGCTAGAGGATGCTTCATACACAGACGACCATTACTCTGTAACCAGATTTTCAGGAGGTACAGGTTGTACAGCCTTGCAACCAGCTTCAGCGCTACCATGATTGCTGCTACAATCGTCTTCAATCTAGCACTCATGCACCAACAGTTGGGTTGCAATGGGGATACCTCTGCCTTCCACAAAGCAGAGCAACTGTATGAAATGGTTTTGGGACTAACAACTGACTACCACAACGGAAATATCTCTCCGTACCCTTGCGAATTGGGTCTCGTAACACTCAACAATTTAGCTTTAGTTTACACGGAGTTGGGAAAGCACTCGCAGGCACAACGTATGGAACAACCAATTCTAACTCTATTGACGAGGCTACGACGATTCCCTCACTCGCCCTCCGCCCTGTCACCACGTTTTGTGCTTGAGGCAGGGGAATGGGATCAAATAATGCTGAACGCGACAACACCATCATCAGCGTCTATGGCTCCTGCAGCATAGTAGTTACACGAAAGAGGAGAGTCCGCAACAACAATGTGACTCGCAGAACGGGCAATGAGGAAATCAGATCAGCAAGCAGAAAGTTCCGCGATTTCCACCACCACTACTAGCTACTAGACTCCTAGACTTCATATTGAAATAGAATCTGTGTTATTTGTTCTGTTGATACAACAAATGCAGTTTTAATACTACCTAGTACTGTAGTACCGTAGTAGGGCTTCAGGTTTTTCACTTTGTTCTGGAAACCCACGGCTGTGCACTACTACGCACCAGAGCCATGATGATGGAGCCGTTCTTGTTGTTCTTGTTGTTGAGATGACACGCCACCGACCACTTTCCCGCTTCTTCCTCCTCCCCCCCCCGCTACTACCAGGTACTGGTGGCTGGGTAGTACTCGCACAGTAGTACTAACAGTAGAAAAAAGGAGAACAAAAATATTATTATGACGCCCGCCGCCGTGAATTTGTACTCGTGCAGCTACTAAACAATAAATAACGTCGTTTACTGTTAATTGAGTTATATGCCCCTGTACTCTACTGCTCGCTGGAGGCATTATTGTCGTCAATACTTTTTACAGACAATCGGCCTTCTTGTTTTTGAGGTTACTATCATACCAATGTTAGTACTACTAGTACATAACAATAATATGTTAACATACTTTTCTGCATCACTTCCTTCGAAATGGACGGCGGAAATCAAACGAACTCAAGCCGGTGTCCACAATGGCAGAACACCCGATGAAAACCAACTTTCCAAGGATTTTGGCATGCGGTTATCGTGAGATTCGAATAGTCAAGTCAGGACTCACGTTTCCGACCTTTCTTGTCGGTATCCCTGGTCAATCTCATCCGGTTTGGCGGTCCAAAAAAGACTTCCTTTTACTTGGCAGGGAGCTTGCGAAGTCAGAAGCACTGTTCCCCAAAGCTGCCTTGAAGAAACTTGCAGATAAATACCCATGGAAACGACCAGGAGTACCATTGTCGTTTGCCGAAGCAGATGTGTACCATGTCACAATGAAGAAGTCCATTCACCATGTAGACCATTTCCTGAAGATTGTCAACCAACATGCAACGGAGGCTCCAGGTAGTCCTATTTGTCAACAGTGGCAAATATTCTGCAGACCCGAGGACACGGAAGGACTGGTTCCGTTGAGTTCCGAACTTGGAAAAGACCAGGAGGAAGATTTCAGCAAGATTCAGAAGTCGTCACAGCTAGGCCAATACTTCTGTACCAAAGAAAACGCTAGACACGTGGTGGACAAGGCCCTGAACAACATCAGCTCACAAATTTGGAGTGACGACACTATGAAATTATGTTTCTTGGAGCCTAGTTGTGGTCATGGTGATATTGTGGAGAGTTTGGTGGGAGCGTTGCATGAACGGCAGGTATCTCCGGAAAGGGTGTCCATTCGTGCCGTAGATATTGATTCAGGGGCAATTTCAAAGTGCAAGGATAAGAAGCTTCCATTTCCAGAATATTCTGTGTCCTGGTCATCCCAAAATTTTCTGGAGACTACACGAAACTTCTCTCCCGAGGACACTGTTGTGGTGTGTGTGGGAGGCCCCCCATACTCGGCTGGAGCGGGAAACTGTCAAGACATGCAACGGGATTTGCCGACAAAGTTTGTCTTGCACTGTCTTGATGAATGGAAAGCGGCGGTGATTGTCTTTTTGTTACCAGAGCGTTATCGGGATGCATTGTTTTCCATCCCTGACCATGTTCAACGTGAGACGGTAGACTTGGGTTCTTCGACATTTTTCTTCCAAGGTACATCCAAAGTGACACAACCTTCTATCCTACAGTGCTACACACGATCAAATATGAACAACTAGGTATCATTATTTGCCCAAGTTGAGAACAAAGTTTGGTTGATCAAACACTCCACCATCAACGATAGTGGTTATTTCGCCACATACAACCCTCTCAGGGGTTCCCCACTCAGGATCCATATCCAGTTCAAGCATAGTAGTTGGCGATGAAGAGTTCAGGGCCTGTCGAGAGGTGATCCAGTGAGAGTCACACCCACAAGTTTCAAGTTTGACCACGGATGGTGAAGTCGACGTTGATTCGTTGAAAGTAGTGACGAATATCTCATCGGCGGTCTTTGAATGAGCGATTTCCCAAGGATCAATGGGTCCCGAAGGTGTATTGACCTCCAACCATCCCAAGTCGAGGGGCCAGAGGTTTTTCCATCTTGGATCCACCGGTGCAAGTTTTTGAATTCGTCGCCGTCGACCATGCTCAGATCCGAGAAATGTAGATACATGCAAAACACCATGACGACAAAAAGTTGGGTTGCTCGGCCTATTCAAACGGAGCGCATTGTATACATGGATTACTGTTCGGCCCTCCTCTGTCATCTCTACCATTCGCGGTGGCGGCATATGAACATAGAATCCTTTAGGTCTTCCGTCATTCCTTTTTGTAAAAGATCCATCTCTTGCTAAATCCAGTCTGAGAATGTACCCTGTATCTTCATGGGTGGGATCGCGGAAATTTCCGTCCTCGCACTCATGCCCTGCGATATACAGTGCCCTTTCATTTGGGCTGATACACATACCCCACAATGTCCATAGACGGGCTACATGAAGCCCCAGGCCCCACTCTGACTCAGTATCTGTGTGGACAGACGCAGATGCTCGCTCCAATATCTTACCTGAGGTGGACAAACGAAGCACATGGGCGTTGTCGGCTGATACGACATAGATTGAATTGTGTGCACACACAATGCCTTCGGGGTAGCTGAAGGGTGGCCCGGACGCAAGAATCTTGCTGTATTCAAATCCATTTCGGCATCTTTTAAACTCTAGAACTCCTGGGACTTTGTACTGGCTGACAAATAGCTGTCCTTGGGGTCCAGTTTCCAGACACGTTGGCCAACAATAGGTCCATCGATTTTGGCGACTTGTCGTCAACCTCTTCCGCTTTCGGTTTCGAATAGCGGCGGATGCTGAGAAGCGCTGAATGATGTGACCCGAAGCAGACACTAAGGCAAGTTCATTGGTTCCTGCAACGGTGACAACTAAGAGCTCCTTGTTGAGACCTTGGCTCTGGATCATATCTAGCCAGAAATGACACACACATGACGCCCTTCGAACATCGAGGACAGAAAGAAAGGAAAAGATAATCAGGAGAGTATCAGCGTTTTCCAAGACGTGGTGAATAGATGTACAGTCCATGGATACTGAGAGCGGTGGGTAGCTTGTTGTTTGTTTTGTATCAAGGAGCTGAGTACGGGACGGGAGTAAAAATGCAGGATGCGAGAATTGAAGAACAAATAGATCAAGGGAAAATTCTTTCGGATGTATTTGGGGACGAAAATGGGGTATGTTGATTTCCCCGTTTACTCCCCTACAACCCGGAAGTCAATCGCAAAACAACGGTTTTCATTGCCAACAAATAATATACAACACCAAGAGTTACGAGGACGAACTACCACAACTATGAAAGTAATGAAGGCACATTTACATTACTATTTACGAGACAACTTTCTGCGGCTTTTAGCAACAAAGCATTCTCAATTTAGCAGGAATCCTTGATGGACTCCAATTTGTCGAGGAATCCGACACTCTTCGATACAATTCCGTACATGTTTCGGATTGCGTGACTGGTGAAGTAGTGATTTCGAATATCATCCATGAAAATGCACTTCTTGATGGCTCCGTTGTGCGAGTGGTATACACGAGCTGTGTGTTTGAGCAAGTTTGGATACTTGTCCCCATTCAAAATCGAAGCAAAAGCACACTTGAAATATACAACATACACTTCGTCCATTCGCACCATGGTGTTGAACAGTCGCAAATCAGCCGCTGTGAAAGTGTCTCCACACAAATAGCGGTTCTTGCTGAGGTGCTCTTCCACCTCCTTCATTCGGGCTTGGAGGGCAGCAGCGGCCTCCTCGTAGTCCTTTTGTGCCGAGGCAAACCCGCAACGGTAAACTCCATTGTTGATGGCATACACCCAATCAATTTTTTCCAGAACATCGTCCTTCAAATCAGGAGGGTATAAATCTACTGCCTTTTCAGAGTTGGTTGGTGTGACCCATTGGTTGATGGCTTGCAAAATTTCTGTCGACTCGTTGTTGACAATGCGGTCAGTGTGTGTGTCAAAGATAAACGGAGTCGTGGCCCGAACTCCATTTTCGATCAATCCTCCACATTTGGCATAAAATTCACGAACATTCTTAGCCTTGAACTTGGAAATATCTTCGGTACAGTGGTTGGAGACGATACCATGTTCGGCCAAAATCTCGTCGCTGATGGTCACCTCACCCTCATGAATTTGCTCAATGGTTCCAGGCATCTCCAATCCAAAGTCTCCACCATTTTGCATTTTGGCAATAGGAAGAATGGGTTGGCCGGGCGCAGCAAATACCCATCCAGCATGCAACGACTTAGTCGCAACACCTGCCGCTGCCACAAATCCTTGTGGGTTGCCAGCCGCATCATCGGCTTCTCGGGCCTCGCCGTCCTTGCGGGCTGCTGTGAACTGCCAAGTAGGGTGTGCCACACAGACCTGCATCATATCATCCTCTGGATTCTCGTTCCAAACAAGGCCTCGGAGAACGGCGGCTTGCAAGACACCATTAGCCCAAGGGCAGGCATGAGATAGATACAAAATGTATCGGTTGGCTTGGAAGGGAAACTCGCCCTGTCCAAAGACATTACGGAAAGCGGACGGTGGTCGGTTGAAAGACATTGTATATTTTGGTTGTTGTTGTTGTGGTTGTTGTTATTGTGATGGAAAGTACTTTTTATTCCCTTGCTGCTGAGGTGTTTTATGGACTTCGGACTGTTTCTCGGGCATGGGCGTTTTTCATGGTGTTTCAGTTTTGGCCCATTTTTGTTCTAGGGTGATCGAAGTAGTGGCGCCTTTTTCGCGCCATTGGTGCGACCAAACCAAACCTGGGACCTCGTGGCGGGAGTGCTCAGGCAGGGGCATTAAGGGGGTAAGGTGTGAATGATGAAAAATGGAATCCCCTAAATATTCCCCATATTGTATGAGATCCTTCTTGTCACCTCACCTCCTCATCTCATCAACGAGCGGTTGACACTTGCACGCCACGCAGCTGAAAGAGAGACAAGAACTCCCTTGGACAATTGCTTTCATCGCTATCTGTTGAGTCTATCAGTTTTATTCTACCATGACTGCCTCTGATATCTTGAACATTGTCGTGACGGTTGCCGGTTGCCAGGCTGTCGCCGATCTTTTGTCCAACTACTTGGTTTTCAGCGGCGATGCCTACAAGGAGACATTGGCTGGTATGGATCGAGCCCAAGCCAAGCTAAAACGGGCAGAGCTAGAAGCTGCCAAGAACCAAAAACATGCCAAGCGTTTGCAATATGCCAAAGACGACTATTCCAATGCTTGCGGTTTGGTGGCCGCCAAACACGCTTCACCCAGTTTGTATGTATCCTTGTTCTTTGTCGTTTTGCTCCGAATTCTTGGAACGGAGCACAATGGCAAAGTCATTGCTATTCTCCCCTTTGTTCCATATGATTTGGTCATGCGGGTATCTGCCAGAGGCCTACCTTGGTCCAAGTTCGACCCTATGCAATTGGCGTCCATGTTTGAGGGTATGACAGTTGACTACAAACAAGGAGCATCGTTCTTTGTCATTTACATGTTGACAGCTCTGTCGGTGAAGTACTACGTGAGCAAGCTTCTGGCTGTAAACCCACCAGCTGGAGCGGATGGAGGACTCTCGTCCATTGCCAATAGCCCGGCAGTGAAGAGTCTTTCCAAGAGTATGGGATTTCCCACGGAAGACTAGAAAATTTTAATGTGCACCTTTCAGAATACTTGGAAAACGATGGTATCCTTTTTGAATCTATAGTTTATTTGTACTAGAAATGTATGAACGTTCTGGAATGGGCTAAACACTTTCGTTGGAGTCCTATGGGATGCAAACCAACCCATGGATGGGGTCCCACAATCCTATTTCATAATCCAAACAATACATTCAATTCAGCAGCACTACATATTGTTTATCCTTGATTGGAAGGCTCTGGTCGCTGAGGCTCGGCTTCTTGTAACAGTGTGATGGAATCCCCCTTGAGCAAAATTCTCCCAATCTCGGTCCGTTTCCGTCCAATCTCCACGGCATCGTCCAAGACCATATTCATATATTCATCAAATCCAATGATTTGTCCCTCTATTTGTGTCTTGGTATCTTCGTATATCCAAACTCGAACACGATTCTTTTTCTGGAACGAGGATGAGAAAAAGGCAACGGAGGTGAGAGACTACTGCGAGAGCATTTCGGTTCTAGGCACAAAGAGACTATCCAATACAACGTACCTGCAGATGCCCAAAAATGACATTAATGGGCACTGTCATTACTTTCTTGACGCGTTTAGGAGGCATGGTGAGAGTAGAGTAGTGTTGTTGTTGTTGCTATCCAAAGGTTATACGAAGTGTTGGAAGTCCCGATGGGCAGGAGCTACGGAGGAGGGCGCTCTGCTCCATTGTGTCGAGCTTGGGAAGGAAGGGGTGGACGGACGAGGGACAGAAGGTCACTGCTTGGAAAGCACAGTCGCCTGAAAATGCACACTGACGCCGTTGGAACGATCAGGAAGATTTTCTCGCGGCGTCAACAAGGCAACCAACAACAAAACCTCCAGGCACCCCAAACCACAACTACCGGAAGATCTATTACTGGTTGCAGACACGCAACTCTTGACAAAGTTACCTTACTATTGAAGAATGACTAGAGTATTGAGAGTATCATCGCTCCCACTGATTCTACTGAGTCTCTGGTTGTTTGGATGTGTCCAATCCTTCGCCCCTCTTCCCCTCGCCCGATTGGTGCGCTCGTCCGCGACGAGTAGCTTGACACCTACCATGGCGGCTCGGACCCCAAATACGCAACTCAAGTCAATTTTGCAGGACGAAGACGATGAACTAGAACATAATTTCCCTTACAAGAAAGTCTTTATTGCTGGAGGAACCAAGGGAGTGGGTCGATGTCTAGTAGAAAAGTTGCAGTCCGTCGATATTCCAGTTGTGGTCATGGCCCGAACACAAGAAGCAGTGGATGAACTCAACGCTATGGAAGGAGTGACCGGTGTTCTAGGAGACGCTTTGGATCAAAAGTCAGTAGAGAATGCAATGGATGGCTGTGATGCTGTCGTTTCCACCTTGGGAGGTACTGGTGAGGATCGTCGGGTGGATTATCAGGGAAACTGCAATGTGATTGAGTCAGCTGGTATCTTGGGTATCCAGCGACTCATTCTGTTGACAAGTATTGGTTGTGGTTCCAGTAAGGAAGCTACTCCTCCCGCTGTGTTTGAAGCCCTCAAGGGTGCTCTCGAGGCCAAGGAGAAAGCCGAGAACCTGTTGATCAAATACTACACCAACACACTGTGGACAATTATCCGTCCAGGTGGTCTCTTGTCTGGCCCTGGAACCGAGGTCGCCTGCCTCACAGAGGATGTCACTGCCATTGGTACCATTCACCGTGAAGATTTGGCTACATTGATTGTGCGCACACTGGCAGCCAAGGAAACTCCTATTCAAAAGGTTTTGTCGGCTGTGGATCCGTCCATTTCCGATAGGGTTACAACTTCGGGAGAACCCATTTTGCCTTTCCGCTTGTGGTAAACTACAGTATAGTCTCTATGACATTGCACATACGGCACGAATAAACAATTATTGACACAAGTACAGCTATAGTGATTAGGATGTCTTCTCCTTCTCGGTTTCACCACCACTGCTTTCTTTCATAGCTTTTTCAATCGCCTTTTCCACAGCACCCTCTCCAAAAACATCATCCACCGTCAACTCTAGAACATTCTCATTGTTGACAGCCTTTACATTCTCACCCATTTTGGCCAAGGCCTTGTCGACACTCCATCCACCATCTTCGTCGGAAAAGTAGCCCAAATTGTCGGCAATCAAATGGCGATTGTTGCATCCAGGGCATGTAACGATGACCACACCTTGTGTGTAGGCACGTTCTGTGAAACGTTTGGCAGATCGAGTATTACAAACAGTGCAAGTGAATACAATGGCAAGCTTTCGGCCTCCCTTTTCGGCACCAGGGACACTAGTGTCCTCGGGTGCACTACCAAGTTCTTCATGATGTTGTGGAATAGAGTCGTCACTGGTGCCAGTCGAAAAGCATCGAGAGTATTGTTGTTGTCCAACCATTGGAAATCGAGGGTATGAAACAGTCTTCCAGCTGCAAGCCGAGCAATGGCAGGATGACGATGCGTCGAGGCGATGGTCGGAATATAGTCGACTCTGTGTCGTCGAAGATGGAGGAGGAACCATGGAGATGGCATGTTGAATGGTTGCCCAAACAGTACGCGACCCATCTTGGTTCCATGGTTTGTTTCCGAGTTTGGCAATGGCTCGTGACATGATGATGATGTTGGTGGTGGTGGTGGTGGAAGAAAGGACAAAAAAGTGCTGGAATGGGATTGTCAACCACGACAACGACGACCGACCAAACGACAGAACAAGCAAGTTTGGAAGAGGAACGAACTCCACCCACTTTCGCGGACACCACTGTCGGACATGTGATGTCGTTGGGTGGACGGCAAGACCACCCTCGATTTTGATGGTGGAGAGCGACACAATGGGATCGTACCATGACAGACGGATTTGCTGTGGTTCGCTCTTCCCACCGTTTGGATTGACAACCAATCACCACGCAAAAAAAATTCTCTCGGTTGGGATTGCTGTATTTGTTCCTCTTGCATTTCCACAAAGTTTGGAAGTTACATCAACTCCAAACAAACTACGAGTACCGTGCCTGAGAGTCGCTACAGTCACCTTGTCTTTAATATTTCACACAGCTTCATCATGATGCGCTTCAACAAATTGTCAAATGGGGAAGTTCTGCAATGGGCTCGCAAGTTCTCCTCCCTTCCTCGCAAGGCTCCTCGGTCGGCAGCTCCTGCTGGAAGTTTCGAAACTTTCTCCCGAGTTGAATCGGCTCAGACACAACGGAAACAGCATCAGCTGGTTGTGCCTGATGATTCCGCCCTTCATCGGGAAGCCATGAAACTATTCCTCGACTCCTTGGTGGATACAGCGGACAATATCCCTAAACGCCTTGTGGCGCCTGCTGTGAATCCCATGCCCAAGGCTACCTTGTCGGCTGCATCAGTTGCTTTGCCTGTGGAACAAGAAGAATGGGATGTTCCAACTGAAACACCTGCTGTAAAGGCTGAAGCAGTTGTAGAGACTGCCCCTTCAAAACCCGTCGCCCAAGCCAAGAAGGCGCCCACTCCCGCCGCGGCTGCTCCCGAAAAGGATACACCATCCATGGCAGAATTGGAAAAGCAACTACTTACAGCTATTGAGAATCGAAAAGTTAGAAAGTCGATGAAATTGTTTGAGTTCTTCGAGGGGAAGGAGAACGACTTGCCCAAAACGGTGGTCGGAAATTTGTTCCACTGGACGGTCAAGCGGGATCCTATCCAAGCCTACAAGTACCTTAAGTTGTACCACCAACGACCGGATATCAACCGACCCAACCTGGCCATGTACACCAAGTTGTGTTACTCCATCGGAACCATGGACCCCAAAACTACTCCTACCAGACAAGCCTACGAGTTGGTTGCACAGATTGTAGAAGACTTGCACCAATTGGATGAAAAGACCAAGATTGTGGTTTACCCCAAGTTGACGCTAGCTTTGGCATCGCAACGATTCGTTTCGGTTGGAGTCTTTGCTCGACAGCTCTACCAGCACATGGCGGACCACGACCACTCCATGCCTGTTTGGTGGCTCAAGAAGCTCCTTGCGCTCTCCAAGTACAACCGTCAAGAGGACTTGCCATTCCATGATGTTCTCCTCCGATTGGCAGAGGCCAAGGCTTGCCCTCATCCTCTTAGTACCATTCCCGCTGTTCATAACATGTTCCCTTTCACCAATGGGGATGAAATGTGCGTAGCCATGAGGGCCATGCTTCAAATTCAAAGCGACTTGATTGAATCGGCAGAAAGTACAGACAATCTTCAACTTTTCCTGGATTTGGACTGTTTGGAGTCTATTTCTACGGGTGCCGCTCATGCCGGAAGTTCCGAACTCATCATGTTGGTTTGGGATATGTTGGAGCAATGCAACTACCGCCCAACCACTGCTATCTATGAAAACACTGTAGTTGCCCTTGCCATTGGAGCGGAAGACCTCGAGCCAGCTTTGGGTGCTATGATCGCTATGAAGGAAGAAGGCCATGAGGTCTCCCGCGCGTTGATTCGAAGCTTTTCGTTGGCTGTTCGGTATGTCTAGATTTGCTCTGTGCTCCTTGAATGTTTGAACGCTGATACTCACCTTGTGCTCTCTCTAGATCGCAACGTGTCAATGTCGACAATGCCCTACACCTTGTCAGAACAAAGAGTGAACTCCGAAGCATCGATACCCTCAACGCCGTTATGTCGTGCTACGCTGAAAGGGGAAACTCATGGGAAGTTACACAAGTTATGCAATTGATGGAATCTAGCAACATTGAGCCAAATGTTGATACTTTCTCCTTTAGCGTGGAATCACTCGGAAAGAATATCCACAGGCGGGAATTGGATGAGAACGGTGGAATGGTTCAGCAGTACCTTGAGTTGGCTGATTCAACACTAACAAAGATGGAGGAGGCTGGAATCTCTCCTTCCAGCGATGTTGTGCGACAATACGCTGAGTTGCTTTGCCTTGCCAATGAGGTCAAGACTGCCACAACTGTTGTTCGAGACTGCTTGGAGACCATGCCCGAGGCTGTGAACAGCAAGACTTTGTACAGGGTCGCTATCGCTAATGCTGAAAGGGGAGAATTCGAAACCGCCAAGGAGTTGGCAAGTCAAGTATCTGACAACATTCCTATTTTGGACCGCAAGATCCGAAGCCTCCAACAGCGACATGAGCACCTTGGAGGCGTGGTGAGGAATCACGTTTAAGAGTCATACTAGACTAGGATGGGTTAACGATGAACAAAGCATCAATGCCATTGAGAATCGGAACCACCCAAAGGTTGCATCCCTTCATGGTCCCCTGCCCACCAGCTCAGGCCGCTTCATAGAGTTCGGATTGCGGAAGTCAGCACGTCACTGACACCCAAAAGGAATGGACGGGAACCACTCCAACCATCCAACATGGGAGTACCTGGTTGCTTGCAAAAGTATATAGTTGTAGTATACGAAGGAAAAATAGTCTGTATACAAGATAGATTTCATTCTATTACATGTTTGATTTATCTACGTGGAGGAACATATAGTATCACGGATCACAGCTCTAAGGTGGTGGTGCCTTTTGCTTCGTTACAGAGCATTGGTCTTTGCACCTCGGCGAGCCTTGGCGGCAGAGTTGTTGGACTTCTTGGCGGGCTTGATGCTCCATGGAGATGGAAGGCGCTTGCTGGCGGCATCGGCAACTTTGAGGAAGGTGGCTGGCATGTTGATGTCGGTTCTTGGTGAAAGTGTTTTGGCTTGAGGTTGTTGAAAGTTTGTGTTTTTCAATTTTGTGAGCATTTGTGAGAAAGAAACTGATTTCTTGAAGTCAAACGTGTGAGACTCCAACGACATCGTTCGCATGCACTGCAGTACTGGATAGTTAGATGGAGTCTCACCACTATGCAAGTACACCACTCCCTCAAGTAGCTCGAGCCCTTGGCATAATCTGATGAAAAAAGACAACTACCGTGTTACTATGAGTACGAGTACTGTACCTCTCTCTAGCTAGAGGTCTAACTGCTATACTATGCCTCACATTACGAATCCAGTCGTTTGTATCGCCCGGCGTGGGACTGTCGGAAGGGGTCGGAGGGCTCATATTGTGGCTATTGATGGGTCGAGACTCCGAGTGATCGCACGAGACATTCTCAACCACGATGTCGGATGACGCAGGACTCGACAAACGGAAAGGAAGTGTCGAAAGATGTACACTACAAGTCTAGATAGCTAGCCGTTCTTGTCATACAAAACTCCTGCCCCGTTGGGATTGAGACAACAGGACACGAATCATCGGGGATTTTGAATCTCTCTCTGAATCTCTGACGCTTTCAGAAAGGTTTGGGAACGGGCCAACAAGTGCTATGGGAACGGCTCTACGAGAAGTTAGCAAAGGATGATGGTATGAAGGGTTAGCGCCTTGTCTAGTAAAAGTGAGTCTTGACCTTGTGAAAGGGTCGGAGCAGACCATCTCGATGCATCTGCTCTCCAATTTGCCAAAGAGACCAGTCTACACTGACATCTGTAAAGGCATCCTTGGCAACAGTGCTTGCACCTCGATTGGAATCGTCCTGTAGGAAAGCCACGAGTTTCTCCACCGCATATACAGTAGCCGCCCGAATGGAAACTTCATCGGTTGATCCTTTTTCCACTTCGTTTCCTGCGTCCACTCGTTCTGCCAAGGCGGGAGCATACTCCAAAATCCCGTAGTGACGGAGAACTTGTGGAACGCGATAGTCTGCAAACGTCGTGAGCTGATCGATATCTTGTAGTTGGAGCTGGAGGGCTGCATTGACATCTCCTACAAAAATTTGTGCTCGCTTGAGCAATACAATCCTCTCCGATGACCCGTTGAGCCAGACTTCATCCCGAAAGCCAGCAAAGTAGGCAAAGATCAATGATACCAACGTAGGAGCCGAGTGATTGGCGCGTTCAATCAAATTCATTACTGATCCATCAAACTCTTCCAACAGAACAGTTCCCACTTCTTTCAATAGTTCAGATCGCTTCTTCATGTTGTCCAAGAAATGACCATTCAAATGGGGGGTCAACATTTCCTTCATGGATTCTTCCGTGATACTGGCCAACGAACGGGGCGAGAACACGTAATCGTTATTGTCGGAGGCAGCATCATCATCTAGTTCTGCCAACTGTTTGAGAGCTACAGCTAGATGCTCATATTCCAGTGTATTGATATCCTTGACTTGTGGATAGTGCTCATGGGGCCAAAAACAAAAGTTAATGGCATCAAGTGCCAAAATGTAGAGGGCCACTCGTTCTTTTCGCAACTCTTCCGAACCCTTGAATTGTTTTCCTTGATAGTGCCAATTCTCTTCATCCCATTCGACAGATCCGGACGATGTAGCCTCTGCTTTGCGAAGAATGGTGTCGGCCAAGGCTGGAATGTGTTTGGGGAAAAAGGCTACACTGCGTCGTCCATTCTCTTCATGACAAAGGGGTTCCTCTTCCATCCATTTCCGGCATGAAGTACGGACCTTGATACAAGGATCCGAGTAGTCTACAGTTTCTGTTGTTGTCGTTGTCGCTGTCGGAGCACTCATGGTTACTACAGTGGACTTGTTGCTGTTGTCCTTCTCACTGATTTCGTGGTGTCTGGTGTCCCACGCCCTTGTGTGAAACGTGCGTAAATGAATCACGCATTGTCGTGACTAGCTGGTAGACGCACAGACTCGGAGGGAACGACGGGACGGCCAAACTTTGTGCGGCTGCCGCCGTCCACAGGTTTGTACGTACGACGAGACACGAAGGAAGCACTCATCATTACTGGTTGACAGTAGAGACAAGCGAGTTTTTCCCAATCGACCAGAGAACCAAAAGCACAATGGGATCCGACGACGGAGAAAGAAAACAAGACCATCTCAAAGTACAAGATGCTGCCACGGTAGATGCTTCCAAGTTGACCGCCTTGACGCCTGAAGTGGTAAGTTCCCTCCTTGTCGTTGTAGTCGAGCCGGTCAAAAGCTCTGCCGAAGGTGGATGTCTCACACACATTGTTGCTTGTTTGTTGTTTGATAGATTTCTCGTCAAGCTACCATTAATATTGGAACCATCGGTCACGTCGCTCACGGAAAGTCGACAGTCGTCAAGGCTATTAGTGGAGTCCAAACGGTTCGTTTCAAGAATGAGTTGGAGCGTAACATTACCATCAAGTTGGGATATGCCAACGCCAAGATTTACAAGGGTGATGCCAAGAACGAAAAGGGAGGATATTACACTTCCAAGGGATCTTCGCATCCTGATGAGTTTGTGGATGAAATCTCGGGAGTCACCTATCGTCTTCGTCGCCATGTTAGTTTTGTGGATTGTCCCGGACACGATATTCTCATGGCTACCATGTTGAACGGAGCGGCTGTCATGGACGCCGCCTTTTTGCTTGTTGCTGGAAATGAGACTTGTCCTCAGCCTCAGACCAGTGAGCACTTGGCTGCTGTGGAGATCATGCGATTGACCGAGATTTTGATTCTCCAAAACAAGGTGGATTTGGTCAAGCCCGATGCTGCCTTGGCCCAACAAGAGCAAATTCGAAAGTTCGTTGCCGGAACCGTTGCCGATGCTGCTCCTATTATTCCTATTTCTGCTGTCTTGAAGTACAACATTGATGTCGTTTGCGAGTACATTGTCCGAAAGATCCCTCTTCCACCTCGTGACTTCACTAGTGTTCCTCGATTGATTGTCATCCGTTCCTTCGATGTCAACCGTCCAGGACAAGACGTCAGCGACCTCCAAGGAGGAGTTGCCGGAGGAAGTATTATCCAAGGTGTCCTCCGTGTTGGAGATGAAATTGAGGTTCGACCTGGAATCGTCACAAAGCAAGAGGACGAGAATGGAAACAGCATCATGGTCTGCTCTCCTATCTTCTCCAAGATCTCTTCTCTTTATGCCGAACAGAATGATCTCCAATTCGCTGTCCCTGGAGGTCTTATTGGAGTCGGTACCCGAATTGACCCTACTTTGACTCGTGCCGATCGATTGGTTGGACAAGTGTTGGGACTCAAGGGACAACTTCCCGATGTCTTTAGCGAAATTGAAATCTCCTACTACCTATTGCGACGACTGCTCGGAGTCAAGACCAGCGATGGAGGCAAGCAAGCCAAGGTTCAAAAGTTGACCAAGGGAGAAATCCTCATGGTCAACATTGGATCTACCGCTACGGGTGGACGAGTGAACGCTGTCAAGGGTGAACTTGCAAAGATTGCTTTGACTCAACCAGTGTGCACAACAGAAGGAGAGAAGATTGCTCTGTCACGTCGTGTGGACAAGCATTGGCGTCTCATTGGATGGGGACAAATCCGAAAGGGTACCACAATTGAGGTTAAGGAAAACTAAACATTTCACATGGTTTCTATGTTGGTACTCGTCTAGTAGTACGCGACAATAACAGAGAGTTAGTTGTGCATAGAATGGTGTAGTCTGACGGCAACAAGAGTTGTAGTCCACACCATGTTGCCACCAGCGTTGTGTTGATGGTTGATACAGTGCTGTTGTGTTTGTGTTGTATCCCAGTGCAATGGATAGGCGGAACAGTTCATATTATTTGCTATCCCATAATCTACAAGTGACGAGAGGGAAAGAATGAAAACCCATCTACCTATGGCTAGGGGCACAAGAAAGTCTGATCGTCCCTCTAGAATATTTGTTCTTCCACCAGAGGGTTGGATGTAAGGTCCAGGTGGTATTCTCGCAAGCTACTAGGTGTGCTAACAACTATTGATAGCACACCATAATCCATTCGCACCGTCGACGTTCCATAGCGCTGACGATCACCTCACCAAGATACTTCACCAGGTGTTCCTCGTTTCTCGTTTCGCACCAAGTCCCTGGTAGCAAGCATGGGATGCCAACACCGACCACAGTATCATCAGGAGGATCGATCAATTATGGGCACTTCTAGTATTGTCAGCTGCTGGGTCAGGTAATCATTCGGTTGATAGTTCTAACTACTAGTAGTAGTGAAGGAGAGCCGTCTTCCGTCATTCTTCGCCATCATCGGGAGGAGGTTGAACAGTGCTTCACAACCTTCATATTCTTATTATGAACAAGTCTAACCAGCACGAAACGAAAAGTCCGATATTCTGGTAGATTAAGACGGGAACCGAGAGCCGGAAGACTACTGCAGTACTACAGTACCGGTGCTACAGCTGGTAATGGGGAGAACTATTCTTGCTGCTCGGAACAAATCCAGTACCGTCATCTCAAATACTAACGTTAGTATTATATACTACTAACGTTAGTACCAGTATTCACAACAGCAAGGGGGGAACCGTACTCTTGATTTTGTGCAACAACAAAGAAGTAACTGTACACTATCAGCTGTTGTTGCGTCGTTGGTTCCCCAACACAAGATAATGGTGATGATAATTCTACTGGGATCTAGTCTGGGAATTCATTCGCGTAGTTTGGGCGAGCGAACGCCACAACAGTTATCACTCATCATCATCAAGTAAAACATTGCTCACAATTCTGTTCTAGCGACACTCCACAACAATCTTTCCACGTCCCAACATGTCCACATTCTTGCACTACAAAACCATGTCCTCCCACCTAGACAATCAATACCATGGATACTATTATCCTCGCAATCAAGGTCAGACAGGACTTCACATGAGAGGCGGTCCCTTGCTTCCCATTCCAGAAGAACCACCAGAGGTTCTACTAGTGCGAGATACGCGTTGCCAAGGTGACAGATGGCAAAACGTGATTGCCAAGGGGCTGCCCTGCATGCCCAAGAGAAGTCGAAGCGTGGGAAACAAAGAACAACCCAACGAAGACTCGATGAACGGCTTTGGTGATTCGGCATCGTCATTATCAGATAGTAGTAGCTCTGACCAATGCTTCTTTGAGGAGGAGAGGAGCGACCTACTATGAAGATATTGTTCATCTAGCCCACGACGACAAGGAAGACGACTCTTTCTGGAACGCCAACGGTTGTATCCATCCAGAGTTTGGAACAAATAGAGGACCAGACACCAAGCACGCCAGCACAATCAAGGTACAGATACACCATGTAACCTAGACCACACAACACTTGGATTTACATATTGCCAACTCGGCCTGGATGTAGAAACCTGAACATCACTTTCCAGTTTTCCGTACGTCTGTGGGATTCTTTAAGTCGCGGGGCACAGAGACGACCATAGCAGCAATTGTCGAGGATGCTAGCGAGCTCTAGACTCATCATCAATCATCATTGTATTGGCATTCCTCAGGATTCCGAGTTGGACTAATTCTACTACTACTACAGGTAGTAGTAGTACTGTACCAGTGATTGACAAAAGCTGAGAGTGCGAGCTATGCGATCATCGTGGGATTCCACAAGAGGCTGGTAAGATTGGAACTCCCTTCACCACCAGCGCACATTCCACCACCACCAGTAGGCAACAGCTAACCGATTGCTTGAAATAGACAATGCGCTTTGACGGCTATACCTTTCCAATTTAGATATGGAAGGGCTAGCATACCAAACAAGGTATCTACAACATAATCGCACCAGAAACCAGCAAAAAGAAGCGACAGCTCTGTCTATCTACCAATCTACAATCTTCAGAAAGGGGCGTGGATCCGACATTTACATGGTTGGTGGTAAAACAGCGGTTGCCGCTGCTGTTGGAATCATTCTTTGTGGTTGCAACAAAACAGCAACGCTTCGAATCGTGTGTGTTGACTTGCACAACACGCCCAAACTTTGATGACTCGTGCTTGTTGGTGATAACAAGGTAGGACCGAATGACCGTTCTATATGGGCCTCGAGTGGGCTTGGTTGCTAGGTCGATATATGACATGACATGTGTGTATATATGGCTGGCTGTTGGATGTCCTGTACCATTCCTTGGTACGTTAATAGGCGAGCATGGTTCGTTATGCCCTTGTTGCTTCGCCGGTGCAATTCCATTCGCTACCAGCATTTCTGTACCACGAAGTACAAAAGAGCTTGGCGGGTCATCGCTTGAATGAGAATACGATTAGGATTTCTTCCTCACATGCAATCGCCCAACCGGCGTCGTGGCGGGCCGTTGGCCTGGTGGTGGTGCTCGGTGCGTGGTGGAGGGAGACAGAGAGAAACCCTACCCATCAAACAACAACAAAAGTAGTAGAGACTTGTCTCCAGGGGAAATTGATATAACCAAGATGGATGATGAGGATCCTTTTGCCGTAGTGGCACCATCAGAAAAGAAAATGTCGAGTTATTTGAAGAAGTCAAAGGATGTACATGCAACAAGATGCCCAGAAACTAGTTCTCAAGGTACCAACTCGACGCGCTCCACAACAGCCTCCACCTTGTCCAAGGAGGATTTGTTTTCCCACAAGTCATCCAAAAGTCACTCCATGAAGAAGAGATCATCAGGCACGCTTCATCATTCCAGTAGCAGTGGTGGTTCTGCAAATTTTGACTTTGGCAATGGATTGGAGTTTGGTCAGGGATTCAGTAATGCCACGTTTGGAGACGATGGTTTCGGTGGTTCATCGCAGCCTTCAAAAGCAGACCGAAAGCCTCAATCAGCTCGTAGTATACCAAAAGAACCTGACCCATTTGTAGATGCCGCTCCCAAATCTATGCGCAACTTCAGCAGCAACAAATCTGACGGATTTGATGCATTTGGGTCAGGAGATGCCTTCGGCTCTGATCCGTTTGCTTCATCCAGTGATCCTTTCCAACCAACCAGCGATGGATTCCCTGAACCATTTGACTCTGTAGAGGCTATTAATTTTGGGGATGATGGGTTTGGTGGCGATGCCTTCGGAGGAAGTGCGTTTGGCAGTGATGGATTTGGTGATGATGGTTTCCCTTCCAAATCGAATCATGACCGCGAAAAGGATGAATTTAAGAAGCCGAGCAGGTCAAGGAGTGGGGATGTCCCCTCGCGACAAAGAAGGGCACCCCGACGACACCGCTCTTCCGATGATGTCAAGGATTTCTTTCCTGAAGAAGATTTCAGCAGCCCCAGCAAGCCTAGTTCCGAGAGAAAGAAACCAACCAGCAGCAGGAGTTTCCGTGAGAGCCGCCACAATGATGAGGAACCTAGTAGACCTGCCTCTTTTAGGAGGCCTCCTGGAGATTCTGAAGGTCCAAGAGGTGGACACAGGAACCGAAGGGGATCTGTCGATACTTCCAACCACTCACAAGAAAGAAATGCTAGACGCCCCCCTCGTCGGGCTTCTGTTACCACGACAAGTTCCGAGGGTTCCCATGAACTTGGTGTTAGAGCACCTCCTGCTGCACGGGATAAGGCCTCTGCTGGACCAGCCCACCGCCCTGGGGCTGGGCGAAGGCAGAAGCGTACCACCCTCAGCAGCACTCATTCTGGTAACCTCGAGCTGATGCAAATGAGCTTTGCCTCTGCCCAAATGGCTAACGATAAAGATGGCGATGAGGATGACAAAGAGGAGAAGGATCCAGAATGGGAGAAGGAGCGAATGGAAAACCAGCAAAAGATTATGGATATGTACCGTGATGGGTCCAGTGGTGGCAAGGGTGGTAGTTCGTCGTCCATGAACCTCGATTTACATATTGACAAGTTGGGGCTAAGTGATGGGAAACTTGATGCCTCCGCCAGTATGGATGAAAGTCGATCCCGCAGTCGCCGTGAAAGAAAGGCAAAAGAGACGAAAGAAACTTCCTCAAGCGTGGATGGAAGAGATAGAAACGACCGACAAAAAGGATCTCTGCTCGATCGCGTTGGTTCCTCTCATTAACTCTTTTGGTCCAAAGAGGGGTCTGCGTGCTATTCCGATCGACCTTTGGTGGCCCTGCAATATATTATGAAGTAGATGTTTGAAGATAGATTGCAAGTGATTGGTGTTGGTGTGATTTGGGAACAATTATATATATTTTATTATTGTGCTTGTCGTAGACGATCTGTTAAAGGTAATTGGAGCGTGCTACACCGGTGGCTTTACAACTCTTCTCTCTAGCAAGCCAGCTCATTTTCTTCTGTTGTAGATGTTGTTGTAGAGAAGGCAGAACGACGCAAAGTGTCGCAATAGTTGCGGGTCGGACAAAATGGTAGGCTGCCAGACGTCCAAGTTCCATTCTGCAGAAACCCGTAGGCTAAGAATCTCGCGTTCACGTGGAGTTCGGCTGAGTTCCAAACAACACCACCCTTCTTTGAAGATACGGTCTTTCGCCCATTTTCTCATTAGTGTCTCGTTGTCTCTTCAGCCTTGCAATCAAAACTCTATCTTGACAACATGACGGAACGTACTTGGTCTTGTATGTGTGGAAACTTTGAGGGTAAAGTCACTGGAGATCCTTCCTTGGCTGTTTGGTGCCATTGTGGGCAGTGCCGCAAGCAAGTTGGATCCGCTATGCAGGTAGGTTGTTGTTCTCACTATCAGAATTCTGCCACATTGGGTCATTGCTCAACTGACAACATGTACTGTTCACTTTCAGCTTGGAATCTTCCCTCAATTGGATGTTATCAAGGGAGAAGATGATCTTATCTCGTATGAACATACCCCTGGATCCGGTGTGTTCCGAAAGTCTTGCTCCAAGTGCGGATCCTTCTGCTACAAGTCGATTGGTGGGCACACCTTGGTTGCTCCTCTCGGAGCCCTCAGTGGAGATGTGGTCAAGCCCACATGCCACATTTTCTGCAAGGATAAGGGAAACCAGGCGGTGATGTTTGACGATCTCCCTCAACATGATGCTTTCCCATAAGAAAGAATCTAGGTAGTACTATGTATGCTGGGAGGGTATCAAAAGGGCCGGTAGCAAAGTGGCTACATCAACAGAAAGGGTTGGTCTGAAGTTGATCGACCGCCTCTAGGGTGTTGTAGTTTTCATGTTAGCTGTGATGTTAACATTTATTGGAAGAACAAACATTGGGAGGCCATCTCACCCGTTTGGAACTTACAGTACCAAAGTTAGCAAAAGGAGAACGTGCACTTTGGTAAATTTCGTTGCCTTCGTCTTCCGCGTCTTTTTGGCATACAAAGTAGTGTCTGTTATTGTGAACAGTTGGTTGTTTCAACTGTTGTTCACACATTCTCCTTGTTGATGAACCACCACCAGCAGCAGCAGAACAAGAGAAAGTGGTAGCCAGTGTCCTAGTAGACAATGGCAAGGTTGAGTCTTAAAGATTGTCAGGCATAGATCGAATCCTGACAAGTCGTGGTGGTGTGAGGTGTGAAAGCTGAAAGGATTTTTGCAAGGATTCGAATATAACAAGTACCATGTCGTATGGGACATCTCAAAGTAATATCATTGGCTGAGATGAAGGGACACAAGACATCCGTTGTGATTATTATGGGTTCGGTAATAATTGTTGAGCATTCGCAATAATAATATAATGTATAATAATGTCGGCATGATTCACAGTAGAGTCCGGTATGCCGCCGACGAGGAAGTTTGACACATCCCTGGTGGATAGACATTATTCTTGTGTGTGTCTGCTGCAACATCTTCCATCCATCGAACATTATTATTGTAGCACTGATCACTTGTGGGAGAAAATTCATACAATAGGAAATTGAGACGGCTGGTTGAACGTATCTTTGACCCCATCGTGTGTGATTTACCCTGATTTGCTTCTTTCTCGATAAAGTTTGAGAACTTTCATGTTAGTCGACCCAACTCCAGTCGTGATGCATTCCATATCTCACTTGGATGTGGAGAAATTGGAAGAGCACGATGAGATAGACGATGACGTAATTATGCAGGAAGTCAGTTCCCCTCGACCCTCTGGTGAAGGTGATGGCCCTGGTCTCCCGCCACGCTCCTCCCAACGACCGCGAAGGCGGGTTCCTTCGGCTTCTTCTCCGACGGTGCCTCGAGTACCAAAAACTCCTTCTGGAGGATCGGCACACCGCCGTCGAACGACACGACGAGAAGCAGCCGCAGAGAAGCATTGGGGAAATGCAAGTATGCCTTTGATCACCGTCCGAGATGTTATGGGCAGCGAAAAGAGAGCGACGGCTGTAGGGTTGGGTATTGCCGAAACTTCTCATTCGGCGGACGGTGCGCCACTGTCACCCAGCAAAATGCGTGGGTCCAAAACGGGTGCTGAGCAAAAACGAATGCAAATTCGATCTAGACAAAATGAAAAGAGTCGACGCAAGAGTAATATCAACAGCAGTCTTGAGCAGTTCCTGGCCGAAACGGCTGACGACAGCGATCTCGATGACTATGAAGACGAAGAGGATGAAGATATGATTTCGGACGAAGACGGTTCTGATGATGCCAAGAGTGTCAAGAGTACAAGAAGCACAAAAAGTAACTCAAGGAGTGTTCGACGACGAAGAGCCCTTGGTCGAAAATCAGACTGCATGTCGACGACTGACGTTGACCAGGGTTCGTCACATTCTCGCCGTCGAACAACCAGAAGGCGCAACAAATCTGGAGCTGGGACTGTGGACGACGAAGAGCAGCAGCAAGACCCAGAGAAGCCAAGAAGTCATTCTTCTGACCGCCGGAGGCGTCATCGTGGTCGTTCATTGGATGCCAAGACGGCTCGATTGGGTGATCGATCTGATGGGACTGGCCGCGTAAGGAATCGCTCTGTGGACGGTGAAAAGGCGCGGCGGGAGAAGTCGGCCGACGCAGAGAGAGTCAAGGGGGACCGGGATGGTAGACGTGGCGACCACAGTCGAAGAAGCCGTTCAGCAGACGCCGAGCGCAAGCACAGAGACAGCAAGGAGCAGCGTCGGGATCGGTCGACAGATGCAGAACGAGCCAGGGAGGATCGGGATAGTAGACGCGAACATCGAAGAAGTAGTTCTATGGATGCTGAGCGAAACAGGCTCAGGGACAGCAAGGAACGTCATCGAGATCGGTCAGCAGATGCAGAGAGGAACAGGAATCGAAAGGAGCTCGATGATTCGGACAGGAAGCCACGGTCGCGACGAACAAAACTGTCTTCGTCAGGTCACGACGATCAGGATCGTCAGCGCTCGTCAAGAAGATCGAGTCGAGCTGATGATGACGACCGCAGTGTCGGTTCCAGGAAGTCCGTTGGAGCCCGGCGTCGCCGTCACCATCATCAGTCTCGGTCCAAGAAATCAGAAGAGGATTTACCCCCCACCCAGATTCATGGAAGGACAGAGCCGAAATCTCCTGTTCGCGGCACGAGATCTTCCCCTTCCAATTCCAACCCCAACAGTCCCGTGAGAGTATCACGACGTGGCAGCGCTCCATCACTCTCCAAGCATATTGAAGCGACTCCATTGACCAAGCCGCCCCTCGACCAGGAAGACAGATCGGAAGAGTCCTCCAAATTCACCACGACGTATGAGCAACCTGCGTCTCTGCTGCAATTTGACCCAACCCAGACGAATAATTTCACTACTGTGAAACAAACTGCAGAAAACATCAGGTCAGAGAAATTTCGATTGGCTGACGGGACAGAGTCGGAACTTCATATCAGTGAACTCGCAGGTTTGCCAACCTTCGAGACAACACCAGTGCCCGACTCTCCCGAACTGCAGAAGCCCGACTCGAGAAAGCATATACATGCTATGAGTCAATCGATGGGGTCCTTAGGGTCCCTTGCTGATGATAATGGTGACGAAGCACCAAGGTCATCTAGATCCATGGGTTCTTTAGGGTCTATGGGAAAAAATTCCGATGCCGAAGTGGAAGGACAAAAGGGTGAAGAAAAGGGTGTGAATCAGAGTTCTAGGCGAGGTCGTGGTGTTCTGAAATCCAATAGTGTTGGTGCTCGACGTGGTGTCAGTGCGACAAGATCTTTCCTCGCAAGAGTTCGAAAGCAAGAGAAAACTGACAAACCAATGAAACCAAGGAACGGCTCAATGGAAAGCAAGTTCCAAGATTCGATGTCGTTCTTTGGGTGGAACAAAAAGGAAGGCGAGGAAGAGGAGGATGGATTCTTTCGCAGAAAGAAAAAGGATGTGGAACACCAGGCTCTAGATGACGACGATTGTGAATAGATGGGGAAGAACGGTTCTAGTAGAAGAATTTTAGAAATCAAAACGATGTGCAACGATGCCCAATGTCACCGTAGAAGTTAGAAAATTCATGGTGAACTAGCGTCCGGAATGGTATTCTCTGTAGGTGCAGGTTCATGTTTCACCTCCGGTTTTTGTCCGTGGTTCAAGATTGGCACATGGCTTAAATCAAAGTGTCTGGGAGGGGGGTGAAGCTCATGGGCAGCCTCCACTTCATCAACTGCCGAAGGAACACTTGTGTGGAGGTTCACACCATCGTCCTCGTCAGAATCGAAATAAGACTCCTCATGATCAGCCTCGTGGAATTTACGTTGGTCCTCTCGAGCTCGGTCATTCAATACCAGAGGGCTCTTCCGAGCCACTTTGCCGTTGAACCTAACGGGAGAGTGCGGCCCAATACTGGCTGTGTCCATCGAGTTTGTGGCGGAGATGCCTGCGTCATTCTGACTTCCATCGTAAGCAGCTCGTAGCAAAACAAATGTTGTCACATACGGCTTTGAGACTTCCTCCAGTGTAGGGCCCGGGCCCGTCGCGTTCAGATGTTTCGTTACAATATGATCAATCAGCGATTTCAACTTCTCTCGGCGAATGAAGTCACACATGTCTACGATGACTGACGACAACAGATTGTCACCCACTGGATTTTCCTTGAACGCTTCGAACACGGGGGTGAAGAGGTCATGTTGAATAATATGACGGTGATAGTATTCGTCTTTGACA
Source organism: Nitzschia putrida (assembly GCA_016586335.1). Lineage (NCBI taxonomy): Eukaryota > Bacillariophyta > Bacillariophyceae > Bacillariales > Bacillariaceae > Nitzschia > Nitzschia putrida. The sequence goes on from BLYE01000003.1 coordinate 645,170, forward strand.
GACACAACAGAACGAAGGAACCTGCAAGGTCTATTGTGAGAAAAAGTAGAGCAACAACGTGTTGATTGCGTAAACCGAAATACATACCGAAGAGCCGACAATTTCAAGCTGCGACTGCTAGTTTGATCTTCGTCAGAAACAGGTTTGTTCAGGCACTTCAAGACAATACCAAGCATTCTTGATCGCAGCAAGTAGCTTTTCATTCTGTACAAATGCGCGCGAACAAGGAAACTCAGTATTTCAATAGCGAATGAGCTTCGAGTGGAACTTTTTGCTACCAATCGAAGCGCAGGTTCGTCGTCAGATTGACCCTTTCCAAACAGATCCATCATCCGCTGCAACAGCGGTGATGAGCTTGGATTCTCTAGAACATGATCTGGTATTCTGCGGGACGGACAGAGAATCTTGTACTGGAATGGTGCGACACACCACTGCAAGTAGTAGTCGTAGAACATAGACAAGAATTGATTCCTCTCTGCATTGAGGGTTGCGTTTGAACTCTGGGTTTCAGGGTCGGGGTTAACTGGTTGTAGGAGACTGATTTGTCCACTCTTTTCGTCGCCAAGGCCATTTTCTTGGTCCCCGATTATCTCCATGTCCAAGATAAACTTCAAAATCTCTGACACTTGAAGCAAGAGACCAGGATCCTCGTCAATAGCAAGAAGACTCAGCAGGGAAAAAAGCAAATCATCTTGAGGGCATGGCAAAACCACTTCCCGCTTCTCGTTGGGCCGGGTAAGGGTGGCAAAAGCAGATTGTCCAGTCTGTTCTAGCTCCTTTCGGATTGTGTACTGATCAAGACAACGCCGTCGAACCAAATTTGGGCAATATGCTACAACCGTGGAAACCACTTCCAAGGCCGCTCCCTTTTCTGACAAACTCATGCTGGGGTCGGTCAGCACCTTTGCCAAAAGGTTCAACAAGTTCACGGATTTAGGAACTACGTCGTTGGCCCCCGACATTGCCTGGTCCTCCGCATTTGTGGACATGTCCTGTGACTGGCTGTCCGAGAGCTCCACTTGCAAAGAAACGAGAACAGAAACAAAATCATCCCTGTCTCCTTGTTCTAGAGACTTCTTGGCCATGTCAAACAGCTCCTTCAAGAAAGCTAGACAACCCCATAATCTGATCTTGCGCGACGCCAAGGAGCCATCTTGGGGCACAAGATGTTGACGCCAAATCGATGACTTTGGCTTGACAGCCTCAACAGTTTCCGCATTTGAGTCTGGTTGAACTTCTTTCTTGGTCTCCAGTACTTCCGTAGGTACCTCTTTCTCCACCTCAGTTCCCATGAGAGAAGATTCCAATTCATCCCACTCCATGCGTCCGACAATCTCCAGCTCTGTCCCCAACACACGAATGATTTTGGCAAGATAACTATCATTCAATGCCCCCCGGTTTTGTGTGGAGTTGGACGGACCCATGGTCACACCTTTGATCACGTCCGCATGAGTGAAAGTTTGCAATGAGGACAGCGTGGAAAGACTACCTTCGTCCATTGTCGGTCTGAGCAATGTCTCCAGAATGTACTCAACACGGAAGGATCGATGAATAGCATTGATGAGGCCTTCATCTTCCATCAGTACCACTGTGCGGAACTTTAGGCGTTCTCGCAAGAACCACCGATGGTTGGCCTTTTCTCGCAAATCTGTATCGTATTCCAACGCAGCACACATATCTTCAAACACCCGCTCGTCTGTGACAACCAATTCAATGACAGACGTTTCATTGAGGAGCAAAATGGCTTTAACACACGCCGCCAGAGTAGCTAGGGCTCGAACATCCGCATTTGACTCCGCAGAAGGAAACAATGCCAAGAGGGATTTGAGGTAGGCACAATCGTTTTGAGAAATAAAACCGGCCAAAGTGTCTCGTTGTTGAATATGCTGCAGAAGTGTGTGAGTATCAAGGAAACGACAAGACATTGTCGAATGAGCATTCTGAATAGACAATCTTACCTGAATAGACGCTACGGTATCTGCAATTTCTTCCAAATTCTGAAGCATGGGAGGTTCGGGCAAGGGGGGTGACTGTGGTACGTTGGAAACCATGTGTTGTCCACCACCTGGTGAATAACATGCCATAAACCCATCCCCAACATCATTGTCCCTACCCACAAGTGGATTATGATGCGTATGGGAGCGCTGTGCCGTTTCTGCCACATCCGCCCACATCTCCTCTTGCTGCTGCCGCTGCAAATCCGCATGATGAGCCACAGCGGCAGCATGCGCCACATTTTGAACTGAATCCTCCTTGTGTTTCCCCTGTGTTGACGACTTGGGTTGGCCCGAACGAGCTTCGTTGGAGGCTCTACCGTTATCGGTTCCATTGCGACGCGAAAGTTCAGCAGCATTCGCTTGCACCCGCGTAATTTGACGCCAAACTTCAAGACAACCTGCATTGTCTTGAAAACTAAGAGCAAGGTCGACACCTTGTACGGGGCTGCCCTCTTCCAAATACGGCTCGCACCACGTAATGATATTATCCCCTTGACGCTGGTATGCATCCCGCAAGAGTATCCTAGTCCTGAGCAAAATCCGAGGAGACGGCGCTGGTTCCCCAGGTTTGTAGGCGACCTCGGAATGCATACAAAGTGTAGGTTCTCCCAAAATGTGATAGATGGAGGCATCCCCTGTCAGACCGTCGGTGTGGTTGTTGGATGACCCCTTCTTGTACAAACACAAGATTCTACCAGTACCACAGTCATCCCAGGACCCGTCAGCGTTGAGTCTGTAAAGTTTGACACGCCAGCCCTCTGGTTGCTGCTGGTGTGCTGCAGGTTTTTCTGGAAGTGGCTCCTGCTTGTTGGGAAGGGGCTCTGGTTGCGCTGGCGTTGGAGTTTGTGTGGGTGGCGCAGGCGGAGGGTTTTGCGAAGAGGGTATGGGGTCTATTGACTCCTCAAAGTCAGATTCGGACTCGGATCCTAGACTACTATCTGGTTCTGTCTCTTCCATATCGAGGTCAGAAGAGAGATCCGACGCTGTATCCATGGACATTCTCTTGGGAGGACCATCATCGGAATCCTCCTCCGAGTCAAAGTCCTGAGCTACGGCTTCTGCTGCCATTCCTGTTGTCCCCATTCGTTTCCGTTTCCGATGCTTACTTCCCATCGATTGCACATGGAATGACACGCCTTTTGCAAGATCAGAGGAATCAGACTCCGTTGTTCCAGTGGAAGCCTCATCGGGTGGCACATCCTTGGGGGACTCAGCACGTGGCAGTGCAGCGGCCACTGAAGCTGCTCCCTCTACAACAACAGGCGACGACGAAGGACCGGCATCTTCCAAGGATTCTTCCTTCTCCGACATGTCAACTGTAACTCCAACCAGTGCAACGCCCTGGAACTATAACCCCTGCTAATCTCCTAATGCTCTCCAGTCACTTGAATGAAGGTCTACTTCAAGTGCCTGTTGTAGCGGATAAAGCCCTTGCTAAACTCTCCCCCCAACCTTGCTTTCATTCAGACACCAAACACGTTGGATTGTCTTTCTTTTGTAGATGTTCAATACCGAGTAATTTGCTATTCAAAACTCGTCCAATATCAAAAGGGTGAACTACTTGTCCTACTACGCACTCGACTACGATCGTCGCGTGGTCCCACTCGTTTCACTGTCGAACAGCGCGGCTAGAGTGGGTTCATGGTCTGAAATCATTCCCTTCCGTCGTTCCTCCCCCCTCTTCTTCCTTCCATCTGGGGGAATGTCATTCCCAAACATGTCTCAATGGCGTCACCATCTCTCTATATATACCAGCAGTTCGCGTCACAACGACACACTAGGGAATGCCACGGCTCTAATGACACCGTATCACAGATATTAAGTGCAGCCATACTACTATGCCGTCACAAAGGAGGACGAAGAAAATGAGTGGATCGCAGAAGAAGGGGCGAAGAACGAACAATGGCACCACTTGTTCCGGACAGAATTAGCCTTTTTCCTCACTACCTCAACAACCAATAAAAATACCAGGAGTTGTGTTCGTGGGAATCCGTGGCGCTTCCAAGAGGTTTCGGCTAAAGTATGCTTCAGCTGGTCTAAAAACACTAAAAGTAGAGGTGTCAGCGAACAACAAGGATCATAGATAGATGATGATACCACCTTTTGGTAGTTTATTTGCTTTTAGAGTTACTAATGCCGCAATCTCTCCTGTTGTATAGAATTTTGTGTACTTCTTGTCTTGGAACCGGAGGATGTACTACATTCCTGTTGACTTCCATGGGTCCTAGTAGAATGGTACGGAACCTCGTGTGGACAAAACCCTGGTCCTGTGGGACCGGCAGCCACCCCAAGTTGTACCATGCGACATCGAAACTTACGGATTCTGGTTGTTATGCTTTGTTTGGCAGTGCATGTATTCCCGGTCCACAGACGTTCTGCAGCGGCGGAGGCACGAGGCCACACGCGGCTCACAAAGTTGCTGGCATCAACATGTTCTCCCCACATGCTGGCATGCCCTCCTATCATGAGTTCGGTAGCGCCTGTGAAATTGCGGGGATCACATTCATAGTAATCTTCCCAACCTTTCTTGAGATGGTCCAAGTACCAGCAGCCTGACAAAATTACTCGAAATCCTCGTTCGGTAGCAGCCTCAATGGTCCCTCGATCAAAGTCACTTTTCCAAACGTCCACAATCGTTTCAGGAGTGATGCTCAAGTTCAAATTGAAGACTTCCTGCCATACAATCGGCGTCTTGTCAAACGTATCCACAATTCGCAATAGTTTCGTTTCAAAATACTCATACAGCTCAACAGTAGAGTTCATCCCGTGTTCTTTCATCCAAGCAGAAATCTTGCTTGATTTGGCCCAACAATCAAAGTTGACTTCGTCGCCACCCAAATGAACCATCTCGTCAGGGAACAGTTTGTCTAGGCCTGTGTATACCTCCTTGACAAAGGAGTATATCTCTGGATTCGTTGGATCGACGGGTGATGACGGACCGGGACAATGGGACATCCATTCAGGGTGGGAAGGGGCCAAGGCACCCGTGTGGCCGGGCATGTCTACCTCGGGCACGACACGGATTCCTCGAACATACCCGGCTTGCACAATTTCTTGAATATCACTTGCGGTGTAGATCATTTTTGGATGAAAAGCGCCCAACTCTGCAATCTCTGGGTGGCTCTCCATTTCGTACGGAAAGGATTGTTCGTCGACCATGTGCCAGTGCAGGATATTCAGTTTGTTCATGGCCATTGCATCCAAGGTATCCAATATCAATTGCTTGGGAAGGTAGTGACGACTGGTGTCAATCAGGAGACCTCGGTAGGAGTATGTAGGAGCATCCTCAATATGAAGTGGAAGTCCTTGAATACAAAATGTGGGACCAACGATAGGATCCAGCCAGCCAAAGTCAATGAGTTGCGATAGGGATTCCAGGCCTCTCATGGCCCCAAACACTGTTTCAGCTGTGACAGAAATGGATTTATCGTTGGCACTGATTTCATACGTTTCGTTGACTCCGTGGTATAGCTGGGCATTGTCAGAATGCACAATCACATCAACAGCAGGTAGGGATCGCGAAGGGAGATTGTTTGGGTTCACAAAATAGTCTTCTGGATAGTCCGGCAGGGCTGATAATGAATGATGCAATTGGTCAATTGATGTTTGAAGAACGTTTCGGATATTGGAAGTAGCCCGAACCTGGATTGTCAGATTCTTAGGTATAATGATACCCAGATACAGATGAGGATTTGAATACGATTCTGAACGAGCCGCTGGGAAAATTCTGTGAACCTTGGTTTGGTTTCGGAACGCCGCTTCTATACTTGTTGGTTGTAGTACACATCCCAGCACAATCCATATCATCAGAGATAGGGCCATAATATAAGGACGCTGCTTTGATGAATGCAAACTTTGTTGCGATGATAGATGATGATGGTTTTGTTACCTCCGCGGTGGCTGTTGTTGTTGTCGTTGTCAAAATCTGCCAGTAGTAGCCAGAAAGTACCAAGGTAAACATTATATACGCCTAATACATATCTTCCGTGGCTGGCAGGGAACGTGAGTACCAGACCCCTTTAGCGATCAGCTCGTTCCCGCCTTGAATCCCATTTCTCACGGCTTCGAATCCATGTGTGTCACATCCATCGGTTGAGCCTCCCCACATTTCTACGAGACACTCACTCGTTTGGCGTTGAGGTGTCCTTGCAACTGCTCCCTTCGAACTAGAAGCACGGTCCCAGCAAGCGGTGCTTGTAAATCCGGGGCGGGTGATGATGACTTCTCTTGACTTCTCTTTCGACAGCAAAGCGGACGCAGCAACACAGAGACTCAAAACCGGCAACAGAAGCGCACCTCTCTCACAAATCGATTTGGAGATCCTTTGGCGAAACCCCTCGCATGGAACGAACGATGTATGAAAGAGCAAGACTCAAAGGCCGACCAGGGGCAAGACTACCCTCCGAGCAGCCCATGAGGTCACAATTTCGAACGCAACAGCTTTCTCAAAACATTCCTTCCCCAGCGATTGCTCTCTGTGCTCTCAAGAAGTCAGCTCCACGCCGTTTTCAAACACAAACCACAACTGTCACCATGTCACACACCCAGGTTCCCCTTCAAACACTATGCGAGAACTACAACTACCACCCTAACCGATTGGCCCCTCCAAAGAGCCAATACTGCAGCCAGTATTCTATGGGAGTTCAAAAAAGCAATCACGAAAACTGTCCACCACCACCTCAGGGCTCATACTACTATCAACAATCTGAACACGTCTACACCAAGACGTCAGCTTCATACTACCAACAGCCTCCACCACCTCAGTATCACCAGTACTATGATGAGAATGCTTGTTCTTCGGGGTATGTGGTAGAGGAACTTGACTACATTCCTCCTCCTCCTGTCAACCGCAATCGATCTGGATACGCACCTCCACCCCCACCTACCGTGTATCGTACCTCCTTCGTCAACTCCGAAATCCAAGGTGATCATTCGAACCGAGCTCCAATCCCGGGTTCCTACTTTAACCATGCAGATACAAGACGGTCGCTTCCGGTCCTTCCTGAACCTCAAAGTGAGCCCCGGAAAGCATTTGAACCAAGGGGGCAACAAAGTTCTAAGGCTCCTACGAGCAAGGGTCAGCTCCAAGAACTAGATATAGTGTGCGGAAGAGGGGCTCCCACCAACTACCACTATGGAAATCAAGTGTTTCAAAATATTGTTCAAGAATATCAAACATCGTACCTCTGCGCCAAACGCAGCAACAAACCAAGAATCGCCTTGGAGATTTTGGACCGCGTCCGTGACACTGGAGCCCGGTTCGTTCGTCGTGAGAAGACAGCTGGGCAGTTTTGCTGGGTGGAAATCGAGGGCAAGGGGGCCTACGAAAAAGTCTGCCAAGCTTTGCGAGAGGGAGCCCCAGACTTGCAGCGCAAAATGCTATCTACGATGAAGAAAAGAGAACTTGGTGCTGACAAAACGGCAGGTCAAGACAAAGAAAACTGAAAACAAGAATGATGCCAATACTATCAAATAAGTAAGCTAGAGGCAATGTTGTATTTACAACTATCGGAAATCTTTTGATTTGAATGAGGTTTGATAGACAATCAATAGTATGAATCCTTCTAGATATTGAGAATTCTACCATCTGTATCCTGGGAAGCAGGTGAAGTAGCTTCTGTCCTTCACTTGACCGACTGCATCACTTGCTTGTCACACATCATCTCTATGTACTGGACTGGACTGGATCGACATGATCATCCGTTTTGGTTAACTCGGTGGGTATCCCTCCGGTGGCAAAACTGCCCGGAGATCCCACCTATCTAATCCATCGGCTTTACCTTGAAGATTTGAATCATGGGTATAGATCGTGTTGTTTTACCTTGCATCCCAAGTTCCAATCTCGCTTCCGAACCAGTGGAATACATGAGTCACGCCGTGCGTTGAATGTGATATCGATCCCGCCAAAATCGTGAGTAGGCAAGTTCAGCTCCACCGGCTTCATACCTTCCGTAGATTAGAAAATATTTGGCAATGTATATAACAATCCAGCCGACCCATGAAAAAGTAGGGGGAGCCACATCTATGTACCTCACAATTTGGCGAGGTGCTCGAGAGATGTGGGATGACAATGGAGGGAGGTGGGATCGAGAGAGCAGTTTCTGAAGCTACGGGTATGATGTAAGACTAAATGCAAGGAGGAACAAGAGACTTCTTTTGATTTATCGGGAACTTGAAATAGATCCCATCTGAATTCTTCACTCACAATTTGGTCTCCGAGTCCAATCAACCGACCCAACACATCACATACAATCCCACCAACAGTAAACAGCACTTCAAACCAAACAAAGATGACTATTCCTTACACTATCCACATTGATGAAGAAGCTTCGCCACTCCAAGCTCGCGATCAAAACATCTTCCGTCCTCTAACCAACAGCAAGCATGATCTTTCGCCAAAGATGGGACGGGCCACCATTACTGTGTCCAGCACGAGTACTTCGTCGTCTGTCTGGCACCCTCCACTTTACCGAAACGCTACTTTGAGATCAAGTCCATCGCAAGGCTTCCACTCTCATGCTATTAGTGTCCACAGCTACGGGGACGAGAACCAAGAGAATGGATCAAGATCGTCCTCCTACTATTCCCGTCGCCTCCCGGAAGAATTCATCCCTCCTCGGCATTGCTTCACCCGACCTCAAGCCGAACACGACCCATACAGTTTGCGGGACAAGGACATTGTCTGCGGTCGCGGTGCTCCTTCTCTTGTCCACCCAGGAAACCAATCATTCCGTGACCTGATCAAACAACATGAGCCCGAATACCTTTGCGCGAAACGAAGTGACAAACCCCTTATTGCCATGGAAGTTTTGGAGGAGCTTCGCCGACGTGGTGTCCGCTTTGTCCGTCGCATCCATGGACGAGGAGGCTACATTTGGGTTGAAGTGGAGGAAAACAAAGCATATGACAAGGTTTGCCAAAGCTTGAGAGAAGGCGCTCCTGAACTCCGACGCAAGATGTTGGCATCGGAGGTCAAACACAGTAGCAGCAGCCAACGCAATGGTAACATTGAATTCCGGGAACGGCAGCGCCAATGGGACAGCATTTCACCCTTGCCATGCTATTAATTGGGGTTTATGGTGAGCGCGTGAATGTTGATAGAATAAATGTAGCAAACGAAGTGATGTGATTCATGGTGGTGGTATTGACCTCCAAATCCTATTCGAGTAGTCTACATGGGATAGCAAGCCATGGGCTTTACCTTGAAGATTGTAGTTAGTAATAATAACATGTCTCCCATGACTGCTCACAATATCTTACAGACCACGAAGACCATGGGACTTCTCATCAAACAGCAGACAGCAGTCGGCATCCGCCACAATTCATGATTGCCAATGTACGTGACAGATGGCCAGACCAGATCTTTTGAATTTTTGACAGCGCGAGTACCTGGTACCGTACGGCATTTTACCGCTGCCGTAGCAGTTGCAGACCTCTCGCACAGGACAGGGGGATGATTCGATGATGATAATAAGGGCGAAACAAGAACACACAAACAAAACGACCCAAATAGCGATAGAGCTCGAACGTCAGAATGCTGTGTACTATGCGGGTGAAGTAGTGCGTGGCACCGTCAGACTCTCTTGTCCATCTGCTGTGACATGTCGGGCCTTCAACGTTCAACTGAAGGGGCACGCCAAGGTGCATTGGCACACTGGATCAGGCGATAGCCGCAACGATTACGATGGTCAAACTATGTTTCAGGATCAACGCTTCACCATTCAAGGAAATTACTATAAGACAGGAGTGTTTGACGAAGCAGGCGCCGATGCCTATTTTGAAAGGATACACAACCTGGGAGTCTTGCAAATTCCCTGTTCCAACGAAGAAACCAAAAACATGCAACTCATTGTCCGTGCTATGGATTACGACTGGGGAAAGAAGGACGATCTGTTAGGTGAAATTCTTTTGGACGTTCCAGCCTTGGCACAGTCAGGAGAAAAAACGAGTTTCCCATTGATGCGAAACGGAAAACCTGGAGAGGGTGAAATGACACTCTCGGCCAAATATCTGCCATATGGAGCTCTCTTTCCCATGACTACATCATCAGGAGTAGCCATTACACGGGACATTCAAAACGAATATTGTCTAGTATTAGAAGTCCACCAGGCCACTGGACTCCGAAGGGCAGACACGTTTAGTTACAACGATGTCTACGTTCAAGCTTATCGACCAGACAATGCCAAGTCCCAAATCCAACCTGGGAAGAAACTGCCTGGACCTCAAAAGAAGATTACACTGGCCAAAGGAACAGAAATCACAGCTCCTTTTGCCTTCCCATTGCGACGTGATGCTCCACCTACAGCCGAACTTCGAGTGGGAGATCGCAGTTACATTCGGTACAAGCTGCGAGCCTATTTGGATTTGGCTAATTGGAAGGATCCATTCGCGGCACAATATATCACCGTTATTGCCAACCGGCCAATTCCAAGACCTCTGTTGCTCCAGCCGCATACCATTTCCGAAGGACCGAGTCCGCTCTTTTCGTCTTGTTGCAAAATTGGAAAGTCGGGTGTCGCGACAATCACATTGGAATTGAGTCGGTTATCCTATGCACCCGGAGAAATAGTAGACCTGGGTCGGTCTACTATTCTTTACGAAGGTACCAAAACAGACATCAAAGCAGAGGTCACTCTCATTGCGTTTGCGGAACTTTCAAATTACTACAGGAGCACCCAAGCCACTCGCGAATACAGCCTGGGGAACATGCTACTCACTCCAAATCAGGAAACTTGCTTTGCTGAACAGCAGTGGAACATTCAAATCCCTCCAGTCTATCCTTCCTTTGGTGGTGCTTTCAAGGAAAGAGATCGAGCGTTGTATTCTTGTCTGAAATGGACCTATGCAATTGGAATTAAGGTTGGCGGTGAAGGGTGTGGAACTTCAGTGCAAGCTCTTTTGCCAGTGTTGATTTCTTCCGCACCGCCCTACCAAACCGAGTTGGAACAATATATGGGCATGCCTCATAAAACACCCTCATTTGGACTGTGGAATATTTTTGACCATGCCGTAGTAGGTCCAGAGGAAGGCTGCACGACAGCACCTACAATTACAGGCCCGGAAGATGGGGGACACATGGTGGCGGAGGGAGACCTCGTCAATACATGGGAAAGCGCCGAAGACAATCACAATGTTGGCAATTCGAATAGTTTGTCGTACCAGCCATTTCTCACAACCTTTGATGGCCCAATGCAAGGAGGAGGACTTACAACCACGTCATCATCGCAACAATCGGAAATCCCAGTGGTCTCTGCTGAAGCGGCAGGGTCAGTTGTGGGTTCATTGCTGGATCGCATGGACAATGAACTAGACAAGAGAATGGCAGTTGGTGTTTGGGTCCGGGAACACCCCATAGAGGCGAGGCTGCTGTCACCGCATGATTTTGGGGCGATTCTTTCCCAAGTCACCTTTTCCTTGGATCAACCACCGGTGGTGGGTGAACTACTAGCCGCTTTTGAAGGGTCTAATAGCTTGACTTGTCAGCATGTATTGGCATCCATGAAGGCTTGTCCCTATCAAAAGACGGAAGTCGCTATCATGATGGCACCATTCGTACAGGATCCCCAAAATAAGGAATCAGTATTGGCGGAATTGGAATACTCCTTTGACAGGAACAAAGTATCTGGAAAGTTTCGATCGTAGGTCTCCAACAGAGTAATATAAATAAATAACATTGCATTGTGTTGTAACATGAAGAAAACTACCGGTGACTCTTTGACTCCTTCGAGTCAAAAACAATCACCAATCACCAATGACCCAACTTTGACATCATCACATTGGTGCAACACCTGGTCGAGCATACGATTACCTTCAAGTTTTGAGCACTATCATGGTCGATGCATCTACTATACAATCAATTTTTGGGCCGTATGGGGGCGAGGAATCTTTGCTGCCATTTTTTGTTCCATTTACCCTCTGGGTTGGAATGTACACCTACAGTTCAATGAAGGGTATGAAATACGGAGATTGGCCAGTACCACACAACATCCATCACTTGTTTGGTTTGATTTTTGCCACAATTTCAATTGTATACGATGATGAGACTGTGTTTCCAGAGAGAATTGGTATTCTCTGGACACTTTCTTTCTTTCTTATCGATTTCATCGATTGCGTTCGGGTGGTGCATACCTCCTACCTATTACACGCTATCTTCGTCTTATTCCTGGGCATTTGCAATTTGTTGACTCCAAGCTTTTACCGACTACGAATGAATTCCAGAGCAAATTTCCTTGAATTGAGCAGCCCTTTTCTGCACTTGAGCCAGAAGACAAGGAACCCGATTCATTTTGGTATTTTCGCTTTGGTGTTTACCTTGTGTAGAGTCATTTGGATCCCTTTCATAATGAAGCGTGTGCTGGATGATGGATTGCCGTGGACGGACTACAGATTTTTGGTACTTGTTGCATTTTATGGCCTGAATCTCTATTGGTACTTCAAGATTATTCGAATCATTGTAAAAGGAGCCCCTCCGAAAAAGGAAAAACAGCAAGGGTAGAGCACAAAAGCTCGCGTTGATAATTCGAAATCGTTTTCACATTGGCAAACTCTGAAACTGTTGCTCTGATACGACTGGGTGGGACAAAATGGATTCTTCCAAGCAGAGCTACCAAATTCCTATAGTTACGGGGGAGAGAACCAACAGAAATGTTTTCATCCTTCCTCGGCATTGTTTCATCAGCTCTCATGCCGAACACGACCCATACAGTTTGTGAGACAAGAACACTGTATGTGGACGCATCCAGGAAACCAAGCATTCCGTGAGCAACATTATCCCAAATGCCTCTACGCGAAACGAAGGGACAAGCCCCTTGTTGCCATGGAAGTCTTGGAAGAGCTTCGGAAGCCGTCGCATCCATGGGCGAGGAGGCTACATTTGGGTTCAAATGGAAGAAAACAAAGCTCATGACAAGGTTTCCTGAAGTCCGACGCAAAAAAATGTTGGCGTCGGAGGTAAAACACAGTAGCAGCAACCACCGCAATGGTAACATTGAATCACCCTTGCCATGCTATTAATTGGTTTATGGAGAGCGCGTGAATATTGATAGAATAAATGATGTAGCAAACGAAGTGATGTGATACATGGTGGTTTAGACATCCAATTCCTAGTCGAGTAGTCTACATGGGATAGCAAGATTTCGGAATAGATCTTGTGCCTTTGCAACCTCCAATTGAGAGTTTTCTTCTTTGAAACAACCTGAAATGCGAAACAAACAACAGTCAGGAAACATTGGTACAGGACTTGCACACCACAACAAACATCCCCAATCAAACCACTTACTGGCAGAACCACAGGCCAAGCCAAATGCAAATGCAGTCAACAAGCTCCGGCAAGGGTTCGAGATATCATTTGGTAGTGAACGTTCCCAATCTTTGAGTGATGCCAAACACGACTTGGGGACGGCGTTTGGAGACTGTTCCAGAGCTACCCACGCCGCACACGTTCCAGCCGCGACAGCGTCCCCTGCTCCAATGGGAAAGAGGGTTGTCCCCTCTGAGTCCAAGCGAGGAATATCTAATCGATAAATTGCAACATCGCCATTTTCTAACCGGCAACATAGGTGTGCTGCATTCTTTCCGTCCGTGATGGCAATCGCTGCCAGCTCGGAAGGAGGGTGATACTTTTCCAAAAAGGCCGCAACCGCTGTGCCAACTGTGGCATCACTGGGAGCTCCAGCGAGACTCTGTAGTTCGTGAATATTGATCTTGAGTAGCATAGGAGACCACAACGATTTTAACATTTCATCCAACCCAGCAACAGAATCGACCACGCACAATGTCGTTGGCGTGGCTATCCTTTTGTAGATGTCGGCGTAGGTAGAAGCAGAACATCCAGGCGGCATGCTACCCATGATACATAAACCTGTAGCTGAGGCCTGATACTTTTCACAAAGAGTTAATAGGTCTTGGTATTCTTGAGGTTGAATCGTACCACTGGGTTCGACGAGCTCAGTGGTTATGTCCGCTCCAACAATGGAAGTGCACGTTCGCAGGGGTGCGGCTATGCGAACGGTGGATTCCTGTACCTCTGGTAAACCAAGCGTCTCGCCAAGAAGATTGTACACAGTATCTCCTTCCGGACCAGTACCAAGAAATTGTACCAGGCGGACATTGGGAGTTTGCAAGCAATGCAGAGCAATGGCAACATCTTGTCCCTTGCCTCCCACTCCGGTTTGTAAATCACTTGCTCGATGCACATTGCCAGGAATCAATTTGCCTCCTTGAATCACAAATCGTTTCTGAAGAGCTCCATTCAACCCAACGACGATGATTTTGTCAGCATTTTCCATTATTGTTTCCTAATAATATAAGCACTTCAAAGGATGCGATGTTGTTGCGTCGAATCCAACGGAATGGTTTCTTGTTGTGGTTGGAGTATGTAGTATGTCCGAACTCTGTGCAGATTCAAGTCACGCCCCAGTCGCTAATGACACGACTCGGTGGATCAAAACCTCTAGGATGCTATGCTGCTCTTCACTTTTTGGCCCAACCGAGCTCGAATCAGAGCCTTTCTTTCTTCCAATGTCAAAGCCTCTGGAGCTATTTGTTGTTGCTGCTGCAAAATACTGTTGCGATGGCGTCGATACCACGAGGCTTGGGGAGAAGAAGATTTACACTCCTGGAGCTGATCGTCCGAGAGACCTGTATACCGACTTTCCAGTTCATCCACAAAACCATGTGCCTCGGCAATGGTGCGAATGTTTGAATTCCCAACCATAACATCTCGAAGATCTTCATGCTCTGACATATATCGAAACAAAAACTTGATCAAGTGGCCTCGGATAACGGCGAACGATCCCCCCTTGCTGGAACCTTGGACACCAGGAAGGGGAGGAACCACGGTGGCACAAATGTCGAGATAGTCTCGGGCAAACCCGAATTGTTGTTTCAGTCTTTCACGTGGAGTCAAATGCAAAGAAGATTGTTGGAAACAGTTTGGGGTTTCTAGCAAGGCTTCCGATGACATGACAGCCACAGCTCCTGTGTCTCGAAGCAACGTTTCCACATCGTCATAGTCTTCCATTCCACCATTTGCTACAACAGGAAAACCAGGTCGATACTTTTGAGCAAATCCAATCGCCTTGCGAATTTTGTCCTTATGAACGGCCCCGATCTTTGTTTTGTTCTCTTCCAACGTTCGGCCGTGCACGGTCAGGAAAGTAATCCCCGTATCTACCAAACGCATGATTCTCTCCTCCAACTTGGACTCGTCCAGAGGAAGCCGAATTTTGGCAGAGACTGCAGTAGACTCGGGCAAAGCTTTTCGAAGCGCTGACAATATCTCCAAGACTCGGTCTTCATTCCTCTCCATGAGAAAAGCTCCATAATTTCCTCGTTTGGCAATTCCTTGCGGACAACCACAATTCAAATCGAACCCCGTAGCCCGGCCATCTGTCAGATCCATAATTCGCAACGCTGATTCCACAACAGCTTCCACATCATCCCCGGCCAACTGAACCATACAGGGGCCACCAGCGTCGGCCTGGCTGGGAGCCGCTGGAATGGGATATTCGTTCCCTAAACACTCAACCTGACAAGGCAATAGTGGTTCAAAGTAGCCTCCCGATTCGTAGAGATCCAAATGAGACTTTCGAAACCCTTGCTCCTTGCAGAAATTCTTGGCATGAATCATTTGGGTAAACGTCAAGTCCACACCATGGTGCTTCTGCAATAGACGTCGAAAGGGGTAGTCACTAGCTCCCACCATGGGTGCCATGACACTGCGAATACTGACATCCGGGTGGGAAGGTAGTCGAAGGCACTGCTTGTCTTGCATATTATTGGCATTCTCTATGGCAGTGCTCGACATGGATCGGGAAATGCTTTGTGCATGCCGCCTTGATAGGCGACAAGGAAGGGGGACGAACGCCATGGCAATGAAACCTGTTGGGTCGAAGCAAGGTAGAGTCCAAATGAAAAAGAAAAGGAGCGCCCAAATCGTTGGAAAGAAATGTTTATTCTGTCTTGTATGTAACGAGAATCTTTTCACTTCCATGAACAAGCATTCAATGTGAATGAATTCATTTACAGTGTCAATTTTTTCAAGAGTGGAACAAAGTGATGGCATGAGTCACTGCGTCCATTCATTTAACAAGACTGAACTCGGGAATCGCGAATTCCACTACCATGAAGATTAGCATTTTCTCTATCATATTTTTTAGGCTTTCAAGAACAGTCGATCAGCAGAATCATCTCTTGCCATATAACGTTGGTCAATGGTAGTCTCAGATATCGCCTTTTTCACTTCACTAGCAACAGCATTCGCAGCCCACCGAACTGCCTGGGAAAGGAACCCGCCAGGACCGCTACTCTTCATATCCACCCCTGCCAAAAGATCATCTGGCTCTTCAGGCTTTTTGTATTCAACATCATACACATTGTATCCCTTCTGCACAAAGTCCATCAGCAAGTCGTCGGTGGTCTTGATTTCATCGCAAAGACCCTTTGCCAGCGCTGCCTTGCCGTACCAAGTCTCCCCAGTGGAAACGGAGTCCACATCTAGTTGTGGCCTATATTCCTTCAAAAAGCCGGAGAACTGCGTCAAAATTTCTTCCATTTCCTGTTTTGTCTTGCTTAGATCTTCGGGGGTAACTTTCTTGGTGGGTGTCACAGTTCTCTTGTACTTCCCAGCAGTGATCGTATGGAATTCCCTGATATGAATGGTTGGTTAGTTTGTCTTGCATGCACTTGTCCAATTCCCATCAAACACACTGGGTTTCTACTTACACTCCTTCTCGTTGCAATCGGTCATAAACGTTGGGAATCTCTCCTACTACCCCAATGCTTCCCAACACAGCAAATGGCGACGCCACAATTCTATCCGCGACAGCTGCCATAAGATAACCACCCGAAGCTGCCACTTGTTCCACGGCAACAGTTACATTCAATCCTGCGTCCTTCAACCGTACGAGTTGCCCAGCCGCAGAACCATAACCAACCACTGTTCCACCTCCACTGGACAAGACTACAACCGCTTCATCTCCGGGATTTGCACCACGAATGATTGCTGTTACTTCTTCGCGTAGTGCTTCCAACTGGGATGCATACATATCTCCATTGAACCTTAGTACAAAGGCAGATTTCGCTGAGGCCACGGAAGTTGTATTGCACTTTAATATGGCAGACAAAGGCCGGTCTTGGAGTTGAGACAACAAACTTCCAGAGCCACGGACATGCATGTCTCCCAATAGTGCTTCTCGTACACCCAACCCTCGCTTGGGACCCACAATGTCAATGACATCCACAATGAATCCGAGTTCCAACTGCTTGATGGCTTTTTGTACCGTATTGATAGATGTCCACATAGAAGGCGTTTGAGGTGTACCGAAAATTCCACTGAGACTGGAGCTGAGAACAGATGTCGCGGTCTTTTTTGGGGTACTCGTAGGAGGAGCCGTGCCGTTCTTGGGGATTGTCGGGATGTAAAACTGCCGAGGGGCTGCTGGACTGTCCGGAGAAACTCCAATTTGCATCAAAGCAGAGGAGACAGCATGCGTAATATTTCCCAAGCCATTCAAACTAGGTAGTGCCATTTTGACCACAAATGTACGGATAGGAGACGAAGGAGGAATTTCCCTGGACTCGAGACCTTGGCGTTCCAACTCCTTGTCGATGATTTCGGATGTCATGGTCGTTTCCAAGGAAACCAGTTGCCCAATAAGTTTCTTTCCTTGTTCGAGAAATGTTTTTTCCAATTCTACCAATTTGGACTTGGCATCGGGGGTCAATTCGTCTTCGGTGCCTCCTAGGGCACGTTCCAAGGCCCGATCAAAGGCCTTGCCTCGAAAGTGCGAGGCCGCCAACGCCTTGGACTTGGTAGCTTTAGACATGGAAAAATCATAAGATTGTAGCATGGAGTTCAAATGGGTTACTTTGATATACTCTTTTTGTGGAATACCAAGATTGAGTTGCTGCTTGGAGGATGTGCCTTTTCGGAAAGATCTTGCGAAGAGCTGACCAAGCGTGAGGTGCTCCTTTCCGTCACCGTACAAGTCATTGTAGAGCATAGAAACAGCCGTATCCTTCTCCTCTTTTGGGACAAAATCCTTTCCAAAATCTTGAAAGGCTGAATTTGTAGCTCCAAGGGTAAACAGTGCAAAAAAGGCAGGGACTGCGTAGGAAATTACAGTCTGAATAAAAAACGAGAGCAAATCGGCATCTGAGGATCCATTGGCGGCTGTCGTCGTTGTAGCCATTGACACCGCCTCTGGTGGTACCACATTGAGACACGATGAAGTCGTTGGTACCGTTCTAGAACTGTGCTTTCCTCCCACGACCACAGGGGTCCAAGGCACTGGCACCATAAAGGCAGCCGTTGAACCCAGGGAGCATGTCAGCAAAAGAACTGGGCCAACAAACTTCATGACAAGGATGAAAAGCCACTAAATCTAACACTATGAACAATGCTTGTTTTGCCAAGAACTCTTTGACCTGGTTGTAAAGAAGAGTGCTTTTCGCAAGGGGAAAGACAACTATTCTTCCCACAACGCAACGATGATTGTGCCTTGGTTGACGATTGGCCTTTGCGGAGATTCTTTAGTCCCTATCATTGAGTCGTTTGATTCGACGAACCTCGGAAGAACTTCCGGGTAGCAAGTAGCAAGAGAACTCTCTACCGGTAGCTAGTTGCTCTACTACAGACAATTAAAACGCGGTAACTAAGGAAACACCCCCCAAAAGTTACTCTGCTAACCCCGTTGACCCCTCAAATTACATACAGTTTGTTCATTCTCTTTCCATACGTCTATTCCCCTTTTTCCTTTGGATTCTGCGGAGCGGCAGTGGAAAGGGACTCTTCTTGTTCCTTTTGCTCGTCTTCCAACTCATCGTCCTCGTCATCATCCCCCACTCTCCAACCAACCTCGATTTCGACAATGATCCAAATCAGCAAAACCGTACTCAGATAGAATTCCAGCCCACCAATCAAGATGAACACTGGAAAAATGTAAATGGCAGCCTTGGCCAGCGTGCTTCTATGGATCATGTTCTCTTCCTGGTCCAGCTTGAGATCCTTGATGTGTCCAGACAGTGAGGAGTTGCGATTGGCCAATGCGTGGATAGTCCTCCGCGCACGTTCCATGTCTCGAAAGAGACTAGCCACCAAGTCTTGAGAGGACTCTAATCGAGCATGGTAAGCTGCGGCTCGTTGTTCTGTGTCCCTCAGACGCAACCGTAATGTTGCCGCATCGGACGTATCCAAGGGAGCAAGAATAGGTTCTCGGATCATGACCACCTCGGAGGGTGGATTTTCAATGGTCTCTCGTTCTGGTTCCATTTGGTGCAAGTCTCCCATGTTTTCAAATCCCATACCGTTCAACAGAGGTTCCGTCAAACTGGTTGTGCCTTGATCGCGAGAGAGGATAGATGCTTGCGGATCAAAGGTTCCCAAGGTTTCTTCAAAGATTTGGTCGGCGGTGCCTTCTTCCGCACCTTCCTGGTTGGTGGGAGAGGGTAGCTGTGGTGGTGCGCTGGATTCATTGGTTGGTGGAACAACGGGCTTACTCGGAACCGGATTGGGAGGGGGCTTAGTCATATCAGACTTCTTTTCACTCTCAGGTGGCTTGGCTTTTACACCAGGAACGGCGCGTTGTTTGGACTCGAACCCTGCATCTGGGGGAAAGAGAACTTTCTCTGGACCATGATCAGCCACAGCAGCTCGGAGTTGCCGCTTGAGATCTCCAGTTTCTTCCGCTTGCAAGGCTTTTATTCTACTCAAGGCTTCGATCTGTTCTCGAGCATCTTCCAGTTCACGTTGCAATTGAAGCACACTGGGGTGGTTAGGGTCTATGAATTCTTGTGTCCTTGTGGACGTGTTGCCAAAAATTGCCCTTCCCCACCGTGATGATTTGTGAGAGGTAGTTCGCGATGACGATTGAACATTGTCTTCGGCATTGAATGGGTCCGTTTTAGAAGGCGTCATTCGCTGGTATGCTGGCGGATTCACAAACCATCGTATCCCTCTCTTCTTGGGTTTCTTTGAATCAGATGGAGGAGGCAAGGATTGCTTGGTAGGTGTCGCAACGGGAGTTGCCGTTTCCACTGGCAGCTGTCCGCTGTTCTTTTGCCTCGGCATGGTCCCAGAGTACGAGTACGAATACCAGTACACGTCGATTCGATGGCGAAGACAATTCCTGGAGGACGGACCTGACTACACTCTTGTCCTTTGGTTCCGAACTGCCAAGTGGAAGAGTTTGCACCCTCTCCGGGCAACCATGCACTGTACGTTTGAGAAGTGTGGAAAATGCAAGGTATTTATTTTGCTGCGTGGAACTTCACGAGGAAAATGACACCATGGCTCATCCATCACATAGTTATTTAACGCTGTCGTCCTTTGTGACACAACGTCGTTCGGCGCGCCCATTTCTACATGTGCTCGTGAATGCGTAAGTCACGAATCACGACGACCACAACCACCATTCATTGCTTCTATACAACAATTCCCTCACGTATCTGAATGATACGAGAATGACGAATGATGACTATTGATTCTCCCCATGCCCCACCGACAACAGTACAAGGGATATTGTTTTCTCGTTCCGTTCGTTCTACGTTCACAAGTCTCAGTTTGATTCCCTTGGATGAAGATGGCAACCCACTTCTTTCCACAGAATCTCCTGATTCCACTCCTCTGTTGGTGCGGCTCCAATTCGCCCCAGATCAAGATACTACTCTATTGCGTTCCTTTTGTCGGAGATCCTACAAACTAGGCGATTGGGTTATTATTTCTGGTGGAAAATGGGAAGAATTTTCCAACAACGACCCAAACATGACGACGTCTGCTACAACGACGACCGAATGGAGTCAACCTCGCCTTGTGGTTGATATTGCATCGACAGAGTCGTCGCCCCTCCAAGTCCATGTATTACACTACTGGGACATGCCAAAATGCCAAGAATGGCAACAAAAATACTTTCCTCGGAAAAATAACCATATTCCAAAACGGCCTCGAAAGCCCGTCGAGGATGTGGATCCAGAGATTTCCAAGTCCCCAGCCGGAGTCGAATCCTGCAATCATCATGGGGGTGGCTTGGCCAAACGACAACAAGGGGAACACATTGCCAAATTTCTCATTGCGTCCATCATGAATAAACTTGCCACAGCTAAAGAGAAACTTGACTTTCCGGATGCCACTACGTGGTCGACCATGGACAAGGATCCGTTTCCAGAACTCCGACAACGTGCCATTGCCTATTTGAACGAAGGTTCTGGAGTCCTAGATGTAGCCGGTGGTTCTGGACATGTATCCATGGCGTTGGGAATCATGGGGGTTCGCAGTACAGTGATTGATGCAAGAGAAGGAGTGGGAAAGCTTCCGGGTAGAGACCGAAAGATTTGGAATCGAGCCTTGAAAGGATCCTCTAAAAGCAATGGTGTCATGCCCGAAACACTGCCCTACTGCCAGCCGGTTGTTCCGTTTCAAGCTGTTCGTGCTTGGTTTGGTCATCGCCCTGGAGGAGTCGATGCCTCGTTTCGTCATCCTGATCAGCAAGAGTTGGAAGTATGCGATGCGGCGTCACCACTGCTGAAGGAAGCCACGGCAATCGTTGCCCTACATCCTGACGAGGCAACGGCTGACATCGTGACAAC
Source organism: Nitzschia putrida (assembly GCA_016586335.1). Taxonomy (NCBI): domain Eukaryota; phylum Bacillariophyta; class Bacillariophyceae; order Bacillariales; family Bacillariaceae; genus Nitzschia; species Nitzschia putrida. Next base: position 666,751 of record BLYE01000003.1, read on the forward strand.
AGCAGTAGACCTGAAATTACCGCTGGTCGTCATCCCCTGTTGTGTCTTTGCGCGGCTATTCCCAGAACGTCGCATACGTTCCGATGGAGGCGTTTCCTCCAAACCTGTCAGTACGTACGAAGACCTCTTGCAATACCTCGCGTCCAAAAGTGAGACCATTCAACAGACATCACTCCCGTTTGAAGGCAAACACATCGCCTTGTGGTCAATATTCGACGAACCATCATAATTATCCTATTTTAACGCATTCGACTGAGAACTTGTTTCAGGATATACTGTCGTCTTTCTTCGTCGTATCGTGATCTTCGGAACCCCGTTCCAAATTCTACTCTGCGGTAGTTGGCAATCAACTCTCGACAGCGCCCTAGTTCAAACTGTGAACCTTCATTTGTCCTTTGATTGTAAACATCGATATCCAAGCCATACTTTTTCTTGGCATTCTCCAAATTCGAAAAAGCTTCCAGCGAGGCATTGATCGCGTTTTCGATCATGTCCGCAAGGTCTGTGGGTAGATTGGATTCCGGGGTTGGCTCGGTATCTTCTGCGGTCTGAAACAAGGACAATAGCCGCGCCTTCAATGCCTCCAATCGGGAGATGCTAGAATCATCCGACAACTTTTGTCGTAGAATGTCACATTTGTCTCGGGCATCACGAAGCAATGTTTCGGTAGAGACGCTTGGCATTCCAACTTCGTCGGCTGCCTTCGTAACTTTTTCCTCCAGGACGTTTACAAATTCGTCTGCTTGAAAGGGGAGCAAGGAGAACACACTCAATAATCGTCGCATTTCCAAAGGACTTAGCTCGTCGACCATCCTAATGGCTTCATGAGAAACAGAGGTGAGAATTTCTCCACAGATTTCACGAATCTGTGTTTCCTGGGATACAGCAACGGCTTCAACTCCTTCGGTATCATCATCGCCGTCACTAGTAGGGGGCAGGGACCTTTTCACAATTTCTTGCTTGCTCCCATTGTCAGAGTTTAATTCCGTCAGCTGAATGGATACCACTTCTGCCAATTCACACAGCATGGTCGTACTTGATAGGTTTGGTACCATGCCATGGACTGAGTCCAAGACATCAAGCAGTAGTGTAGGATTGCTAAAAGACAGTTTCATCAGGATCATTCCTTTCAGCTAAAGGGGGAAGAGTGTGAGACTGGTGTTTGTTTCGTCAGTGGGCATGCGTGGACCCCTTACCAATTTCAATGAGTCGTTTGTTGACATCGATTGTATTTGCTGAGAAGACAGCAAATTTCTTCCGGAGACAAGTCTCAACCGCTTATATGCAGTGTCTGGTATTTCATCATCTCGGGTGTGTTTAACACCCAGGCAACCAAGGGCCCAGAAGAGAAGGGCAATTTCTGATGGAGAAGCAGCTTCCAGTCTAATATTTCTCGAGACAGAGTCATTCCCAGAGTTGTCACCAAGTGCTTCGTTCAGAACTTGAACAATTCTGTAGACAAAGCGGCCGGTACTCAGCTGCCTGCCATACCCTTCAGCATCACTATGCACGGCTGCCTCTAGAATCCGCACAATATCATGAATGGAACATTCTCGCATCAATCTTGCACTTTTCGAACTTAACAGACGAACAGCCACATCAGTGAGCTTCAGACCTCCTTTAATTTCAGGGTGCTTGATCAGCAAACGCTGAAAGGCACAAGCTGCTTTGCACAAAGTGGATGGGTCAACGGGAAGATCTCGAAGTAGAGGAAGTCGGGACCTTGTAGTTGTCCCCACAGCGTTGTCGCCATCCTCATCTCGCTCTTCAAATGTTTGTTCCAATAATGGTTGATTACTCTTTGACCTTCCGAAGAAAGAAGAAAACAGCGCTGTGTATGTCCCTTGGGTTGTGGCCTTGCCTGCCAGTTTGGGATAGGCACAATCACCTCTTTCCCATTCATTGAGAGAGCGTTCAACAGTTGAAAGAATCCTTCCTAGGCTGTATGCTACCGAACTGTCATATGCGTCCCTGTCTTCCCCGTGAAGTTCCAAGAAAGCCCAACAAATTCGCAACTATCAAGCAATGGATGAGCAAGAAAGCAGAAAGAATGTGAGGGTGATACATTCCGTACGCACCAAATTTTCTGTGTCAAAGATATTGATGTTCGCAGACGCCTTCTTCAAAGCCAAGGTAGATAGTTCCAAAATGTCCTTGTTGCACCTAGCGGCATCTGGGACTTGCGAATACACCGACAACATACAACCAAGGGCCCACACAAGCCTTCCTAGTTCTGGGGGCTGGAAAACATCAATATCATCGGTGTACACCTGCTCCGAGGCGCTATGTGCAATCCAACTAATCAAAGACAAGGACAAGGAGCTTGGCTTGTTGGCACGAGTATTTGAAAGTTCCGCCTCGTATCTTGACAAGGCCCAGGCAAGGTTTGACAAGTCGGCTCCTGATAAGCCTTGTGTTCCCCTCTCACCCATCATCGCAACAATTTCAACGACCACGGGGACGATTTTCATTCGAGAACTGTCTCGTAGCTCTGTGACAGCCCATGCGATACATGCCATGTCAGGAGGGTGGAACACAATGGCCCCTTCTCCGGTGGCCTTGTCGTCTCCCTGTATCAATACATCTCGAACCTGTTTCGATACTTGGGAGGCCTGGTCGAGATTCTCGTTATCGCTTGTTTCTGCCATCGAAACATTGTTCTGGGTGGGAATACCTTGACTCACAGACATAGAAACGGTCATATTTTCCAGCTCAAGGTTTTGGATCGGAGCGCTCTCACCAGACGAATCGCCATTGGCCTGTGACGCTAGCAGAGCGGCGGCATCGACAACTTTCAGTGTCGTTGTTTCTTTTGCAGAAGGACTGTCCAGATCAGTCACTGTGGCAGTTTCAAGTTGACCAAGTTGCGCCAGACTGAGATCAGATGACAACCATGAGAAAAGCCTTGAAAATGCATCTCTCTGTAGCTTTCGGACTGCCGTTGATGGCAAAGAGGTTGAACTCAACTCGACGGTGGTGTTGGAGCTTCCATGTATGGCCAAGGCCCAAACTAGATCCGTCACCTCCATGGGTGACAATAGCGTGAGAAAGCTGAAATCAGTACGGTTGAGATTCTCTCCTGAAGCGAACGTTGCCACATCTGTTTCGTTGGTACTGTTTCCTTCTAATGGCTGTAGCGAGATCTGTTCTAGATCTCGATTCAAAATGGAAGAGCAGTTCTCCAAGAGCTCATCGCTGCTCAAACCAGTACACGCTCGCACACAAGCAAAGGTCCAGGCTGACAAAGCTGCATCTTGGGCCAACTCTTCTTGCCTTCGGCTCCCTATATATTTTTTGCCAACAAGGGACTCCGCCCGCGCCACGAGACGCTCTCGTATGTGCATAGAAAGTGCCTGTAAAACATCTACTATCTTCTCTCCTCCCAATGATTCGAGGTGATGACCACCAAGGATCGCAATTCCCCATGCCGCACGACATGCATCACGTACACTCAGATTGCATTTCTCGGAGTCATCCTCTGAGGCAGTCGGTAAATCAGCTGGTGACGACTCTGCTTCTCGTATCCGTTTCTCGACGTTGACACTCGAAATTATACATTCAACGAGCTGCTCAAATCTTCTGTCAGCGACAATGTCCTTGTAGGAAGGGTTTGGCCTTTCCATAGAAGCGCTATTCAAAAGCTGTGACTGTGCTTTGTCGTAATGTTCACATGCATGGCCCATTACTCCAATAATACAGGCAGCAACACATGAATCTATACCAGAACGGGATGAGTATACCCTTAGATTGACATCCGGGCTTTGCTTAATTGCTGGAACCTTGGGAGCAAGGTAATGTAGGAGTTTTCGGGGATGAGGAACACTCTGTGCATTGACGCTTTCACCCGGGGAGATTTTTATTGACTCTTTCAAATCAGTGACATATGTGTTGAATCGTGAAGATACAAGTTGTCGTAATACAGTATGCTCGTCGTCATTCTCGGTTGGAAACTCTCGACATACCGATGGGATCAAATCGGCACAGTGATGCCTTGATTGAGACAGCGGAGACCCTACTCTATTTGAGGCAGCGGATTCTGATCCAAATGCGGATTTGGAGCCCGTGCTCTCGTCTGCCGCTGATCCTCCGCGGAACTTGAGTAGATGTATCGGAGTCAATACAAGCTTGGACAATTTCCCTGATGGCAAAAGCGACGTAGCAAACGCTGTGTGCTGCCCATGTAAAAAAGTAGTGAAGAGGCTTAGCAGCAGAAAAGTGATCCACATTGTAGCCAACTCCTTTATTGATGGTTCGATCAAATTCTTGCTCACTTGAAGCCTGCCAATGAAGTAGGGCAAGCACTAGCAGCAGTGTTGCGTCTTGCTTGAATTGTGGCAGTGGCAATCGAGCACGTGTTGGTGCACGTCTTCTCATTCAGCTAATATTCTCGCGTGACTTGGACTCACCCATGAAAAGAATCCAGCAACAACAAGAAAAATGAGCTCGCTTGGCCAAGAAGAATGCCATGGAGGCGTAGCCCAAATAGTATTCTTTAGAAACTAACTACTGCTGTAGCATACGAGAAGAGATAGCGAGTTATGAGAGGGTCATTCTGCTCCAAAAAGAAAGAGTCATTTTATAGTAATAGTTGTCCAGAGTGGTGCTTAGTAGGCAGAGGAGAGATAAATGCTCTTGAGAAGCATTGCTTCTATGAAACTGTACGAAATGTTGAATGATGAGGACAACAGAACTCATCACGTTTCCGATAAAATTGCTTGTGACAACAACAGACAACCTTGGGACGACGAAACTGCACAATCCAAGGTCCAACGTAAGTACGTCGTCCGAGATTTTGATCGCACATCACGAAAGAAGGGCGACATTCTCCTCCTCTTCTTTTTCCACTCTAGTAGATTCCCGTCGCTCACGCATCATCATCCTCGTCAACAAGAGAACCCTTGGATCCAGAAGCGTAAAACAGAAACAGGAATCCTATTTCACCATGAAGCAATGAGAAATGTTGGTAAAATCTAATTCTAGAATTAACTGTCACAAGAGTCATGCAGGACGCTGATGGAGAAAAGAACCAGTAGTTGGATCCTTTCAAAACGCGGTCTTGGACAACATCAATAGAACCTTCGCGGCAGCTTGACTATCCTCAAACTCAGTTCGAGGATCAAGTTGATGATCTATTGCAAAATGATCAGTTCCTCCTCTGGAAGACACACTAGTGTCACTGACAATTTGAGAGGACGTAGACTCATGGTCATTTGTCATCGGTGACGTAGAATCTTCTGGAAGTGGACAGTGCAGGCCTTGGACTCGCAAAGATACGTCATGTTCCACTGTACTGAGGGCCTCTTCCTTTCGATGGCGCCTTCCCTCCACCGTTTTGGCGTCATCGCCCAATTCCACTCGTTTCAAGAGGAGAACACTGGAGATATCATCGGTTCCCGTCTGAGCCAATTCTCGATTTACCCACAGGGCTGTCGTCATGGAACCCGTTGCACTAAATGAACGAACATGTACGAAACCATAGTAGTTGAGTTGGCGACGGAAAGTCTTGAAGTTCTTTGTGTTGAAATACTTGGGGAGCACTTCCGTTGCAAACCTATCCGTAGAATGCAATACAAGTAATCCTCGTCGCCATTCCACAATACCCGAATCCTGTTCGGCTTGAAGCATATCGTGTAGGCGTCGAACGAACCGATTGAGTCTCGGTCCAGGCTGGGAAAGCTGGACTTCAGGCGGAGGGCTTGGTGTCTTCAATTCTTCACTAGAACGGCTCAACAGGGATGTTCCTGAACAAAAAACTCAAGTGTGAGCGAAATGACCGTATCAAACCAATTCGCACAGGCGATTACATACCATCATTCACCCTGCGTTTGGGGTGGGTTGGAATTCCAGTTGGAATGCTGAAATTTGGGAATTGACAAGTTGTTGATGAACTCTCAACAAGTGGTCTCTGGTATTGATCTGGAGAGACAATGGCAACAAACTTCCCCAAGTGAACGTTGGGGATGCTTTGGGCGTTCTTTGGCGAATGTTCCACTCCTGGCAATGGCCTGGGGGCGAGAATTGGCATCTTCTGAACCACTGGAGACAAATGAACAGATGAGGAATGTTTCCTACCATACTTTGGATTGTGATGAGGTGATCGACTTACTGTTTCAGCAAATTGAGTTTCGGATATGACTTTGGCGTGGAATAAAGTGCTTCCGAGGCGAACGTTGATAATGGCGCGTGGCAATTTTCTACAAGTGCAACACCAAACTTCTGAAGCAACAGGGCCAACTTCTAAGACTCCTGAATGGAACTACAGTACTTGAAAGTGTTGCAAGGTGTTGTGTATGGTTCCATGCAATGAAACTCTTTGTGTTCTCGGTTCGTGACCCGCCGATGGCTGTGATGGACCTATCGAAAAAAGAGTTCCCAAAATTTAGTGATCCAACGAGCCGTGGAAGAAGAGCAGCGTGGTGTTCGTCGTCCGAAGTGGAAAACTATCTCGCCGCAGGGAACCCCAAAGATACGAAGAGTGACACCTCGCTTCGCCTCGTAGTTTGACAGCTCGCATGTCTCATCCAATTAAATAGACCGAACGGCGGAAAAGCGGTGGGAACGAGAAGACCCATATACCGGTAGTTACTGGTCATGGGAAAATCTTGCGTGAACATACGCCGATTCGTGCTTGTCGCTTACTACCTGGGCACTGTTGGCCAGTTGCGCATTTCCATTCTTGCGAACGTTGGCTGCATTTTTGAATCGGGCATCGGGTTTGTCTCACAACAGAAGCAACACCAACGACAGTTCGAATCCAGCATCATCAGAGCACCAAAGCTTGGTAAATGGAAAGAAAATGGTGAAGAAACACTCCATGTTCGTTGTTGCAAACAACGTTTGTGTGTCATTGCCGTGAATCGTTTTTTCGCTTCAAAAGAGGAAAAGTTCCATCCGTCTGGTCGAATCACGTTCTACCCCCGCAATAACGCTTCCGAAGCAATGTAATGTAGTACCGTAGCATCAACTCTATGCTGTTCCCTACATTCAGTGTGAGACGAGAAAAAGGGGAAGTTATGGTACTACCTGTAGTTTAGTTATTGTTACTGTTGATCCTACTAGCAGTGGCAGGATGAATTACAGAGTTTGAGAAATTCATCGTAGAAAGAAGAAAAAGAATTTGGATTCACCCACGCAAGTGATCCCTGGCTGAGACCCCGAGTTAGAATCTACTCTACTCTTGTTTATCGAAGAAAGTCTTGGCCTTGGAAATTCCATCGTTCCAGTAGGAAGAGAAGGAGCCTACTTCCCGGACAGCAGCCTGTTGTGACAACACACGTATCAAGAGTTATAAGGTTAGAGCGAGCGAGGAAAGCAAAAGAAAACCGCACACCAACAATGAAATCTGACCCCAAGAAAGACTAAGCTAGTCCATGACAGATGTAGGCGAGACATCAAAAAATTATCAAGTAGTAGCCAACCTCGGCTAGACAAACCATTCCAACACCAGCAACACGATGTCTTTTCTTCTTTCTAACAAATGCTTACCTGTGTAGGTGGACTGGAAGCAATACGATCCTTGATACCCTTCCATTGTACGCGTACTTGATCCTCCGCCCACTCTGTAAATATAACCAGAAATAGTGTGTGAGTTTATAATATCCACAATACAACAACATATCAACAGATTTATAGTGAACGGCATCAACAACGTAGCAACGTCTACTCCTTTCCACGAATCCATACACGCCACTACTACTGCGACAAAGAGCAATCGTATCGTACCTGCCAGAGGCCATTTATACGTCAGCCGATTCCGGTACGACAATTGTTGATGCGTCAATAGGAAGGCTGTGCCGGAAACCGCAGTACCTGCCAGAAAGGAAGGAAAGTGAAAGGCCATTGTGTGAAGTAGTGAAGGAAGGTACGAGTAGTTGCAGAAGAAGGAGAAGTCAACCCGTTGCACAGCAGTGTTGTGGAGGTGGTGGTGTGGCTGTTGTCTTTTTGGATCGCCCGATACGAGTATTCTCGTCCAGCCGCGTCATCGTGGAGCAAGATTCACTCATCAAGTCGATCGAGTCAAATGGATGCCAAGGAAATCGACTTGTTTGACTGCATAGGAATCAGCAACTGCTGCCAAGGAGCAAGGCGAAAATGGCAACAGCAACACAACTACCGTTCCTTTTCGGAACCTTTTTGGAATACGTATACATCAATCAATCCCAAGACTTTCGTCGTTCAAAGAATCCTTCACAATGAATCCTTTGCAAGGCTTGGAAAATACCGTTGGCAAGGAGCTACTAGAAGAAATTCAAACGTGCAAACTTTTGGTGGTCGGAAGTGGTGGCATTGGATGTGAACTCCTCAAGGATCTCGCACTCTCTGGATTCCGACATGTGGAAGTCATCGATCTCGACACAATAGATGTCTCTAATCTCAATCGTCAACTATTGTTCCGAAGTCAACATGTCGGCATGGCCAAGTGCACCGTCGCTTGTCAAGTTGCCACGGACATGGTGCCGCCAGTTGCGGAAGGGTCCTCCTTGGCTCCGGTTGTCTACCTAGCGCATCATGGAAATGTTTGTGACAATTCCAAATTCAACGTCCAATTTGTCAAGGGATTCGCTTTGGTTCTGAATGCTCTGGACAATGTGGAAGCCCGCCGCAGAGTCAATCGTCTCTGTTTGGCCGCCCAAGTACCGCTGGTGGAAGCCGGAACTACTGGATATTTGGGTCAAGTCACTGTCATTCATGGGCCATCCCAAGTGGAGTGTTACGAATGCAAGACACAAGAAACCCAAAAAGTGTATCCCATTTGTACCATTCGAAGTACCCCCAGTATGCCTGTGCACACCATTGTGTGGGCCAAGGAATTGTACAAGCTCCTGTTTCACTCGCAAGTGCAAGATAGTATGCTCTATGAAGATCCAGCCGGAGAGGAGCCTAGTACTTATATGGAGTCTGTTTCAGCCATTCGGGAAGCGCTCAAGGCCTCCTCGGATGACATGACATCTATCATCTCAACTCTATTGGAAAAGCTCTTTGTGACGGAAATTCAAAAGCAACTGGATATGGGACGATACAAGGCTGCCAAAAAGACTCCTACCGTGTTGGATGCTGCCATTCTCAAGGAGGGGATTTCTTTGGCTGATGCAGGATCGGACTTGCCTAGTTCCGAGACCTGGTCCATTCCTCAATGCATCGCACAGTTCCGAGAATGTGTGCAATGGGCTGCCCAGGAAGGACAAACCGTTTTGGAAGTCTTCGACAAGGACGATGACATGGCCATGAGGTTTGTCTGTGCTGCATCCAACTTGCGCAGTTCTGTCTTTGGTATTGAACCACTCCAGAGTTTGTACAGTGCCAAGGGAATTGCAGGTAATATCATTCCTGCAATTGCCACCACCAATGCCATTTGCGCTGGACTCCAGATTTTGCAGTGCTTTCGTATTTTGGAGGAGCAACTGAAACTCAAGAAGAGCGGGGGATCTGCCGGGGATTTGGTACTCCGAGACTGTTGCAGTTATGTCAGTTGTCTGAGAAACAAGGTACGATACTTCCTGTGGACACACTGCGTTCCAAATAATGTCACCTACACTCACCACTGATGGTTATTCTACAGACTCGTAATGGATTGTATCTGACAGCTTCCAAACTAGAAGCACCCAACCCAAACTGCTTTGTGTGTCGAAATGCTACCATCCCTTTGACTCTCAACGTCAACGAATGGACCTTAGAACTTTTGCTGCAAAAGATTGTCAAGGCCAAATTGGGATTCGAAGCACCCACGGTTCTCATTGATGGTGATTTTGTTTGGGAAGAAGGTGAAGGAGCCGACTCTGCCGAATTTGAACCCAACCTCTCCAAGGTCTTGTCGAAACTTCCTTGCGGAGGCATTCAACATGGAACTGTATTTGAGCTGGACGATGCAACACAGGATCTGACCATTCAAGTCAGTGTGACACACCAGGAACAATGGGATGTTGAGGATACTGGAGATTTACCCTTTCTGGTCGGTGGAACTCCTCCCAAACCCAAGGACGATGTTCCTGAAAAGCCCTCAGAAGCATCTACAGAGGAGGCTCCAGCCGTCACCGCCAGCAAGGCTGCGGCTGGTGATGATATTGTGCTGGTCATCGATGACGATGATGATGAGGACGGAGTTGCAGCTGGTGAGAAGCGTTCGGCCGAGGATGAACTTGGACCTCCCACCAAGAAGGTTCGGGCAACGGAACCGGATATCATTGCCATTGAATAGTAGTCGTAGTTCGAAGATTTCCTCAATTGTTTTCCAAAAGGGTTGGAACTTCGAGTGGTATTAATAGCGTACTAGCTGCAAGTACTAGCTAGAGTGTAGCTACGTTATTCATATGATGGCCTACTATGCAATACAAGTACTCCGGCATGTCAAGAACACCAACCATAATGATGGTCATGTTGTTGCCCTTGATACCCAAACCTGTCACAACAAAATTGTTTTCTAGGTTGCCATCTTAAATCAAAGCGAATTTCTCGCGGCTTGGAGACCTCCCGGAATGTTTACAAGTATTGGCCTTTGGCCGGTGATGAACGTTCGGGTTTCAGATTTACCATGTTCGATTGTGATTGGAGTTGGATGGCTTAAAGTAAGTCTTGCTCCGTGCAATGTTCAGTTCACCATCGATTGTATTCACAGTCAATTTTGGCTGGTTGGTAGTTGCTACCGGTAGCTGGTAGGTTGCTGGTTGAGCAGTTAGCTCCAAGACTTGGTGCCAATTTTTGGATTTTTACGTAATTACTAAGTACTCCGTAACAATCTCTTCTCTAGCATAAACATTATTATTCTTTCGCATCCTGGAAAATGCGACCACATCGATTCCCTGGTTCGTTAAATAATGAACGCACACATCGGCTGAGAAAGATGAGAAAGATGATGATGAGAAAGATGATGAGAAAGAGGAGGTGGCTCGTGCCACCGCCTGAATGACACACAAAACACATATTCGAATAACGTGAAGTCACAAATCGATCGAGTGAACCCCCTTCCAGTATCAAAAACAAGAAGCTACCACCCAGGGTTGTCCAACAACTACCGCCTGCTGCAAAAAGCTACCTGCTAGTAGTACTAACGTATTACTTGCTGTGTTGCTGTGATGGCCTATTTTGGATTACAAGTACTCCGGGATGTCCAAAACACCCAACGTAATGGTGAGGTGCCCTTGAGTCCGCTATGCGGTGACAGTGCCCCAAAAAAGCCAAATGGTTTCACTGCACACTTCGTCCACATGTTCTTGATGATCATGATCATCTTAGGCTCTTGGAATCTCTCTATTCTTCTTGTAAAATGGAAAGCGCCGCTTCCAAGATGCTCAGCACATGTTGTATCTTGATGTCGTCGTCCTCGTCGTCGTCCTCGTTTTCTTCAAGTCGTGTATACCCACCACCAACGGCACCCCCGGTGGCAGTGGTGGTGGTCCTCCTCGTCGTCGTCCTCGAAGGATACTGGAATTGAGTTAGTGAACGCCCTGGATACTCTAGGATGGAAGTAGCACGAGGAAGGGGTGGTACGTCTTCTGTTGCTGTGTTGTTGTCAACTGCTGGAACGACTACATGGAGCAAGTTGTTGGTCAACGACAAGGAGAGCCAAGGAAACGATTCTTCGGTACCATCGATTCCTGCTCCTCCGCGTTCTTGATGTCGTCGTCCAAAGTGCTCCTCCTCCTCCTCGTTTCCTTCAAGGACTCCCAACCGGATGGGTGTGAAGCGGTGAAGGTGCTCCCACCACCGCCGTTGGTGACGACGAGAAGGAAATGTGATAGAGAGGGCTTCACCACTACTGCTAGCTGCACGAGAGCTACTAGTAGCACTGCGAGTGCATAAGAATTGACTAGCATCACATGATGCTTGATTGGTCATGATGTTTCTTGGACACAATTCCCTTTTCCTTGCTGTTTTTGTGAGGTGCAAATCTTTAGTCTCGCTGCCTGGGATCTGAGGCGCACCGCCGCTTCTGTCCTTCAGAATAATATTGAGAACTTACTGATTCCTCCTTATCGCCCTTCTTGCTGCTGGGAAGGAGTACGCAACATGGAATGCTAAATAATTAGTACCAGTATCAAAATGCCATCAACAAAAGATGATGATGTTTGGCGCGCTACCACCACCAAGGGGATTTTATCACGGTACAGTACTCGTACTAACTACTAACTACTACTAGTACTAACGTTAGTACTACTATTAACAAAAGAACAGATGCCGAGGAATTGAAGCACTTTACTCATACTGAACCAGCCGTACAAGTGGAACACGTTTCGAAGCATAAAATTTTTCAATCATCAGATTAATGATGGCATAGTAGTTTTTGATTGTTGGTGGTCTTAGATCTTGCCAAGAATTATTGATGATTCATGAAGAAGGAGGATGATGCAGAAGTAACTTGCCGCTGCTACCAAGGGAACAGGCGACTCAACCACCAACCACCACCACCATAGGTAATCATGCGTGTGCCAGGTTGAACAACAGGTACAACACGTTCACATTACGACGTGTCGGTACAAGTAGTGTTGGTACTAGCAGTACCACATTGTACTAACGTTTGTGTTAGCCATTGTTTTGTCAGAGGAGCAATTCTAAACTTTCGCAAATTTTTCTGCTGGTGGTGGGGCTGGTGGTGTCGTCTCCACCACGGCTGTTGATGATAATGGATGATCTACAAAACATGCGCGTTTTGTACTAACGTACGTTAGTATAAATGTTTGGATGCGGGAACGCACGTCCTACCGGTACTAATTGCGTGTCATGGCGGCCCGGGTTTCCAAGTACCAACGACATTCCAACAAACAGCACCACCCACCGCTGTAACGTTGACGGGAAATGAGACGTGAGCACCATCCATCATGCAAAATTCAAATGTCAAGGATGCCATCGTAATGAAGAAGAGCCGGTACTAAGAGAAGCGATTCCTCGCAGTCGCAAAATATGTGACCTCATCACCCTGGATTCCGACATGTTGTGGAGGTCATCGACCCGTAACACGAAGTGTACTGTCGCCTATCTAGTGGCCATAGACGCTTCGTCTTGGAATGTTCCTCCTTCTTCGCTTGCAGTTCCGAGAACGTGTGCAATGGGCTGTCTAGGGAAGACAAATCGTTTTGGTGAAAGGTTTCGGCGTGAATGACGATATGGCCCTATTGCAAAGTTCTGTCTTGGTATTGGGTAACAGGGTTTGCACAGTGCCAAGGGGATTGCAGGCAGGACCGGCAAGAACGCCATTTGCGCAATATACTTGCGCATTTTGGAAGAGCAACGGACAATCTTGGTGGCCCTCCCTCCAAAAGATTGCCCAAGTGACGGGACCCGATGTCAACTTGTAAGCAGAAAGAACGATCAAGTATCTTTTGAGTTGGAGAAATAGGGGTGCAATGACCTGGGGTGTGTTTCAGACAATTGGTTGCCTCGAGCGAGAAGTGAAGGGGCTCCCCAAAACGGGCATGGAATATATTTCTTGGTGCCTTGAGGACGACTTGGGGCGATGACCGTTTCGTCAATCATAGTGGTAACGTAACATATGTAAACCACTGGATTTGTTGCCCCCAACCAAGAACGGCAATCTCTGGGAGTTAGTTTTGGAGTCTTCCCTATGGAGGGAAACAAAACAAAGAAGCCCCTAAAGAGCACCCTTCCTATTGTCCTGTTCTTGCTGGTAATGCAATGTTCGAACCCGTCCACAGAGCGTCCCCGCCTTTGGTATTCCTGATGTACACGGCCCCCTCACGGATTGAAACTACATCGTTTCCGAACCGCCAGCCCCTTGGAAATGATCTTTTGTTCCATTTTCTCCTCAGCATGACTTTGGCATGTTTCTATAACCCATTTCACGACTTAAGAAGGTATCAACACTATCTGCACCACTCCCTTGCGATCAACATGGGCTGATACGCGGACCTTGCTTCCCAGCGTTTGCCCTGAAAATGGACACAGTAACCTCGCCTTATCACTTGGTTTCATAATCTGATCTTGTTTCCAAAAATACTGCGATTGTCAGCCCTGAAATGTTGCATTTTCGAAGGGGTACCCATAACGAGTATGGAGGAAATTTAGACCGGAAATTTCAGAACAGTCAAGGGCGTTGCATTCGTCATGACAATACTTTGAGCCAGTAGAGCCTTCTTCGATGCCCTTATAGCTCAGAACGAATCCTGATTATTTTATATTTTACCAAGTGGAACTTTGCTGCTACATGACGCGAGTCATTCTCTTGACGGTTGGAGACCTCCCGAAATGTTACTATTGGCCGGTGATGAACCTTCTGGTTGCGGATTTACCCTGTTAGATTGCGATTGGAGTTGGATGGCTTGAAGTAAGTCTTGCTCCGAGTCTTGCTCCGTACATTGTTCAGTTCAGCATCATTGTATTCATAGTCAATCTGTATTGGTTGCTTGCCAATGTTTGCTGGTTCCGCAGTAAGTTGTTGGCTCCAAGACTTGGTGCCGTAGGTATTATACGTAACTACTCTTCTAGGATTTTCATTTTTTCGCACCTTGGAAATGCGACCACATCGATTCCCTAGTGCGTTAAATGAGCGCACGGACCGAATCTTGCGAGATCGGATGGGAAAGAGGTGGCTCGTGCCTCCGCCTGATGACACACAATTTCGAACAACGCAAAGATACGAATCGAATTGAGTGAACCCCCTTTGCAGCTTCCAAAACAAGTGTAGAACGAATGATCAAGCCAGATAGCAAGCGACAAGCCTCTGTTGGAGAGGAAGGCCTCTTGGTGCCTGATCATCATTCTGGAGATCTTTCTTTCCGATTCAGCAACTACCAGACCATGCCCCCTCCACCCATCGGATCGCCAAGCTTGAATGCACCTGTTGGTCTTGGAGAGGCCGGTACTTTCCGAAGCAAGGCCATGGCCCGCCATTGGTTGGGCAATTCCAGACGAAGTATTCTACAGAACTCTTTTCAACGGTCCGAGCGATTCGCTAGTATCTCCGAGACACAGCCATTGCAGGGAGGAGTTCTTGGTGGCACCCCGGGAGGCTACGACACGTTGGCGGCTCTCAAATCCATCATTTTTGGAAAATATGTCAGCCTTTTATTGATTCTAGTCCCATTTGCTCTTTGGGCTCACTTTGCCGGATGGAGTGCCACCTCTGTGTTTTGGCTCAATTTCTTTGTCATGATTCCATTGGCTTCTATTTTGGGAGACTTTACCGAAGAAGCAGCTCTGCACACCAACGAGTCCATTGGTGGATTGCTCAATGCCACATTTGGAAATGCCGTGGAAGTTGTGGTTGGTATTCAAGCTCTGTTGGCAAATGAAATTCGGGTGGTTCAAGCCAGTATGATTGGGAGTATCTTTAGCAATTTGTTGTTGGTACTTGGATGCTGTTTCTTCTTTGGTGGTCTATACTACAAGGAACAAACATTCAATGCTACGGCTGCCACCGCGAACATGGGATTGTTGTCGTTGAGCAGCATTGCTCTGGTCCTTCCAACTCCCTTTGCGGAGTACTACAATATCCAAGATGAACATGTGCTGATTATTTCTCGTTTCGCAGCCGTCTTTTTGTTCTTTATGTATGCGCAACTCTTGGTATTTCAGTTGCATACCCACAAAGAAATCTTTGATGAAAAGGAGAAAGAAGGTGACGATGATGGCGAAGGAGAGGAAAACGAGGAAGCTTCCATTTCCATGCCTGTCGCCTTGCTTGGTTTGTTGGTCACCACTCTAGCCGTTACCGTATTCTCCGATTACCTGGTGGGAAGCATCGATGAATTCTGCGAGTCTTCTGGAATCAGTCGTACCTTTGTGGGTTTGATCATTTTGCCCATTGTTGGAAATGCTGTTGAACACATTACTGCCGTAACAGTGGCAATGAAGGATAAGATGGATCTTTCCATGGGAGGTAAGTGGACGACGACGTGTGCATTGCGATTTGGTTGTTTTGTATTCCCCATTGACTCAATCTTCTTCTTTTTCAGTCGCTGTGGGCTCTTGTACCCAAATTTCGTTGTTTGTGGTTCCTTTGATGGTGCTCGTGGGTTGGATCACCGACAAACCCATGACATTGAACTTCCCTCATTTCGAGATTGTCCTTTACGTTCTATCTGTGTTCACTGTATCCGTTTGTGTCTCGAACCCCAAAGGAAATTGGCTTGAGGGATCTCTACTTATCACCACCTACATCATGATTGCTATTGGCTTTTGGTTCGAAAAGGTCATCAACTTTTAAAAATCGAATCTAGAGGGGAGGAACAGCCAATACAGGTCCTGGGATTCGTAGTTGTCAACGGTGAAAATAGTGTGTTGATTCAAAAAGATAGTAACAGTGCCATTTAATTAGCTTCTTATTTCTTGGCCATCATCTCCTCCATGTTAGAAATCAAATGCCGAATACGGTACTCTTGCTTGGTCACCAACGCTTGAAGCCGGGCATTCTCTTGCTTGAGTTCCGACACTTCTCCCGAACTTGCGGTAGCTCCCGATGCTGCCTCCTTGGCCATTTGCTCCCGAATTTCCCGCAAAGTATTCAACATTTCAGCTTCTCGCTCTCGAATAGCGGTTTGAGTAGCTTGGAAAGTGGCACCTTGTTCCAAGGCAGCAATTCGTTGTTCAAGTGCGTCGGTCTAGAATGGAGAGTATATTGTTGTGTTTGGTGTTTGGTGGTAGTGGTGGTGGCAGGCAAAGACACAAACAAGAGAAAACACAAGAATGAGCAAAAGTATTTCCCCGACCATGTTCCACCCATGCTTCATTATACGTACCATGATCAAGATAGAAGAAGAAGAGGAAGGAGAATGGATCCTTGTTAGTAGTAGGAGACGAGAGTTCTGCGGTTGGCCGTAGTTTTTGTGGTTCTTGTAGAGCTTCTTTTTGGAGAGAGTCCATTGAGTCCATTTTGCTGACGTCACTCTAGTCATTACAGAAACAAGCATGGCGTTTGGCCTCGTTTTACAACGGACATGAGAGAGGAGGCCACATCGGCTCATGTATAATTCTCCTGTCGTGGAAAGTGGAAACTACAAGCACCTAAGACAGTGGTTTCCCCTTTTCCCTTTCTTCCTTTATTGAAAGCATAGTACAGTACCGTCATCATGGCCTTTGAATACGCTTGGTGGGAGTATTTTCTGATCCCCTGGATTGCAGGTGTCGTTGGGTATGCCACCAATGTGGTAGCCTTGCAACTCACCTTTTATCCCTTGGAATTTTTTGGGATTGAATTGTTTCGGTTGAAAAATGAACCTTGGGGATTGTTTGGATGGCAAGGTACGCACGCACGACATGCTATCGTTCCCTTTTCCCTTTTCCATTGTCAAAGTGATACTCATTGTTGAAATGCCGCTTTGTGTGTGTTGTTAGGTATCATTCCAACCAAGGCAGAAAAGATGGCGTCCCTTTGTTTTGACTTGATGACCACCAAACTATTCAACATTAAAGAGATTTTTGGCAGATTGGACCCCAAACGTTTTGCCGAAGTCATGGATGATGCCGTCCTTCTCATGATGGACGAAGTCATCAACGAAGTTGCCAACGACTTTATGCACGATGCCTGGAAGTCTATTCCACAGGATGTCAAGGATGATATCGTGGTGACTGCCGGAAATGAGAGTGGCAAGTTCATGGCTGCGTTTATGAAGGATATGCAGGAACATATTGACGATGTGGTGGATATAAAGGAAATGTCTGTCTGTGCTTGTGTGGCCAACAAGGATTTGATTGTGCAGATTTTTCAAGAGTGTGGAGAAAAGGAGTTTATCTTCATTCGGCAATCTGGATTCTACTTTGGATTTTTGTTTGGTATCATTCAAATGGTTATTTGGTTCTTTTATGATGCTAGTTGGGTTCTACCTGCAGCAGGATTTCTGGTGGGATGGTTTACCAATTGGATTGCCTTGAAGGTGATTTTCAAGCCCATTGATCCCATTTATGTTTGTGGATATCCCATCCAAGGACTCTTTTTGAAGCGACAAAAAGAAGTCTCGGAAGTATTTGCCCGCATTGTATGTGTTGAGATTTTGCATATCAAAGCCATGTGGGAAGCCATCTTTACGGGTCGACTGAGCAAGAACTTTTTTGCCATGTTGAGAGCCCACACTATTGTATTCACAGGAAAGTTAGTGGCTGAGATTGAACCCTTGGCCATTGCTGCCATGGGCGCTGACAAGTTCTTTCAAATGAAGGAAAGCATTGCACAAAAGGTCCTGGAGAAAATCCCTGATGTCATTGATGTTTCTTACGAATACACACAAGGCGCCTTGGACATGGAGACTACGATCCGAGAAAAGATGTCAGAAATTTCGTCGGCCGATTTTGAGGGAGTTCTTCACCCTGCCTTTGAAGAAGATGAAATCCAACTCATTGGTACGTTGCTTTATTGTATCCAATTGTGCGATGATTTGTTCATGATAGGATTCTCATCACATGTTTTAGCCGTTGGAGGAGTTTTGGGTGCAGCCGTTGGAGTTATCCAAATCTTCACCCTTTTTGCCTAATCCATTTCGTATGTCACAAAAGACAAATCATTCAGGTTGGACGTCTTCCACCGTGTTGTTATGATCGGATATCCCTTCCACATCTGTTGTTGTATTGACAGTATCGACTACTTCCCTAAACTCTGGCGTACTTTCGTGATGTGCAGCTTTCCCCCATCGCATTGGCTGCATGGCCGCCCAGGAAGGCATCCAGCGGGTCACTCCTGATGTCGATGACGGTGCAGATAATGAAACTGTCTCCTTGACCACCGACACTCTCAAAGAATCACAGTGCCGCTTAAACCAAATTCGATAAGGAAAAGTTAATCCCAGTAACGTGAAAATCCAGAATAGATGCAAGTTGAACAATTTGGCTGACGGAACTCCTTCAATGGCACGGACTGCTAGCACTGTTGGTCTGTATCCCTTGACTGAAATGAAAAATACTGTTAGAGAGACATGCATTGTTTCACCATCCACAGTGGTAGAACCGGAGGCTTACGCACCTTCAATCTCTGTACAGAACTCGGTAAATTCATCGTCGCGCCCATGTTCAGTCACAAATTCAGACTGTTGTCGGAAGTAGTCTTCTCGAGTGGTAACATCGTTGAGAACCAACAACTTGCTGAGAATAATTTTGGTAAAAGGAGCAACCGACGAAGACACGGCAGCCTGTCGTTTCCATACCCCAGCAATCGTTTTGTCGACACATCTGCATAACAGCAAAAGATGGGATTAGCAAACAATATCTGATCATAGTCAATGGATCAAATCCAACAATCAACGTACCCATTGTATTGGTAGGTTCTTGTAGCCTTGTTGGTAATTACTTTCCGTGTAAATGGGAACATGGAACCGCAATTGGGTTTTGATCTTGGCATCATATCAAATGGTTGTTTGGGCCGGAATTTCCGTGTCAAGGATTGGATCATTTCTGGAATGGCAAAGATACGACGTTTCTCGTAGTGGAACGATCGGACCGACCATGTGACGACAGGCTTTTGTTCTCGCAAGAGACGAATATATTCTTCGACTCCTTCTGGACTGGAAATAGAGTTGGTCAAGAATCGTCGGGTACTGCAGGTGTAGGATTCCAGCAAATACAGAATAATTGTCACGGTTATCAACCACTTGTTCTCCACCCGAGGACACCTCATGATGAGCCACAGAAAAGCCGAACGAGGGAAACCCATTCGAGTAGTCGAGTGAAACGCAACTTGGCGGAGCCATTCCACAATTACTCCCATAAGTGCAAGAGTAATAAAGATAGTCAAAATAGCGGCGTGGGCATGTTCAGCTCCATATTGATTCAACCTGGCATCGAACAGACTCTCCACTAACGTTGTTGACGACCCGCCTTCCCAAAATACCCGACCAGTTTCTCGATCAATAAGTGCTGACTCGCCCATAATGGAAGCTTCCGCCAATCCGAGAGCATTCCTCATTGTAGATGTGAACGGGGAAGTATTGAGCAGTAAAGTATCTACCACCATTTGAATATATGTTATGGTTTCCAGTGATGTGATGGTGTATCACTCCCGATCGGTGTCAGGGGAACAAAATGCATTTGGTCGGATGTCAGATTGGCGATAAAAAGGTGACGTAGGAGAAAGTAGGCAATGAGAACCAAACACTTTCCAAGATTGAACTCATGAATCATGAAAGTTTGGATAAAAACTTTTCAAGTACCAGTTTGGCTGGAAACGGACACAACAGACTACGAGTACCGCTGGAAAGTTTATCTTCCACTTTGGAGGACGTGCACATCTCGTTGCTTCACCTTCAATGAGACCAACAAAGTTTTCACATTGTCTTTACAAGTTCTATCAGAACAGATTCTCTATTTCTAGTTGGATCAAAAGCGCAAGACAAAGCATACTAGGTAAGGAGAGCCTTGTCACTAGTATCATCGGAGGCAAAAGGTTATGAATGGCTTGGAATTGGCCAAAAGAATGAGAACAACACTCAGGATTCCAACGTGGTCCCCCACCGTAGTACTAACTGAGCCCGAACATGCTTAACTTCGCTGAGCGGACGGGAAGCGGTGCTGTCATGTTGGTATGGTCGTTCCCATCAAGCCATTAGGTAATTTGCATTAACTATTGATGTATATCGACCAACTGCTCTTTGGAGTAAACCCTCAAGCACAGCATGTGCTGTGAATTGCTTCCGATGTGGTAGCGATCATCTCTAATTATGTTTCTTGTTTGTGGTTGGCTGAGCTACCGGTAGTTTCTTCGATCAATGGCAGGTGGTGACGGGTGACGGAGGGTCAAGAAACGGACGTCTGACAGGCCACAACATCTACAACCATCAAGAATTTCTTCTCGTCCTTGCACCTGCGAAAGTAGGTTGATAGCAGATACGTCTACTGTCGATAGGAACATTCACGAAGCAACCTATCAACCGACATCTTACGACTGCTTCTTTCATAGGCGGAATTTTCTGTTGCATCAAGAAAAGTGAAGTGTATCACGAAAATAGATTATGCCGGAGCAAAACGTGAAGATGGCTGGAAAGAGGCCAAAAGGAATGAGAGAACAACACTCAGGATTCCAACGTGGTCCCCCACCGTAGTACTAACTGAGCCCGAACATGCTTAACTTCGCTGAGCGGACGGGAAGCGGTGCTGTCATGTTGGTATGGTCGTTCCCGACGGCCTGATGAGTTGATGAGCTCCGTATATACTTTGCCAAGGTTCAGAACAAGTTTGCTCAGTATGAGTTCTGTACGATAGTAACAAATCTATGAAAACAATGAAGTATGATCTACTGTTTATGCACTCTTTCTGAGCTACAGCTTGTCTACAACTGAACCAAAGCGAATGTGGTCGTAGTACAAGAACTCCATTGTTTTCCAACCAACGCTCTTCAGGACTCTGCTTCTTGTTCATTCAACCGTTCACATTCGTCAGACAACGCTACCTTGGTTCGTTTATCACATTCTTTCCAAAGTTTAGACAATTGAGATGCTGCCTGCGCCAGTGGGAGTTTCTCCCCGTTTTCATCCACCAGACTGTCCCTTGTGTTTCGACAAAAGAGCTGATAGGCAGAGATCTTGCGCTTTCTCTTTTTCACAATAGGGGTAACGGGTTGTTCTTGTAGTTCTTTATGATACCGCAATTTGTCTTCCTGAGCCATTTTGTCATAGACTTCTCGTTCGTCCGGGGTCAACTTGGACCAAAGCAACGACAACTCCTTGCTGCAGGTTGACACATGGTTGTGTTTCTCCCAAATAAGAGGACGCCGCTCATTGCAAAAGAACACGTAGGAACTCTTGGGCCTTTTGACAGAATGAAGTTTCTTGTTGCGTATATTCGGTGGGTAGCGGCCCATGGTTGCCTTGCATTCAACCATCCAAGCTCGTTTCTTTTCTTCATATTCTCGTTTGTTGGCATCGAATTGCTGCTCATAGATCGAGCGCACGGAGTCGGGTAGACTTTTCCACATTTCGGACAACGCTCTCGAAACCTCAGCAAAAGATTTGCCAGATTGGGAAACTTCTTTTCTTTTCTCATTACAAAAGAGAATGTATGCAGTCGCTGGACGTTTGGGTGGTTTTGGCCAATCCTCCGGAGAATTTGTGGCTCTTAAGGAAAGAGATCTTGAAGATGGTTCACATTGTGCTTGTATGGGGATTGGGCTGTTCGAACTTGCCCAGCTTTTGATAGGAAGATGCATTGGGACAAAGGCGGTGACAACGTGTGGCACCATCAACAAATCCTGAAGATCCAATCCCATCCATTGCACTGCCAACCATGACAGAATGGCCACGGAAAACTTCCTTCTTCTACCTGCAGAATAGCGAGATGACATTCTTAGAAGTGTCTCTGTAGTAGAACCTGGGAGAATGGATTAATATCAATTCCTACAACACGAATGGTATTTCAGCAGACTGCTAGGTAGCTTGACTGTGATACGGTACGAGAAGATGGTGTATGGTGTCCAACCTTCCCACGTGTATTCGAAGTAGTCAATTTTTGAACCACTACCGCCCAAACGTCGCCATACAATGCGATTGACCATTGGAAATTGACTCCTTTTCCTGCCTTCGTAACTGATGCTTCCTAGAACAACAATATTGCTTCATGTTGGAATCCTGGTCTTGTTGACTCTTTCTCAGCTGACTTTGGCGACCTTGACTTCAGATTCTCCAACCGCATGGAGAAATCCTTCCAAGCGGCCTCCCAATTCCACGTTGCAGAAACGGAAGAAAGGATTGAACATTGTCGCTCCTACCAAAACCCCGACCAAGGAAACTACGACGCAGCGTTCTATGGGAAAGACTCCAAAGAGTGCCGCTGCATCATCTTCTCTTCGACGCCTCAAGACTGAATTCCGAGATATTATCCAGACTGGCATTGCCTATGATTGGGTTAGGGGTCGTCCCATTTTATCATCTAGCAACTCCACACGCATCGCTGGTTCCAATTCCACCGAATCATCCAAACAGGATGGCACGTTTCAACAAATATGCTTGGGACCGGTAGGATCCAATCTACGAGACTGGCATTTTTCGTTCCGAGGATCACCTGGTTCCCCTTTCCAGAATGGAATTTACCATGGACGCATGATGCTTCCAAAGGACTACCCAGCCACACCTCCACGCGTCCAACTCTGGACACCGAGTGGACGATTTCAACCATACAAGGATATTTGTCTGAGTGCTTCTTCGTTTCATCCAGAATCTTGGACTCCACAATGGACGATATTAGCATTGGTACAAGCGCTGCGATTACACATGATCACCAACCCACAAGAAATCGGAGGAATTCTACGAACTAGACAAGAAATTCAAGAATGTGCAGAAGAAAGTATCACTTGGAAGGCTGTTTGGGATGTAGGAAAGGTTCCAGTTATCGTGGATCATGCCCGGATGTTGCAACAGGGAGCTCTCGCAATCCCAGGAGTGTTCGTTTCTCCATTGGATGATGATGATGATGACGAAGAAAGCGAATATGACGTCGAACCCTCTACTCCAACAGAGGAGCGCTTCTCTACCTCTTCCAAGACTGTTCCAAAAGACGAGTCGTTGGAATGTACAGGTACGGGTACCACACAACAGCAAAGTGATGACGACGAAATCATCATCACACAACCCACCACCCGACGGATACAACGGCGTCGTCCCAACGATCGGCGTTCCCTGTTGTATTCAGCAGGCTGGTCACAGTTTTTGCCATCACCTACCATGCTTTTCTTTGCCGCGCTGATCTTTGTCTGGATCCGACTGTACGAGAATCCATAGTGATGTTGTTGGATTTCTAGAGTATAATATTGCTACAATACGTGTATACTGGTACTATAATACTATCAACAAGAAAATAAAACGGTTCCATTTTTCCTGCATGTATCGCTAATTCGACTAATACGTGCATATACAATGAGAGAGGTAGTTTTCTAAAGTGTGTCCAACTCGTCAAAATCGGTCAATTCGGACAATAACGATTGAGCTGACGCAATGGACATGGATCGCTCAGCCTGCTTTCGTGACGACCGTGGTTGAGATTCTTTCGATAGTTGATCCAGCGACTGTTCCATGTCGGAAAATGCCAAACTCATTTGTTCCGAGGAAGTTCCCATACTCATCATGGATCGCTTGGAGTTGGTTCGATTCAATTGTCGCTTTCCCCGCAACGAGATTTCCGTGTCATCGTTCAAGGCAGTGTGGAGCCAAGCGGTTGTATCAATGCCTTGGAAATCCTCTTGTTCTATCGTTTCATCGTCGTCAATATCCAACGTGGGAGCTTGTGCTTGTTGATTGCTCACATAGGTTTCCAGCGTTTTCATGTATTCCCGCATGGTAGATTTATCCCCTAACAATTTGGCATCCTTGGTATCTGTGATTGGTGAAAGGTCAGCAGCGAGTAGGGCAGCTTTGGTGGATTTCTTGGGTTGTTCTTGTGGTGCCTTGATCTCCTTTTTCGTCGCCTTGGGTTTTCCCTTTTCCATGTTGGTCGCCGACTTGGGAGGATCCTTTAATTTCTTGGCAGGGATCCCGGTCTTTTCGGGATCCAACTGTCCTGGAGAGTTCTTAAAATTCATCCCACCAGCGGATGCAGCCTTGTCGGGAACGGCACCCACAAGGCCTTGGTAGGGAAGTGGCTCGAAATCCCCAAGATTATTCGTGGAAGGTACATTGAAGGGAGGTGGTTGGATACCCATATTGCTCATGGGCATGTTGGCCGATACATTTTGCATTTGTACTCTTTGTTGAGGGGACATCTGCGACATGAATTGCCCAGTCATGGCCTGTTGTGCCTGTCGCTCTGCAATCATGCGTTCCTGGGCCATCAAAAACTGTTGCTGAGCTGCTAGACGCTGTTGCTGTTGCATAAGCATCTGTTGTTGTTGGACCAATTGCTGCTGTGCGCTGTTATTATTGTTCATTTGTCCCATTCCTGGTGACATTCCATTGTTCATCATTTGTTGTTGCTGAGCCATGAGCCGGTTTTGTAAAGCTTGGGGATTTTGCATGTGCATAGGACTTTCCATACTGGTCAGAGGCGGTGCCATCATACCACCCCTCTGCATGGAAGACATGCCTCCCGAATCTCCGTCCCCATTTCTCTCAATCGCCGTGTATGCCTCTCGTAAAACCTGCTGTTGGCGAGCATACAGCTGATTCATGTCCAGACCAGTGGGTGAAAGCGGCTGACCCTGTAATCGATTCACTGTTGGTGCACTTGTTCGTCGATCTTGGGAGCGGCCTCCCGGTTGAGCTCCAAATTCGGCACTGGATGACATGGACGTAACAGGTAAACTTCCTCGGCGCAAGCTGTTCATGTTGTTGTTGTTATTGTTGGAAGGCCTCTGACCAGGCAAAAACTGGGCCATGGCCCCAGCCCCCATGCTTGTGGCATCCATCTCAGGAACAGCCCCCATTCGCATCTGTTGTTCTACCATGGACACTCCATGCTCGGTCATGTGATCCTGACGTTGTCGCAAATCGGTGAGATACGGCAGCACCTCTGCTGTTCGTTCGCGGAGACATTGAGACGTTTTCTCCCTGGCTTTTTTGTCACCGCACTCCACCCAGACAATATTTTCATCCTGAATGGAACCAGGGCCTCGTCGAGTCTCATCCAGTCGCTGGAGAAATCTTCCCGGCGGATCGAGGCTTCGCCAGAGTTTGACGACTTCCCGCGCGACTTTAGGTTTGTCCACCTTGTTGCACTCCAAGTACCTGATTTTGTGCTCATTGACTAACTGCCGGAACCGGACGTTTCCCACATGATTGTTGGTGCCTCCACCTCGACCGAGAAGAACATCATGAGGGCCGGGTCTACGAATTCCTTCAGTGTCCGCATTCACTGGCAAAGAGTCTTCGATGTCGTCGTTTTCTTCGTCGTCGAGGACCGTAGGTCCAACAGCTTGTTCCATTGCTTGAACGGCAACACTCATCCGACAAGTGAAAGGTTTGGTGCAATTGTACTTGTACTTGTACTGTAGCGGGTTTGATCTGATCTACTCGAAAGCCAGAGGAGTCGCGGCGCTGCTGCGAGTGTGTGCAGTGTGCAGGGTAAGTGGTCTCTCTCAAGACCTGAATGGGTAGCGGCCTCTTCCTCCTTCAGACCTCCCCGCGAAGCATTCCTTCTTGGGGGGTGGACTTTGGACTTGGGGGGTCCAGTCTACATAGGGCTACGTGTAGCAGAATATTCCGAATCCCCGCCTAAACACCGTGCTTAACAACGGCTGCTTCTATTTACCGGTGTGAACTACTGCGGCAAATGTACCACCTCCTGCTGCTGCCGCCGGAATTTCTTCCACATCCCAAATTATGACCGCACACATTGTGAAAGTGTCCTCGAAATGGTGCATTGAGTACTAGAGGTGAGTGAAGAGCTACGCACGGCGCCCCTTCTTACCGTGGTTTTTCGAAAGTGCTGCGTGGCGACGAGGAAAATGTCTCCCTAATCGTGCCCAGACTTCACTTCAAGCCGGCGAACAAAATAAACCTCCATTTCTTGTTTGTCAAATATTGGTTCCTAAGCAGTTATAGCCCACAGGCGCATGCCAGTTTTAGGATATATCTCGTATTCTTACCTGAATCAACGTGTTTCTGCGTTCTACATTTGTCGAGGTTAACGTCCTTCAGTACCGGGTACATAACAACCCTATGAATCTCCGCGATGTTAATTTGCGTTCGAAAAACGTTTCAAGAAAGGGAGAACCTCTTCTTCTACCACCCCACCTTTTGTTCTACCGGTACGAGTAGAGGTACATTCTTCTTGCCTTCTGGTTTCCAGTCCATCGACGAGAAGAACACGACGCCACATGGCAAGAATACTTCAAGACAATTGAGATGCCGTCGTCAGGGACGACCCTACTACTGCTTACAGGCTGTGATATGCAGTGCCATCCCCCATCTTTTTCATCTTGATCCCACCACCACCACCACTACGACCACCACGCTTCGGAAATACTACTCGCGGCAATGATGGAGTCACAACATCCAACAGCCAATGACGTCGTGGGATGAAACTGACAGGGAAACCGACCGCCATCACAACAGATCATCGGACCGTTTCTTGGTCGGTTTCTTTTTTGTTACATCACGACTTGTGTGTGTTTCAAGAAAAAAGAAAGCATTGGGGAACCTTCTTTCTTCTTGGTTCCCACAATCATGTCCAGGATTAGTACCATCATCGATAATCGCGACAAATCCAGACAAGGATCATGGTATATCAATCCATTCTCTCTTCGTCTGGTCTCGACGACAATATCACCATCATCATCAAGAAGAAGGAACTTGCCGTCTTGGTGGATGACACTCTTGACCAACAAAAGAAGCATCCAATGTCAGGCACAGCCAAGGTGGAAGTTCCTCCAAGAAACAATGACGACGACGAGAATCAATCTATTTTACAACGTACCCGTCCACGAGTGCGGTTTGCTTCATCTCATACTATGGAAACTATACATGTGATATCTTGTATTGACACAACATTAATTTCTTCTTCTGATTTGTGGTGGCAACGGCATGAACTCCAGGAATTCATGGCACGGATCCAGATTTGTGTGGAAAAATTAAAATCACGACAAACCAAGAGAATGAGGACTCGATCGGACGACAACGAATGTCTTCTTGGGGTAGAACGATACGAGCCATCTCGATTGTCCATGCGAAAACAAGCTATTAGGATTGTTCTGGCAGGACAAAAGCAACCTCAGCATCGGTCCGATCCCACGTTTTTGTGGCGTGTATCCAAGAGATGTTCTTTGCAATCCCGGTTGAATGCTGTCAAGATGGGGAATGATCTGTTTCAAGAGCTACTACTGCAAGAAAATGAACCTATCGGTAATGATGCATCCGATGATACAAGTAGCCCAGCTAATAAGAAACGTAGAATAGTTTGAGAATGGACACCCTAGTTTCGTTTGGGGGTAGTTTAACATGATGTGAGGGAGGGGGTACTTCGCCCCTCATATTTCCCCAATGACATTTCCTTTCACTACGACTGGTGGCAGCATTTCTACCCACCACCACCACAATCCCTGCAATTCAGGGAGGGACTCATCGTAACTGCTAAACATCTCATGTAGAAAGTATACCGAAAACAACATTTGAGATGAGCAAAGATGGAGAAAAGGAGAGTGTCGACTTGGCCACTCAAAGTCTTCAAGCAGGGGTTAAGAAGCTACTAGCAAGAGCAGCCAAACGCAGAGAAATCAATGAGACGCACAAACTTGCGGCACAACGTCTCATCCTTCACACCAATCATCTGCTAACGCAACTTCTTCAACGACGAAAGAGTTTGTCTTCATTGATTACTTGGTTTCGAAGTGAATGGAAAAGGCTTGAACCGCATTTGACCACGAACCCACAACTTATTTTGGAGCACACCATGAAGTGTTTGATTCAGTGTCAGGATGGCCTCGTCCTGCTCACCAGTGGTGAATGCAGACACCCAGTTGATATTCAACAATCAAAATCGACCAAGTTCAAGTCAAGATTGGCAACACTCCAGGAGCGTGGTGACGGGTACACCAAGTTGTATGGTGCCAACGATTATTCGGGGTATGGATGGGATGAATTCACCAACGAGTCTGTGGGCATTCAATTCCGACTGGTCCAAGTCCTGAAGCGATATTGCAAAGATCCATGGGATTATCTAGAGCGCACTGAACATACGCAGCTGCTGGAAATCCTGTTGACCCAACAAGAAAACGCCATGAAGCAACTTCATCATGACCTCCAGTCATTGAAGCGTGACATTCAGAACGGCATCACTGAGCACCTTGCCAAACCCACGTGTTTTTCGACGCAAGACAAGATGGAGAAACTCGAAGTCACCTACAAGGGTCAAACTATTCTTGTCGAGAGGAGAGCCGACAACTTCCAATTGAAGGGGACTTCCGTGTTGCCTTCGTCTCGGTCAACGCCTGATGATTGGAAGGTGTTCGAATCCTTGACCCTTCCCTCCAGCACTGGTGCTTCTTCTGCGAATCAAGGGGCACCAAAGAACAAACGACGTCGAATGGCGATTGAAGAGAGCGACAGTGAAGATGACATTGTCGCACCAGCCAAGAAAGAAAAACCCACTTCAAAGCCAGCAGAAACTGGTCTGGTTGTCAAAGTGAAGGCAAGAAAGGCTGCAAAAGAAACAGAGGATTCTTTGGATACTATCAAATCTCAAATGGGTGTAGATGTCAAGGAACTCGAGTTGGCGAGAGAAGGATTGGAATTTGAGGAACACACCGGACAGAGAATACAGAATCCTCATGATATTGAAGTGCAACGATTCCGTCGGGTACTCTCACGAGCTGAACAACGACCTCCTGTGGAACGTGATGATCACGAAATTTGGGATGCGAGAGAATGTTTGCGTCAAGCCTATATGGAATCTGGGAATCATTCGTTGTGGGCTACCCCACCCAACTTTTCACATGCGAAACAAAGCTTCTTGCAGGCAAAACAACTTGTGCAACAACAACAAAAGGCCCACGAACGCCTTGTCGAAACTACCAATGATACAACGGAGGATTCCAAGATGATCACTCGAAATTTGTTATATCTACTTGCGCAGGCAACCCTGAACCTAGGGATTACTCTTACGGAAGCTCGATTGGCCAAATCCAATTCCACCATGCCCAGCAAGAAGGCTGCCGCCAGCGAACTCAATAATGCTCGCGAGATAGCCGGTGAGGTTGCCAAAATGGCTACGTCCGATGGCAACCAACTGCCATCCGGGCATGTGGGAAGCAATGTTGCTGCACAGGAGCAGATGACCAGATTTCAAGCGAGGCAAGATTTTTTGGATGCTAGCAAGCTGGAATCATTGGCACTCCGGTGGCGAGGGATGCTTCATTGGTCGTTGTCCTCACACGAGAGCAGAAAATCCTCCGTTGACGCCTTCAAGGAGGCGTGGTCCGTGTTTGACAGCTTTCGTGTTGATCTGTACTCAAACGAACAACTTCTTTTCACTTGCCTTGAGTTGGCCATGGAGGCTTTTCATAGTGCCTCTCTTCTGGCTGAATATGCCAGTGAAGCACTCAAGCAATTCAACAGAGCTGAGCGTGAACAGACAGGAAAAGAGATGTTTGAACTAGTGAGATGCGCCCTGAACCGCCAGATGGAAATCGAACGACAAGTAGAGGCCTTGGAGGAGCGTGGTGCAGCACTGGCAGCCGTAGTGAAGGACTTTCGACTCGAAAACTCGTTGCCCCGTTCCTCGGAAACCAAAGATGAACTAGAAAAGATTGAACATTGGTGGACTACTCTCTTGAAGAGACCTAATCTTGTGCCAAGCCGCATTGGTGGAGAAACTGATCGACTACGTCCTGAAGTCGGGCAACTCCCAGAGTTCCCCCCAACTGTTCACATGGTCGTGTCGGGTGCGCACCGAAACTCAAAACGCCCACCCAAACCTTCCAATCGATATGGTCGCAACGAAAACCACTTTGGAATGTCAAGTTCCAATGGGAATTCGCTAGCGGCTACACTGTTACCCAATCAACACGCGGCTGTTCAGGCTCCCACAAAATTCAGGAAATGGGGGGACGAATTACTACCTCCGGTCAGTGAAGACTCTGAATATGCTTACGCGTACCCTGTTGCACCACCACCAATTCCTGAAGAACTCAAACATCTTTGGGAAAACCAACAAAGTCGTCTCGTCACTTGAAATATTAGCATTCGAAATTGGAATACTACGACTCCATGTGGTGTGGGTGAGTCCATCGTGTCACACCGGTTGGTGGACACCACACACCTGTCGGAAGATCTCTACCTGTCTGTGTTTGGTCCGTATTCGGGAATGGATGAATATCCAGTCTCGAGTACTAACAGCAAGATCTTTAGGAAACAGAAGTGCAAGAAGATACGTATTCTGAGAAGGTTTATGTTGCATGTTCTGAGAAGGTTTGTATTGAATTCTGAGAAGCTTTTGGTCGTAAAGCCAATGGATTCTAGAGTTGTAGATAAGCTCACAAATCTCGGTTGTGAGAGTATTCTAGGGCATACAATTCCTACATTGTTGTGTACTAGGTTTACTTCTAGCGATTCTACGAGATAATCACTACGGGAGTTCTACGGCCATCCGTCACGTTTTAAAACGTTGAGTGCGGTCCTTTGCAAAGGAAACTCACGTTTGTGATTCATCTTGTTTGCTTGCTGTATCTGCGGATCCAGTGAACTGAGATAAGTACTCTTGTTGCTGTGGCATTATCAGTGAAAGAGTGTGGCTTCGTGCGTGGATTCGACGAAGTGCAGTGTTGTTTGGAATAACGACAAGTGAGAAGAGGGCTTTGCACGTGGATTCGGCAAAGTGGTACCTAAGTGTTTGAGCGGGTGAGTTTTGTTTAACAACCTGAGAAGTGTTCTTTCGGCATTATGTCTTCTATCGACGATGACACGTATGCGAATGGAGAAAAGTCCATCAAGGTAGTGATGTTCAATGGAACGAAGGCAGATTGGCCTATGTGGAGCAAGAAGTTCTTGATTAGAGCTGGGCGATACGGATATCGTGATGTTTTGCTCGGAAAGAAGAAAGTTCAGTCGGCAATGGTGCAAGAGCGTGCACAAGAGTTTGCTGATGGATTGGTCTCTTCTTTGTCGTCTTCTATGGAAGACAAGGTGATTGCAGCAACGTTGGCTGCAATGTCGGCGAAGAAGTCGCCAGAAGTCTCTTCGAAAAAGGCCACTACTGGGCAAGAAAAAGAGAGTGAAGAAGTTGAAGATGTGCCTGAAATTGTCTCTCAAGAGGATTTGGTCAAGGCTGGAAAAATCATCGTGCAAGTTGGGCAACTCAATATTCGAGCATATGAAGATTTGTTGATGTCCATGGACACCAGTTCGACGGGACAGACAGTTTTCACCTTGCTTGACAATTGTGTTTCCGAAGAACTTCCTGAAGGTGATGCCCAAAAGGCTTGGGATACCTTGACGAAGAAGTTTGCGTCCAAATCAGCTTCTTCCAGATTGACCATCAAGAACAAGTTTGATCAGTGTTTCTTGAAGCCGCACGACATGCATCCTGGCGAATGGATTGGCAAGTTGGTGAACTTGAAGAATGAGCATGTCCGAGCTGGTGGTTCTACCATCACAGATGAGAGTATTTTGGAGCATGTCTTGAACAACATCCACATGGGAGTGAATGAAAAAGACAAGGTCTATGATGCGATCACTACCCCATTTGAGAAACGTTTGGGTTTCGACTACAAATCCCCTAACAATTGATGAGGTGCAAAATGATCTTCAAGACCGCTGGGAACGAGTCTATGGGTCGAAGAAACCAAAGGCTCGTGGTGCAGGAGGCAACGGAGGGAATGCTGGCAGTGAGCACCTCCTATATGCTGGTGGGTTTAAGGGAAATTGCAACAAGTGTGGTAAACAAGGTCATAAGGCGGTTGATTGTCCTAACAAAGGAAAACCACAGCCTGATTTGTCCAATGTTACTTGTTACAATTGCAAGAAGAAGGGTCACAAGGCAAACAAGTGCCCCGACAAGAAGAAAGATGACAAGGCGAACGCAGCTCATGATGTGGCACTTATGAGTATGGAATGGTGTTCCCCTGTATCGGAGGATAATTCTGAGAAGGTTTTCAGCAACGACAAACCTTCTCACAAAGCGATCGATCCAAATTCTGAGAAGGTTTTCAGGACCTACTCGGGAAAACCTTCTCAGAGTGTTTTCCAAGAAGATTTCTGCTTCACAGCCAAGATCATCAATAAAGTTGGTGACAGTACAGCAGAAAGTAACGAGATGAAGATCAAGTTGGAAGACGATGAGACGAAGGATTGGTTGATCGCGGACAGCGGTGCATCGTGTCACATGGTGAAGTCGGACTACGGAATGTTCGACACTGTGGCAGTAAACGATGGAATCACCTTGGGTGATGGCAAATCCATCAAGGCGACGAAGATTGGCAAATTGAGATGCTGTTTGTTTCAAGATGATGGGGAGTACCACTACGTCACTCTCCACAATGTGAAACATGTGCCTTCATTGGAGCCTTATGGATTGTTCAGTATCACGGCAGCTATGAATCAAGGTTGTGCTCTCTCTAACGATGGCACAAAGATTGTGGTGAAAAAGGGAAATTTGACTTTGAAATTCGATCATCAAATTCATTCGAGATCCGGATTCATCAGTGCTGTTCAGATTGTGGCTCGTGTGGATGAAGAGAGCGACCTTCCAGATGCTCCTCGCAAGATCAAGAAAGCGAGGAAAGATGAAGCAACTCCTGATGCAGTTTCTTCCGAGGACTTTGTGATGCAGGTCACAAAGGCGCATGCTCTGTTTGGCCATTTATCTGTGGAAGCTACGAAGCTCACAGCAAAGAACATGGGTGTGAAGTTGCAAGGAAAGATGGCGCATTGTGTTGCTTGTGCTTTGGCAAAGGCTCGTCAGAAAAATTTACCAGCTGTTGCTGAGGACAAGACTCGAGCTTCAGTTGGATCCAAATTGTGTTTTGACATCTCCAGTGTGAAAGGAGAAAGCTGTGGCGGCAAGAAGTTTTGGCTTTTGGTGGTTGACGAAGGTTCGGACTACTGTTGGAGCTATTTTTTGCAGGCAAAATCGGATACAAAGACAGCCCTATTGAGTTTACTACAGTTGTTGAAAACAAAGGAGATCGAGGTAAAGCGTCTTCGTTGTGACAACAGTGGTGAAAATGAAAAGGCGATCGAGTTGGTTCAGCAAAAGGATTTCAATGTGAAAGTGGAATTTACTGCGGCTGGGACTCCTCAGCAAAATGGAAAGGTCGAGCGATACTTTCAGACTTTCTACAGCAAGGTTCGAGCGATGATGAACCAAGCTGGGTTGAAGGAGAGGTCGAACCTCCGAACAAAGTTGTGGGCTGAAGCTGCAAATACTGCAACTTATCTCCACAACATTTGTGTGTCCGCAAACCACCCGGAGCAGAGTCCTACAGAGCGTTTGTTTGGACAAAAGGTGGTGAAACCCATCAACACCTTTCGTGAGTTCGGCGAAATGGCTGTGTTGAAAGACCACAAGGTCTCCCACTTTGCGAAGTTGCAGAATCGCGGTGTTACTGCGATGTTCGTGGGGTATGCTGCTGATCATACTTTTGATTCTTACCGTTTTGTGACGATTGACAAGCTCCAAGGTCGTGTCTCTCGAGATGTCACATGGTTGGGTCAAAGGTATCCAACATGGTATCGGGAAAATCAAGCGAATGTTTTGGAAAATGATGATGACGAAATTCCCGACCATGGCGCTCCGGATGTGCAAATTGTGGACGAAAATCTGCCCGAAGATGTTACCAATGAGGAAGAAGGCGAGCAGTTCGATTCGACGGAGGGTGTCGACGCAGCGACAGAAGTCGAAGACAATCGTGTGGGTTTTGTGGAACAACAAGTGACTGTGACTCCCGCCAAGGCTCGGGATCCTGTTCCCCCTACCCCAACTCCCCCAACTCCTACTACTGGTGCGACCACTAGAGGAATGAGGACTCGTAGTCAAGGGAGGGAACCTCAGCTGGAAGTGGAGGTCCCAACTGACAACTTGAGGAAATTGACCAACGAAATGAAACGTTTGGCCAGTCCTTTCCTTAACCCAGAGGCTGCTGCAAATGTACAATCTACTCCTGCTGAGTCGGTCGAGGACGATAAGGAGGCGGATGACAGTACTGATACTATCAATGCTATGGCTATTGATTTGTATGGCAAGGATTTTGCTTTGATGATGCAGGATGACTTTGAGGAGATTCCCCAAGCTGTGACGAAAGTGGATGTCGAGGCTTTGGAACTAGCAAAGATGACTGGAAAGGCACTGTTGGACCGCTTGGATGCATTGAAGTCTGGCATGCATCATTTAGGTCCCAAAGAGCGCGGACGACGTATCAAAGTTGTTGTGAAAGAGTTGCGCAAACACATTCCCAAGACTTTTGATGAGGCCTGGAACCATCCAGATTTGGCCTTTCGTGCTCGCTGGCGTCAAGCTGCAACCAAAGAGTTTGGCGACATGGATTCCAAGAAAGTTTGGACCAAGGTCAAGAAAACCTGTGTTCCTCCTAACAAGCGTTGTATCAAGTGTAAGTGGATCCTGGAAATTAAGCGCGATGGTCGATTTCGTGCTCGGCTAGTTGCTTGTGGGTATTCGCAGATCCCTGGTGTTGATTTCACTGAGACCTATAGCCCTGTGATCAATGATGTCACCTGGCGAACCTTGATTCTATGGATGATGTTGATGAAAAAGTCTTCGCGTATCCTTGATGTGGAAACTGCGTTCCTTTATGGTGTGTTACCTGAGGAAATCTACATGGAACTTCCCCCGGGATTGGATGGGGACCCCCGTACTGAGTGTGTCCTACTCAACAGGGCACTCTATGGCTTGGTGCAAGCGGCGCGCCAATACTACAGGAAATTCTTGGATGTGCTCATCTCGGTTGGATTTACTGTTAGCAAGGCTGACCCTTGTCTTCTAACTCGTACAAATGAGCATGGAACTGTTTTGTTGGGTGTTTGGGTGGATGACTCTATCTTGGTTGGAGACGAGACCGCGATTGAGGCCACCATTGCTGATCTACAGAAAGCAGGCTTCACCCTCAAAACGGAGGGGACATTGGAGGATTATTTGAGTTGCGAAGTTACTTTCAATGTCGATCAAACCAAGGCTTGGATTCATCAGCCTCACCTTCTTCTCAAAATGGAACAAAATTTTGGTAAGTTGGTGGAGTCCCAGAGGTCGTGTTTGACTCCTATGACTCCTGGTTTGGTTTTGAAGAGAAACGATGGAGAAGAGAAAGTCTCCAAGGCAGACCAAGCAATTTACAGGTCGGGAGTTGGCTCTTTGCTCTATCTTGTAAAGCATACTCGTCCAGACATTGCAAATGCTGTTCGAGAGTTGTCAAAGATGCTGGACGGTCCAAGCTTGACAGCATTCCGCGAGCTAAAGAGGTGCCTCAAGTATGTGTTTGAGACCAAGTCGTTGGCTTTGAAGATGGTTCCTAAGTGGGAAGAAGAGATAGGAGTTTGGCACATCAGAGCCTACTCTGACAGCGATTGGGCTGGAGACCCTGAGAGTCGCATCTCGATCTCTGGGTATGTCATATACCTATGTGGGGTACCTATTACCTGGAAGAGTAAGTCGCAGAAGGGAGTGACAATGAGTTCTACTGAAGCGGAGTTTGTGGCTTTGAGTGAGACTGCTAAGGAGATCAAGTTTATCTATCAAGTTCTGGTCTCGATGGGAGTGAAGGTCAAGACTCCAGTCGTCGTTCAAGTGGACAATCAAGGTGCAATCTTCATGTCCAATTCGGTGGCAGTTTCGCAAAAGACCAAGCATGTGGACATTCGTTACAGGTTCGTCAACGAGCTTGTGGAAGGAGGTTTTATTGAGGTGATCTTTGTGAGGACAGACCTCAATACCTCAGATGTCTTTACCAAGAATCTTGGTTCTGATTCTCACTCCAGGCATTCGAGTGAGATGGTTGAGCCCAAGGGCTCGTAGGTATGAAAGTACCTATTTTGCATGAGTGCATTTGATTTGTGGAGATGGCCAGTGGGTCACTCGCATTCTGTTTAGGGAGGGTGTCGGAAGATCTCTACCTGTCTGTGTTTGGTCCGTATTCGGGAATGGATGAATATCCAGTCTCGAGTACTAACAGCAAGATCTTTAGGAAACAGAAGTGCAAGAAGATACGTATTCTGAGAAGGTTTATGTTGCATGTTCTGAGAAGGTTTGTATTGAATTCTGAGAAGCTTTTGGTCGTAAAGCCAATGGATTCTAGAGTTGTAGATAAGCTCACAAATCTCGGTTGTGAGAGTATTCTAGGGCATACAATTCCTACATTGTTGTGTACTAGGTTTACTTCTAGCGATTCTACGAGATAATCACTACGGGAGTTCTACGGCCATCCGTCACACACCACTCGCCCAATGCACCCAATTCACAACGATAAAGCTGTGCATTGCCACCATGCAGTGGCCTAATAGACTTCTCCTTTGTTGCATTTTACTGCTTCTTACCAATGTTGAGCGCATTGAATCACATACACCATGGAGGTCGTCGTCTCCTTCTACAGGTAGTCCTGCATCCCTAGTCACGTCACTGTCTACCTCCAACAAGGAAGAAGCAAGCTCACCCTTACTGGAAGACGAAATTCCGGAATGGAAAAGAAGACTTCATCCAGGGCTTTGGAACCGGACAAGAACACTGCAGCAAATTGTGTTTCCTGGAGCGAATGGTCGCCGGGTTGAAGTTTATCTCTTGGGGACAGCACACGTGTCCACCGATTCCTCGCGAGATGTGAGCATGCTATTGGAATCTGTACATCCAAACGTGATATTTCTTGAGTTGTGTGATCAACGAATTGCCATGATGTTAACACCTCCACCAAATCTATCCAAGAATACAACCACTCCTGAATTGTCCGTCAATATCTCAAACCCCGTTGAAAAAGTACCAAGCAAGAAACGATGGGGATTGCGACGTTGGGGTAGCTGGCGACAAAGACGGCAACAACAAGCACCAGTCCCACAAGAAGACGCAGCAAAAGACCCCTCTATGTATGGAATGGCTACGAACCTTCTGACATCTATGCAGCAAGACTATGCTAGTAGTTTGGGGGTGGAATTGGGAGGAGAGTTTCGTGTTGCCCACGACTACTGGAAGAAGTACTATCGTTCTCGCCACATTCACCTCATCTTGGGCGACCGACCCGTCCATGTGACGTTGGCAAGAGCATGGGAGAGTCTAGGCATTTGGGGGAAGATCAAACTAATGGTGGGTCTATTGGTTGCTTCCTTTCAAAAGCCACGGCCGGAAGAATTGAAAGAATGGATGGAAAAGATTTTGTCAGAAGATTCGGGAGACTTGTTGACGGAATCGATAGCTGAGTTAGCTCAACAGTTCCCTACCTTGGAACGCGTTATTATTCAAGAAAGGGATGCATATATGGCTTGCAAGCTCTATCAGACATGTCGACAGCTGCTCACAGGGCATGTCCAGCAGGATTGTCAGAAGGTTGTGGCAATTGTCGGGGCTGGACATGTGGAGGGGATGTGCCAATGGCTAACCACTGACAAAGGGCAAGTAGCCGAAGATGTTTTGGGACCCCTGGTTGAAACTAGAAAACCCTTGTCACCAGAAGAGCGATTTTCTTTGGTCCACGAAGTGATGGCCGTCGACTATCTTCAGTTGCAAGAATTGACCAAAAATCTCAAGCCATCACGGTAGCCGAAATTTGAATCTCCACAGGCTTTCACTGACCCCTTGATACCTGAGGAATGTAAATAGATCTTTCGATTACAAGGTTGTTGAATATTCCTTTATTGTTAGTTCATTGCAATGGGTATTGTCGGACGTCTGTTCGTTCGTACACGGACATTTGCTGTCCGTCAACAGTAGTTCCACGAAGGCACGACAGATGCCATTTTCCTGCTGTGGAATCCTATCTTCGCAATGAACTCTGTGAAGACTTTCATTCTGGCAACTATCATGAGTAGCACAGTTGCATGTGGACCTACACAAGTCTTTCTACTCTCTGGACAATCCAACATGGTTGGGATGGCTAGCGCAGAACATCTCACGAAGCTCCTCAACGACCCCCAAACCCACGAAGAATTCGCTCCACTTTACAACGAAACGAAACAAACTTGGGCCCAACGAACAGATGTTTATTGTAAGTTTAGGGACCATCAAGGTCCTATGCAGGTAGGATTTGGTGCTCCAGACCGAGGAGAGCATTTTGGCCCTGAATTAGGAATGGGTTGGGCAATGGGAGATCACCTGTGTGCATGCGACAAGCCCATTCTGCTGCTCAAGGCGGCCTATGGTGGTCGAGATTTGGCGGTCGATTTCCGTCCTCCTCTGTCTGGAGAAGGCAGCTATCCAAATGTTCCTCCTAGCAAGTATGGATGGTACGTCGACGACAGGTCTAAATTTTCCTGGTGCACCAGTTTCATTCCTGTTCACTGACCATGTCACTTGTGGTTCCCAATGCAGGGAATACCGTGAAATGATCTCAGAATTCCAACAGGGTCTCGCAAATATTTCTAGCGTGGTTCCTGGATACAATCAGACTGCGGGGTACAAATTAGCTGGATTTGTTTGGTTCCATGGGTGGAATGATATGATTGACGGATGGAAAGTTCGAGAGTATGAGTTCAATTTGGCGAATTTGATCCGTGACGTCCGTGCGGAATTCGATACCCCAGACATGCCATTTCTTGTGGGAGGTATGGGTCAGAAAGGTTTGAATCCAACAGGAAGGTAGGTCTTTTTTTCTTTTTCTCAGACATTGTGTGCACGAGCGAACTCAATACTAACGACTAACGACTGACGGATGCATTATTCAGGGGTGCCGATCGCTACCTAGCCATGCAGCAAGCACAGCGTGCTGTTACTTTGTACGACGAATTTCGGAACAACAGTCTGTATGTCTCCACAGGAGAGTACATGAACTACCCTGGCAATGATACATACAATGGAGAGTACCACTACAATGGACGTGCAGACGTATACTATCATATCGGTCGAGCCTTTGGACTGGGCATGATGCGACTGTTGGCAGCAGGAGAAGAAACAACGCACGAAGTAGTCGAAGCTGTAGCCGTCAAGAGGTAATCTGGAGAAAAAATGGAATTCCGTGTTCGTCCCGGAATGAAATGGTGTGGTTCTATTATTAAGAGGATACATATACTCAATAAACAAATTCTTAAGCAGCTTCCTCAGTTGCATTGGGCTCCAACTCGATGATGATATCATCAGCTTGCATGGAAGCACCGACATCGACGTTGATCTTGGCGATAATTCCTTCGCGAGGCGCCCGAACGATGTTTTGCATCTTCATGGCCTCAACAATGCAGAGTTCTTGTTCAGCCTCAACATGGTCTCCGACCGCAACAGCGTAGCTGATAAGAGTTCCAGGCATGGGACTCATGACGATATCGCTGGTGTCCATGACGGTAGGTGGGTGCATGTATTTGCTGAGCTCGTATTCTCGGGGGCTTTGGACCAAGCAGATCATGTCAGCTCCGTACATTTGGGCCTTCATGTCTCCCTCCTCAGTCTCATTGATGATCTGTAATTTTACAAAAGAAACAAGTTAGAAGAAATTCAGTTTCAAAAAATCACGCATTGCAACAGCTCAAAAATTGACGTACTTGAAGTGTTCGTTGAACTCCATCGAGACTGACGTGAGCTTGGTAGTCCTCAGGTGCGTAGTCCAAAGAGTCAACAGTGATAGTGCGCTCAACTCCGGGCTCCTCACCAGACAACTTCTTGACGGTGCAGGACATGCCCTCTCCGACGGTGACCTCGAAGGCTTCACCGAACATACCTCCCAAACGAACAATGAGAGGAGCAGAGATATCCTCAGAGATAGGAGGACGGTCGTAGAGGGACTCACGAGATAGTCCCACCAAGGCAATAGCGGCGGCCATTTCCTCCTCTTGGCTTAGAGACAATTCAACACCAGTGAATTCAGGGATGTTGCGGGGCAAGAAGGAAGTGGGGGTGTTTCCGGCACGGAACTCAGGGTGACGGAGGACGGCGTTACACAATCGGGCGTTGTGGTTGACACCCTCAATGACGTACTTGTCAAGACCGTCGGCCAACTTGTCAATGGCTTCCTCACGGGTTTGTCCGAACGAGATGATCTTAGCAAGCATAGGATCATACAAAGGAGAGACAACATGTCCCTCGCAGACACCAGAGTCCATACGGATGTAGCAGTCACCCTCACCAGTGGCCTCAGGCTCCTTGTACTTGGTCAAAGGTCCAGTGGAAGGCAAGAATCCACGGAGAGGATCCTCAGCGTAGACACGGGCCTCAATGGCGTGTCCCTTGTGGGGCATGAGGGTTCCCTCAATTTGGAGCTCTGGGGGGAAGCCAAGTCCGGCTCCAACGTAAAGCATACCCTTGACAAGATCGACTCCAGTGATGGCCTCGGTGACAGGGTGCTCGACTTGAAGACGAGTGTTCATCTCCAAGAAGTAGAAGTTTTGGTTCTCGTCAACAAGCCACTCAACGGTTCCGGCACTGACGTATCCGACACGTTGGCAGAGTTGCTTGACTTGCTCAACCATCTTCATTCGGGTTTCCTCGGTCAACAAGCAGGAAGGAGATTCCTCAACAACCTTTTGGTTACGACGTTGGACAGAGCACTCACGCTCAGGGAAAACAACAACTTGGAGGTCCTCAGGCTTCTCAAGCTTTCCACCGGGAGGAGGGGAGCAGATAACTTGGAACTCAATGTGGTGAGGGTTCTCGATGTACTTCTCGACGAGGAGACGGTCATCAGAGAAGAACTTGATGGCTTCGGCCTTGGCCATAGGGTAGGCTTCCTTGACCTCCTTGTCGTTGTAGCAGGTACGCATACCCTTACCACCACCTCCAGCGGCAGCCTTGACAAGAACGGGGTAGCCAAGCTCGTTGGCAACCGCAAGGGCTTGCTCCAAGGAGTCGATAGATCCCTCGAATCCAGGAATAATGCTGACTCCGGCCTCTTCGGCGATCTCCTTACTGCGGATCTTGTCTCCCATTTCTTTGATGGCAAAAGTGCCAGGGCCGAGCCAGGCAACACCTTGCGACTCAATGGCGTTACAGAATCCGGCGTTTTCGGAAAGGAAACCGTATCCAGGGTGGACAGCTTGGGCTCCGGTCTCCTTGATGACCTCAAGAACCTTGGGGACATTGAGGTAACTTAGGGAAGAGTCACCGGGACCGACACAGACAGCCTCATCGGCGGCCTTGACGAAAGGAGCCTTGGCATCAGCGGTAGAGTAGATAGCAACAGTCTTGACTCCGAGCTCCTTGCAAGTTCGGGAAACACGTTGGGAGATCTCACCACGGTTAGCGATCAAGACCTTGTCGAAAGGAGGCTGTGCAGAGAAGAATCGTCGGATAGCCGAGGACTCGAAAGGTTTCAAGGTGCTTCGCAACATGTTGTTGTAATAGATAAAGGCTTCGTTAGAATGAAGTTTATGCCGATAGGTTGTACGTTCGCGTTAGAGGTTGGGAACCGACCGCGAAGTCTTTTGTGGCTATTGAATGCAATGCTCGAGGATCGAGAATACCCAAAAGTGTTCAACAGGAGTCTCTAGATCTTTTTCCGAACGCATCAAAGCGAAGATTTCCCCCCACGATCCTACACGCGAGTTCGGTTTGTACAGGGGTTTGTCGTATCCCTCTTGGCCAATCTTCCCCCCTTTTATCGGATCAACAGCGCTACTAAAGAAAGGAGACATCAAACTGCGCTAAGCTTTTGCTCACCTACTTAGGGGCAAATCGCTGCGACATCTCCCTATCACGTAGAAGTAGCGCTGAACGATGACGGACGAAAAAGGTGGATGGGATGAAAAAGGGGATGATGACCTGATTGAGGGGCATTTTGAACTCCATCAGGATTGTATTCTCGTGTTCTGGTTATGTGTGTCAGTGTTCTCATACCTATTGGACAAAACAGAATCCTTTCGCGTCAAAGATACGATGTCCAATCCGCAGTGATTGGATACTCCACCCAAGCCGACGAAAATAAGCGAACACTGCAACATCGGATCACCAACGACCTCCTCGGAGACGGAACTTCCAACTTGCTGCCAAGCACGTGATGGCATTACGGGTCAAGCTCACCACCGGGAAATACTGATGTGTAGGAACAGGTCATCTCCACTCTAATTTATTGCTACTTTGCTGGGATGGATAGATTATTGAATCGTTTCTCGTCATGTGGGTAATCAAGATTTTGGTGTCACGATGTCATCAAGCAAGCGGAATCCTTTTCAGCAGAACGCTTTCTCAAACAAGGAGTCGACAATCAACAAGAATATTCTTCCAATATTCAACAAGTCCCTCGCATTTGAATTCAAAATCGTCACTGTGGCTCCAAGGCTACCATGCATCATCATATTCATGAAAGAAATTCGATCCGAGGATCACAGGAAATAACCTCCAACTCCAAATATTTGGAAACAAAACCGTCTCCTGTGGTACCTTTGTCGATACCCGAGAAATGTTTGGATCCATGCGTAGAAACAGCTTTTTTCCTCTTGCTTCAAAAATGAATCGCTGTTGTTGTCGTCGTCATCGACATAGATTTTGACGTTAGCTCATGGCCTGGTACACCTAAATAACAATTGCTCATTGGAATGTTTGGAAACAAAGACACTTTGGACAGGAGAATAGAAGCGAAAGCTTTGATACTTGCAAGCCTTGCCTTGGGAAACAGTTTTGCAACTTCAGATGTTGGAGGGATAATAGACGAAGCCCAAAGTCAGACTTCCAACAGTGCAGGCATCCCACAGGAGACGGCTGGCATCAAAACATGGTACTTCTTGAGACATTCAGAGTGAGTGATATTGGACATGAAACGTTGCAAAATGTTCTGGTTGTCTTCGGTATAGAAAGAAGGACGAGG
Source organism: Nitzschia putrida (assembly GCA_016586335.1). Classification (NCBI taxonomy): domain Eukaryota; phylum Bacillariophyta; class Bacillariophyceae; order Bacillariales; family Bacillariaceae; genus Nitzschia; species Nitzschia putrida. The sequence continues at coordinate 709,973 of BLYE01000003.1, forward strand.
CGCTTTGTCCACAAGCAAAAAGTAGTATTCATGATCTATGTTCGTGAAGTGTTTGTTGAATGATCAACGCAATGAGCGCTTGCAGCAAGCAGAAGGGTGCTCTCTTTTGTACTGTAAGTAGGTATCACGGGTACAAATGTCCTGACTCCTGTGATGTGCCTTCCTGGCGCTACTTGAATGGTCAGACTACGAGTATCGCACGCGTGGGCTCCTACCATTGGCTCATTGGTGAATTTCTACATGATTTCAGTTGGGGCTTGGTGAAGCAAGCCAGACTGGACATGTCTCATCTGTTTCGAATTCTATGTCAGTTCAGACAATTTACCGGCTTTTTAACTTCATTCGGAATTCCAGACAGAGATTCGTCTCAATACTGCAAATACGCGTGTTATGTGCCTGATAACCACCGTGGTGACCCAGAATTCATAATTCAAGAGTACGTACAGTACGGTGCGGTACTCAGCTTGGTGCACCTGCATAAAAACAAATTGGACCTCCTCCTCATCATTCCTCCTCATCCACTACCAACAAGACGAAAGTCATTTGAAGATTGTTGCCAAGGAAAGCAACCCTCAGCCTTGTAACCATGACGTTCTTGACGCGCTATGAATATTATTGTCACCCGCCGTATCTGATTGTCACTGGAGCCTTGAACCTCCCCCCTCTGGTATTGTCGGTATATGGAATTGCGGACTGGTGTCCCTATTTCTCTCATTGGTTGGCAGCCAACGGTGCCTTGTCTGTCCTACATATTCTTGCCGCATGCTATTTTGTCTACCGAATTCGTGTGATGGCGAGAGTTTCATCAACAACAGAGGAAGAAAGTATGGAAGAAGGAGATTCTGATCGATCAACCGATACCTTCGAAGACAACAAGGTGGCATCAACACGTGCCGCAAATTCTGCTGGATGTTTCAGTCGTCTCGTCCACTATCGCACAACTTCAAGCAACAGATTGCGACATCTCATCTGTTATGATGGGTTCTTCGCCACATACTGCATCATCTTTATGTTTTGGTTGTTTTGGCTTGCCGAGGGATCCCAGATTCTCTACCGAGCAGATGATGCCGATGAAATTGAAATGGAAGGATGTTTGACTCTTCATGATCGGTACATGAAGACATCTGTATTATGTGGTTTCATGTATGTGGTATTTGTTGCCGTGTCTTCCTTAATCTCCTTTTGTTGAGATGCCCTCTGAAACAACGTTTCTGTTTCGAGGATGATCGATGTTCAACGGTTCGTTGCTGTGAACAACGAGTCGTAGTAGTAGTTTCCCTCATGTAAATTTACCCTACTTTTTGACTGTCTCAACAAGAAGGTGTGAGCAGAGCTCTGAGGAGAAGGAAGGCACTAGAACCGCTGGTATTCTGGAGGCTCGCACTCCTCTAGATGGTGTACATTCAACACCACCGAGAAATTGATTGAAATAGAAACGGAATCATGAGCTCATATTGTAAACAAGGATCTATTCATATAAATGCGGACCGAATGTATAGTATATTCCTCCAGGTGGGTTTCACTAGCGCAAGCAACAAAGCGAAATCAAGAAGGCAAAGACAACCATGCTCATGTAGGACATGGCACATCCGTGGACCACTCTCAAGTAGTGACGCTCTTCATCACAGTTGTCACCATTTGCGTCCACCCCACCGATGGCGGTACAAAAGACCCAAAATTGCCAACTAAAGAACACAAGCAGATATACAGCAACTCCAACATCATGGCAGAGGACATTCTTGATGCGTTGCATGGAATTTGGAGCTCCTTGTAGAGAAGACTTGGGAAGGGAAATGGCGTTCATATAAGAGGTTGTAGGAGCAGCAGGGTCCTGATTGTTCTTGGAGGACACTTGATGTGGCAATTCTTCATTGGGTGCCCCAATTTGTTGGACGATATACCACGCTCCGAGCATTTGGGCGACACAAAATGCCCCATTTCCAAGTAGATACCATGTCAAGTCAGGACAGTCCAGGAAAATAGAAAGAATACCATAGTATACCCCGGGTGCATTAAGGATAAAGGAGAGCGCCAAGTAAGGAAGAAATGGGGTCTGAAGCAGCTCGCCAAATGTATCGCAGGCGAGTCCACAGGCCTTGCAGGGAAGGCAGGCCAATTCACTGAGAGCTGAACCAAGACCGGAACAGATATCACAGAGTCCTTTGCAAAGAATGGCGGCCATGGTTTTGTTTGCTGTTTTGGGTTGAAAAGGTTCCTACTTTCGACGCTTTTGGAAATGGCAGCAGCCAATGCCACAAATTTCTCTTGCTAGCTTGTTCGATGTGATAGTGCGATGATCGTCCAAATACGTGATTCGGTATATATGCCGAAATGATCGCTTGTTCCCTGACGGACGGCAAGGCCATCGCCAAACACAAGAAGAACGATACCCTGTGCGAGAGGAGGCCTTTCAATGCCTCATCTTTTTACTGCTGCTTCATCGGTATGAGTAGATAAACTTGTAAAAGATAGACAATACCTTTCATGATGTACTACCTAGCATAGCTGGTGGAATATTACAACGCTGCAACATGAAAGCCCACAGAGTTCACAGTCAGCCATCAGAAAATTTAAAGGACCAAATACAATTAAAAGTGCTGAAGAACGACCCATCAACCAACCTTCCTCTGGTGCAGCTGCGGAGTAGAATAAATCTGCAATGAAAAGTTCTGTGAGAATGCTTTCTGCAACAACGATTCGTCACCGGCTACTAGCCTTTTTCCCATCCAACATGAGAACACCTTGGAACTTTAGCAGTCCCATAAATGTAGTCCAAGTAGTCAATTTGTAACAAATGAGAAACCTCACGGTCGTCTCTTCGTCGTCCGCCTCGGTGTTTTTACGTCAAGTTCTGCCATTCGTCCCATTCATGTCTCCTGAGAGGCCATTGGTGGATTGACGCTCTACGGCGTTTTACGTAGAAGCATGCCTTGATTCTCCTCTCCGAGAGAAGGAGCAAATCGACACTCAAGGGAAACCCATTTCTCGGCTGTTTCCCCTCCCGAGGCTTTTTGTCGTCGCTGTTTTTCTTGTACAACAATAACAACAACAACGGACTCGCTTTATAATAATTTGAAAATGTCCTTGAACAACAACAACAACAACAACGATAGCAACGTTCCCGTTCCTGACCCAGAGGAATGGGAAGAATGGGATGGGAAATCTCCCTTTTGGATCCACTGTGTAGCCGGAAGTATGGCGGGTGTCGCCGAACATACGTTGGTTTACCCTCTCGATACGGTTCGTACCCACATTCAAGTATGTGCTAGTTGTCATTTCAACTCGCATGGTGGTGGTGGCCATCCATCTTCCACCTTGGGGAACTTTGCTCAAAAGCAAGGTAGTACCCTACTCCGAGGATCGATCGCTCCGAACATGCCCCAATCGGCCAGTATGTTCCAAACGATTCGTACTTTGGTGAGTCAGCCTTTGGCTTTGGAGGGTGGCATGACAGCATCGGCTGCGTCGCAGGCACCATCGTTGGCTGGGTTCACAAGACTATGGAGAGGAGTACAGAGTGTATTGATTGGATGTATCCCTGCACATGCTCTTTACTTTAGCAACTATGAGCTAGTCAAGGCATCGACGTTGGATGAGAATGGTGAAGTTACTGCCTACGGAAGTGCTTTGGCGGGAGCTGCTGCTGTGACGGGGCATGATATGATTTTGGCACCCTTGGATACCGTCAAGCAAAGGCTTCAGTTGGGACACTACCGTGGTCTTTCCCATGCTCTTTCTACCATGATTGCGAACGAAGGATTGATTAGTTTGTACCGAAGTTTCCCTGTCACACTGGCTACCAATATTCCATACGGAGTTGTCATGGTTGGAACCAACGAGTTCCTCAAACAACAATGGAGTTCGAATGGGGAATTGACGTTGGGTGTCACTATGGCCAGTAGTTCCATGGCTGGATTTGTCGCAGCTGGAATGACCACACCACTTGATCGCATCAAGACATATTTGCAAACACAGCAGCTAACACCTGCCTGCAGTTTGGGATCCACCCCACCTGCTCACTGCCCTTTGAAGAAAACTGCTCCACCTGTCGTCAATGGATGGCGGGAAGCAGCTATGCGCATTTACGAAACGGAAGGAGCCGTTGGTTTCTTCCGAGGTATCACTCCTCGTGTTCTGTCACACACTCCAGCGGTTGCCATTTCGTGGACAGCCTACGAGACTTTCAAGTTGTACCTACAAAAGGCGCAATGGTAGAGAAATGTCTATCATCATCATCATCTATCTTCCCTTGGTTCTATCTATTGGGGAATGATCCATACCATGTACATCAGGTGTTTTGCAATCCAAGCTACACAATTCTTTCTAAACTAACTACTGTATAAACAAACATTGAATAAAGAAGACAAGTTTCTGGGAACCTGGAAGCACGTGCTACAGCAACGGCGGTGTCACGACAATGGCCCATGGTTGTGCAGAGCATCCGCCACTTGTACGCAACAACAGCACGTCTGGCGACTGGCAACAAAAAAAAGATCGGAAAGTGGAAGGAAAATTTTCTCATGACGTCAGCATGTGTCGCCGTCTGGTTGGCTGCTCGCTCCACAAACAAGCAGGAGGCGACGGCGTATCCTCCCATACTTCGACTTCCTGCCCCACCAACAGGGTACGCGTACTGTACGAGTAGTATAGTACGAGTACATCACCCCATCAGGTCGTTCGTTGGGTTGTTCTTGTTCTACCTCTCTTGTCGTGATATACTTTTGCTCCATCATCATCATGTCAGAGTCTAACAACAACAACAACAGAAACATCAACGAGGAAGTACCTGACCCTGAAGAATGGGAAGAGTGGGACGGGAAGTCGCCCTTCTGGATTCATTGTGTTGCCGGTAGTATGGCAGGTGTAGCCGAACACACTGTGGTTTTCCCACTGGATACGGTTCGGACGCATATTCAAGTATGTGCTAGTTGCAATTTCAATCCTCAGACGGCTGCTGCTGCTGCTGCAGCTCCTTCGGCGGGACAAACCACTTCTACTCTGGGAAATGTGGCTATTCAGCATACCACTCCCTTTCCCAGAGGTGCTGCCTCTGCGTCTACCCCCGTCCCCCAAGCGGCGGGTATGTTTCAGACCATCCGTACCTTGGTCAGCCAACCCTTGGCTATGGAAGGAGTGGCTGGTGCCGGAGCTCTTTCGACGTCGGCTGGGTCTTCAACGGTTGTTTCGCAAGTGGCAGGATTTGGAAGATTGTGGCGTGGTGTTCAGAGTGTGTTGATTGGTTGTATTCCTGCCCATGCTCTCTACTTTGGTTCGTACGAGTTTGTCAAGGCGTCAACGTTGGATGAGAATGGTGAAGTTACTGCCTACGGAAGTGCTTTGGCGGGAGCTGCTGCGGTGACTGGACACGATATGGTGTTGGCACCCTTGGATACCGTCAAGCAACGACTTCAGTTGGGACACTACCGTGGTCTTTCTCACGCTCTTTCCACCATGATTGCGAATGAAGGATTGATTAGTTTGTACCGAAGTTTCCCAATTACGCTTGCATCGAACATCCCTTACGGTATTGTTATGGTTGGTACCAACGAGTTCCTCAAGCAACAGTGGAGTTCCAATGGCGACTTGACCCTCGGTGTCACTATGGCCAGTAGTTCCATGGCTGGTTTTGTTGCCGCTGGAGTCACAACTCCTCTAGACAGAATCAAAACATCTTTGCAAACGCAACAATTGGCCCCTGCTTGTGCTATGGGAACGGCACCTCCCGACTGTCCAATGAAGAAGGTCAGTCAGCCCGTTGTGGTTGCGGGTTGGCGGGATGCCGCCATTCGTATCTACGAAACCGAGGGAATGACGGGATTTTTCCGGGGATTGGCACCCAGAGTGCTTTCTCATACTCCAGCTGTCGCCATTTCCTGGACGGCGTACGAAACATTCAAGCGGTATCTACAGAGAACAGAATGGTAATAGCCTCATTTTGGTTATGATGTCGTGCTGTTTAGTGTACTTGTTCGCTTGTAGTTGTTGCAATAGTTTTCTACCATGCCCATGCGAGTTCATCTCTTTTATGGGTCACGGTGGCATTACATGGTACTCGTATCCTACCGAGGGAAGAAGTGGTATTAGCAATTGTTATTTTTGAGTTAGTTTGGAGATTGCCTCCGGGTTTTTGTAGTTTTTAAACGCATTCACTTTTCAGTCCACACACAAACAACTGAGAGCATGACATGGCTCGGTCAACAAAGATATGGAGTAACTTTATTTTAAAGTTCGTCTCCCTTGGCAATTTCGTAAAGTTTTGTGAAGAAGTTGATTGTGAGTACCAAGGCAACAGCAGATCCCAAAATCAAAGGACCAATAGGGTCATCCCATCGAGCAGGGATACGAGATCGGATTTGGTCGGCACGCCATAGGAATGTGTGCAAGGCATAGACACAGAATCCGAGAGAAACAGGCAACAAAGCCAAAGCATACCACTCTCCCCAAGTCTCACCACTGTCTTCAGAGAAGGCAAGGATTCCAGAAGCAACAGAAGAAAGGATAACAGCGTAGTGCAACCAGTGCAAGTATGTACGTTCGTTGGCGAAGAAAACCTTGGGCTCGATCTTTTGGATCGATGTGGGGGCGACGATTTCCTCGGCGTAGTTGTGTCGGGAGCAGAATGGAGCGACCCAAGTGCAGCAGTTCTCCTCGTCATCTTCGTAGATGGTCTCGGGCTTGTCGTAAAAGTTGAGGCCGGCAGAGTTCTTGGCCTTCTCCCCAATGAATCCCTTGGATGCGGCAGCAGAAGAGGCAGTTCGGCCGACAGCACTGTCCTTTCGGTCGTGGGCAGCATCACCAAAAGGCAACAAGTGGTTGTAGATTTGGTTGGCACCAGGTCCTGCACCCTGGCCAGGGTCGGCAAGGATGCGGGAACCTCCAGAGGCAACAATGGACTCGCGGAGCGAGACGTCATCGACCCAGTATGGGACACTGCGAACATCCTCGGGCAACAAAACAGCACATCCGTGGCAATACTTGGAGTACTTGTGGCACTCGTACAAAAGACCAGAGTTTTGCAACTCAGTGACCCATTGGGGAGGGGTCATGTTTCCTCCCTTGAGTTCGAGCTTGATTTCAAGCACGGCATGGGGGAATCGAGTAATATCGGTAGGCTCCAAAATCCAAGAAGGATCACGATGCCAGGTCTTCATGTCATGCAAATCGTATCCTCGCTCGGAGATCATACAAAGGTTGGTATCCAAAGAGACACGGACAGTGGCATCGAAGGGAATTTGGAAAGCAGTTCGCATACATTGAGTACGAACGGTAGGGACAAGCTGCTTACTGACGCAAACTTGAGTGATTTCGCGAACCAAGGTTTCCCATTCTTCGATTTCCTTCTCGGATTTTCCCTTGGCCTTCATTTCCTTCCTCTTTTGCTCGATGGGGTATTTTCCACTAAGCACTTGTTGAACCTCAGTCTCATCAATCTGCAAATGAAAATTCAGATTGTGAGTGTTGGAATGACTTGGTGCAATATACTGACAATTGACAAAAAACACAAAAACGTACCACAAAACGTTCCTTGACGGAAACTTCACCAGTCCACTTGTCGTTGTGGGTCTTTCGCTCAACAAAGATAAGCTTGGGATCACCAGATCCATACCATCGAAGACGAAGGGCAATTGCACCAGGGGACTTGTCCAAACGCCCGTGGTACAATTCAAGTTGGTCATTATCCAAATAAACAGAGTTGGTGAATTGAGAGTCACTCTCTCCAGTGGAAGTCTTTTGCAAGAAAACGGGCAAGTGTCGCAAAACGAAGTACTTGACTCGACTGACATCCTCAGTCTTGATCCAGTACTTGGTAGTGGATCGCAAGAAGGATTGAGAAGCATCCTTATTCTCGGCGGCAACATGGTCATCGCGAAGCTTGGCATAAATTTGAGAAAGTCGAACGACAAGGTCGGAATAATCTCCTCTGACCCAAGCTTGTCCGTGCATACGGTTGACATAGAAGGCCTTGCAAGGGTTGTTGGGCAAGTTCTTGTCATGCTTCTTCAAGATTTTGTGAAATCCCATAAAGTTAAGGTTGACATATTTCTCCAATCTCAAAAAGTCATCGGCGATGGTATCAGCCAATTTTCGAATCTTATCCTTTTGCTTGGTCTTATCCATACTCTCAGCTACGGCAATTTTTTCTCGAAGTTCAGTGACCTTTTCCAATGTAAACTTTTCTACCTTGGTGAGTTCAGCATCAATAAGTTTCAAAAAGGATTCTTCCGTCGCAGTCTGATTGTCCATAGCCAAACCTCGGGCATTTGTCTGAGGGGGAGTGGTCAAGGACACCTGTCGGTGCTCCAAGTTGGCTCTAAATTCAACAACATAACACCAGTAAGCAAAAAGATTCCTTTCGAATGACCTTGGCCTTGCCATGAGAATCGTACTCACCCACTAGGAGAAATCTCGGCCAACATCTGGATAATGTCATCGAGCTGTGAATAGTTGAGGTAGGCATCAGCGCCGTACTCCTTTGCAATGTTTGCTACCAAATGCTCTCCGTACTTCATGGTGAATGTAGTGAATTGTGTTCTCCAATTACAAGGATGGGAATGGAGCCAAGATTTTATGACTCTGCGCTAGAATCCGAAAATTCATGCGTGCACATGCCTCATCTACGAGGTGGGAGAGATTCAAGAAGATCCCCCTGGGAACCCTGTGTGTTGAAGGGCGTAAACCCACAAAAAGTTCGATGAATGGCTGCGATGCGACAGAGATTCACAGAGAGTCTCCGACTACTACGACATTCACGAAGGTTCTGGTAGGTATTTGAATATGTATGTACTAACGTAATAATGTATACCAATACATTGTTCCAAGGTATACTGGCACATACTTCCTATTGTTTCAAAAAATCGTAATCGTGCTCCAAATTTATTCTCATCCTCTAGGTCGTGGCCATCAAAGAGTGCGATGTTAGCAGAGGTGCAGCCGCCACAAAATGAAATATTGTTAGGGAAACTATCGGGCTCGCCCACACACACAGTGAATCGCTTGCGCAAAACCAACGAAATCACGCATCCTCGTAACATTAATTGTCAGGGTTAGCAAAAACACTCATGCTGGTAGCTTAGCTCAACTACTTGTGCATCAACCTCTCAACCGTAGTGCTGGACAAGTAGTACAATCAACAAGGTGTGGTCGGTTTCAATCTTGGCATACTGTGATGTAACGAACAAGCTCTTTGGCAAGGAACTCGCAGTCTTGATGTCATGTTGCTTGGTGATATGGCGAATTTCATGCGAGTACATTCTTGTAAGCCATATTGCACCACCTTGACGTCTGGTTGTACGGTAGTTGAACAAGTCACCAATATATTCTTCTCCTTTTGGTTGTGATTGTTGCTACTACTACAAAAATTCTTGATCGGTCAGTACCAAATTATGCAGTACCGTCCTACAATCCCGCAGCGTGCTTCCACTACGGTAGTAGTGGGAGTAGTAGTAGGAGATTTAGTCCGTCGTTGTTGTACTTCCATCATGATGTTGTTGTAGTGCAACAGCGTAGATGTTGTAGCTTTTAGAAGTCAGTACCAGAAGTACTTAGTAGTAGTTGGTGTACGGTGACATTAATCTCACAAAACTGTCAGCTTGGTTCCCCGTTCGCCTCTGACAACTTGCGGTGACACCACTTCGAGGTGGGAGAGATGTCGCCACCGGTGCTCACTGCTCACTCACGTAATTCGATTGGATAGTATGTCATCCACCCGCACACAAAAAACAAATCTTGATCTATCTCTTGTTCAACCAACAAGAAGTGATCATTCCAAGCGTCAATCAGGGCGTTTGGAAATCAATAGTAGTACGAGGTGAGTCTCGCGTCAGTAGTGGTGCTGCTCCAGTAGTAACTGGATTTTTGTAGTGTGGTGAATTATCGACCGTGACAAACGACCATCCACCTTGCGATCTCCCACCACTGGCTGGGCAGGTTTGGATCCAACTCTTGTTGGGATTGATACTTCTTCTTCTTCCTGAAGAAGAAATCCAACCAAAAAGAGAATCTCAGAACTTTTTGGGAAATTCTCAGCTCCCAAGAACAACCTCATTCTTCTTCTGCCTCCTCCATGATGGCGAAAGAAAAAGGAAGGTCGGAGGGAGTCGCACTGCGACGCGTCCCTACGACAGCATGTCCGTTGTTGGGTCTTGAAAAAGGATCCGGGACTTTTGTAGAGCCTGGCCGTCCACGAATTCGTGGAATGGATTTTCCAAACAAAATCGCGCCAACACGACTAGGGGCAAAGTTCCCATGGGACAATCTCGTACACTCGCTATATATAGTTCATCTTACACAGTTTCGTATTTATTGTTACAGATTGACACGCATTCGTGGCGGTAAACACCACTCCTTGCTACTCCAACGGCTGTTCGGCACCCATTTGTGCGAAACCTTGAGTGTGTAGTTCCCCACTCATTTTGCCCAGTCTTAACAATTCAAACAAGACAAAAAACATGACCGAGCGTCGCAGCAAGGCCTTGGGGGCTCCTGCTTGGACAACAACATGGGAAGACCCTTTGGAGAACGTAGAGGAAGGAGCCGACAAGATGTCAGCTCTGGATGTAGTCATTCCGGCGTCGGTCCCGCAGGTGCTCCTCGTGGACGAAGATGATTCCGACGACGCCAGCAACTCGTCAGATGAAGTCGTAGGACTAGTAACAGAAGAGGAGGACGAAGTGGTCTCACGACCTTCCCGTCTCGCTCGTTTGCGACGCCCCGAGTTGGATGTCGACAAATACATGGAACGTCGACAGATGACTCCATTGCAAGAACGCCTGAACGCCATTACGGTCATTCCTGGTGCTTTCTACTGCTTTTTATTTCTCTTGTCCGGCTCTTGGCTGGACGACTCTATGGTCCAGCAAGCAGAACCTCCACTGTCGGATGATCAGTGTTTGTCTTTTGCTTGGCTGCCGAAACTACACGCCCTGCCACCACTACCCGTAGCTGCCGTGGCCATTGGAATCATTGCGCACGCGCCTTTTTCCTTTATTTACCACTGGAGCTATGCGCATCGTCTCCCCGCTGGTTTTGCTCGAACCAACCATTGGAGTCGACGCATGGATCAAGCCATGATTCATTTCTGTTCTGCAGCCATGGCCTATGGAACTTCCGGTCGCCTGGATTTCTTCTTTGCCAATGCGCTCTTCAACGCGGACTGTATGTACCGCCAATTCAAGCGAAAAGTCAGACCTCGTCTCAACCAGATGCGGATTGCCATTTCGGTTGTCGCTTACACCATCCCGATTGCTCGTCGGGGAGAGTGGCAAGTCTTCCTTTTAGCATGGTTCATCCTGGCTGTTAGCTTTGGTCTCTTTTCTTGTTACCCCGTGGGAGGCTGGTCTCATTCACTCTTCCACTTGGTAATTGCACTGTTGCCTCCTGTCTTGATGGGAGTGGCCAACCATCTACCGGCCAGTCAGCCTGCTCTAGAGAATGCGGCGCAATGTGCTGTCTTGGCGGAATCCACTGCCTCCTTCTAAACGTATCATCTCCTTCCACCTCCCTCACAATCACCCAACCACCCTTGTAACCTTTTTTGTCAATACGATGGCCGAAGTATATATACCATACTCTCTCTCTCTCGGACCAAGATCAACTCCGTGATCCTAATCTCCTAAGGGGAAACCCTAGAAATTGAGAATCATCCCAAATTCTACATACTATGGGATTGATTTCATCCGTCCAAGGACACAAATGTTTCCTACATAATAACACCAAACTCACTATTTCATAAATCTTGTCTGTTTTTGTAGCTTACAGTTAAAACAAGGGGAATTTGGGCATTTCACGGTCTCTTTCCATGGCTGCGTGTCGAAGGGCCTGCCAAGCCAACCATCCCTGTACATAATTGACGCTCAAGACCAACAGCCGCGAGGCAACCTTTTTGGCCCAAGGTTTGACGCGACGAACCGTTCGTCGCAACCACGTATCCGGTTGGAATGTTTCATCTCCATCTTGCTCTGTTTCTACTTGCATAAGCAGTTCATCGGTTTCCTGCCATTCTGTCGTATCCATCATATCTTGAACCAGTCCTTGCAATGTGCTGACCGACTGGAAACTGGCCAACGTTTCCAAGGCACCTCCTTCTTGACAAAGTTTGGGAACCGCATGGCGAGCAGCTGCTTGAAATCCTTGTATGCAACGATCCGCTTGATGTTTTGAATCGCTTCCTCCCGATGATTGCTGTGTCAAGAATGTTTCATATCTACGTCCATAATAATCACGTAACGCTTGCAAATGGTCCTCATACAAACGTTGAATTTCCTGGACCAATGGAGTCAAGGCTACACGTCGTTCGTCTTCTGGTAAACGGCGTAGCTCTTTATAAGCCGTAGAGAGAATCGAATTGGCTTGCTTGCCAAAGTCCAGCATGGGCATGGTTTGTGCGTCATCCAGCGATTGCTGCTGTGCTCTGGTTTCCAATTCCATCATGTCTGCCATGGCTCGATTCAAAACTTCTTCTAGAAGGAGGGAGGATTGCTTGTTGTCGTCCGATAACGTGACAGAAACAGTCTTGGGAAGAACTGGTTCTTCCCAAAGGGATGGTCGAAATGGAATAGAAACCGTCGCCTGTTGACCGTATTCCTTGGACCATTGATCGACCCAAGAGTTCGGACTCATCAGGGCGGCCGAAACAGCGGCTCGATTCCTAATGGTCTCCCACCGTTCTGCAAAAATATCACATGTCCACAAGGAAATAGATTCCCAACAATCATCCCCAAAAGGTTCCAGGGGAATATGGTCTTTCTCGGATGGAGTGAGCAGTATGACATGAGGTTTGGACAATCCTCTCGCTTTTCGTTCTTGGGTAGTGGAACGTATTTGATCCAAACAACTAGCCATATCAATGTCACTATCCTGCTGGGGGAGGCTTAGAATCAGTACATCGCATAGGGTGCCAATGGTCTTTTGCATGGCCCCGTGGTCCGAGGATGGCTCGGATTGCAACGTGGCCAAAGGAACGGAGGACGAGGAAGGACCAAATAGGAGCACAGCATTATTTGAAGCAACTTGGCTGTCAACATGTTTGGCCAACCAAGTCGGCAAGGAATCGTTGGGATATGTAGAATTAGAGGTGTGGTTGGTAGTTGGTGACGAGGACAGTCCCAAAATACCCACCGAGAAAAGCTGTGTTGGAGTGGTCAAAACACTATTCCCATTGTCCCCTCCTCCCCTTGAAACCCCAAAGGAAGATGGTTGTACAACAACCAATCTTGGATGATGAAGGGCTTGAACTGTCAAAAGAAAGCTACATAACAGCATGTACCATGAGCCAATCCTAGCATGAAAGCTGCCACCTGTCCGGATGCCCATCGTCGTCGGTGGATAATGTTGTGGTTTTTTAGTAGTGGAGGGAGGAGTCATCAGTAGAACCCCTCGACTCATCTGTCCGTTAATTGCCGTTAAGAATTCAACCGTCGCCACCACGATTTTTCCCATGGCCAAACTTTTGCGTTCCCCCTCCTCTTGTCGTTGTGTAAGAAGGAGGTCATGAACCATGGTATTCAGACACAACGTCCTGTTTCCAACATCCACACGATATCAACCTCTCCTCGATCATCCTCTATTCCCAAATGGAAAGATGCCATAGCTGGAGCTTTTGCTGGTGCTCTTAGCAAAACGGCTCTGGCACCTGTCGAACGAGTCAAATTATTGGTCCAACTGCAAGGCTCTGTCGAAGGAATTGCGGGTCAAACACCCTGGAAAGTGGCACGGCATGTCTATCAGCAGGAGGGAGTCTTGGCCTTTTGGAGAGGCAACGCTCCCAACGTTTGGCGATCGGCAGGGCAAGCGGCTTTGACCTTTAGTTTGCTCGAGTCCTACAAGTCCACTGCCCATTGGTTGTGGGAAATGGCAGACCCAGCGCATCATTCTGACAGTAATAACAGCAGTCTGCAACGATGGATGGTTTCATTTTTGTCAGGAGGTTTGGCTGGTGCTACATCCACCACAGTTTTGTATCCTTTGGAGTATGCTCGTACACGGCTAGCGACGGACCAAGGGCGGTCACTGGAGCGACGTCAATTTCGGGGCATGGCTGATGTTTTGGTGCGGACTGTACAGGTGGAGGGAATCATGGGATTATACCATGGTTATGCTATCGCTTTGTGGGGAAGTGTTCTGTATAGGCTATTATTCTTAGGTGGCTACGATGCTCTCAAAGCGGAACTACAATGGTGGAAAACGTCAAATCAAGTTTTGGGCTCGGGTGATCATAGCACAGGATCACCCTCCTTGACTTGGACAGAACGCATGATCATGGCACAATCTATATCTTTGGCAGCTGGGACGTTGTGTTATCCTATTGATAGTGTTCGACGACGTTTGATGATGCAAGCGGGGAGTGGACAACCCAAGTACAACGGAACATTGGATTGTATTCGGTCCGTGTGGAGAAACGAAGGTCATCGAGGGTTCTTTCTGGGGCTGACGCCCAATTTAGTTCGATCCGTGGGTGGTGCACTGATGCTGGTGGCCTACGATGCCGTCAAAGGTCTTTTGGAAACATAGAACTGCATTGGGTGATCAAGCACTATACTATACTTTCTTCCCATATCGGCTTCATCACTGCCATTTTGTACAGTACAAGTTAATTTTAAAGTTTCTTGCAATCATTCTCCCTTAGCATCTACTCATCACCTTTGGCTTTACGTGTTCTGGCCCGCTTTATATCCTTGGCAGGCAAAAAGTCTGTCGCAATGTCACAATCCTGCACTCGAATGGCACTACACCGCTCCCCCCGTGGGGCAGATCGAAGGTCTTCCACATCAAACCAATAGCGTTTGGAATTGTAATCAAACGCAATAGTGGATCCCTTTGTTAATGAAGAGTAATGTCGAAGTTCTGTCTCCAACACTGCTTGCGGATTGGAAATCTCCTTGGACCAAGAGGACGAATGAGGTCGAAGACGAGCCAACGATCCAGCGGGAACGGAAAAGGTTATCTCGACATCTACCACATCCCTAGGTTGTAACCCCAAGGCTCTCATCATCCAATGAGGAAGAAATACATAGTTGGGTGGTGCTCGAAAGTCCAAGGGTCCGCCTATCACCTGTGACAGAGATCCTGCTTGTTCGGGCCCAACCACTCGCTCGTGGTAGGAGGAAACAACTTCCTCTTCCCCCTCACCTGTACTCTTTTCCACGCGCCTTACAGTGAACAACCAAGGAACTTCTGCTTTGTTGGCTTGAATGGCTTGCAAGAAGACACGAGGCAAGGACATTTTGTCCCCTGTTTGAACGTGTCCATGACTAAAGACACCCATGGGAGGGTCAAAGCGGTCGTCAAGAGGAAGACAAACCAGACGTCGTTTGGAGGTAGATTCAGCCATGTCAGAAGAACTTGCTACCCAGGCAGCATTGTGGTCCTCAATCTCCTGCTCCAAGGCGGCTAACTTTTGGGCTTGTTCGAATCGCTCTTCCAAGGCAGCCTGGAGTTCATCTGAAGAGGGGCGGTAAAACGCTGTCGATGAGGTGGAAGACGATGCTAAACAGCTGACAATCGTCAATAACAAAGACCATCCAAATAGATAGGCTTTCAAGTGGCCTTGTGGAAGACGAGCGTTCATGTTGTCGCCAGGAATGTAACAGCAACTACCGGACACCGTTGTAGTAGTAGTAATGGGAAATGAGCAGCATCCGAAAGATTGGTCGGTGGTCAAGGTCCACGTGTCGATACGGTTCGAACGAGTCAAACTGTTGTGCGTTCGAATTAGTCGCACGTCACAACATCCGACCACCACCAACCATCAAAACAAGAGGAATCATTTTTGGAACAAACGCGAGCTTCAGGCCGGATATTGTTGGTATTGCCACCAGGGTACTGCCATTCAAAAACTGTACAATGACAGAATCACGTAGAATTGGCTCTCGACCATCCAAGCATGTGGTCATTGTTGGTGGTGGAATTGCTGGAATGACGTGTGCTCGCGAACTTTTGGAACGAACCATGGCGATGGCCAAGAACGAATCTGAGACGAGAATACACATTACACTTGTGGAAGCCATGGATCGACTCGGTGGTCGCATTCGCTCCGCTGACTCTACAAAATTCCCTACTCTCCAGGCTGGGGCAGAGTACATTCATGGGTACGGACATATGCTGTGGGATTGGATCAAGGATTTTCAGGAGAAGGGGTTACTCCCCAAGGAAGGAGAGGGAGAGGAGGACCTGTTGGAACCTCACTTTATTTTGTCACACGCTGATGGGGGACCTGATGATGAACCTACACCTCAAGGACATATGGGAATGTACTACATGGATGGAGAACTGTTGCCCTATGATTCAGATCGAACAAAACCACTGACAGAAGTACTGGAAACCATTTTTGAAGCTACGGACGAATATCCAGACAAGGTTTCCTTGGCTGATGCACTAAACCAACAACAGGAATATCCTCTTTCAGAAGGATTGCGTCAGTTGTGTATAGCAAGTTATGGAAACACGGCTGGCTGCTGCGATTTGGCGGACCTTTCGGTTCGACAATTGTTGGCCTTTGAGCATCATTGGGAAACCAAAGAAATCGAAGGAGATTTCCGTCCACTCTTTGGAATGGATCGTGTCATTGGAGCTGTCCAGCATATCCTTGATCAAGAAGGCTACAAGGAAAGGCTCACAATACGACTTGATACACCTGTGCACCACATTCAAGAAGGATCGGGAGGCCAAGTGCAAGTTCAGCTCGAGTCTGAAGAAACCCTAGTTGCCGATGCTGTTGTTGTAACGGTTCCTCCTACCCGATTGGCCCAACTCTTTCCAGATTTTCCTATAGCCAAACAAGAAGCTCTTCAGTACATTGGGTTTTGTCGAGTTGCAAAGGTGGTTTGTGGATTTCGCCGACCATACTGGCCTCTCAAGGTACAATCAGTAGTGGCAGAGAGACAACCTGTTCCCGAGTTGTGGTTTCGAGAATCGAATGGTGTTCACCTGGTGTTTGGGTATTTGGCATCGACTGCTGCGGATGATTTTTATGCTCAACTAGAGGGGGATTGCGAGGATGGTCAACAGACAATGCAACAGGCTGCCGAGAACGTCATGGTGAAGCAACTCGCCACAATGTTCTCCCTTTCCGAGAAAGAACTTTGTGAAGATTTATTGAATGACTGCACTTTGGTATACGACTGGAAAGTAGAACATCCCTACATCCAAGGTGGATACATGTATCCTAAAGTTGGCATTCGACCGTTTGATTTGGAAAACCTTGCTGCTCCCATGGGAAACATCTTTTTTGCCGGAGAGGCAA
The DNA here is from genome assembly GCA_016586335.1 of Nitzschia putrida. Taxonomy (NCBI): domain Eukaryota; phylum Bacillariophyta; class Bacillariophyceae; order Bacillariales; family Bacillariaceae; genus Nitzschia; species Nitzschia putrida. Next base: position 727,212 of record BLYE01000003.1, read on the forward strand.
CCAATACTGATGCTTGCTGTACTATCCAAGCTGCCATGGAGACCGCAGTTCGGGCTGCAGGTGAAGTCATCGAGTCCATGGAGAAAGTAGAGTAATACTAGTAGTCGAGTGTAACCTTTAGCCACTCTTAGTCAAACGGGTCAAATGGTCTGTACGTCTCCCAGCGAGTAGTGGGCAAGGTGCATTTTGATGGTTCTTCGTGCTTCCCACAACGACAAAGCTTGCAAAACCAATCGGGTTGATTTTGTATTTGTTTCTCCACTTTCGACATGCCACCCAATATCTGGATCCCCACTGGTCGTCAAACAGCCGCACGGTATTCGTCGCATCGGCAAGAAGCCCTGAGTTTGTACCGAGAAATCCTTCGAACGGCCAAGCACTTTCATTGGTGTGATGAGAAAGGTGTCCCTTGGAATCTTCGACTTCGGAAACAAGCACGTCAAGAATTTGAAGCATCGAGAGAAGAAGCGGATCCTTTGATTTTGGCGCGACTGTTGGTGACGGGAAGAGATTGCGTCGAGCAAATTCAGCAGAAGTTCAACGCCGCTGACAAGGCGTGTTGGGATAGGATACGAAGAGATTCGGGCACTCGACGCTTCTAGAGAAAGCAGATGACATTCTAGTATTGGAAGAAAGCACTACGTATATACCCCGGGTTCATATTCTATTGGCTACAATATTGTTTGTGGTCGCGATGACAGCCTCTAACATACTTGGACGCAATCGAGGAGCATTGGCATGGCATTCACTCAATGAATAAATTCATACAGATGATGAATTACAATGTCATCCCCTCGGATAATTAATTTTGTGATAAGATCAAATGAGAATGGAGCTTGTGTTGTGCTGTCTTGCTTCGTGGTTCCGTACACTAGAATATAATGTATTTGTGCATTCTTGCGAAGCAATCAAGCTGAATGTGCCATACCCAGTGGCGATTTGGGTTTCATGTTGGATCATGCCAGATTATACGAGATCATTCACCAGCATCATCATTCTTTTCGTCTGGTGTTGGTTCCGTATACAAAACAATATTTTTGGCCGTCTCGGTGAAGGAAAACGGCAAGGAATCGCGCTGGGCCTCGGGATACCGGCTTTGGAGGTAGTGAAGAAGTTCGGTGTAGGTTCGAACCGGTGCATCCTTCCAACGACGATTAGGAAACTGTTTAGGAAACACACAACAAGGGACAATGCAATATGGGATTTGCAGAATGGCCGCCAGTTCCAGCGCAAAATCTGTGGCTTGGTCGGGATGGAATCCCAAAATCAACTTGGCCGACAAAATTGCCTTCAATCCTTCCATATCCGAGAGTGGCTGTGTCTGCCTTCCAGGACTACCATTTGCGTCGGACGTCGCATCATTATTTGAAGGTTCTTCAGAATACCCCAGTGGCTGCGCCTTCCTTGCAGCAGAACTAGCTTGATCGAAATATCCAGACCATTCTGTTGAATTGGTGGGTGGCAAATCTGACAGGTTGGTCGAAGTTCCCAATGCCTCTTTGACCGGTTTTAGAGATTGTATCAAATGTTGATCCAAAAAGAGACGCAAATGTCGAGGTTCCCGAAAGGAGTCGCCCTCTGGTAATTTAGGAAGCAGTTGGGCCAACGGTTGGTAGGTAGGACGATTGGGAATGGCACGTTCTTTCGCAACATCAGGATTGGCACGGAGATATTCAATGGACCGAAGGATATGCTTGGAGTGTGTCAAACGAGGATCGATCACCACTGAATCCAGATGGTCCACATTACAAAGCAACCAGCTCAAATCTCCCTTGCCCCCAGCAACGTCCAGGACCACATCGCCAGGTTTCAGGTATCGCCCGTAGTGTTGTTCAATGAAGGATCTGAAAACGTAGACACGCGATTTTCGGGAAGCTGCACGAATACTGGGTGCAGATTTGTCCTTGTTACTCATAGGCTGTCACGTATGGTAGCAGGTATTTGCTCGCTGGTTGTTCATTGTGAGTATGGTTGGATGATCTTGTGCAGGGAGTGTTGGTAGTGGTTCAATTTGAGTCAATCAAGTCAAAGTCATTCGAATCAGTCGGAAAGAGCTCCATCCTTCATTCTTCAATCATCATCCCATATAATTCTTGGTGATGGCTCGTATCTTGCACACATGATATGAATTGAATGCATGGCTCGTATCTTGCACACATGATATGAATTGAATGCACCGCAATAATAGAGAAAGTGCTCTGATCTGCTCCTTCCCTTGACTGATACTTGATTCATTTCCGGTTTAGTCGAACCATTTCCAACGTGTTTCCAAGTGTTGTGTCACCCCAAGTCCCAGTTCTGCCAGTGTAGCTTTCGGTGCTATTGATATATCTACAGTGGAGTAGAGTGCTCAGAATGGACTGATCGTGGCGATGGTCTATGAAGTCATCTGGTTCAGAGAATGCAGGGTCTCGTTGACCAGAGATCCAATCAAAATGCTTAACTGCATCAACCCAATCGTCGACCAATTGTCGTGAGGCAGCGGTATTCCGAAAAAGTAGTATGCTCGCGGAATACTGCAGAAGCCCTGCCACATTTGTTGTGGGACCGCAGATCTCATTCAAAACAACCCCGGTTGTGTATTGTGTCTCCTTGTGAATCATATGATATATGGCCATGTCGTACCCTCCTTGGCGAAAGGCTTCCAAGAAAGTAGGGAACCACTCCCTGACAATGATGAAAGTGAGAATCAAAGCACAACGCAATGAATACTCAACATTTAGTGATACTTACATATGGCCAAACACATCGAGATCTGTATACAACAACACCTCATCTTCACCCGTAGCATTTCTAAACGATAGAGACGAGGGTTGTACCAGTTCTCGCAAGTGATGCTGAATGATGGGAGCTTTCCAAAACCAAAATCCGGCACCTCTTTTTGTGGAATGGTTGCTGATGTGTCTGAATTCCAAATGCTGTGCCCAAGTTGGGTCATTAAGAATCCACTTGGGAAAATCGTAATAGGTTGCCAGTTGCGTCGGTGCAACACCATAGTTCCATAACAGCTCAACGCGGCGTTTCAACACGTCGCTCTGGAATGAATCTGGTGTTGACCCAAACTTTGCCGTGATAAGGAAACAAGGGAGATTCTTCCAGAGCAATGCAGGTGTCGAGGGTAACTCGTCAGTCACCTTGGAAAGCAGGTAGTCCCATGTCTCCCGCCATTGCGATTGTTCCACAGGTAGCGTGTTTAGCAGAATAGATGGAGGAGGCAGTTGCTGATGTTGCAACTGCAATTCAACAATCCTCCGAATATGTGGCCCCACATCTTCATCGTTGGTTATACCCGCCGTTTTGATGTCATCCAAAATCACGGGTAAAAGACCTTGTGACATCCAGTACACTCGTGCCTGAGGCACTCGGTCACAAAGAAGATAGCGGAAACGAGCAGTGTCACTGGTGCATCTTCCAAGGTCAAGGAAGACATCCGTGGTGGCAAATGAATCCCGAAAGCCGTTGGCATCGCTTCCATCCTGGTGGTCCAAAACATCAAGCAGCAAGGGAGGCTGCAACATGGCACGTTTCTCTGCATAACCAATTCTCCAATAAACAGATGACATTGAAGAGCGCATCAGTTGCTTGGATGCCCAATACAACCAAGAAATCTCTGATGAAATGGAGTTGCCAAGTGTGGTTTTTGATGTGCACACGGAATTTGACTGTGTCGTTGGGCTGGTTGAACAATCGTCAGAAGTTCGAAAGAAGGTGTATACTATGCGACAATCTGGAGGGAAACTCATGTGTCCATTTCCTGCATTGTTCCAAGGGCATAGAGTCGTTGGGGAGTGACCCAGCCTTCTTCCAGTCGTGTTGTAGAATTGGAGATAGGTATCATGGATGTTGCTGTGACAAGTAATGTCTGAGCAATCAATTCCCAGCAACAATCTCGTCACCTTGATAGACGCATTGTCGTCCACATTGTAGAAAACGCGAGTGGCTACCAGCTTTAACGGTAAAAATTCGATCTCAAACAACACAACCAACACAAGTTGGAGGAGGACAACAAGGAGCAACCCGGTCAACCCTTTTTTGTGTTGCTGCCACCCAGCATGTTTGTGCTTGAAGACCGGCAATTCCATTGATCCTACTGAAACGATAGTACAGGATGGGAGCTCTTGAATACATAATCAAGCTCTCGACCCATCGAATACGACGTCCATTACCTTGGTGTACGTTTTGTGGAAAAGTGGTGTCGGTCGCACAATCTTTTGATGATTCCAATGAGTCCAAGTAGTCCAGTGGGTCCAACGTCGCGACGTCCACCAGCGTTGTGATCTCTCCACACAACACCACCGCGAGGATGGACAATGAAACCAAGGAAATCCCACAACACTTGAAGATCCGTATCCTGCACCAGACGGATGATTATGTGATAATCGAGAAACCGTGCAATCTACGTTCTGTACCTGGCCATGATAAATCCAACAAATCGACATCTTCATTGTCCCAACGGACCGCACAAGAAGCCTGGGTACTTGCGTTGCAGAGCTTTTCTACCAACCCGTCGTCATCCGTCCATTCATGCTTGCAACGTTTGGCGGAATGGGATTTGAATCGTCTTTCGTCCGTTCCTCGAAAAATGACACTGTTTCGCCGTTTCATGGAACGAAACGCCAAGAATCTGGATTTGGACGATCCGAGTGAGAAAGATATCCAAGAGATTTTCCAACTCATACAACAACGACAAAAACCACTCATGAACCTGCCTCCTTCGACACCGCTTATGGAGTCCGCGTGGGGTCAGTTGACTAAGCTTATGGGGGGACCATCCGAAGCAGATTCTATTCGAGTGGTGCATCGCTTGGATTGTGAAGTACGTTCCCACCTTGTGTCATTCTCGTTTGGACTGAATGGAAAACACTCACGACGCTGCGTCTACCCCAATTGCTGATATAGACTTCTGGAGTCATGGTGTTTGCTCGAACACAACAAGCTGCCTCCAAGCTTTCTAAGGCGTGGCGAGAGGGGAACGTTCAAAAAACGTATTTGGCCTTGGTAAACGATTGGCCACCCTTCCAAGTCGATGGTCAAATCAATGGACGCATAGAAAATACTCTGGAACCTGACCCTGACAATCAACTTCAATGGCGCGTGGCGTCCCCGGATACTGGAAAGCCAAGTCAAACCGAATGGAAACTTGTACAAGAGGAACCGCTAGTGCTGGAACTGCGACCCTTGACGGGGAGGACCCATCAGTTACGGGTCCATTGTGCACATGTATCAGGAGGTATTCGAGGAGATTCGCTGTACGGTGCATCGGCTCAGACCAAACTATTGGATAGTGCGAGTACCGGTGGCTCTGTTCTTCATTTGCACGCGTGTCAGCTGCAGTTCCCAGACCCAACCACAATGGCGGGCGAAGAAGAGAAACGTTGTCATTTTGAGTGCTATCCCCCATGGTACAAAAGAACTCTATCAACGGCAATGAAAAAGTCGGATTAAAGTCTAGATAGTTCCATTTGTACTTTGTATTCATCTCGCACAGCTCCACGGCAGGTCATCACCATGGCTTGCTGATCCAGTAGGTTTTGGAGATCTTTTTCTTCCAACTTGCGACGCTTCGCAACAATGTTGGCAGCCGCGGTCGCAAACTGCTTTCCTTCCAGATAGTTCATGAACATGGCTTCCCCATCGACAGACCAGACGGACTCCAAAAAGCGTCGATAGGTCTGAGCGGCGCTCTCTCGCTCTTCCTTGGTCACATGGACACCTGCCAAAGCTTGGTCAAACAAAATGGCACGGGCTTCCAAGTTGGGAGTCCCCACAAAGAGCTGAATATCGAATCGACCTGGCCGAATAATAGCGGCATCAAAAGCTCTCAGACGGTTGGTGGCCAAGAAAAACACAGATTGTTTGGTACGTCGCAAGTCGTTAATGGCGGTCAACATGGCCGTGGTCAACATACGAGACTCCATGGAAATGCCAGGTGTCTCCCGATCCAAACAGAATTCTTCAATTTCGTCAAAGAGAATAACACATTTGCGGAGGGCTTGCAGACGAGTGAACACATAGCGGATGCGATTGGCCACATTGGTAAGACCATCGGCTAGAAAAGCTGCAGTGTCAATGACCACAAAGTCCCAACCCATCTTTTCTGCGACGGCTTCAGAAATGGTTGTCTTGGCGGTTCCTGGAGAACCAAACAGAATGGCCGAATACGCGGCTCCGACAGAGGGGGTACTAACCGAAGAAGCAAAAGGGGTACAGATACGTTCTTCCAAGACAGATTTGATGGTACGACTCTTGCTGGAAACTCCTAGATCAGAATCCAACAATCGATCCCAGGCTGCTGGAAGAGGGCCTCGAACGGAATGTGCAATTCCATTGAACTCTTCCAACACATCATTGTTCATGAGCTGTTGAACTACACGCTTGAATCGATGGATACATGTGGCCGTTTGGGCAGTGGACCAAGCCTTTGGACCTGTACCTGGAGGCAAATGCGGACTGGCCCAACCTCGAAGTGGTTTTCCATAGCATTGACCCGAAACACTGTCGCAGTAGTCTGGGATCAACTCCACAGCCTGATTGGATTCGATCCAATCCAACATCTTTTGAAGTTTGGGAAGATGAGGCCGAAAGTCTTCGGCGGGAAGAATTTCCAACATGCTTCCAATGGTATCGACAGCAAAGACGTACGCATTTCCCACATTTCGACCTTGCCGACGGAAACTCTTGTAAATGGGTTGTCCGCGTTCCCAAAGGCCATCTTCACGTTGTTCATCGAAAAAGGCAGACAAGGCAGCCTTGACAATCTTTCGATTCATACGAGCGGGACGCGACTGGTCATCAGGGCCTTCTCCAATCACACGTTCTCGTCCAGCGGTGCCTTCGAGACTTTGTGTTGCCCGAATGTAGGTCAAGAGGGAGTAGGCCAACCGGGTGGGATCAAACAAGCTCGATTCATGGGCACTTCGGTAGGCCAGCTGCCTGCACAATTCATTGAAACTGACTTCTGCAGATCGCAAAACAGAGAGGGAGAGTTCCGATGCCGCTTCTTTGGGAGAAATATCCGAAGGTAGACCACCAATCAGCAGTTGTCCTTGTGAATTGTACCCTGTAGAGTCAAACAATGATGCAAAAACAGTGGTGCATAGGTAGGTAATATAATCCGAAAATGCTTGTTGTTCGTTGAACCGACGTCGGGGACGAGCTTTCAAGGCCAAGGCGATCAAATCCGAGATGCGCTTCATGGTAGTGGCATCGAAACTCTCAATCAAAGATCGATCCTTATCAACGCGAAGCAAGACAACCAGCAGCAAGGACACTTGATACAAATCGTTGCTTCTCCAACTCGAATGAATAAGCTCTTTCAAAATAGCTTCCATATCCACTTGTTTGTAGGCAGGAGAATTTTCCGACGACAAAATGGCCCGAATGGCATAACAGGAACTGGTAATGGAGATGGTATCGGCAACACCCGGACTAATGGAGAAACTGGACAAATGTGGTTCATAAAAGTCCATGAGAAAGTTTGGCATGGACTCTTCCAAATGGGCAATTCTGCTTTCGAGTCGTTTGAGCTCATCAAACGTCAACGTTTCGGTCTGAGGCTCAACCTTTGACGAGATGGACTGCAGCGGCCGAACAGAGGATCGGGCCAGTCCATGTAAGCCAGCGACCGGGAGGAAGGCAGCTACCCAATCGGTGTGAAGGGCCAAGAGAAGCCACGGGAATGGACTTGACAAGGCTCGCATGGTCCTACAAACGCCACCCTGAGGATCCAACAATGGTGCAGAGGTGCCTATGGGGTTGTTGAGGTTTGGCACATGTCGTCTTGGGAATTTTCCATTCACGAGCGGGATTGAGTGGAAGGACATCGACCAACGACCATGGACACAGAAGACACCTGCTAGCTACTAGGCTAGATATTGTGGTAGCCACATTCACTGTCAGTAGTGACTTGCACCTTTGACAACCCAATCACCGGCCATGTACCATGAAAAAGACAAGCAATCAACTGGTGTACTTTCTGGTTGTTATTTTTATGGTAGCTCTGCTTTCCTTCCTTGGTCAACATGATGTGATCAGTCGCGCTTCCAACAACAGTGCTGCAGCATTGGAACTTTCCAAAACGGCCAAACAGGAGTTTGCAGCACCTTCTATCTCTCAAAAATCCACTCCTGAAACAATCTACAACACGTCCAACTTTCGCTTCCCATTGGAGTATCATTCTTGCTCCGTCAAGGGCCGCAATGTTACCATCCCCATTGTCCCACAGTTTATCGTTGCAGGTGCACAGAAAGGTGGAACCACAGCATTGCTTTATTTCCTACGATCTCATCCCAATCTTGCATCTTCCAATTCATTGGAAGCACACTACTTTGATTGGATCTATCCATCCGAAATTATGAAACCTGAGTGGCTGGAGAAACACAACTATGACTCGTTGGAAGAAGACGAATGGAGATGCGCTCTTTTGGAAGACTATGCCAAGTACTTTCCTACCGACCGCTATTCTAATGTCAAGTACTTTGAAAAGACACCTTCCTACATGTTTTTGACACGAATTCCTCAATTGATTGCCACGACATGTCCGAAACCTCCCAAGATTGTGTTGGTCCTTCGCAACCCGGTGGACCGAGCGTTTTCGCATTATCGCATGACACAAGTGAGAAAACCAGCCTTACAAGGACAACCCTTGGAAGACTTCATTGACAAGGAGGTACACCGTTTTCGGACTCTGGATCTTCTTCGGGTGCCACTCCGACAAGACTTTCTGAATGGGACAGATCGCACTATTTCGATTCCAACATTGTCTGTAGAAGACGAAAAGGTATTGCATTGGAAACATTATCGTTACATATCTACCGAGAATTTCATTCAACGAGGAATGTATGTCGTGCAACTGCGTTATTGGATGCGGTACTTTCGGTTGGGAGAATCTTTGAAAGTGATCCCCTATGAACGGTTTCTGAAGGAGCCGGATGAGGTCTTTCAAGATCTCTTGCGTTTTGTGGGCGTGCCACCGTTTCAGCCTCCCGATGGCTATCAGACTGAATTCAACACCAACAATGGAGCCAATGCAGTGTTAGCCAATGAAACCAGAGAATACTTGAGTGCTATCTTCCGACCCTACAATGAAATGCTCGCCGATGTGTTGGGGGAGGAGTGGCGAGGGATTTGGGATTAGCTCTCTCTAAAAGGGGCGAAACCGATGAGATTAACTCTGAATCAACATGTCCCTGTTCTTGTTTGCAGCTATGCAAAGAAGTTGTCAAGGACACAGTTTGTGCCTTCGTGAAGGATACCCACGGTAAGTTCTGGATACTCTTTATGATGGGTTTTCAAAAACGAGAGCCCGGTGCCAAGCTGTACTTCGTTGGACTATAGGTAGGGCGAGAGGTCGGCGCCATCAACACGAAGCTCTCCATGAGCAATAACTGTCGATGACATGCCCCAACGACCAGGGAAATGTGAAAATTTGGTAGATCCCCCTGAGAAAAATTTGGAAGCGCCCCAGAAAATGAAAGGCCTCGGTTAACTACCACACCGAACACCGACCCTCCTCCTCGGCCACCACCCACCACCCACCACTAGGATTTCCTTCCTGTGAATTCTTCCCACTCAACCAGTACACTTGGCCACACAGCTTCCCTTTGTACCAGTATACGATTGGAACCATTACACATGCTTAACCAACTTTACACTCCAACTACTCCTACTAACGGTAGCTCTCTCTACTAGAGAGAGTAGAGTAGTACTAACGTTCGTATAATATCTCAAAATCAAGCAACCAGTACGTATTGTCTAGCTAGCAACCCACTTGCATTATTTATCCAGAGGGTGTCACCTCACACTACTCGCTACTACAGGGAGAGTTCTCAAGTTGTGAACTATCATTGCGTATGCGCCAGAACACGAATGGCCCGGTTGTCAGCAATAGCATAAATTGCGTGCATTCTTTATTTAGCTCCTGACGTCATATGCGAGACTTTTATTAGGATGCGGGATCCCGATGTTCATGACATTTCTGCCCCTTCGCATTCTTTACCGATTATCAAACCGAAGTCGGCCATTACAACCCGAACGCAAAATCGCGTGGGACTCTGCGGAGACACCCGAAAACACCGGATTGGAAATTCGGTCTGCCTCCTCACAGAACAGGATCCAAACCCTGGCGGCTGCTGGTACGAACATTCTTTTGCCACAAATAATACAATCCTAGCTTCGACAGTATTGATTTTTCCCATCAGATCATGTGCAAGCGACCCGACTGTCCAGCCATGGCGAGACCACACAAATGCGACAAAAAGTTTTCATGGGTGCAACGTTCTGTAGCAAATCGCGCTGCTCAAGCCATTTGTGAAGAAGTGGCTGTGTTGACAGCGAACATGAGATTGCTAGAGGATATTCCAGTTCCAATGGAGAAGTTGCAACGGTTTTCTCGAAATCAAATATTTGTTGGAAGACTACTAGGCGAAGGTGCCTTTTGCCAAGTCCATGAAATCGATGCCATCTCTGAAGGTGACGAGCACTGCTGCCATGATCCTCATGATACGGTTCGCCTTGGCGAGAAGTCACTCCCTCTACATTCCATTGTAGTCAAGAAACTAAGAGAAGATTTGTCACAAAAGCCAAGGCACTTTTTGTTGGCTGGTGCAGATCTTATCATGGAATGCAAACTCCTGGCGACCTTGTCCCATCCAAACATCATCAAGGTTCACGGTTGTGCCACGGGCGGTGCATCGAAATTCTCCGAGGGACATGATGGATTTTTCATGATCTTGGATAAGATCGATGAGACTCTTTCACAACGAATGGAAAGGTGGAGATTTCAGCGAATGGATTGCTGTGAATCAAAGGAGCTCCAGCACATGACCACCTGCATGTCCTACGCTTCTCAAATCGCCTGCGCCCTGGAATACCTACATGACCGAGACCTGATCTTCCGCGACTTGAAACCTGACAACATTGGACTCCGTGGAGATACCGTCCAGCTATTTGACTTTGGGTTGTGTCGCGAACTACCACAATGCCACCCCAATGAAAAGGTTACCTTTGAGATGAGTGGTGTTGGAACTCGAAGATACCTCGCTCCAGAAGTCATCCTTCGAGGGGGCTACAACCAAAAGGTGGATATATATAGCTGGTCTATAGTTCTACATGAAATGTTGAGCATGGAGAAACCGTATGAAATGCTGAACCGAGACGTCCATCGCGTCATGGTCTGTGAGGGACAACGGCGACCCCGCATTCCTGATAGCTGGCCCACAGAGCTTCGGACTCTCCTCGAGAATGCATGGGCCTCAGATCCCAACGACCGTCCAACCATTAAGAGAATCCAGCAAGAGGAGATGCCCAAAATCTACAGGCGATTGGAACTTCAAAGGACAGAGACGGCACGTGCCGCCGAAGTAGTGTTTGAACTGGCAGAACTTTTCACCCAAGCAGGGACGGAGAAACCAAGTCCCCGGAAACTCGACTGGACGGGACGCACCGAGTCCGTCACTATCTCAACTTCCATCATGATTTGAGTGTTTCTTCTTGAACCATGTGTATGTATATATTATTCTTGTACTGTACTTGTAAGGAAAAAGACCAAAAGAAGTCCCCACGTGCTGCATGTTGAAGGTACTGCCGTGATGACCACACAGGCTTGCAGTGTGTGACCACTACTTCATGTGAAAATACAAATTGTTGATAACCAAAGCAGCCATAAAGATTCCTTCAACCCACTTTGGATTACTGTACTACAGCACGAGTACTCGTAGTGATTCAGCTTCATGGAGTATTCTTTTCGGCAAGTCAAGGAACTCTATCTGTCATTCTGTCATCATGGTGGAGGGCTTCCTCAAAAGCGAAGCAACGAATGACTCGTGGATCGCCTGGAATCCCGAGTTTCGGATGTTGGGGGGGCGATCGTGAACAACCAGAACAACATCTCTTCCAAATTACGAGTACGATGAGACGAAAATGCATCAACTGCAGCTAGCCATATGAGGTTCATTGTCTTTGTACAGTGTACGTGACCCAGCGGGCATCCCCCGTGCTAGCTTTCATTAGTTGGTCTATAGGTCCAATATTATATACATCATAGTGAATGGAATCCTGCGCACAGAAGATATCCCAAGATTTCTATGCGGAAACAACCCAGACACAGGCACCAAATATCCCAGTGTCCAACAAATAGTCAGACGGAATCGTGCACCTCACTTTGCCTGCAAGCATTCCGAAAAATTATTGTTTGATAGCATCAGTCGACGTTGTAGCTGTCGCTGTCGTTGACGGTGTAGAAGTTGAAGGAGAGAGTTGATATTGCTTGGCCTGCTCTATCAAATCAAATGGCACGGGAACTTCTTTACACCGCTTGGCAAAAGCCTCGACTTGACGAACACCCACTTGTTCCAGCACTTGATCCAACACCGAAGCCACCACAGGGTCCGTCACGGTCATTTCGACTCGAAAGTATATTTGACACTTGTCCTCGTGATCTGGAACAGGTGATAGTTGCCATTGACTATTGAGCGATTTGATGTAGTTGCTTTGAATCGTTTCCGTTCGAATGATCCATTCTTCTGGTACCACGGTCACTTTGGACACGTATTCTTCGGAAAACCACGGAGGATATCCAACTCGCAATGTTCCATGAAACACCCGACCAGAAGGTTCCCGATAAGACACATCAGAATAGGTGCAGAGAGGTAGAAACTCCGAGTATTGGTCAACGTCTTGAATAATGCGAAAGAGATGTAGTGGGTAGGTGTCCAAAACGGTCCTGGTAATGTGTTGTTTGGTTATGGACTTTGCAAGGAAGGCAGGGAAGATCATGTTCTCTTTTCTGGTGTCACCTGTTGAGGTGATGATGGAAATTGTCGGTGGGAAGATGGTGAATGATGCCAATGATGATGATGATTGTGATTTTTGTTGTGGTTGTCGTCGCCGGTCGATGGCTTGACGGCTAGAGTCGACTCGATGGAGTCACGCTAAGAGGGTGAGCCTGTCGACTTGTTCGACTTCAATTTTAGGTACACGTCCACAACATAGTGAGTGGTGGAGGACACAACTTCTTCTGCCTCCAACGTGGAAGTAATAAAAGCATTGTTCGAACCATGACGTCCATGGCTGACGGATCCTCACCGGCCTTTCAGGCCTCACCAAGCAACCGACACTTGTCAGGACAGATGCGTAGTGAGTCTTTGCGCTTGAATACAGCACGATCTCCACGGGGAAGCAACACACGCAAATCATCCACCAGTCGATGGAAGAAAATCCTCAAGCGAGTCTCTCGTAAGGGAAACAGAAATGTTCCAGACAGTGGAAGTCTCGTCTCGAGTTGTCTGTCGACTTCTACCACCGCTAGTCTCCCCCTAGAAACGGCAGCTTCTTGGGCTGGAATTGAGCCTTCGACCCCAGAGTCTGTAGAGACCCAAACTACAGGCCACAACATGCATCAACCAATGCTTCCAAGGACACCTCAACGATCGACACCTCTACGTTCCCATACAACATCCCAGACAGTTCCTAGGAGTCCAATTATTGGTAGATCCCCCGAACAGAAACAAACACAGCTTCAGTTGGTTCTATTGATTATGGAACCCACCACTCGCAAGTTTGAACTTTTGCAATTGGACTTTGAGAGTGATCGAGCTCGCGTTTGCGATGTACTTGCACAGATCCCTCGATCGGCTACAGCAGCCCCCATTCGTCGCCAACAATACCAAGGAGTGTTGCGTCCCGAGTCCACCACTCTCTTCACCGACCAGGCTCGATTGATGGACTTTTGTCAAGCCAAGCAAGTCTTGCTGGCGCTGCCCAAACAGTTGGACATTCGCAAATGTATGTCCTTGTCCCGTCCAATCCTCTCCGATCCAAAGGTTCACCGAATGGTGCGTATATGTGCTTGTTGGCTTGCCTGCACCTCTGTTGTCATGTCGGTACGAATCGATGGTCTCACTCCGTATTCTCTCGTGTAGCTTCGCAACAATGGCTTTGATCTTCCTCCTGTCAAAAGAGCTCCTCCCATGGATCCACCACGAGCCGTACGCCGGTTGGTTCTCCCACCCAACATTCCTCCAGAACCTGTCACTAACTACGATACTACCTTTCGGCTCTACCGACTTTTGACCATTGCCATTGCGATCACCATTCTGCTGCAGACCATTCACACCTACTTGTCGTCTCCCATGGAAGTCGGCCTTCGACTTCCTCTCAATGCTTGGAGATCCAAATGTGGTCTCTGGCCTTATCTCCCAGACATGCGTGTCCCGAAATATGTTGATGGGGAATGGTCGGTGGATATCATTCCACTCCAAACTTGTGTCGAATCAACCATGGAAGTTAACGAAGACGGAACCGTCTCTGTGTATGGCCCTGACAAGCAACTCGACTATTTGTTCATTGGTAATACTTGTGAAAAACATACGTCTTGCGAAGATGGGTTTCTTCTGACAGAACAAGGAACTTTGTGGATGGGGGATACAAGGGTACGATCCGTCCGACGGTATCGTGCTTCCGCCCCTCCCCTGTCCCCTTGGCCCTTTACTCAAATGCCCAAGGTCAGAGTCAAGGATTTTCTTCTCAACAAGTAATCCATGGAGGACAGTGACACTTTCCAATTCTTCATGCTTTCGTCGATTCAATAGTGTGTGTGTAACATAATAATATGTAGAATTATCATTGGATAGGTTATACTAACCGTTAGTAGACTAGCGTCGAGGCGATTTTGATAAGTAGTTAGCTATGTTTAGATTGTCTGGTTTGGTTAGGTTTGGTTTCATTCCAAATTCCAAAAGGACACAGTGCCTACCAATGTCACAGGTTCATCCAAGCGGAAACAATAACTTTCTCCCTTTCCCAGTTGTCCTGGCAAATCATTCGACATTCTGGCCGACGCGCCTTGGGCAAACCATACGGTAACATGGGGAAACGTATTCTCGCAAGGCGGCAACGATGAGCCTTGCATGGTTGTGGAAGGAACTTGGACTTCGAGGGCAGCCACCTGGGAGCTCCACCACAAAGCAACTACTTTGAGTTCTACCTCTTGACCAATAATGTTGCCAAACAAGTGTCGCATTTTTGTTTGAACCATGGTTTGCCAAAATGCCATGGTCACATGGGTTGTTGTCACCCAAGATGGGCTCTCCCAAGGGTTCTCTGGAGGCGATAATTGGGAAACCACCAGGTCATGAAAGCCTGCGAGAGATGCTGATGGGATGGCTTGAAGGATCTGATATACAGTCTTGCTTTCGATATCCAAGGAAACTAGTTTGATCTTTGGAAGAGAATCCATTGGTTCATCTGGTTTGGGGACGGAATCACATTGATCCAACAAAGCGGAGCGCTGCATAAGCTGTTCCAACAAGCGGGCCCGAGAGACGGCGAGGGGTACAGTATGCGAAAGCAAACTTGGACCATGGATCTTCATACATTGGCGAAGTTCACTCTCCATTTCCTTGACGAGGGCATCCTTTGCATTTGTCGCTGGTTTGTTTTTGTACCCCATCTACATGCATGTCAAGGGATGAGTTAGTATACCAATGATGCAGCTAGAAACGTCCGCATTCAAAGGGCGTACCTGCAATCGAATAGCCTTCAACAAAACAGTCTCAACCTCTTCTGCTAGGCCGGTCCCTAGTGCTTCTTCTCGTAGAAATGGAATCACAGCAGGTTCCATAGCAGCCACTGTGCCCGACGGATGTAGTTGCTTTGTCAAATCACTAAGAAGTTCTTCTGCTGAGTGATAGCGATAAAAAGCATAGAAACTGACCACAATCATGGCAGCCGTGGGAGTTGCTTGGTCAAGTTTTCCAGCGTGGGATGATGCCTCACGTTGAAGAACCCGCGCCATGCAAATGGCTAAGTACCAAAGCGAAAAGGGGTAAAAGTGGGATTTCTCGCTGTCATACGTACCATTGGGGTCCATTGACCCCTTGATCCTTGTGGTTTGAAGGATTCGTGGATCTGGGAGCACAGGCAAAGGAATGGCACTGGAATTGCGGCAGTGTGTACCGATGGTATCCCATGAGGCAGGTGCTGCATTCTTGTCGCCAATCAGAATACAATGTGGATCACGTTTCCTTGATCCATGAACTTTGCCCCAGAATGCCTTCCCCAGCTCGTCACCAGACAACATGATCACATTTCTCACGTCATCGTTGGATGATTGTAACTTCAGTTGTTCTTGAAGTTCTTTGTCCATCCCTGCGAGTACGCTCGATTTTCCACACCCGGGGATTCCAGGGAAAAAGACAAAGAGCCCAGGTTTGGTTACATCTTCCGGCATGGCAGCGATACTTTCCTTGATCTGGGAAACTGCTGAATCAACTTCTTCATTGGAAGCTTCTTCCAGTGAAGAGCTTTTCAACAGAATCTTGGTGCTGCATTCCTGTTTCTCGACAACTTTGCGAATACCTCTCATCTTCTTGAAACGTGACGAGTTTTTACCCTCCTCGCTGGTAGTGGCAGCTACTTCCAAGTCGTCATCGCAGCAGTCTACCATAATGACACAAAGATATGAGATTGCTGTTTCCAAAAATGCCCTTGCCTTGGGTGGGCTGTACTTTTCCAAGTGCTCATAGCATACCACACCGGAATCTGCAAAGTCTCGCATGGCGTCCCCGAGACGGAGAACCTTTGTACAAGAGAGTCTCTTCGCCAGCAGTTCGGCTGACGTCTTTGCCGTTTCAGCAGTGGGTCCTACCAGGAGAACCAGTCCTCGAAACATGTTTGGAGATACTTTCGGAAGGGAGGGAGCTGCACCAGTTTCATAGAGGTGAGTGAAATGTTCGATATGCTTTAAGTATGAAAAGTCTGAAAGTGGCGGAAGGTCGCTGTCGGGATTAGGTTGCTTGGCCATCTCAGCTTTGGCATATACTCCCCACTTTTCAAAGAATGGAAGCCACTTCTGCTTTCCTTGGTGAGAAATGCCCCAGCGTTCCATTAGTGTACGTGCAGTGGTCATAAACGATTCAACGTCACCCTTCTGCAAAAGTTTGAGTTGGTTTCGACAAATGAAGGTACGAACCATGTAGGGAAGCATTTTCATCTTCAACATCAATGGTTCGTGGTCTTCCACGGCTTTGTCATCCCCGACAATGGACATGGGTGCGGGATCTTCCATTCCCTCACTATGCTGGACCAATTCAAATACGAACCCTCGAAATAGGTTCATTGCATCATGATCTTTGTTGGATTGGAACTGACGAAATGTCCCATCGTGAAGAACATGAATGATACACAAGGTTCTTTCTGGTTGGGAGGGAAGTTTCTCTTCCAAAAATGTATATGTAACTCCTTTCTTCATTCCATGCAACTGGGTCAAGAGGTTCGCAATTCGAGGCGTCTCCCGATCGTTGTTAATCGAAGATAGCTTCTCAGCACTGCCGGCCAAATCCACAACTCCAGTACTTCGCTTCGTAACCCGCCGTTCACCATTGTCTGCTTGATTGAGTATTGCTGCCAATGTCTCTGCGAACTTGTTGGCAACCTGCAACCCCTTCCTGTAACCGTCAAGTTTCTCAAATACAGTACGAATGTTAGTCCCCAAAAGAATGGAGGAAGATTCATCGTGAACCTCAAAACTAGGTGGAATGGATGGTGGAACCTGTTGGAGGATAGATTGTGCTGTCGTCGAGAGAACTTGCAAGTCACCATGCACTTGTTCGGGTGTTTGATCACGGAAAGGGATGTATCGAATGACAAAACCTTCCAGGATCTCTCCCTGAAAGGCCAGGTGTGGGTGGATAGATGGGATATGACATTCAGCTGCGGACGAAAGTGCTTCGACTGTGTTGGAAGCGGTTCCAGTCTCTCGGTACCCATCGTAGATCCGAAATAGAGCCGAAGTGCTTCGGGGCGAGGTGAACGCCCAAGAATCATTATGAGGCAACCGAAAGCGCTGAGCCAACTTGAGTAGCTGTGATGTAGAAAAGAAATACTCTTTGGATCGATCTGCCACTGCCGTGAGAATCAGAAAATCTCGGTTGGGGATATCGCCGTGATCCCCCAGGACTGCTGTGATGACCTCAAAGGCACATGTCAAACGTGAAGCTTCCAAATAGTTGCTGCAATCTCGATAAAGAGCGTCCGCATTGGAAACTTCCTCTGGGGTGTTTCTCCAGACACGCTCAAAGTGTTGTCGCAACAATATTTCTGCCACGGCTGTGAATTGGTTGTCGGTGGAATTCTTGGCATAAAATCGCTGGCCTCCACTCCACAAGACCAAGGATCCCGAATGTTTCAAGGACACTTCAAGATAACCAGCTTGATCTTGAACTAATCCAATCATTTTGCTTCGAACTTGGCGATCCCCCTCTTCATTTTCAAACTTGGGATGGAAAATGGCTTCGAGGCGGAAGGCAGCACAATTGGGGGCAACACTTGGGGTGTCGATGGCCATCTTTTTATCCTGAGACGACTCTGGCAACACACTCTCTGATTTTGGAATGTCAGACTCAGAGCGGGGTCTCTTTTTCCCGTTGTTGCTCGACGGATTATGCTCCAAAGACATGCCAACAATGCATCGGATGAGCAGTGAGAAAAATTTGTCATGGTTCCGAGTGGGTCTGTGGCTGGTGACACGTTTCGACGGATGGACGTGACGTCACACGTACCTGCGACTACATCGACTAGCTACCAAAGATGGACGAGGAGGTCGCCCACCACAACAAAACGTTGCGAATCTTTGCAACGACAATGTTCATGATGCTATCGAGTAACTGTTGCCTGCTGCTTTGGCTTCTGCTAGCCACCTTGTTTCCATACCGTACCAAGGCCAAGGAAAACGAAAAGAAAGTCGCTATAATTTCTCTGGTAACCACCAGCGATTATGTTCCAGGTGCACTGACTCTGGCATATTCATTGAATGAGGTCAACGCCACAGGTAACCGCATCTTGATGTGGGTCGGATCAGAGGACGACCCACGATCAGACTTGACAGAAGAAACCATGGGCTATATCATGCAAGAGGCGCTCAAAGATGATGGCACAGTGCTGCGTTTGTGGGATGCTACGCGTCATCTCACAAAAGACGATGGCACGTTCGCCGAATGTAGAGTTTCCGAGGAGCACAAACATCAATTTGCACAAAACCCATCTCTGAGTGCACTTTCTCGTTTCTGGGGAACCTGCAGCAAGTTTGCCGCATGGGCACTCACAGACTATGATGTTGTGGTGTACATGGACGCGGACAGTTTGGCCATGCGGAACTTTGACTTCGTCGTAGATGCAATGGGTAACACCAATTTCGCCGCTCATCCAAGTGAGATATGTTGGGAGAAAATAAATGAACTGATTGCTGCAGGCGAGGATCTGAACTCGAAACTCACAGGGTGTGGCTTTTCCACTGCCTTTTTTATCATGAGGCCTTCTGCAAACGTCCACGAGTATCTTCATAAGGTGGCTTCAAGTGCTTTCATACCAACTGGAGAAATGGGTGCACTGAATCAACTAATTCAACAGTGGCAACCCCTACCGAGGTATACACTCCAGGGACAAACGGATTCCATCAGGCCAATGGCCTCTGATGGCATCCACCAAGATTGGTCCCAGGTGTATGTTTATGACTTCACAGGAAGCCCTGTCAGCAAACCTTGGCACGCCTATTCCGAAGCCCAAGCCATAGGGAATCCGAATTGGCATCCTTCTTTCCAAACCCTGCTGGACCCTGCAAGTGTGACGTATGATCGATACATGATACCCCAGAAATTGTGGAACAGATACTACGAGAAGGTGTTGGAAGCCATTGGCCAACCACCAAGCCAACAAACCGTTTTCGATTCCACCACCCGCAATTCCGACAAACAAGATGTCAAGAAGGTTGCTATTGTTTCTTTGGTTACCACCAGTACATACATTCCAGGCACCATGGCGTTGGCTGAATCTCTTAATGCTGTAAATGCAAGTGGGGATCGTATATTGTTGTGGGTGGGACCTGACGATGATCCCCGCTCCGACCTTACCGAGGACATGATATCGTCATTGGTGCAACAAGAGGCGACATCTGGTTTCCGGTGGTGGGACGAAACTCGTCAACTCACCAAGGCAGATAGTAGTTTCTCCGAATGTAAAATATCCCCAGAACAGCAAAAGGAAATTGACTCAGATGCGGATTTGGAACCACTCAAGCGCTATTGGGGGACATGCAACAAATTTGCGGTGTGGGGCCTAACTGAGTATGACGTGGTGGTGTTCATGGATGCCGACAGTATCGCAATGCGAAATTTCGATTTTGTCTTCGACTTTTTGGATGATGACGGAGAACATTTTAACTTTGGCGCACACGGCAATGGGGACTGTTCAGAAATGTTGGACCAGATGCAAAAGGATGGAGTGGATGTTTCATCTCCAGATGCATATGCTGACTGTGGCTTTTATACGGCTTTCTTCGTAACCAAGCCATCCAAAAAACTTCAAACGTTCCTGCAGGAGTCGGCATCGCGGAATTTTTTGGCAGAAGGGGAATTGACTTTGTTGAACGGAGCGATCAAGCGTTGGAAACCATTGCCGCGATACACACTTGTTGCCCAGACAGATACGACCTACCCCATTGCTTCAAACGGCATCACTATTGACTGGTCGCAAGCCTATGTATACGATTTTGCGGGAAAACCCAATTCCAAACCATGGAAAACGTACGATGAAAGTCGGGATAGGATGGATTCGAATTGGAATTCATTTTTCCAAACATCCACCATTCCAGGCAGCAAGATGCATGATCGTTACACCATCCCTCAAAAACTTTGGAGTGAATTCTACAAAAGTGCATTAGAAAAGGTTTCGAGTGTCCCTTCCTTTCCCGGAATGCATTCAGACAAAAGGGATGAGCTCTAAGCCGTGTTGTATCAAGGCGCCGCAGCGTCCTATTGTGGCCCGTGCCAACCTCAAGTTGGTGGACATGGTCTATCGGCCAACCATTTGCTGTTGTTGTTGATGATGTCTGGTGGATCCATTTTCAATGCATGCTTGCTCCAGGATACGAGTACAGTAGTAGGAGGCCGGATGATGAGAATCGTTCTTAATTTTTGTTACTACTGTACAGTACGAGTACTAGCTAGAGTACGGTAGTACATATGTACTAATTACTAACTATCATGTTGTTGTATCTTCTGTCATCTGTGCAGTATTTCGCTGGATTGAGTAGTGTGGATTCCCACAAATCTTCCGATGATCATGCTTGCCGCCCTGCATCACTTCATCCTTTATCACAACCAGTTAGACACAACATGGCGCTTCTCGACAAAAGTTGCCTAGTGCTGTGGCTGCTGCTACTAGCCATTGTGCTCCCAAGATATTCCACCAGCAACACCAACATCGATACAAGCGAGAAGAAAGTGGCCATAGTCTCTCTGGTAACCACCATCGATTATGTTCCAGGTGCATTGGCTCTGGCATATTCATTGAATGAGGTCAACGCCACAGGTAACCGCATCTTGATGTGGGTCGGATCAGAGGACGACCCACGATCAGACTTGACAGAAGAAACCATGGGCTATATCATGCAAGAGGCGCTCAAAGATGATGGCACAGTGCTGCGCTTGTGGGATGATACGCGTCATCTCACAAAAGACGATGGCACGTTCGCCGAATGTAGAGTTTCCGAGGAGCACAAACATCAATTTGCACAAAACCCATCTCTGAGTGCACTTTCTCGTTTCTGGGGAACCTGCAGCAAGTTTGCCGCATGGGCACTCACAGACTATGATGTTGTGGTGTACATGGACGCGGACAGTTTGGCCATGCGGAACTTTGACTTCGTCGTAGATGCAATGGGTAACACCAATTTCGCCGCTCATCCAAGTGAGATATGTTGGGAGAAAATAAATGAACTGATTGCTGCAGGCGAGGATCTGAACTCGAAACTCACAGGGTGTGGCTTTTCCACTGCCTTTTTTATCATGAGGCCTTCTGCAAACGTCCACGAGTATCTTCATAAGGTGGCTTCAAGTGCTTTCATACCAACTGGAGAAATGGGTGCACTGAATCAACTAATTCAACAGTGGCAACCCTTACCGAGGTATACACTCCAGGGACAAACGGATTCCATCCGGCCAATGGCCTCTGATGGCATCCACCAAGATTGGTCCCAGGTGTATGTTTATGACTTCACAGGAAGCCCTGTCAGCAAACCTTGGCACGCCTATTCCGAAGCCCAAGCCATAGGGAATCCGAATTGGCATCCTTCTTTCCAAACCCTGCTGGACCCTGCAAGTGTGACGTATGATCGATACATGATACCCCAGAAATTGTGGAACAGATACTACGAGAAGGTGTTGGAAGCCATTGGCCAACCACCAAGCCAACAAACCGTTTTCGATTCCACCACCCGCAATTCCGACAAACAAGATGTCAAGAAGGTTGCTATTGTTTCTTTGGTTACCACCAGTACATACATTCCAGGCACCATGGCGTTGGCTGAATCTCTTAATGCTGTAAATGCAAGTGGGGATCGTATATTGTTGTGGGTGGGACCTGACGATGATCCCCGCTCCGACCTTACCGAGGACATGATATCGTCATTGGTGCAACAAGAGGCGACATCTGGTTTCCGGTGGTGGGACGAAACTCGTCAACTCACCAAGGCCAATGGTAGTGTATCCAGCTGTGAATTGTCTGAGGAGCAGCGAATTGAGATAGAATCGAATCCAAATTTGGAACCACTCAAGCGCTATTGGGGGACATGCAACAAGTTTGCTGTATGGGGCCTAACTGAGTATGACGTGGTGGTGTTCATGGATGCTGACAACCTGGCATTGCGCAATTTCGATTTCGTTTTCAACTTTCTAGATGAAGGGGAACAAGATGACTATATTTTTGCAGCAGAGGCCGATGATACGTGCTTGTCCTTGATAGACCAGATGGAAAAGGAGGGGGTGAATGTATCATCACCCGATGATTATGCAAAGTGCGACTTTCATACCGCCTTTATGGTTCTCAAGCCATCGACACAGATCCAAGAGGTTTTGCAGCAAGCGGCCTCGTACAACTTTTTGGCAGAAGGCGAATTGCCCTTGTTGAACCTAGTCATCAAGCGTTGGAAACCACTTCCACGCAACACCCTTCGTTTGCAGACAGATAATTTGTTCCCCCTTGCTCCAGATGGCATGATGGTTGACTGGTCGAACATCACAGTGTACGATTTTGCAGGAAAGCCCAAAGCCAAACCTTGGAATAACTACGCTGAAAGTAACGAAAGGAACGATCCGAACTGGAATTCATTTTTCAAGATGTCCACCATTCCAGGAAGTCGAATGTATGATCGATATACCATTCCACAAAAAATTTGGAGTGGATACTACGAGATGGCATTGAAACGAGTTTCAACAGCCATATCCAGAACTACAAATCAAGTGGATGCGACGGAATCCATCGATGAATTGTAGTTCGTGTCTTAATATCAAACAAGGTACAGCAATTCACTCTTTCTACCCTTCTCGAACAATAATAGTTGAGTAGCCACTCATACAATATTCAGACACCCCTGTCTCATCAAAATTCTCCAGCCACACATCTTTCCTGGCTCCTTACCCAGCGGACGAAGGAACTCTAGTGTCCAGTGTGACTTTCGAAGCGCAATCGTCTGCTAACATTTCCAGCACTACTTGGGGCTTGGGGGGTATCAACAACGGACTTGTCTCCATAGTTCTTTCGCTTCTTGTCCTAACCGTAGATGTACAAACTGGATGATGGGGCTTTCGATGTTGTCAGAGTGGTTGGCAAGTCCTTTATGCCATTTTGTGTATTGTACATGACAAAATCTCCCTATTCCAAGATCTTCCATCCACCGAAGCATAGCAATCCTGCAACCCATAAACCAAACCAAATCAAATACATACCGGTGTCGAAACCAAAACAGTTCACTGGTACAATACATCTACTTGTTTTTTGACATCCTCCCAGAGATTCCAGAGATATGCAAGATGGGAGAAGCGTAGCAAAACTTCCGTAGCAGGCATAGCCCGCTATTCACGGGGGGATTGGAGTGTAGCTTGGTATGGAAGACGCGGAGGTGTTTTCGTCCTCTCACGCCCCTTCTGGAACCAAAAGTTCGGCATCAGCATCAAACCACCAAAATAAATCGGATTGTATGTGGAGACAGGCAAAAACCATCTCGCCGACAGGAATCGAACCAGTGACCGGTTGATAGGCTGTAAGCCACTACAGTCAACCGCTCTACCAACTGAGCTACAGCGAGACACTCGCACCATTGTGGGATGCATAAAAAATCTCGCCAACAGGAATCGAACCAGTGACCGGTTGATGGGCTGTAAACCGCTACAGTCAACCGCTCTACCAACTGAGCTATAGCGAGATTGTCGTTGCAAATGAAGAGGGAAATAGAAATGAGGCAAAAAAATCTCGCCAACAGGAATCGAACCAGTGACCGGTTGATAGGCTGTATGCCACTACAGTCAACCGCTCTACCAACTGAGCTATAGCGAGATTGTCGCTGCAAATGAGGAGGGGAATGGAGAAAAAGCAAAAAATGTCTCGCCAACAGGAATCGAACCAGTGACCGGTTGATAGGCTGTGAGCCACTACAGTCAACCGCTCTACCAACTGAGCTATAGCGAGACGGTGATTCGGAAAATTTCTTGGTATATAATTATGTTGAAATGATGGTTCTGGATTTCGTGGAATAGGTCTCACCAAGATGGAAAGCATTTAATAGCGAGCATACGAGTACCATCATGTATCCACAGGAAAGTTTTGCAAACCTATTGCTTATACTTGTACTGTAGTGATTATTGTGGATCTGTTGTCTTTCCCCACAATCCCAAGACATCAGCTACGGACACACCGATTCGTTTCACCAGGAGTATACGCACAATACTTACTTCCTCATATACCGATTGGCTTGGATTATCTACAGATACTGCAATACGAGTACTTGTGTTACAATTCAGGGGCATTGATGCAAAGGATTATTTGCCTTGGCTACGCCAAAAGGAATAGCAAAACGAAACCACAACGGTACGAAGTAAAAATTGGAAAAAGTAGTCTCGCCGACAGGAATCGAACCAGTGACTAGTGGATTCTCCTTCCTCCGTGTAAAGGTCCACCGCTCTACCAACTGAGCTACAGAGAGACGCGGGCGCGAGGCGAAAAAATTGGAGGTACATAAAGATTAGTATATGTTGTGGTCTCCTGGTTGCACGGCGTCTCTGGATTTACTTGGATCATTGCAACCATCAACCTCCTCTACAATCTACAACACAGTATCAAAATGCCAAGCATAAAGACTCCAATGCTCCTAGTTTCCGTAATTTTGCTGTGGTCTTTGTGTCACACATCTGTAGTGTCTGGGAACCCCACTTCCAAACCTTTCATTCCGTTTCGAACGCTCGCAACTGAGCAAAACCATCTACATCATCCCTTGACTTGGGACAACCCAGTGGCCTCATCCGGGCAAGTTCGACATTATGATATGTCCCAAACGAAACAAGACCCAATATGTCCTTTGAAAGTTTCCATGCAAGTGAGTCATCGAGTACATCATGCGGCTTCACGACAAGGCGGGCTGGGCATTGTGCAACCGCCAGTCATTTTTCCCATCCTCCCCGAAGCTGGTCCGGGCCGTCAGGTCTTGTACACAACTCAATATGAGCATTTGGACATGTTGACCATCAGCAACGGAGGTTCTAGTCAGGGAGTTCTTTCGAAGGGTAGCTTAACCCAGCACATGGGTTTTCCCCTTTTGTTCGAGTCCAGCTCGTTCCTCACATCCCCTGTCCTTATGGATGCCAACTCTGACGGCATCGTTGATGTCATTCTCTCGGACTACGACGGTGGAATATATGCCATGGGCTTGAAGCCTAGTCCTACCACTGGCTCCCGCTGGTTTCACAGAGCGCAGGTGCCTAGACTTTTTGTCCGCCGCGATTGGGTAGAATCTCGCATCAACGAGACCTTGGGTATTCATCCCTCGGCGACCACCGCGGAAGGATCACCTGATACAATGGCCGATGACGTTGTCATCGATCCAAGCTCAGGAAAAGAAATCCCTCACGATCCTTACCACACATACTTTGAATACAGCTACGGGAACTCCCATGATCATGAGACCATTCTGCGAGGAGTTGCTGCCAATGTTTTGGGTCAAGACCATGAACACGTACAAGGGTTGGAACAGCGACGCACTCGCACAATCACGCACGCGGCACCAGACCTCACTACAGACAGTGAGCCGGGAGGTCACTTTATCGATGAAGAGCCTGAGAACGGCGATGGATCGGGCTCTGTCGACGAAACGCATCGAAGATTGGAAGAAGTCGCGCCGTCAGAAGATGGTGATGGTCATGTTGATGGTACCGATGAGAGTGGTGAGGCAGGATCGGAAAGTGGCATGGAAGGCGAAGGCGACGATCCTGATGGCGGTGGGGAAGATGATGCTCCAGATGACGACAACTACTTTGCGGGGTACGACGATATGTACATGGGAAGCCGGGACATGTACGGCGGTGGAGATGATATCATCGGCGATCGTTCGGTGGGAGCATCGGATAAGGGGCGTCCTTCCTATGGTGATGATGACTACCCCAGGTATGACGATGGATATCATCATTATGACGATTACTACGGTCGTTACAACAGTGAGAAGGAGGAATACTACGACGAAAAACATTACGTCAGGCTTCCTCCCCATATTGTGGCAACTCCTGTGGCGGCCGACGTTCCGAAAATGTACAGTCAAACTGGTGAGACAGAGGTCATGCTTTTCCTTGCCGTATCCTACTACTTCGACGAGGACGAATATGAGGGATTCTATTCCTACAAACGTTTCAAGGACCGGGATACAGGCGACGAATCCGAAGTCCAACGCGGGATGTATGTTGCAAATGCCATCATGGTTTATCAGTTCGGGTCTTCCCCTCGATGGGGGCGTCAGGAGCACCTTGATATGAGTACTGACCATACGGCCCCGATCAATTCAACCCTCCTTGGAAGAATCCCTGTGCAAGGCGACAACTCAAAAATGGGAGCCTTTGCGTTGGGGTCTCCCACTGTTGCCGACATCGATGGCGATGGATCGCTGGATGTGTTGATGGGTACAAGCATGGGAATTGTGTATGCATTGGATGCCCGAAATTTATATTCACGGGAGGGTTGGCCCGTTCAATTCGAGCGCGGTATTGAGTCTAGGATTCTAGTGGAAGACGTTGTTGGTGACACGAATTTGGAGGTGTTTGTATCTGATGTTGGAGGCACGGTTGCCTGTCTGAACCACAAGGGTGAAAAGATTTGGCATCGCAACTTGTTGGACCAAGTATCCAGGAGGGACATGGGCCCAGAGTTGGTTGCTGCATCGCCGATGATGCTTGGTGACGTGAATGTTGATGGCAAGCTCGATCTGGTAGTCACTTTGAACATTCGATTGGACGACAGATCTTCAATGGGTACGAATTTTGTGTTTGTTTTGGATGCTGCGACTGGAGTTGATCTCCCCAATTTCCCATTGCAAATTGGTGGGTCCACTCCAAACGTAGAAAACTTGGAAACCGCACTGGTTCAGAAGCTCCCCGCGCCTCTGCTCGTGGATCTACATACAGACCAAAGTTGGCTACCGAAGTATTTGGAACGAAATGGGAAAGGGTTTACCAAACCGGCAGCACGGTCGGCTCGTGGGGATTCCCATCATGGAGGATCTGAGATTGGCCTACATATCGTTCAGCCAATTGGGAAGAATGTAGTGATTACTGAGGCAGCTACGGGGTGTTCACAGACCATTGTTATCGGAGAAGAAGTTCGCTCTATGGTACAGGCTGACGATCTTCATGGAAACCAGCAACTTGATCTTGTCGCAACCACGGCATCGGGAAATGTAGTCACATTGTCGAGTCCCGTTCCATACCATCCTCTCAACGTGTGGAATAATGGCGAGGTACGAGGGAGAACGAATGCCTTTGCCCATGGATACAGTTCGTCGCAAGGAATCTTCGTATCCGATTTCAGCAGGACTTATCGAGACATCTTCGGTGTTTTCGTGCCGGTCACGTTTACGCTGTTTGACAATCGCCCCAATATCGCGAATGAACCTAACCGCCAGGTATACAACGTAGAGGTGCGAGTGGGAATGTCACAGGTGATCTTTCGAAAAACATACAACAAGGTGGGCACGTTCACCGAAAGAATGTACATCCCAAGTGGACCTGGACATTATCAGGTTTCAGTCGTTCTCAAATCTACCCACGGTATTGTTTATGAAGACACGTTCCATGTAGGGTACAATGTAAACTACATGGAAGGTTTCGGATTGATGCTGTGGCTGCCATTGCTGGTTGCTGTCGTCTGTATATTCGCATTTGGAGTTCCAAAGAGTCACTGGGACGACGATGACTACACAGGCGATGGAACGGCGTCCAACCAACAAGGGATCCTTGGAGGCCAACTACCCGAGTAGGCTGAAGGAAAATCTCAAGCTACAGTATGTACTTTAACCTGGAATATCTCTAATACATCAATTTACGGTTGGACTTGGATTTAGGGTTGCTTTACAGAGATGCCTTCCTTCCCAGCAATAATGACCGCTGTGGCCATGTCACAGAACAACCCATGGTCAACTACACCGCACACACTCTTCAAATCAGTAGCCATAGCCTTTGCATCCTTGATTGGAGTTTCGAAGTGAAGATCCACAATGTAGTTTCCATTGTCGGTTACAGCAATTTCGTCACCGTCCTTTTTGTTGTTGGAGGAAGATCCCATACGCAAGACAGGCTTGCATCCAGCACAGGAAGCCAAGGCGGCGACTTGTCGAATAGTATGTTCGTGGCAAAATGGAGTAATTTCAACAGGAACAGGGAAACCAGGTCCCAATCCTTCTGTAAGCTTAGATTCGTCGACTGCAAATTATTCAACATTATTTTCGAGATAAGGAATCTGCATTGGTGGATTCATGATAGCCGGTAACTTCGTTGATGCACTTACCAATAACAATGAACTTGTCAGCCATGATCTCAACCATCTTTTCTCGAAGAAGAGCACCTCCTCCTCCTTTGACAAGGTTCAATTGGGGGTCAACCTCGTCGGCACCATCAATGGCAACATCCAACTTGGAGTGCGTGTCAAGGGTTACCAATGGGATTCCAAGGCTCTCTGCTTGTTCCTTGGTGCGAACAGAAGTGGGGATAGCAACAATGTTCTTGAGTTCACCAGACTTGAGCTTTTGACCAACACGTTCAACGGCAAAGTAGGCAGTGGAACCAGTACCCAGTCCAACTACCATGCCATCAGAAACGTAGTCGTCGACGGCCTTGTAGCCGACTTGCTTTTTCAATTCATCTTGAGATACCATGTTGAGAGTGTGAAGGGATTGAAACACTTGTCTTGAAATTGGAAAGACTGGAGCAAAGGCGTTCGTAGTGGCCAAAGAAAATAAGCTCAAGTATTTCCAGTTCATCTTCTCTCTTTCAGGACTTGCGAGATTCGATGATTGGTTCCCAACCACTCTCGCGGTCGAAAAATGAGGGCATCACTTAAGTGTCAGTCACATGAGTCGAATTCTTGACATCTTCGCAACACCCAAATTGTAAATTGCAAAATATTATAATGTTGTATAATACTATATCATCAGACTAGCTATCAGTACGGTAGCTAGATAGCTGTGCTGCAAATGTGTATGTAAGGGAGCAACTGTATTTCTAGGGTTAAGGCGTGAGAAACTTCATCACATCGCACTACGTGGGGGTCTTGGTCATGCGTCGAACATCATCACCCACCGCCTTGAGATCTTCAATCGATTGCTTGAGGCAGTCCACAAAGTAGTCGACATCTTGTCTGGAGAAAACAAGGGGTGGCTTGACAACCAACACATTGTCATGGAGTCCATCGATGCTGGAGAGAACGTTGTACTTGTGTTTCAGTTGCGTACACAAAAAGCTAGTTTCGGTAGCTGCTGGCTCTTGCGTATACAGATCGCGAACAAATTCGATTCCAACAAATAATCCAGAGCCTCGGATGTCCCCAATGATTCTCACGGAAGACTGTAGTTCCCGCAATCGGTTCCAGAGATACTTTCCAACCACCTTGGCATTCTCTTGCAGTCGTTCATTTTCCATCACATCCAAAACAGCGAGACCAGCCGCCGCTGAGACGGGATTCCCTCCAAAGGTCGCAAAATACTCCACATTCATAGACTGAAACGCATCTGCAATGCGCGCTGTTGTCACTACAGCAGCCAATGGCATGCCATTTCCAAAAGGTTTGCCAATCGTCACAATGTCTGGCACAATACCGTGATTTCCATACTCAAACGCCCAATAACAAGATCCCAAACGTCCAAATCCTGTTTGCACCTCGTCGGCAATGTAAACACCTCCTGCCGCTCGCACAGCAGCAACACTCTTGGTAATATAATCGTTGGGTGGAAGAATGACACCGGCCACACTCATACCTCCTTCCAGGATCATGGCGCCCATGGACTCTCCGCGCCGTTGACATTCATTGCAAGCCTGGAGGACACTGGTGGCATACATGGTCCCTGCATCCGACCCCCGGTGCTGTCCACGGTAGGTATCTGGACAAGGGACCTTCCAGATGTGGGGTCCAGGAGAGGGTGGAAAGTTTGGATGGGGTGGAGCCAAGTTGAATTCTCGACTATGATCAAATTTGTAGGGAGACACTTCCAACACAGAGAGAGTATGGCCATGATATCCACCTTCCACTACAATCGTATTGGAGGATCTGGTGGCAGCTCGGGCCAATCGCAGAGCCAAATCGTTGGCCTCAGTACCCGAATTGACAAAAATCACCTTTTCCAAAGGGTCAGGAAGCTTCTCACAAAGTCTGCGGGCCAGTTCCACCACGTTAGGGTGAAGATACCGCGAATTAGTATTGAGTCGACCAACTTGTTCTTGGACCATGCGAACCACGTGGGGGTGTTCATGACCAACATGAGCCACATTGTTGCGTGTGTCCAAATAGGACCGCCCTGCCTCATCAATCAAACGTGAGCCCTTGCCTTGCATAAACATGAGCGGCCCCGAGTTGGCATACGATACACTGACATTTCTGAAAAAGTGTTTGTCTCGCAATTGTTGGACTTGATCCTTGGTCAGTTGATGGGAAACAGCATGGAGTCTGGCTGCATTGGAAATGCCCAAGGCGGATCGCAAGCGCGGCGAGAAAAATGGAAGAGCGAAAGCAACCGAAGAAGCGAATGCAATGGTGGAAATCGTTGTAGTTTCGTCCATGGTAACCACCAGCGCCTGAGTACTAACTGCCAGCAAAGATGTTGGTGTTGGAAATGAAGTGATGAATGGCAGCTGGCAGCTGCAACTTTCGGGAAAGATTTGAGGATGTCCGTGAAGTTGTCGGACACCCTTTCAAGTCGCCTTAGTCGAACACCAATCCCCGGCGTCCAAGAGCACAACTACGTACACAACAAAGGTGGTGACCATGAGCGACGAGCCAGAGAGTCCAGGCGATGACTCTGCCTCTCGAAAGAGACGAAAAGTCGAAGAAGAAGTAGATGAATCGTCGGCGCAAGTAGAAGAAACTTCTGAGCCTCCAAAGACCGACGAGTCTCCAAGCAACGAAGCCAAAGAGCCCGAAACTCCGGACCAAGAAAACAACAAACCCATTGACGATCCAGCCGTAACTACCGCTACTACAAATTCAACAGACGAGGCCAATGAGACATCCAAGGATGAAGCAATGAAAGATGCCGGTGAAACGGAAAAGCCGTCGGATCCAACCCCTCCCGTTCCCACCAATCCGGAGGAACTCATCCCTCCTGCACCCAAAGAGTCTGCGCACCCCTACGATTCTTTGCGGTGGACCATTGTCAAGAACGATGGACGACCCGAATCTCTCATCAAACTGATCGCTCTCAAATCCTTGTTTGCCAAACAGCTTCCCAAAATGCCGAGAGCCTACATTGCCAGATTGGTATTTGATTTGCGACACATTTCTCTTGTAATATTGAGTCAAGATCCGGCTCTCAAAGATACCGATGAAGAAGTGATTGGATCTATTTGCTATCGACCTTTTCCTGAAATGAGGTTTGCGGAAATTGCCTTTTGTGCCGTCAATGCGACGCATCAAGTCAAGGTATGATACTGTGTTTTGTCTTGACAAGGGAGGGGGCAGTGCAGCTTGCGAATCATTCTCTCACACATCCAAACTTGCACTCTTTCAGGGCTACGGAACCAAACTCATGAATTTGGTCAAAAAGGAAGGAGCTCGAACCGGAATTGAGTACTTCATCACATATGCAGACAATTATGCCATTGGATACTTCAAAAAGCAAGGCTTCTCCAAAACAGTCACCATGCCCAAGGGACGATACCAGGGGCTCATCAAGGATTACGATGGAGGTACCATGATGGAGTGTTATGTGCATCCTTCGATTGATTTCACCCGCATTCCAGAAATGTTGCAAGCCCAGCGGAGATTCATATTGCAACAGATTAGCCTCAAGGCCAACTCGACGAGAGTCTATGAACCATTACCCAACGGCTTTAGTCCCAATCTGGAAGGAGTCTCCAGGGCTAATGAAGCCGCCGCACGGGCCATGGCGATTCCCGGTATGGTGGAGGCTGGGTGGACAATGGCTGATATTTTGGCCGCCACGGGACAGGGGAAGGATGTCGACCGTGCCAAGAGCGCACTCCGCAACGAGATGCTCCAGATTGTTCGGAAAGTGGAAGAACAACAGTTTGCCTGGCCGTTCCGAGAACCAGTGGATACCAATGAAGTCAAAGATTATCTTGATGTTATCAAGGAACCTATTGACTTGTCGACGATTGATAAACGAATCCGAAAAGGTGATCACTACAAGTCGAAGCAGATGCTCTATGCGGATTTGATTTTGATGGTGAACAACTGCAAATTGTACAACGACGAAGCCAGTACGTATGTACAATGCGCAATCAGCCTGGAGAAGTTCCTGGGGTCCTTGTTCGTCAACTAAAGGGATATTTAGGGCAATGAATTCTGTACTGAGGTGTGAACTACTCGGACTACCGTGCCGTGCATATGAAGGATATTTCTAAGTACTCTGTTGTTCATCACCAGTTGGACAC
The DNA here is from genome assembly GCA_016586335.1 of Nitzschia putrida. Taxonomy (NCBI): domain Eukaryota; phylum Bacillariophyta; class Bacillariophyceae; order Bacillariales; family Bacillariaceae; genus Nitzschia; species Nitzschia putrida. The sequence continues at coordinate 760,178 of BLYE01000003.1, forward strand.
AAAAAATATAAACCTAGACCAACTGTTGCCTCTTGTCGGCATCTTCTTGAGGATTTGTAACCGTGAGGTCAAACACTCCTCCACGGCTAGATTCCTTTCTTGATTCCCGTCCTCGAGACTTGGAGCGACCCCGGCTGCTCTCTCTCTTCTTTTCCTTCTCTGGTGTTTCTCCAGACAAAGCCATTGGTCGCATCGACCTAGTGCGACTTGACTCCCTGGTCTTGCCGGAGGAAGATTTGCTTCGGAGCCGGGACTTGCTGCGCGATCTCGAGGTTCCACGCTTGCTAGACTTCGAGCGACGACTGGAAGTCTCTGGCAACATGCCCTCTTCCAATCCAGTACCCTTCCTCCTCTTCTTCTTGCGTCGCTTTCGAGTGAGGTCGCGGAAGAAGAATCCAAGATAACTCTCACCGTGCCTCCTCCTCTTTCGGGCACGAGCCAAGAAGATGGAAATCCAAAGGGCACTTCCCATAAACAACATCAAATAGACGCAGGACTGGCCCATTCGTCCTAGACCTTCCCACCATCCAGCAGAAAGACTAGAACCACTACGGCGATTTCGCCTACGGAAGCATCTATCCAAGTGCTTGTTGTGGGGTTCGTCACATCCTCCTTGCCAAGTAGGGGCGGGAGAGTAAGTAGGAGGAGAAGTGGATCCGTGGTAGGCAACCCACGAACCTCCCAAGTCGGGCTTGAACACCTCGTACACATCCAATCGGTTGAGGAACAAAGCCATACATCCACCTTCAGGGCAGAAATCGTTGGTTCCGACAGCAACTCCAGATGGGTAAAGTTCACGCCATGAGTCAACATAGTTGTTGCAGCGCTCTAGGTAGGCAGCAGCGTGAGCTTCGGAGGCAAATCGGGGAGCATAAGCCAAAGTCATCTGAGGACAGAAACCTCCATTGTTGGTTCCTTCAGGTCCACATCCGTACTTGGCACGATCACCAGCGGCATGCATTGAGCAAGCAGTGTAGGTTCCAACATCATTCTGAGGAGCATCTCCGTTCCACGAGATTCCAAGCTCCTTGCACAAACTGTCGTACAAGTAGGCAAGCGCAGAACTGGGATCAGCCTCGAACTGAAGCTTGGCGTGACCGTCTTCGTCAATGAAAACAAAGGCAGGTTTGATATATAGACTACCAAAGTCAATCTTACGAGCCACCTTGAGCATGTTACTCAACGACAATCCTCCCTGAAAAATTGAAAACAAAACAAATGTTAGTTCATATGGAAAGATATACATTCCTCAAACAGAACCAGTCACTTACGGCATTGGGATTCGTTGTTCCAGTGTAGAAAATGGGAATGTGGGCAGTATCCTTGTCGACAATAGAACCGACAGCATTTCCTAGCTGTTCTCCAATGAGCCAACCGTGGTTGGTTCCAAAGGATGTGATGTAAGTACCGTTTCTGTCAGCAAGATACTCAAAATCAAACTGTTCCTGGAAGGAAGAAGAACTTTGGAGCTTGGACTCGGAGGACCTGGACAGAGGAATACCAAAGAAAGTCTCACCCTCTTGTTCGCAGTTGGGAGGAAGTTCCCAACCATCCGTCATGTCGTGCTTAGCCATTTGTGCGTTCCAAGAGTAGGGGTTGTGCTCATAGTTGTTATTGTTGTTGTCATGAGAGCCGTAATTGACGTTGGCTTCAGTGACACTGGCATAGAAATCAGATACATCCGTGGAAGTAAAGAGAGTGGCATAATACTGTTCGCTCTCCGTGAGGTCTCGGTTTGGTTTGAAGGCCTTGGTAATGTTGGCACGATCGAAGAAAAAGTACAAGTTTCCATAGCCTACACTTTGCTTCTTTCCACCACGACCGGGGGGGAAGGCAGCGTATCCTGCAGAACCAATAGGTGTTCCATAAGGATACATTGCTTGCCAAACGGCAACTTCGAGGTTGGCTTGTTGCATGTAGGCAGTTTGGTGGTAGGAAGACCAAAACTTGACACCACGGGACATGGAAACGTGAGGATCAGTGTCGTGGTCGTCCATACAAGGACCACCACCAGCGGAGTCCAAGGCATTGAAAAGACTGTCCAAGAAATACTCATAGGACGAATAAGAGTCACCGTCTTCGTAACTCTCGACGACAGAAACAATCAAGGTAATATCAGCGGAGGGCACCGAACCGTCACCATCATCACCAGAGTGATGACCACCACCTCCCTTGAGATATTCGGGGTAAATGGCAAAAGGAGGGAAAGATACAGCCTCCATGGCTTGGTACACCTGCGAGATGGAGGTACCTCCAGCATCGGGGTTCATATTTCCTACACGAAGCAACTCAGTGTGGGAAGAGTCAATGTAACTACATCAAGGGCAATGTCAGAATGAATTTGAATAAAACGAAAAAGTCAGGATTTTCCATGGCAAACTTACGGCATCTTTCCAGAATAATCAAAACTCTTGTATCCTCCTCCTACAAGCCAACCATCCTCGTCCATACTCATGACGAAATCGTAGTATCGATCAATAATATTCTCCATGGGAAATTGGTCACAAAGTTGGTATGAGTAAGGGTTTCCAATAGCCGTATTGACAGAGAAGGAAACTCCAATGAAGGAGAGACCATCTTGTTGACAACTTTCGTCTCCCGAATCGTGAGAGGGAGTCTCTCCAGATTCACAATCATTTCCGTAGATGGCACAAAGATCCATGGCATCGTAGCCGTCGTAGTTGTAGCAGCATCCAGTGAATTGACGAGAAAGTTCACGATGTTCTTGCGACTCATCAACTTGTTCTTCCTTGTTGGGACGGAGATACATTTGGACATCTCCGTTGGAAGCGGGAGCTTCCATTTTCCAGGGAGCCGGCTTGGCTTGAGCCTTTCGGCGTGATTTCCTTTGCTCAGCCTGGAAGCGGCGTTCTACGTCTGCTTGAGCATCGTCGCGAGTAGCACGGTAGCTAGGCCCTTCAATGGGGCGGCCGTTGTCATGGAAACGATTGTTGCGTCCAGAGTCCCATCGACTTTGCACGACCCTGGAGCGGTCGGCAAGCTTCGCTTGGGCCAACGTGGCAGAAACCCACAAAACAAACCACAGATCCTTCATGGCCAATCCACTACTTCTAACAGAAAGTCTCCTTCTTCTCCTAGCAGTATCGGTAGAAATGATCAAAGTCTACAGGGTGCAGCAGGGTAATACCAACCGTCTCAGTCTCGACACTGCCCGTAGTTTTTTTGTTCCAACAGCTGTGGTCTCATCCGAGGTCGTCAAACTCGCCTCAGCTATGTACGCTCGGAGAGTTTGGTATCTTACTCTTCATGTATATATATTCGAGTTGGCATAGGTTACGTCTCTGTCGTTGCCAGCGCTTCGGAAAACGGCCTCAATCTCCCATCGAATCGTGTCCGTTTTCCTTCACTTCCCAAGAATTGTATATACACTGGCTGACTCGTGGCATCAACGGACCCTGGAACAATGCGAAATTTAAATCGGTTGGCGCGCGTTACTCACTCGTGCGAATTTAGGGTAGGTACAATACTTAATATAGTTTATGTATGCATATCTTATTTCATACGGTACTACTCTTCGGTGGATGGCAGCTGTGACGACAGACGACAGCCCAACAAGTCATTGCCTCTCCACACCTCGTTCATTTCACAGCATATCCAAAGAGGTGGTGACGCGACAACAACCACAACTAATCTCTACACAAACTACTACGAGTAGTGTTCCACAACAATCATGCCACGGGCTAGTACAAGAAGCAAGCGACGCAAGGTAGAAGAAGAAGAAGAGCCACCTTCGGATCCGGTTGATGAAATGTTGGATGTCTTGGCAGAGGATGTCCAACCAGAGGAGAACGAGGAAGATACCGAAGAAAAGAACCCTGAAACAGAGGATCAACCTGTAGAAGAAGAGGAAGCAGAGGACGAAGAAGAAGATGAGGGTATGGAAGAGGAAGAAGATGCTGACGAAGAAGAGGAAGAGACAGCTATGGTCGAAGCCAAATCTCCTGATGTAAAGTCTCCCAAGGGTATGGCCATGCGATCAGGAAAGCGAAAGCGCCGACGATCTCCAGGAACCACAGGTTTGACTCCTACCGATGATGGTATGCCAACCAAAAAGAAGAAGAAAAAGGATGAAGAGGAAGAGGAAAAGGAGGATCCACCCGAAAAGCAACCCACTGTTACCTTTGTCGACGACACCACAGCACCTGCAGGATCCAATGCGGGCCGACCTTCCATCTTGTCCATGGATGCAGAGGCAGTTGCAGTTGCCAACATGCCCGAGCCCATGCCAACTCCAGAGGAAGATTCCAATCGCCGTCTCTTTGATGATCAGGGAACACCCACAAACGAATCTCAGGTGGAACCTCCAACCTCAACCGAGGCGCCTACCACCGTCGAACCTTCTACCGAGGAAGCACCTGCTCATTTGGCCCCTGAACCGTCTCAACCGGAGACCGAGACTCCCGAGGAACTAGAGAACAAAGAACAAGAATCCGAAGAACCCTTTGAAGCAGAGGACACTCAATCTCCACAAGGGTCCATCCCTCTTCGTATCATCTTTTGCACAATCTTGCTTCTCTTGTTCCGTCAAGGATATCCTGCTTGCCAGTCGCTTGCGGACTCCTTGTTACCAGTTCCAGAACTGAACGTGACAAAACCAACTCCCGCCGAGCCCATCCCTCCAACGACCGAGCCCTCCCCAGAGGCTCCCGACTCGGTGATTCAAACGCTTCACAGTCTGGAACGACTCCTCAATCGGTGCCGTACCAAGCGCGCCTCTGTTGATTCACAAGCCAAAATCTTTGATACTACCAAGTCCAAGTTGAAAAGTCTGCTTGAGGAGAAGAAAGAAGCCAGCGCCAAGTTGGAGTCACTGGAAAAAGCCCAGGAGCTGTTGGCCGCTCTTGTGGAACAAGAGGATATTGATGAGAAACTCTGGGAGGAAGCTCGATCAGCATTGCGACCTATCGGAAAAGCCCTTCTCGACACTTCGGCAATGGAGCTATGGGATGTTCCTGATGTGCAAGCATGTGCTGGCGCCGAACCCATTGAGGACCAGCCCATCGATGCCGAAGAATTGGAAAGGAGCGTCACAGAAGCCCTTGAAATTTCCCAGAAAACAGCACAAACTATCATGGAATCCTCGGAGGCAAACGAGAAGGTCCGTGTTTGGATTCGAGAACAGATTGAAAAGATGGTGGAAGGACAACCTGGAGTGGCCGAAGCCCTGGCTGCTTTTGAAGATGATACCCCTGTGAAGACAAGTCACCAAGAAGGGAGTGGCTTGAGTGCCCAACAAATTCAGGAGATGGTAAACGAACGGTTGGAAATCGAACGTGCGGATCGCACAGGCGTCTACGATTTTGCGTCCGTTTTCAATGGGGCTCGCATCCTACAAGGAGGGAATCCTGGTACCAGCAAATCCTTGATCGACGATCTACCCATTCTGAATCGACTCCTGCATGTGTCTCAATTACAGTTTTATGGCAATGGACCTGAAGCTGCCATTACACCTACCCACCCTCCTGATTCTTTGGGTCAATGTTGGTCCTTCCAACAAGCTTCCCTGGAGGAACTTCGAAAACGCCGCCTAGCACTGGGTGTTCGAGGGCATGATGGCCATAGACATGGAAACTATGGTACCTTGACTGTCCAATTGGCGGAACCCGTGGAGGTTACTAGCGTTGTCATAGAACATCCTCCAAAGGGATTGACCGATCAAACGTCTAGTGCCATCAAGGCGTTCCGAGTCGTAGGATACGATTCCATCGACGCCTCTAGCAATGCCTACAACCTCGGATCCTTTCAATATGAAATCGGTACGTTCAGCACTGTGGTTTCCAACGATGAATGACATGCAATCATGTTCCTGTATCTAACGTATCTTTGTCTTTTTGACAGACGGAGAAAATGGACTTCAAGAATTTGAAGTTGCTAGAGAAGTTGCCGGGGAACCCATTCCACCCCTACAATCTATCACCCTGGCAATTGATTCGAACTGGGGTCACGACTATGCTTGTCTCTACCGTTTCCGCGTCCATGGTGAGCGTGCTGAATTGGAAGAGGATGATGAGTAGTTAAGATAATATTGGTGGGGAATAAATAATTGTTTGTATGACAACCATGACACTTTTCTTGTCTATACTTTACACTTTACACTCCTTGCACCACCGGTTGCGAGTCTATATTTTCTAGAGTTGCTTGACACTTGACACTGATGTGCTACTATAGTTTCCCGCTAGAAGGGCGAAATGCTGAGGCCATTTCCTACGCATGCCTCGTACTCCACGTCCCCGTTTTCTGTTCGAGAATATTATTATCAAGAAGTAGTGAGCACCATCATGTCATGTTCGTATCCTATGAGGATGGAGTTTAGTAGCGATTCTCATTCATTGATATGCCCTTTTGGCTCACGTACGTCACTGAGCGACGGCGTGCTCGCACCTCGCGTACCGGTGTCAAGAAGAAGAGCGCAGAGGAAGCCGCAGCACATGCCACAAGCAACCAACACCGACGTTCACTATCTTCCTCTTGAAGTCAACGTCACTTTAAGCCAATCCAGTTGTAGTCGGCCACCCTTGGTCTTGTGTCACTTTCTCACCCTACCCTTCAATCTACCACAATGGTCACAGCAACATCTTTGTTGATGCGAGGCCGAGCTGTTCAACGTTCACTGCAAACAACTCTGGCAAGATCCGTATCTTCCGTCGCTTCCGTCGGCGGCAGTTTCCCTGTCGGAATTTCCACGGATAAATCGACGGCAGCAACCTCGAGTTGGAGGCAACCACTCAAACCTCTTGGTCAACAAAAATGCATGTCATATGCTGTAGCAAGAGATGACTATGGCACAGCAACGGATCCTAGGACTTTGAAGCAGCAACGAAAGAACGATGTAGGTGGCTGGGATATTATTTCTTTGTCTCTGGAACGTCGGCATTTTGTATGACTAATCATTCCTTGTTTCCCAATTTTATGTCCATTCCTTTTGCTTTGAATCTTCACTCTATTTCAATTCTTTGCAGGTATTGATATCTGAAGTACTCAAGGCTAAATATGAAGACCAGTGGGTGGATCCTGTTATTTTCAAGGATTCCACTGTGCGGGAGGCCATCGAGACTGTTATCGATGGTGGGCTTAGCGGCATGATGGTTGTAGAAAACGATAGCAATGATAGCCATCGTCGGGTCGTAGGACTTGTCACTTCTCGCGATGTGTTGAGGATTTTGGCGCATGGACTCAAGAAAGGAATTTCGGAAGTTGACTTGATGAACCAAGTCGTTTCCGAGCACATGACACCCATTTCTCAAGTCATCTATGGCCGCCCACACGAAACTATCGGACAATGCAGGAAGCTCATTGCCAAGCTTGGAATTAAATGTCTTCCTATCCTGTCGGATGAAGGAAGAGTCGAAGGAGTAATTACAGCTCGGGACATGTCGGACTTTGGATTAAGTGCACTTGACAAGGGAGGAAAGAAAGCATATTTGAATGATATTTCTGAACGTGTGGGCCTCACAAGCAACACAAGTATGGCAGAACCACCAACCCACATGAAGAGCAAGTTGGCCATGGAAAATATGCCACTTTCTGTTGGCATTGGCATAGCAGAGTTGCCCCATCCCTTCAAGACAGCAGATGGCGTCGGAGGCGATCGTCGAGGTATGTCAATTGGATGTTGGAGTTGATGATTTAAAAAATTGTATCTAATCAATTCTACAGAGCACGGTCCCCGCGAGTTCAGCACAGATGCCGAACTTTCCGAAGATGCTTTTTTTGCAAGAACCATGGTCGTCCCAACAGAACAAGGTGGAGTGGTTGGGGATTTGTTGTACTTTGGTGTAGCCGATGGTGTCGGAAGTTGGAGGGAATACAAGGTTGATCCTAGGGAATTTTCCCACACCCTTATGGGAGCTTGCGATGACATTTTGCAAGAAAACATGCGAGAGAGCAGAATCCAGGCACCATCAGATATTCTTGCCGAGGCCTACGAACGAGTCAAGGCCAAAGATATTATTGGATCGTGTACCGCATGTATCGCAATGTTCGATACCATCCGACACCAACTTCACTTCAGCAACTTGGGAGATTCCGGTATTATTGTCCTGCGTCATATGGATTCCGATGTGGCCGGGTCGCTAGCCCAAGAAAGTGTTTATTCAGGAGGTGAACAACCCTCTAATTTGAGGGTGGCTTTTGTGTCACAGCAGCAGTTACACTCCTTCAACCATCCCTACCAGTTGGGTTGGGTTGGATACGAGCAACAGGAAAAGAATTCTTTCAAGGCTGTCAGTGATGCCGGTGTAACTTCGGTTCACATTCGACATGGCGACATTATTATCATGGGTACAGACGGACTTTTTGACAATGTGGAAGTTGAAGACATTGCCAAGGTTTGTTTGGACTGGGAGCAGAACAATGGTTCTACCAATGGAAGCGACATTTCGGCAGATGATGTGACCGCTTTGGCGTCTAAACTGTGCGAAGTAGCCAGGGAAAAGAGTCTTGATCGTAGCACAGATTCTCCGTTTGCAATTCTGGCTAAGGACAACGATATCATGTGGAGCGGTGGGATGCCTGACGATTGCACCGTTGTTATTGCACATGTGAAGAAGGATTAATTTACATTAATTTCCAAGCATTTTGGATTAGGTGAATGAGAAACTTTTCCTTCCGGGGTCTCAGTTTGATTCATGCTACTGTTGTACTGCCTGTGCTCGCTCCTCTGAAAGGAAGACATCCTCCTAACTTCACAAGTTAAGATTAGCATCAAAGAGTTTTGAGTTTCCAACCACCCAACATAGTTAGTTTTCTGATTTCGGGTACTTCAGCAATTCTTTAGGGGATAATTTGCACTAATTTCGGTGCCAGCGTTGATGACGTACCAGGTAGGGATTGCTGTCACTTGCAACTGCAGATGTGGCGGAATCCCCTTCGTTGGAAGGCAAATCGGCACACAAGAAATCTTTTTTGCGGCTTTGTCTGTACCTCTCTAGAAACTGTAGGAACAAGTAGGTGTCAGTACTGACTAAGAATGCGAACACTAATCGAGCTACGGGATTCTGATGCCGAACTCCGTAGGCCGTAGGCGAATCTAAGGAATGGATCTTGGAATCTCTGCCAATATCCTCCACTCATAGTATCCGTTCTCGTCCTTTTGCCGAAAAGGGTTCTAAAAAAGACCAAGCACGGAAACAACCTCTTTTGGTTTCAACTTCACTGCAAAGTAGTTTCCAATAGAATCGAACAACAATGTCTGGAAGCTACCAAAAGGTCAGTACTACTGACGAGTTCCAACCCGTTGAGGACTCCACCAAGTCCAACAAGAAATGGATCTGGGGTGGAGCCGTAGTGGTCATTCTCGGATTGATCGGCTTTTACTACTCTGGTCGCCCAGGATCTTCCACTGCTGCCGCCATTCAGCAATCCAACCTTCCTGTCAGTAAGACTGGAAAGCTCAAGCTTTTCGACGATGAGAGTAAGTTTTTTTGTACATGTATTCCCTTACTTTCTGATAAATCTAATTTTGTGCCAATTGGTCGTTTTTAGAGCGTTTCCTTTTGGAGGATTTCGATGCCAAGAGTACATTTGCTTCTTTCCTCCCCGGAGTTGCTGGTTACTTCGGAAAGCCTGTTTGGGCTTTCTACGTCAACCGTGGTCAAGCCATTTCCACCTTTGGAACTGAGTCCAAGGATTTCCCCATGTTGGAGTTTAACGCTGCCAACAAGGCCTACCAAGTCACTCCTTATGTTGGTTTCCGTACTTTTGTTCGTGGAACCCGCACTGGTCCTACTTCTACCCTTTCTGGATCTTTCCAAGTTGAGCCCTTTGCTGCTCGCAACGCCAGAAACTTGTTGGACCCCGCGGATGACCCAGACAAGCCAAAGCGCATTCTTTTCGTCGGAACCAACGAGGTTGAAATTCAAGAAATTGATGGAGTGCATGGATTGACCACCAACGTCAAGTATTTCATTCTCCCTGAAGAAGACTTTGGATCCCTCATCCGTCGCACTACTTTCACCAACACTGGATCTGACAGTGTCGACCTCGAAATCTTGGATGGTTTGGCAAAGATGGAGCCCAGCGGAGGATTCTTGGATGGCATGTTGAAGAACATGGGTCGCACCCTTGAGGGTTGGTTTGGAGTTCACCATGCTGATGATACCCTCAGTTTGCCATTTTACAAGATGTCTACTGAGCCCTCCGATCAGGCCAAGGTCACAATTGAGGAACACGGTCACTACTGCATCGCTTTCATTGAGACTGATGACGAAGATGCCGAGCTTTTGCCAATTGTTTACGACCCCAATAAGGTCTTCGGTCAAGCCACTTCTTTGGAACATCCATCTGGATTGTATGGTTCCAGTGTCGGTGATATCCTTGATGGACCTCAGTATGGAGATGCCAAGACCAGTGCCTCTTTTGCCGCTGTCCGAAAGATTTCTCTCAAGCCCGGAGAGAATGTCACCATTGCTTCTGTCTACGGAAAGGCTGCCCTCATCTCTGACGTTCCCAAGATTGCTGCCACTGTCTCCGCTGCTGGGTACATCAAGGCCAAGTCCGAGCGTGCTCGCACACTCATGGACACTTTGACCGCCAGTGTCGAAACCAACACCGTGAACCCACTTTTTGATCTCACCGTCAAGCAGATGTTCTTGGATAACTCCCTTCGAGGAGGTATGCCAACCATCCTTGGAAATGTTGATGCCGACACCACCTATGACGAGGATCCAGGAGTCAAGGTCTTCCATTCTTTCTCTCGTATTCATGGTGACTTGGAGCGTGACTACAATGCTTTCAAGATCGACCCTTCATTCTATTCGCAAGTAAGTGTGGTGGCCGATGAACTTGCGCTTTTCCAACTACGTTCTCACTTTTCAATTCTCACAGGGTCCCGGAAACTACCGTGATGTTGCACAAAACAGACGTAACGACGTCACCTTCATTCCTCGTATGGGAGGATTCGATGTCAAACAATTCCTCTCTTTCATTCAAGCTGATGGATATGAGCCTTTGACTGTTGAAGCTGTTGTTTATTTGTTTGCCGACGAAGACGTCGCCCGTGGTGTCGCTACCCAAGTTACGACCGATGCCAACAGTGCCAAGATTCTCGGTGATATCTTGAGTGGGGGACCATTCCGCCCCGGACAAGTTTTCAGTCTCTGTGAGCAACTCAATATTAACCGCACTGCTGATAACGACGAGTTCATTCAGCCCATTATTGCTGCTGCTGAGGACCGCGACATGGCTACATTCGGAACTGGATACTGGGCCGATCACTGGGACTACTACGTTGATTTGATCAATGCTTACTTGGGTGTGTTCCCTGATGGAGAAGAATCTTTGATGTACGACAACGAGCTTCGTTATTTCTTCTCTACAGCCACTGTTCGACCCCGTAGTGAGAAGTACGTTCTTGACTACACTTTCGACGGAACCAGCAAGCACGTCATTCAGCTTGATTCCACATACTACGACATGGGAAAATCTGATGAACAAGAATCTTTCCGTGACCACAATACTGGTTTGATTGGAATTGAGGCCAGCTGGCAACGAACGGCTGAGGGAAAGCCCTTCATGAGCACCCCCATCGCCAAGCTTTTCCTTTTGTCTTCGATCAAGTTCGCCATGCGTGATGCCTGGGGAATGGGAATTGAATACGAAGGAGGACGCCCCGGTTGGCTTGACAGTATGAACGGTCTCCCCGGTATGGTTGGTAGTGGAATGCCCGAGACCTACGAACTCTACTTGTTGTTGAAGTATGTCAAGAAGGTCGTTGATAAGTACGACCGCGACGTCGTCGTCCCCGAAGAACTTTCGGTAATGCTTGATGTTGTCGAAGGATCACTTGACAAGTTGGAGGCAGCAAAGTATGAGGATCCTGAGGAGTTGCCTTACGATGTTCCTCAACCATTGTTCGATTATTGGGATGTGGTTGCTTCTGCTCGTGAGAACTACCGTAACGATGTTCAGTATTACTTCTCTGGTAACGAAACCGCTTATACTGCTAAGGAAGTTTCCTCTATGGTGAAGAGATGGTTGAAGCATGTCGAGACTGGAATGGAGCGTTCTTTCAAGTTCGGATCCAAGGGTTTCGGTGACGATGGCACTTCGGGTGTTCCTCCTTGCTTCTTCTCCTATCAAATTACGGATTGGGAACTCAACAAGGGACACAACGCGGTCGGCTTGCCCCTTGTAAATGCCAAGGCAATGAAGGTTGGAAAGTTCCCCTTGTTTTTGGAGGTACGTTTTGACCTGTATTCCCCGTTGTTGCTTTGACCAATTCTTTCTCATGTGTACAACCGTTGTGTTACAGGGGCCTGTCCGTTACATGAAAACCATCCAGGATGACGACAAAAAGATGAAGGAGATGTATGAACGTGTCCTTGCTTCTGGTCTTCGTGACGACGAGTTGAAAATGTACTTCTTGTCCGCTAGTTTGGAGGGACAAACTTATGATATGGGTCGTCAAATTGCTTTCGCCCCCGGATGGCTTGAGAATCAATCTATCTGGATGCACATGTCTTACAAGTACTATCTCCAGTTGATCCGTGGAAAGCAATATGAACAATTTTTCTCTGAGTTCAAGGACAACGGAGGTGTTCTTCCTTTCATGGACCCTGATACATATGGTCGTCCACTAACCGAGTGTTCTTCCTTCATTGCTTCTTCGGCATTTCCCGACCCCGGTGTTCATGGTCAAGGTTTCTTGGCTCGATTGTCAGGTTCCACTGCCGAGTTCATGGACATGTGGAAGGAGATGTTCTTGGGTCCCCAGTTGTACTATCTAAATGATGCCGATGAGGTTGAAATGAGCTTTGTGCCTGCTCTTCCTTCGTGGTTGTTCGAAGACGCTTCGGTCGAGAACCCCCCAACTCTTGACGACGACGGAAACCACGTCGTCAGTTTCAAGTTGTTCGCATCTATCCTCGTTACATACCACAACCCTGGTGGTAAGGACCTTTACGGAGTGCCTCCCAAGAGCTACAAGGTCAACATGGCCGACGGTAGCGTTGTTGATGTTGATGGCCCAGTCATCCCTACTGAGTTGGCTTTGAAGATCCGCCGCATGCGACCTGTTGAATCCATCGATGCTTACTTCTAAACAAATAGTTTTTAGTGCTTCTGATTACATGCGTGAGTCCTGTTTAGGCTGATTTTGTGTAAATTTTGATGATATCTGCCATGGAGGAATAAGTCCCAACCCCAAAGAAGATGAAACCCAGAAACAGGAGTACGTAACACTTCAACTTCTCGAACCACCACTTGCCAAGCCCGAAATTCTCCGTTCCAGGTAGCAACATAGTCCAGCGAGATTCATTTCTCAGTGACGAAACATCGTTGTCAGCTTCCGACATTTCTATGTGTCCAATCCAAGCAAGCTCTAGCATTGGCGGAATCAGCAAAGCTGACGATGAGCCCGCCAACGCTCCAGCCAAAGAAATCAGGGCCTGTACATTTGGGACAGCCACAGCCACCGAATACGTCAACATGACCAAGAGAATGCGAAGAAGAGGAGAGTCGCCAGGCATTGTCATCTCGGGCATGACTGACTGAAGACTCGTAATGGCAGAATATGCCACACTGTTGGATTCGGCATCCCTTGTTCCAGCCTCATCATCATTCTTTGCGGTCGCAGTCTCCGCATTGTATTGATGATCTTCCCATTCCTCAATATCCGGAATATCGTGCTCAGGAAGTGGGGGAAGTGGTTCAAAGGCTGAGAGATCATCTTCGTCGTCAAGGTCACCACCATCCTGGGCTAGGAAACTTGAAAAGGAAGGCGCCAATAGCTCCAAGGCTGGGAACAATTGCAGAGGGTAAGTCAGTAACACGGACAAACTGACAGCCGTATTTGCAATCATCAAAAGCCAAGTAATTTCCGGATCGTCCGGATAGGCATCCACAAGGAAGGCGGTCATACTACCGTTGGTAACATTGCCAAACGTCATGACACAAATGACAGCAAAAGATGCCAAAATCAAAGCAACGCATGCCATGGCTAACAAAAACGGAGTTTTGAAATATTGGGGTTCCAACATGGCAGATTCCACTGGTAGAATGAGGTTGATCCCTTCATAACTGTAAAGAATGGCGCACAGAGCCAACGGTGCTCCCTCCAAATTGAATTCAATAGGCTCAGTAGGACGCGTGTCCCATTCCTTGACGATAATGGCACCAATGGCCATGAAAGAGACCACTAGCAGGGCTGTTCCCGCGGACATCACTGGCGACAAACTCTTCAAGTTGGGAATCAAACTGAGTACCAAAACAAATGGTAACTCCAACGTCATAACACCAGAGTGGGTGGCCATGAAGCGGATGCCGTTTTGCTCCATTACTGCCAACAAGTTTTCCCCTACAAAGGAAATAAAAACAGTGCAAATTGCAAGTTGCTGAATGCACACACAAGCAGAAACATAGGTCTCAAATTTGGATCCGTAGAAGTATTCACCCACAGCAGCATACGTAACTTGAGTATTAGTTGTGACCGACGAGGCCTCACTCCTCTCATCAACATTTGCAGCGGTTTCACGTTCAATAAATCGTTTTAGCTTGACAATCGTCCAGCAGTTGCTGCTCGACCAAAATGCCATGAAAAAGATTGCCACGGCGCCCCAAAACAGGCCCAATTGACTAATTGCCCATGGTAGACTCAAACATCCAGCTCCCAAGTATCCTTTGAGAAGGTGCACAAACGTTTGTGAGACAGTGGTCTTGTGGAGATCTTCCGAATCCACAAGACTCTGACCATCGATTTCATCTTCCTCAATCTTCAGATCGGAATCGATGGTCCTGTAACCAGTCATTGCTCCTTTGCTTGGAGCATAACTCAATGGTGTTGACTGTAGCGGGAAGGAGTCTTCGACTTCTGGAAGCAGAGGAGTAGACATCATCGTATCACTCTCTTTCAAATAACAAGATCACACGAGAAGATGGCCAAGAATGGCTCCTTTGCTGTCACCTTCGAAGAAAGTCTCATTTATTACGCTGCTGGCATTCGTTGGCTGGTGGCTGGTTGGGTTTGGAATTGTTGTTGGTTCGGTCTTGGAAGAATTTCTCGTTCTTTCATGTGACGTCATGGGCTATCGTCTGTCCTCCCGATGAAAGACAGACGCCACCACGACCAAGTCTTTCTCTAGATGTCGACGGTCACTTGAGCAAACAACTTTGTACTACCGGTAGTACATCCAGCCAGATATAATAATACTGCTGGAAATATAAATCAATGGAAGGTGCAAAAATATAACTCCTACAAATTGATGATCTTGGTCATCGTAGCAGTTCTTCAGATGCCTGATACTTCGAAAACAACATCATCAAAGTACTCGACAAGAAGGGGGAAGGACCAAACATTTCGCCACCTCCTGTTCCGGTCACAAGAAGAGTGAAGCACCACGAAAAGGGAAGAGGTAGGGGTACCAAAACAAGCTCATCGGTATTATTCTTAAGCTGCTCCCTGGAAGTTGGCTCGCATTTCGAATAACGTGCCCTCCTCATCGTCCCTCCTTGAGGTACAATCAAAAAGTGTTCGAGGTTCGCATTTCCAGCCGCGTCGCCACGATCGTTTCTATACCGTACCACTATGAGAATTGCCCGACGCACTTTAATATGATGCGACGAAAGTCAGTTTGCTGCCTCTAGCAGCAGCCCCATCATCTTACCACTGCTACTGTACCGCCGCAGAGTATTACCCTACTAGTAGTTTGTACTAGTAGTAGTTAGTACAACTATGCTGCCGTAGTTCATGGTCTAATTGTAACTGGAACGATGACACTACTTGGGTACCGGTACCATAATACCTCTTTGAGATAATGTCCTACTACCGGTAGCAATTCTTCCACCGTAAATCCGTGATCTTGTTGTTGTTGTTCGTGTTGTTGATTGTTGCATTATATATTTGGGATTATACCCAATCGACGTCGGTGGACTCTACCTCTAAGTATCCCTTCAACACCGAATTTCTTAAGTCTTTTGCACATTCTGTCAATGTTGCATATAGTCGTCTGCAAAACTTAGAGGCGCTGTTTATTGAAATGGAGTCGCGAGCCCCCGAAAATATGGCAGCGCTAGTTTAGGAGAAAGGCGATTGTGAGTAAAAAATTTTGTCAATACCCGAACCGGTGAGCTTTGGGCCCTCACGTTGTTCTCGGGCAATCACCGAATTTTCGCCTCTTTCTACCCACGCCAACAACAAACGAAAGTCCCTCATAAATTCCGGTTTGAAAGAAAACACATCATGCCTTTGTTTTTCCCCAGATTGCACTTTCCTCACCGTCACTCTTTGAACGCCAAGGAGTCCAATACAAAGGAAGCTTCAAATGCCAAGTCTCCTTTTCGCCACGCAAGTCTTGAACTCGAGATTGCGCCTTCCGCAAAGGAGTCTAAAGAGAACATGAAGCTGGTTATGCTTTGGATTGAAAAGTTGAACAAGCACACCACGGAAGGATTCCGCGATCTAGTGACTGATGACTACATCGTCCAGTTTGCCGAGCAAGAAATGAATATCGATTCTTTCCTGGAAGAATGCCAAGGTGTTTGGGACGCTTTCCCTGACTTTGCTTACAATGGGAAGTCGATTGAGATGCGGGCTGACGGAGTTGTTGTTGCACATCGATTCATCGCCAAGGGAACTCACACAGGGAAGGCATACGGGTTCGGTCCATACGACCCAATTGCTCCCAACGGGGCTACTGTTGAGAATGATCCAGAAACAAGCTATTTCTTTTTCAAGAACGGGAAGATTTGCAGGCAGGTTGTATCCTACATCGACGGAGATATGACGGGACCTGCAGGACTATATACCCAGCTCGGAGGATTCCCACTCTTGTGATCTTGGGGTTTTAGGTTACAAGTTGTACTAAAGGATATTATGTTGTTGATAGTGGAAATCTTTAGAGTGGTGACAGTGCTGAATCCTCCAGTTGCAAATCTGAGAAGGAAAATTTTCTCAGTCGACGCAGTGAAAGCAACAGCAGCCTCTGTTCTTAGCACGTTGCACGAGTAGTCTGCAGAAACCCATCAGCGGCGGGTAACACTTCTGGGTACCACCGCAACAGTAGCCTTTTTGTGACTATAAAGACAGATGATGTAGGGTCTCTACTGGCCCCTTGGTACTAGTAGAACTAGTAGAGGCAGACCAAAAATGGCAACGCTGCCCGTTTCAATGACAACAAACAACTTCTTGATGGCCCTGTTCGACAATATTGCTAACGTTAGTAGTATGAAGGCGTCAGAGAAACAGGTACTACTTAGTACTAACTACTACTAACGTTTGTAGTAGTACCAAACGAGTTTTCCACAACATCCTCGAGACTTCGCATCAATTGATTAGTAGTTTGTACTACTAGTTAGTAGTGAAAGAAAAATTTTGAGTACTACAACAAGAAGGAAGGCGATCGTGTTCTCGGTGGTGCGTGAAAGAACCGCTTCTACTCTCTAGCTAGTACAAACTCAATACGTTTCAATACCAAAGTTGCGTAGCAACTACTAACTACCAAGGAACGCCCAATGAAAATGTCAAGATCCATCATCAATAACGTTTTTAGCTTGTAGAAGCTTCCACCACCCTGAAGAAGTGGAAGGGCAGAAGGCTGTACCACCCTCTCACAAACATTCACAGGCTAGTTTTGACCGAGATGACCTTTTCTACGTTTCTGTTGGCAGTGAGCACCAACTTCACCAGTAACTCCCAGTCGCGGATCCTGTTGTTTCAACAAGAAGAATAGTTTTCTCCGCCACTCTAGGATACTAGTATTACTTAGTAATGTCAAAAGTCTGGCCATATTAACTGCCGGTACCGTAGGTTTGTTCTGTCTTGAGGAGTGCGTTTGCACTTTTGTACACTACTTCTTTGTAGTCACTACGTACGTGTCCATAACAGTACTAACGAAAATGCCTCATTTTTTGTCCTACTAGTGCTAGAGTGCTACTAACGCGGAAAAAATGTCGTGCTCCCAACAAGAAGTTTGATGTCATTGTGATGATGATGGTGCCCTCCTATTATTTTTAGTACTGCTATGACTTCCGGCTCCCGTCGTGGTTGTGGTAGCGAGATGTCAGTGTCACCAATGGTGGTGGTGTACCACCACGTTTGAAAATCTTCCGCGACAGAGGGGCGGATATACCCTACAAAGGCATTGATGGGTGATAGAGACCTCACAAAATTTGTCATCAGCAAAGAAAGTGAGATTTGAAACAACATGCCTCCCTCTTCATGGCTCTACAGAAAAGGACCCACACCCAACTCACCAGCTAAAACTCATGGGAAAGGAACTCCTTCCCCTCAGGAATCCCCCAAGTCTGCGAAGTCTGCTATCGGTACCACAAAGAGCAATTTGCACTTTGGCCCCAAGAGTGATGGTGAGAATCCTAGCGCTACCCCTGACCAAATTGTCCAAAACCTGAGATCCGTGATGGGGTTGATCGAGCTCATGAACTCTCACACAACCACCGAGAATATATCTGAGTTCATCACTGATGATTCTATCTTTCAATTTCAAGAGCAAGAGCTGACAAAGGAAGACTTCGTTGGGGAACTGGAACGAGTTTGGGCGTCATTTCCAGACTTCACTCTCAGAGGCGGGTCATTTGAGGTACGAGCCGATGGGCTCATCGTTGCTCATGGCTTTGTTCCAAGTGGAACTCATACAGGCAAACCGTATGCTTTTGGTCCCTACGAACCCATTCCAACTAGTGGCCGTCGGGTCCAGAATTCCCCCGAAACAATGTTATTTCATTTTCGCGATGGGAAGATTTGCAGATATGCTGTTGTCTTCGTTGATGGGGATATGACTGGGCCAGCAGGACTGTACACCCAACTAGGAGGATACCCTCTTTTGTAAGTTTTTTCTCTGAATGAAGATAAAAACGTACAAGAATGAAGAAGACCGCTAAGAAATAGAGCATACAAATTCTTCTCAACCTGAAAATGCTAGTACACCATTTAATAATCAGATCCTACTACTCAAACCATAAAACAACCGAAGTTTCTGGGGGATCTAAAAGTAAACCCAGGAATTCCAAGAACATTGCACTACTATACCGGTTTAAAATTGTTAGTGTGCCACAAGTAAATTCTAGTCGCTAGAGTACTACTAGTGCTAACGTTCGAAGTAGTAGTTTGGAAGACATGGAGGGCTGTGACAATCTTACCTCCTGTGTCAGGGTTCTTTGGAGCCGGAATCTACAAACAATGTTAGCAGTATAAACGTTGGTACTACTCTACTAGCTCTAAAACAGGTAGTTTGCCACCATACGAACACTTCAAGCATGCCAGTGTCATCCCTTTTAGGTACACCTGCCGTGCTGTTTTTCAAACTGTTACACTATTGCGAATCACCATGCTGGTGGTGGGTTGTGGTGCTACGCATGGAAGTTCTGCTCCTTTTTGTCTGCGTTTGTCAGTGAAGCCTCACGGCTCGCCTGCACAGTTTCACGACAGCGATTGTGCCACAGTACCCGTACTAAAAGCAAAGCATGTTATTTTAAGACTGGTCTGCCACAAATTCTGTTTCGTCGCGGTGGTGAAGATCATCAATCGATGAAAAGAAGAATAGTTTTTTCCGCCAGACTTCTGTGATAAAAGTTGAAGGCCAAAATATCCAACATTATAACGTTTGTACTAACGTTAGTTAGTACTAGTAGAAAAAATGTCAAAAGTGGCGGGCCCTCTTCTTCTCTATCATCGTCGGTCGTTGTTGGTAGCTTTTCCGCTTGACTTTTGTGTCCTCCTGCATAAGGATCGCGAATCGATGGTGGTGTCACGTACTCGTACTACTGCGCCGCCGTTTGATGCCTTCCTCATTCTTCCTCTTGTTTCTGTGAGATGTGAGACAATTCGTCCGAAGAAGGGCGGATACCCCCTTGTAGAATCCCGACTACTAGCTGTAGGCATACTTCATAAAACCCATCATCATTATTCGCCGCCCAAACCAAGCACTGAACATCACCATGCCTCCTTCCTCGTGGCTCAACCGAAAAAGATCTACACCCAACTCTCCAGCTAAAACTCATGGGAAAGGAACTCCTTCCCCTCAGGAATCCCCCAAGTCTGCGAAGTCTGCTATCGGTAACACAAAGAGCAATTTGCACTTTGGCCCCAAGAGTGATGAGAATCCTAGAGCTACCCATGACGAAATTGTCCAAAACCTGAGATCCGTGATGGGGTTGATCGAGCTCATGAACTCTCACACAACCACCGAGAATATATCCGAATTTGTCACTGATGATTATATCGTTCAGTTTCAAGAGCAAGAGCTGACAAAAGAAGACTTCGTTGGGGAACTGGAACGAGTATGGGAATCATTTCCAGACTTCGCTCTCAGAGGCGGGTCATTTGAGGTACGAGCCGATGGGCTCATCGTTGCTCATGGCTTTGTTCCAAGTGGAACTCATACAGGCAAACCGTATGCTTTTGGTCCCTACGAACCCATTCCAACTAGTGGCCGTCGGGTCCAGAACTCCCCCGAAACTATCCGATTCCATTTTCGCGAAGGAAAGATTTGCAGACATGTTGTCTTGTTTGTTGACGGGGATATGACTGGACCAGCAGGACTGTACACCCAACTAGGAGGATACCCTCTTTTGTAAGCAACTTGTACTCCTCACAAAGGAGTACAAAGATGCACATGTGAGTTCGTACTACCACGGAAAGAGTTACGATGATGGTTCATTGAAGTCATTCTATCGAAGCAACGCAATTCTCCAATAGTGAACCATGTACCTTACTAGTAGCAGGTACTATTCAAATACTGGTAAATGCGTTCTATACAGGATTCCTTTCATGTAGACCGACAAGAAACACGTCGATACCACAGTGCCATCTACTAACTACTACTACTAACGTAGTAGTAGTCACGTTCGTATGATTATCTAGAGTATCAGTACGTTCAAATAAAATGTTTGTCGGGAAGCAGCAAGAGAGTAGGGTAACTTCGCGTATTGGAGGTATCTATGAACGTGAGTAGCTCTAGCGGGATTAGTTCTAAACTCTAGCTAGCGTTGTGGTGAAGTGCCTCAGTTTTATTCGTGATTCCACTCATGCTACTTTTAGTCTGTAAGAACATTGACACCAAAATAATGCGTGTCTCACTATTTTTAGCCTCCTGTGAGGGTTCCCATTGGGAAAGAGACCCTGGTCATCTTCTTGGCAACCTCAAACGACTGTGATCAGAAGCGTCATACAGCAGCAACAACATCAACTATTGTGACCCAACATCCAACACCTCCTCAGTATGGTATTTTCACTCCTTCGTCGCCACAAAGCTGCTCCTGAACCCAAACGCACTTCTATTACTAGTAAGAGTGCAAAAGAAGAGGATGTCGATTCTGCACATTGGGCTACCCCTAAAATGCCTGTCAAGAGGGGCAGTGCCAGATTTGGAAAACTTCCCTCCCCGGAAGGTTCGGAGGTTCCTCGAGCTGTCATAATGCAGAATCTTAATGCAGTGATGGATTTGATCGAGGCAATGAACAAGCAAGACTATCAAAAACTCTTGGAGGTCACGGCAGAGGACTACATTGTCGAATTTGAGCAGCAGGAATTAATTCGGTCCGACTTCTTCGAGGAGCTGGAAAAGGTTTGGAAATCTTTTCCTGATTTTAGCATCGAAGGAGAATATTATGAGGTTCGACCAGATGGGGTGATTGTTGCCCACAAATTTGTCCCGAGAGGCACCCATACCGGAGCGCCATATGCATGTGGACCCTACGATGCTATCCCGACAAGTGGCAAGAAGGTAGTGAATGCTCCAGAAACAGTATATTTTTACTGTCGCAACGGCAAGGTTTGTCGACACATTGTGATTTACAACGAAGGGGACATGTCAGGACCAGCTGGCTTTTACACTCAACTTGGAGGATTCCCATTGTTGTAGTGGTAGTAGTCTATCGAACTAGGTACCTTGGTAGATTTTGGTTGTCAATGGATGCTCTGTCCGTTTCAACAGTTCATCAGGCCCAAGAAAGCGAGACTCCAATGCAAGAATGTTGAATGTCGAATTCTTTGTTCCTAAAATAAATTAACGAATGCATTCCGAACTACTAACGTTAGTACGGTTGCTCGATTGTGGTTTGGTTTGGATATACTTAGTACATTAGTACGACGTACCTACTTCACATACATACTACTGTTTCGTACCGGACAAATGACAGACATAAGGAAAGGCGGTTTACCTACCTAGTGAAGGGTGAAGGGACTTCCTTCAACCACTACTATGGTACCCAACTGCAATAACAATTCTAGTAGTAGTACTATATAATAATATGGCAATCACCATATTATTATCCCCAATAACGTGGCGGGTGGCGGTGTTGGAGGCTGCCATCATCGGAAGAAACCAGTACGTTATTAGACTCCCCCCAGCAGGAAGAGTATTCAAGTGCTACGAGTACAGTACCGTTGTTGTAGAGCATCATCCTCTCGAACCAAAATAATAATATATGGTATATGGTACACTGGATAATCGTAGGTGCATGTTGTAGTTGAGCTAGTCCCTATCTGGTACCTCAAGAACAACAATAATAGCAGTCCCAATCTCTAATAGAGAGCTTCGCCTTTCTTCAGTGATCTATTGTGAATTGTGACCATTTTTGTGACTTCTAACACCAGGTTCCAAGACGTCATTTATGATGATAAGGACGCCAAGTGACTTCTGGTCGAGATCGGTCCCTTTCCCTCTCTCCTCCGCCGCCACTACCGCCACTGTATCCTCCTCACAACTCACTACTTGTTGGAGGAGTGGTTGGTACACTCTTCCTCCTGTATGCCGCCAGACATTCGACATTTGGATGGTCGTGAAGGGCCACTAGCTTACAATATCAAGTGTTCGCACGGCCATAATGGAAGCGAGCATATTGTGTCCTGGGGCGGCGTCGACATTCAAGTTGTGGACCAAAATAAGAAGTCGTCATTGGTCGATGCGAGGCTGCTGTGAACTTGCAAGATCATAGCTCCTCTAGATCCTCTTCTTCTGGGTTATTCCTTGGTTCCCTTCCTTCCTCCTCCGCCGGTCACATAATTTCTACAAAGAATCCTCCATCCATCACCACCAGCAGCAGCGCCACCCAAAACAAAAACAACACCATGGCGTTTACTTTTTTCGGTCGCCCCGTCACCAAAAAGGCTGAATCTCGAGGCTCTCTCGATAGTAGCACAACAAGTTCCACTTCGAGAACCAATTCGAGTGAACGGAGAAAGAAGAAAACCACCATCTCGTCCCTCGCTCTCCCTGCACCCTTGAAGAAGGGACCCGCCTTGGCAACCTCCGCCCGTTTTGGAGGCCCCAACACGGAAAGCTCTCGGGTCCCCCGCAGCGAAGTCCTCGCCAACTTGAATACTGTCATGGACTTGTTTGGTGCTATTAACGATCATAACATTGACAAGTTCCTGGAGCTCACCACTCCGGATTTCCTGATTCAATTTGAAGACCAAGAAATGATCCGTGCCGATTTCATTAACGAACTACAGAATGTATGGGCATCCTTCCCCGACTTTTGTCTGGAAGGAGAAACCTTTGAAGTCCGTGCTGACGGTCTCATCCTTGCCCGCAATTTCATTCCTCGTGGCACCCACACGGGCGTACCGTTTGCCTTTGGTCCATACGAAGAAATACCAACGAGTGGGAAGAAGGTGGAGAATGCTCCTGAGAATGTGTGCTTCAAGTGCAGGGAAGGCAAGGTCTGTCGATACATTGTCTTGTATGAGGAAGGGGATATGTCGGGGCCTGCTGGGTTTTACACTCAGCTGGGGGGATTTCCATTGTTGTAAACAAGACGAAGGGTTGGTTGTGAGAAAGGAACGTTAAACCGAACATATACATATGATACAAACATAAGAACATAGTATCATAACTTTATTCCCGAGCGTGACTCTATCCTCCGAGACGTAGTGTCCGTCGTGGTGGGCGTGGGGAGAGGTTTTGTTTTGGCTCCTCCGAGGTCCTTGATACGACGACGACACACACAACCCAAACATCCTTCGTTTCTTCTGGTTAGTGGCTCTTGTTGTCCTAGTTCAACAAGAATCTTTGGAAACGTTTCATCCGATACACAATACACTTGAATCTCTAGTGTTATTGTGAGAAAGTAGGTAAAGAAGGTTTGATTGTAGTTGAAAGAGACGAAAGGAAAGCACAATGTCTGGAGGAGGCAGTGGCAAATCGCTCGAACTGATGCAGCGCCGCTTGTTGAGTGGAGCTCCTGCACCCGCTCCAGGAGGAGCTCCCCAACAAGGGCAGCCGGGTCAGCCACAACAACAACATCAACAACAACAACCAATGCAGCAGCATCAGCAGCAACCACCGCACCAACAGCAGTCTCAGCAACAGCAACAGCATCAGCCCATGCAAGCGCCACCGCATCATCAAAGAACTGGAAAGTCTTCGGCGGCTCTCATGGCCACGCAAGCTCGGGAACAAGAAGCACATATGCACCAACAGCACCAACAACAGCATCAACAACAGCAACAGATGCAGGCTCAACAACAACATCAGCAGCAGCAACAACAACAACAACAGCAAATGCAGCACCAGCAGCAGATGCAAGCACAACAGCAGCAACAACAACAACACGCAGCTGCTGCCGCTGGCCGTCCCAAAGGCAAGAACTTTGCTGCCATGGCCATGAGCCAGGGATCCACCAAGCCAACATCTACGCCAGCTCCTGTGCCGGCACCTGCTCCGGTTCCCCAGCCAGCACCTTCGCCTGCCTCTCCATCACATGCTCATCTCAACCGCCCCAAGGGAAAAGATTTCAGTTCCATGGCATCGCGGATGGGAGGCCAACCCGCTCGTTCTCCTGCCCCGGCACCATCTGGTCCTGCTCCTGCACCCATGGCTGTTGCTCCCTCCACGGCTCCGCACAGGGTGGCGGTCAATCGCTCCCCTCTGGATGCACAAGCCGAACGTCTTCGGGCCCAAAAAATGCAGGCCGATGCCAGAAAACATGCTGGAATGCCACCCTTGGATCACTACACAGCCACTACTGTCACCAAGGAACCGCCACCTATTGCTCCCTCGAGGCCACAAACAATGCCACCCCAGCAATACCAACAGCAGCAATCGCAACAACACCCCCAACAGCAGCAACAACAACAACAACAAATGCAGATGCAACAGCAGCAACAGCAAGCCAGTGCTCGTCCACAAGCCATTGCTCAAAAGGGTGTTTTGAACCGCCAACAGTCGGCAAACGCTGCTCGCCCTGGAGGAGGAGCAGCTGCTGGAGCTCGGTACCCCACCACCGCCCCAGGCCCCGTCCGCATGGGATCCAAATCCATCCCCGCCAGTGGTCCCACCCCCGCTGCTGTCCCCACCCGCCCCACCCCTCAACCCACTGCCCAAGAGAGTCGATTAACCCCTGTCAATCATGGTCCGCAGTCCGCTCCCTTGGTGGGCAAGCGCATTCAAGATTTGGTCACAGCCATTGACCCACACTACACCATTGATACCGAAGCCGAAGAACAAGTCTTGCAAATCGCCGATGACTTTTTGGAAAAAGTCACCCGACAGGCCATGCGGTTGGCCCAACACCGTGGCTCCAATACCTTGGACGTTCAAGACCTTCAAGTCGTCCTCGCCAAACATTGGGGCATTTCGGTTCCTGGATTGGGATTGCCCAACATTCGGCCTCTCAAGCCTGGCAAATCGACCTTGGCGCGGCCTGCGGCGACATCGTCGTCTTCGGGGCAAACGTCGAGTAGTTCGAGCAAGCGCAAGTCAACGACGGGGGATTCGGGAAGTGGTGGTGGTGGTGCTCGGAAAAAGAGCACAACATCTTCATCGTCGTCCGCCAACAACAACAACAATCCGACGTCGTCAGCATCGACTCCAGTGAGTACGGGAGCCAAATAATAAAGAATAGGGAAAGAAAGGAGGAATCCATCTATCATAGTATGTCATAATCGTCAACAACAGTATAGTACTAATAATATACTACCGGTAGCAACACACACGTCAAGACATAGATCGAATGGTTACACAAAACAACAGGCCTAAAGGCACAATAGTTCCTATATTCTAGAAACAAATAATGGCGAATCAAATATCAAATACTCGAGTACAAGGATACAACCTCTGACCTCCCCAGACAAGACAGCGGTGCGTCTCCCAAATTCCAGTCCTTATCTTTCCATCCTTACGAAAACAATAAATGTTGGATGATGGCGGGCCACTTGAGCGAGCGCTTAGAAGGCTCCCTTCTTCTTGCCACCGCCTCCACTGCCCTTTGTGGACTTGTTGATGAGAGACTTGTGAATGTGAGGAATGACACCTCCTCCGGCAATGGTAGCCTTGATCAAGGCATCCAATTCTTCGTCTCCCCGAATGGCCAGTTGCAAGTGACGAGGAGTGATACGCTTGACTTTAAGATCCTTGCAGGCGTTTCCAGCCAACTCCAACACTTCGGCTGTTAGGTATTCTAGAATGGCAGATGTGTAGACAGCAGCGGTGGCTCCCACACGGTGTCCTTGGTGGACCGAGTTCTTGAGGAAACGGTGCACACGACCGACGGGGAATTGAAGTCCGGCCTTGGAACTTCTTGATTGAGGGGCCTTTTTGTTCGTTGGGGCCTTGCCTCCCTTTCCTCCTTTGCCGCCTTTTCCTCCTTTTCCGGACTATACAAGAGTGAGGAGAATGGAAGAGTGGACGGGTGTGAGGTATGAGGGATCTTTCCAAGAGGGCCTACCTAGGTAGTATGATTTGAAATCCAAAAAGTTGCACGAGGCTACAAAGGAGAAGGCTGATGCTCCTCCAACCAAGCACAACGAGTGGTGCTGTACCTGTACAACATTATCCTATGCTACTCGTATCCATCAAGCTATACACTACATCAGACGTACCATGATGACTGAATCAAAAAGATGGAATAAAAAAGAGTTGTCGTTGGTGTTGTGGACTCGGACTTGCCAAGTTTTGTCTGCACGCAGGACTGTTGTGTTCCCTCCCTACCAAGCCTACGACGTTGGCTGCATTGGAAGGGTAAGGTCCGGGTATCCTCGCGCCAGAATTTTCAACGTGCGCACCCGAGATCGCTTTCTTGTGGAGGCGCCTTTGAAGCAAAGGGGGAATATGTTGGTCCCCCTTCTTTTGTAAAAGGGGGTAGTGGATAATCCCCCTTGGCAAATGTCGGACGGCGGCAGGACGCAGTTCATCCCTCCACCTTCCAACAATCCACGGTGGTGGTAGCAGAGCTACTAAACGTAGCAGACCTCAAGGCTGCAAGAGTGCCAAGAAGGACAACTACCAACGTAGAACAAAAATAATGAGACAATAGAACTTTTAGATGCGCGCAAGACAAAGGAGTATTCTATTCTTCGATTAATCCCAGCCTATAACGCAATTATACAGTTTACCAGTCGGCTCCAGCGGTAGCGGCTTGGTCTCCCTCCCATTGGGCGGCTCCGAAAGCGGCGGCATCAGGGGCAGCCTCGAATCCTCCGGCAGCAACCTCCATAGGAGCAGCAGGCTCAGCAACATCAGGGACAACCTCATCGTAGGTAGGGGCGGCAACAGCAACCTCCTCGGCCTTTTGGGCTTGCTCGTCCTCAGTCTTCTTCAACTCCTCAACATCACGGTGGAAGAAGAGATCAACAGGGACATCCCAGTCGACAGCGCGGCTGACAGATCCCCGAAGTCGGAGGATCTCACGGGCCAAAAGCCAGTACAACAAACCAATGGAGAATTTACCCTTGTTGTTGGCAGGAATGGCAACATCGACGTATTGAAGAGGAGAGTCAGAGTCACAGAAGGCAATAACGGGAAGGTTGACGTAAGAAGCCTCACGGACGGCTTGAGAATCAGTTCGGGGATCGGTGACAATCAACAATCGGGGCTCACGGAATTGCTTGGTGATCTGGTTAGTGAATGTACCAGGAGTGAAACGTCCAGTGATGGATTGAGCTCCAGTGTAGGAAGCGAACTTGAGGACAGCGCGCATTCCGTAAGGGCGGGCAGAGATGGCGATAACATCCTCAGGGTTCTCAATGGCGACGATAACACGGGCAGCCAAGACCAACTTCTCCCAAGTCTTGCCAATGTTCAAAATGTGGACACCATCGTTGCGGCGGCGCCAGATGTACTCTTGCATACCAGAGTCGGAGTTGCGGGTTCCAGTGTGGACACCAGCGGACAACATCATTTGGATGTCCTCCTCCTTGGGCTGGAGGATAGCAGGGAGAGCAGAGAAGGCGGCCATGGTGACAAACAAGGTAGTAGCTAAAGCAGCAACAACAATAACACTTTTGGGTTTTCTCGGTGGGGAACGCCAGGCGTTTTGCGGCCCAGCGATCCTGCTAGCGTCTGTCCTCGGACCCCGCACCAACTGGTAAAGTGGTAAGTGGTAATCTCTTTCAAGTCGTGTGAGTCAAAATTGGATTCTGTCCGTCCACCGCCTCATTTGTCCCTCCACCAACGAATCCCTCCGCGAACAAACTCCAAGTGCGTTTTGTTTTTCTGCCAACAACATTCCACACTACATTCATCCTCGAACCACTACTGCAACAACAACAACATGCCCAAGGTCAAGAAAATTCGATCCTCCGCACTCGAGTCTCAACAAGCCCGACACGAGCCACTCGGACAAGTCATTGAAAGTGATTCTATCCGTGGAAAGTATGCGGCTCCCATTCGTGTGGGACGCAAGGGTCCCAAGGAACACAAGGGAGACGATGAGTTTTTGGACCCCAAGACGACCAAGCGAATTTTGCAACTCTCCAAAGAAAATGAGCTAGAGGCAGAAGCAGAAGCTCATGGGAAAATGGCAAAGAAGAGGCAACAACAACAACAATCCCTGGGACAAGACCCAGTCGATAGTGATGAAGAAGAGGAAGAAGAAATTGAAGACATCATCTTGGATGAAGGTGAAGAGTACGTTGGTTATTTTTGTTCTTTTGCATGGTTGCTTGATGGAGTATGAGAATTATATTCCCTAACAATGTATATTATTTGTTCTTGTTTGCAGTTATATTGAAAACGACCAGGGATACGTCCATGTGCGAGACCATGCGTTGGGATTGTCCGCCGAAGATGAAGAAATTGTGGCTTCCATGAACCAAACCAACAACTATGAGGAACGACGAACATTGGCTGATATTATCATGGCCAAGATTGCAGAAAAGGAATCATACGACAACGCTGGACCAATGGGGGAAGAGGAAGAAGAGGAGTTACCTCCCTTGCCTGAAAAGGTTGTCGAAGTCTACACTGATATTGGAAAAATTCTCAGTCACTATACATCCGGAAAGCTTCCCAAGGCATTCAAAGTTATTCCATCTCTCAGCAACTGGGAACAAATTCTGTACCTTACGCGTCCTGATATGTGGACTCCCCATGCCATGTATGCTGCCACCCGTATCTTTGCTTCCAACTTGAATCCAAAAATGGCGCAACGTTTCTACTATTTGGTCTTGCTGGATGCCGTCCGAGTCGATATCCAGCGCAACAAGAAGCTCAACTATCACTATTATATTGCTTTGAAGAAGGCTGTTTACAAGCCTGCCGCCTTTTTCAAGGGAATCCTGTTGCCTCTTTGCAAAGAAGAATGCACCTTGCGAGAGGCAGCTATCGTGGCCTCGGTGCTTCAGCGTGTGTCTATCCCTGTCCACCACTCCGCTGTGGCTATTCACAAATTGGCTCAAATGACGGAATACAATGGTGCTGCTTCCATCTTTATCCGAACACTACTCAACAAAAAGTACTCTTTGCCTGCCCCTGTCATTGCCAGTCTGGTACAACACTTTGCCTCCTTTATCAATGATCCACGAACTCTTCCTGTACTATGGCACCAAGCTCTTTTGGTGTTTGTGCAACGTTACAAGAATGAGGTCAAGGATCAAGCGCGGGAATCTCTACGAGTGGTGATGAAGAAGCATTTCCACCACAAGATCACACCCGAGATTCGACGAGAATTGTATGGTGCTCAAGCGTTTAAGGATGAACGAAGTGTCGCGCAATCCGACATTATGGTAGAGTAGAAGAAGAATCATGTCATTGTATTTACTAACGTTAGTACTAGCAAGGGAATTTGCTAAATTTAACTTTACGCAACGAAACATCGCTCTAGAGAATTGGAATGTAGTGCTTGCATGGAAACAGTAGGCTGCTAAAGTAGGGGTATTCTACAAGAAGTAATAGACAAAGAAGGACGTCCTATCAGTATCTTCCAGCGCGGTGGCTCATTATTTCTCCACCTTCCTGGAACTTGTGAACATACTGAACAGGAAGAGGGATGTCTTTGCGCTCCCAAGGTTCAGAGTCATCCCCACGTGGAATGGACACGGTTACATTGCTAGATTTGCTCGTCACAAAGTCAGTGTTCTTCATACTCTCCCGGGTGAGCCAAATCATTACCCCATCAGACAGGTCGATCGAAAATGTCGGACATAGTCCTGTGGTTTGCAATCCGACACTGGAACAGTTGACTACCTCGCAGGTTGTGATCACGGTGTCGAAAATGACGTTCACGTTGGAACAATTGTCAACCAGGAGAGCCTTCATCTTGCGGCCATGAACGTGTACGTTAACATCGTGGCAATTGATTACATGAACACTCTGTTTGGGATCGTTGACATGAACCATTTTGTCATCTCCGTGACCAGCCATTCTCCATTGGTTCCCAATCACCCAGGTACGTTCACTCTCGTGATATTCTATGTACCCCTTTGGCATCTCTCTCATGGGCCCTCTAGAATTGTTTCCATTTGGACCATCGAGGTTTCTTGGGTCTCTGTATTCATTGGGAGGACCGTTCATTGACGAGGCCAATGCTCTTCCATTCACCATGACCTTCCCAGCATGAGACGAATGAGTCGCATGGCCGGCCTGTGTGATGTTGTGGGAGCCCCGGGTGCCGTGAGTACCATGGGCACCGTGAGTTCCGTTGTCCAGTATTCTATCAACCTTCCTGGTATCAAGTTGCTTTTTGTTGTTTCTCCATTTTTTCAATGACAACATGCTTCCTATCGACCAGCTGTCGTCCTGTCCAAATGAAGCCATTTGTCCTTTGTGTTGAAGGCCTCCATATCGAGAGTGGGGTTCTATTGGACGATCCCAGTCGTCTCTATACTCTTGGCCGTCAAAGTGATCACGTTGGTCCATCATTGGGTGTCGGCGCTCGCTTGGATGATACTCGCTTCTTTCAACATGAGTTGGGAGCCGCTGGTGAGGACGAGGTGGTCTACCATCCAAATCGGACATGACATTTCTCCGTGGCTCCATGTCACCGGACATCACTTCCATTCCTCGGAATGAAATACTGTCACTGTCCTGTTCCCTGCCATGAACATTGATGGGCCCCCTTGCCTGGTTGGAAGTGTGCTCTCGTTGCTTTGGGTTGGTCGACATGGTTGAGAAAGTGGAGACACTTTCGCCTGTTTCATTGTGCCGTCTTTTGAAGAATTTTCCCGCAAAAGAGCCTTTTTGCTTTGGTTCCGCTTCGTAGTCCTTAGACACACCGGGTTCTTCTCGATTCTTCTGGACCATAGGATGGCGACGAGAAATTGTAGGGGGGCGATTCCTGTAGTCAAACGAGACAGTCTAGAATCACACTAGCACATGAGAAACTTCCTAGACATACAACACAAAGCTTTCTTGAGTTCGCATAACTCACCTTTCCTGGAATGTCGCTGACCTTTCCACCAACTGATGATGCCACAGATCCCCCCATTTTACCCATTTCAATTGCAGCGAGCCCCCCTCGCTTGTATGCGCTCAAAATGGATCGAACTTGCTTGTTAATGGCATCTCGTCGACAATGTTCCAACACTTCTGGATCACTAGATGGTGTAACCCACAATAGAAATGGAACCACCATGATATCTGCGATGGCGCCAGAATGGCAAGCATAGTACAGAGGGGTATTGTTGGCACGATCAACTTCTAACCAATCTATCTTTCCCGAAGCGTGGAATTTTTTCAATGCCGTCAAATCTCCCCTTTTAGCGGCCCTCCAAGGATCATCATTGTCAGGTACTCTGTTGGGAGAAGGAGCCCTATGCGAAGGTTCTCGACTTGTAATAGAATTCCCCTCAAAAAGTGGCTTCACATGGATCGATTTGGACCAATTGCTAACGATTGAAGCTTCCTCTGGAGAAGGTGAAGGAGTACTATTCCCACGCTTGTTTGGTGGTTTTACAACTTTGGCCCGTGATCCTGACGAACTAGTTTGGTGTGTGGCTTGTTCCCAATCTTGGCTTGTTCCAAAACGGACAGACGCTCTATGTTCATGGCTTCTGTCTCCCTCATCTTTCGACTGACAGGGTGGAGGCGTCGTGCGGTACTTTTTGTCAAATTTCGAAGACCATTGTTTCATTTCATCAAGGTCCCGAAAAGCGGGGCTCCTACTGGAGCTTCTTTGCACCATGGTCACTCTCAACAACAGTGGGTTGAGGTTGAAACAGAAGATTGAAACGAGGTCAAGTTGGTTGGAGGCCAGTTTGTGGGGAAAATGAGGGTGGGACGTTGGAAGCGATAGAATATATGTGCCCAAGACAAACTAGGTATAAGTATCACGAGACCGCCGGAGTTTGTACTTAGAACGTTGAGTGTCCCATTGGCGATGCCAGGAAATTGACTAGGTGGACTACAAGGAAGACCTTTTGCTTGCACCACTGAACTTGGATGGCTACGATCCAGCGTAGTGAAACAAGAAGTTCTATTAATCTATTCAAAGTATGATTTAATCAGCGACCAGGTGTCAGGGGATGCCAAGGTTTCCATCAACTTTCGAGCTGCATCCACCTGATACGTCTCGAAAAGGTCACCATAACTCTTTCCTCGAACAAACGTTTCCGGTTTTGCTCCAGCAGCGGGAGAAACCTTTAAAAATACAAAAAGGTTGGAGACAGTCTGTTCCCAGTTTGACTCGTAGTCTTCATAGTGAAAAGTCAGAGCCCGAAGATCTTTTCGTTGTGCAAGGTTGATAGCATGATTGTGCCACCAGACGTATCGAATGAACTCGCCGTGACAAGGGACCTCTCTAGCCAGGGAAAACAGCTCCTCATCAAAGTATCGTGATTTCGACTCTTTGCTGAGGGCCTTCTCATCCAAATCTTTGCACCATGCCTGAAAACCTTCTTTTGTACTGTTGAAAAGATCGACGAGGTGTGCAGTTTCCTCGTTCCTTTCCCAGTGTTTCTGTTCCATATGTAGACGCGCTACAATATTCTAGAATGGTTGTGAGAAGTGAACGGCCTCCAATCATCGACGTATTCAAATCACTTGCAGCACACTCACATCAAATGGGTTCCGAATCAGGTGCACCACTCGGCTAACAATGTCCATGTCGTATGTAGTTGGTTCTTGCACTCCATTCACTACTCGGTTTCCAGACCGGCAGGCAACCTCGAAGGATCGGGCTGTCTCCACATAGTCATTGGGCGATGGGCTTATGCTGGTTCCTCCACAATGAGTTTTCGTCAAAATGAAATCTGCGGGGCGATTCCATGTAGCGTATCGATAGAAGGGACCATTTATGTACCTCTCTTCATTGCTCATTAGTGTTGTTGTTCCGTGTACTCCTTGTTCGTTGCCATAGTTTGTGCCTGTTGTTGTGTTTGTGTATTGTTGAATAAGTTTGAGAGTGTAGGTCGTCCCCGAGTTTGGAAAGGTCATTAGCCATACAACCTCTGGGATATCCATCGTGTCTGAATCCGAAATAGGCGATAGAGTGGAAAATTTACCGTCTTCCATTTCGTTGTACTTTCCTGCCATGATGGAACCATGTGGTTCGTTCAAAGGTACAACCTCAAATTCTTGTCGAATTCCCACAACGCCCAGCAACAACACCGCTAGCAAAACACTGATCATCCCTCTTCGAATAAGAATGCAGGTTTCACCCCGGTCATTCGGCAACTGCTCTTTGATTTCTGACATTGTATTAATCCCTTCGATGGTTACTCTTTCTTGGTGTTCATCGTCGTTGTGTTGTGGTTTGTGGTTGTGGTTGTGGGTTTGGCAGTTGCATGAAAATGTGACAACGAACACTGGCCATGCACGCGCGCCTATCAATCACGCTCTTTCAGTCCCATTTCTGTCCTTGCATCCGGCAAAAAGTCTCACACCACCAGTCATACGAAATTCTGCCTTCTCACACAAGTCAGAACAACGATGAGGACCTCGACTGCTCTTGGTTTTGGAGCCCGATCTCCACCCCAGGTGAGTAAAATAGTCAGAATACAAACAACATGTAAAGATTAGAGCGTGGGTTACTTCTATTTGTGCCTGTATCGCAAGTCTGACGCGATTTCTCCTTGATTCTCCAGGTGTTGGATCTCCTGAACAAAAGTGTGGAGGAATGTGGAATTGAAGAGATCATCCCTACCCGCTCTCAGGCCCTTCCCCTTGCTTTGTTGGAGGCCCCCTATAGGTGCTTCTTGAAGAGAAGTCCCTCGGAAAAGACTTCTTCTTACAGCACTTCCTTGTTTGTTTATTGCCTCCCAACTACTGCCACCGAATACACATTGTTCTCGTCGGAAGCTGCTTCGGTTCGTTCCACGATTCTTGCTGGAGATGACAACACTGTTGTCGTTGGATATGATGTTGTTAATGATTCTTTTGTTGGTGGATCCACTTCTGATGTTGTGTCGGCCTTGCAAGGAGACGTGTCTAAGAAGGAGACTCTTGCTGGTGCTACCTTGAAGGCTATCGCCGATTTGGATACCGAGGCCATCAGCCAAGTGGTTGGATCCTCACGCAGAAAGGATGTCGTTATCGTGGTTGGATCTGGTGGCCGAGAGCATGCCCTAGCTGTTGCTCTTGCCAAGTCTCCCTTGGTGTCTGAAGTGCTTTGCTGCCCTGGAAATGGAGGAACTGCCGCCGAGGACAACCCAAAGATTAAGAATTTTGGTGCCGATCAAAAGAATGCTACTGTGATTGCGCTTACCAAGGAAGTTGGTGCCAAGATGGTTGTTGTAGGACCTGAGGCCCCCCTTGTTGCTGGTTTGGTTGACGAACTCAAGGTCGAATGCCCAGATGTGCTCTGCTTCGGACCTTCCAAGGCAGCTGCCGAGTTGGAGGCTAGCAAGGCTTTCACTAAGGATTTTTTGCAGGAACACAACATCCCCACGGCCAAGTACCGAAATTTCACCGACACGGAGGAAGCTATCAAATATGTTGAATCACTAGGTGAGAATGATCGCCAAGTGGTCAAGGCTTCTGGTTTGGCTGCCGGAAAGGGAGTTTTGATTCCTACTACCAAGGAGGAGACCATTGCTGCTGTCAGAGAAATCATGTCCGATAAGGCCTTTGGAAGTGCCGGAGATACCTGTGTTATCGAGTCCTTCCTCACTGGACCTGAGGCATCTTGCTTTGCTCTTTGTGACGGAAAGACTGCTGTGCTCATGCCTGCTGCTCAGGATCACAAGCGAGCCCTTGATAATGACGAAGGTCTTAACACTGGCGGTATGGGAGCTTATGCCCCAGCCCCCTGCGTCACCCCAGATTTGCAAAAGCAAATTGAGGCCATGTGCATCACTACCGTCGAAAAGATGGCTGAGCGAGGAACCCCCTACGTTGGTTTGTTGTACGCTGGAATGATGTAAGTTGGAATTGTTGTTGGCTGGGGACACTGGGAAGATTTTGTTTACAACAACATGCTCATGGATTTTTTCTCTAGGCTCACGCCTGATGGGCCCTACATGCTCGAGTACAACTGCCGATTTGGAGACCCAGAGACCCAAGTTGTTTTGCCTTTGTTGGAGACCGATTTGTACGAAGTCATGACCGCTTGCTGCACGGGTACTTTGGATAAGGTGGACGTGCGATTCAAGGAGGGCATGTCGGCCGCCACCGTTGTCTGTGCCGCCAAGGGCTACCCCGAAACCTACCCCAAGGGTATGGAGATTACCGGATTGGAGGAGGCCAAGAAGATGGACCGAGTCAAGGTGTACCATGCTGGTACCAAGTTGGACGAGCAAGGAGTGACACGTTGCGCGGGAGGACGTGTACTTGCCGTCACTGGAATGGGATCCGACTTGAAGAATGCCCTCCAGGCCGCCTATGAGGGAGTTGCCGTTTTGGACTTTGTGGAGGGTGAATCTAGTTTGATGCACAACCGAACCGATATTGGACGCAAGGCTATCCAAAAGAAGTTGCGAATCGGAGTGTTGGGATCCACTCGTGGAACTGCTCTCCTTCCAGTCATGGAGGCTTGTGCTAATGGAGACGTTCCTGCCGAAATTGTAGCTGTATTGAGCAACCGCTCGGAAGCTCCCATTTTGGAAAAGGGCAAGTCGTTGGGAGTCACTGTCACTTCCAAGTTTGTTTCCGCCAAGGGCTTGACCCGCGAGCAATACGATGCCGAATGTACGGCTGCTTTGCTCGCTGCTGGTGCCGAATACATTATCCTTGTGGGATACATGCGCATCTTGTCCAAGTCGTTCTGCGACTTTTGGGCCGGACGATGCATCAATGTTCACCCTTCGTTGCTTCCCAAGCATGCTGGAGGCATGGATTTGGAGGTCCACCAGGCTGTCATTGACGCCAAGGAGCCCGAGTCTGGCTGCACCATTCATGAGGTTACCGAGCAAGTGGATGGAGGTCCCATTGTGGTCCAAAAGGTTGTCCAAGTTGAAGCTGGTGACACTGCCGAGTCCCTCAAGGCTAAGATTCAACCCTTGGAGGGTCCCGCCTTTGTCGAAGCCATTCAATCGTACTGCAAGGGCAAGGTCGTCAGCTACGCTGATGCTGGTGTAAGCATTGATGCCGGAAACAAGTTGGTCGACTTGATCAAGCCCCACTGCAAGGCGACTCGTCGCGCAGGTTGCGACGCTGACTTGGGAGGCTTCGGAGGATTGTTCGATCTTGCGGCTGCCGGCTTTGAGTCCAAGGAGACTGTTCTCATTGGAGCCACTGATGGAGTTGGAACCAAGCTCCGCATTGCTCAAGCAACCAAAAAGCACGAGACTGTTGGTATCGATTTGGTTGCCATGTGCGTGAACGACTTGATCGTTGCCGGAGGAGAGCCTTTGTTCTTTTTGGATTACTTTGCCACTGGACATTTGGAGATTGACGAGGCTGCTGGGGTGGTCGCTGGTATCGCCGAAGGATGCAAGCAAGCTGGATGTGGACTGATCGGTGGGGAGACCGCAGAGATGCCATCCATGTACGCTCCTGGAGACTATGACCTTGCCGGTTTCAGCGTGGGAGCTGTGCACAGGGACCGTATTCTTCCCCAGGGAGTGGCTGCTGGAGATGCCTTGCTAGGTCTTGCTAGCAACGGAATCCACAGTAACGGATTCAGTTTGGTCCGAAAGCTTGTCGAGAAGGAGGGACTCCACTACGAGAGCCCTTGCCCATGGGACTCGAGCGTTCCTACCATTGGAGACAACCTCCTGAAACCTACCAAGATTTACGTCAAGAGCTGTCTGCCCTTGCTAAAGAAGGGCTTGGTCAAGGGTATGGCCCACATCACCGGGGGAGGATTGTTGGAGAACTTGCCCAGAAGTCTTCCAAAGGGATTGGGAGCCAGCATCACGGAGCACCCCGAGCTTCCTAGTGTCTTCAAGTGGATGAAGCAAGCTAGTGGACTCGATGACACGGAAATGTTGCGAACATTCAACTGTGGAATCGGAATGGTCCTCATCTTGGACCCCAAGCATGTCGCCGAGGCGAAGGAAATTCTCCTCGCGGAAGAGGATGTTGTGTATGACCTTGGAGTCGTCATCCAAGGAGACGGTGTCCAAATGGAATGTAGCTTGTAATTTGGGTCACGATGAAAAAAGAATAGCTCAGTGTTTGTGGTTATGTGGTGTCTTTGTAGCTACGGTACTCGTATCTTTCTCATGAGCTCTGTTTGCTCTAGAAATTGCCCGTACAGGAGAAAAGGCCGCGCCAAAAAAATGACACTTGCGTAGAAATGTACGCGACGTGGTAGGCAAGTACGAACGGGCTGGATTCCCTCCAACTGCCGACGACGACACAACACCATCTCATTGGTGGCAAGCCCAACGAGCAACGAGCAACGACCAACGAGCAACAAGGAGGACAACCATCATGCCACGAGAAATTATTACTTTACAAGTTGGACAATGTGGAAACCAGATTGGGGGTGAATTCTGGAAGCAACTTTGTCTAGAGCATGGAATCACACCCGATGGAACACTGCGAGAACCTTGGGAAGACAATCCTGCGCCTGGACCTACACCGGCTCGACCCCACACCACCACTAGCAGCAATCTGAGAACTCCTGGAAGTGCAGCCGCATCCACTTGGAGTGGGACATCTAATACATGTGTCGATGATCGAAAGGATGTTTTCTTTTACCAAAGTGATGATGATCATTACATTCCACGTGCCTTATTGATTGATTTGGAACCTCGCGTGGTCAACAAACTCGCGCACATGGGAGCCTACCGAGGCCTGTTCAATCCAGAAAATCTATTTGTGGCACAAGAGGGGGGAGGTGCTGGTAACAATTGGGCTAGTGGTTATCGACAGGGCGAAGAACATTATGAGCAAGTTTTGGATATGATTGATCGCGAGAGTGACAATAGTGATTCTCTGGAAGGATTCGTCTTGTGTCATTCCATTGCTGGAGGTACAGGGAGTGGAATGGGTTCATATTTGTTGGAACGTCTCAATGACCACTTTCCCAAGAAATTGGTCCAAACCTATTCCGTCTTTCCCAGTTGGACGGATCAATCCGATGTTGTCGTTCAACCCTACAATTCCCTCCTCACTCTCAAGCGACTGACACTCAATGCTGATGCCACGGTTGTTTTGGATAATACTGCACTCAACAGAATTGCTACCGATCGATTGCGTATTGAAAATCCCACGGTCGACCATATCAATTCCCTGGTAGCTACCATCATGGCTGCCTCGACGACAACATTGCGATATCCAGGATACATGAACAACGACTGGATTGGTTTGTTGGCCTCACTGATCCCTACCCCTCGGTGTCACTTTCTCATGACGGGGTACACCCCGCTAGTTTTGCCTGGAGAACCCGGCCACATGCCCGTCGTGGCGGTCCCTGGCGCAGAACCGGATCAAGGGATTCGGAAAACCACCGTCTTGGATGTTATGCGTCGGCTCACACAACCCAAAAATATCATGGTTTCTGCCAACACCAGGTCTGGGAGTGGTTGTTATATCTCTATTCTCAACATTATCCAAGGCAACAACATTGATCCAACCCAAATTCACAAGGCACTCCAACGGATCCGAGAAAAGCGACATGTGGAAATTCCCTTTATCCCTTGGGGTCCTGCCAGTATTCAAGTAGCATTGGCACGCAAGTCTCCTTTTCTACCCCACCGCCACAAGGTCAGTGGCTTCATGCTTGCCAACCACACCAGCATGGCAGAACTCTTTGAACGATTGCTCAAACAGTACGATCGAATCAAGTCCCGAAATGCCTTTTTGGACAATTACCGCCGTGAAGCCATTTTTCAAGATTCCCTGGAAGAGTTTGACCATGCCCGAGAGGTCGTTGCCAATCTTATTGACGAATATCGGGCCTGCGAGAGGCCCGACTATATCCAATTTGGACAAGAACAACGAGGGGTTCCATCCAGTGTTGGTGTCAATTCCCCTGCTCCCGTTGTACGAGCGTCCATGGGCCGATAGTTGTGATATAAGTTGTAGTATGGACGAAACCAGTCCAGTTATTGTATTCCTTAGACTACTCTAGTAGAGGTAACTTCTATGTAGCTGCTATGGGACAACCATGAGGTACGGTACTAATAACGTAAACAATAATGAGAGAGTACTACATGTAAGTTTGGGGGCGAATATCCCCTTTTTGTTGGCGATCTTCCCTGCAACCAAAACCAAAAAGACCCACAACAACAACCACCACCACAACTCTCTTACCTAGCTTGTGGACGTACATTATCACCATGAGTAGCAATCCTGTTGTATTCTTTGATATCTCCATTGGAGGAGCCTTGAAAGGCCGTGTTGAGATGGAACTCTTTGCTGATGTTGTTCCCAAGACTGTCGAGGTATAGAATCCATTTTACTGTCTTGACGTTGTTTCCTGGTGCCCGCACAGGTTCCTCACAACATGTGGTGGTGGTGGTGGATCCCAATCCCAATTCCATCTCTTTTTTTTAGAACTTTCGATGCTTGTGTACAGGAGAAAAAGGAGTAGGACGATCTGGAAAGTTGCTTCATTTCAAGGGTTCTGCCTTCCATCGGGTGATTCCTGGATTCATGTGTCAAGGTGGAGATTTCACCCGTGGAGATGGAACGGGTGGCGAGAGTATCTATGGAGAAAAGTTTGCCGATGAAAACTTTCGTCTCAAACATACAGGGTAAGTCGAGGTTTTGTGGCCTGACGAGCTCTAATTTTATTTGTTGGAAAGTACTGATCACTGACCAAAACATTTTGTGCATCGCTGCATCAACTTGTGACTCGTACAGACCTGGTATCTTGTCCATGGCCAATGCAGGACCCAATACCAACGGATCCCAGTGTAAGTAGATCTCTCTGAGACCTGTGGTGGTTCCATGGTTTCTGGTTCGCTAACAATGCCAATAGTCTTTTTGTGTACCGCAGAAACGTCCTGGTTGGACGGAAAGCACGTCGTGTTTGGAAAAGGTACGATACTTGTGATCGAAAAGGCCGCTTTGCCATTTGTGTTCTTCCATCTCTCATCTAAAAACGGCCGTGTTTGCGTGTTCTCTGTGTTTGGTTCCTCTGTATGTTGGTTGAATTCTCAGTGGTATCTGGGTATGACGTTGTTTCTGCGGTAGAACAAGTTGGCAGTGACTCTGGTCGAACAAGAGTACAAGGTAAGTTGACTATATGATATAGTCTTCTGCAAGACAAAGGCTTTTACTGATTCTTCCGTCGTACTCTTCAGTACTCATTGCCGACAGCGGCCAGCTTCGATAAACGTTGCAACACGATCATCTCCAATCTGCGTTACACGACGCCGAGGACATGGCTCGATACAGCTCGATTTATTAACTTGAACAGATATTTTAGGGAGTATTTGATACCTGTAATCATCTTGTTGACGCAATATTATCTGTCAAGTAGCCTACTACTACCGGTAGTGGAAAAGGAAAAAAAATAGTACAGTGCAGGTACTGTACTAGTCCTGTAGTTGGCATTGTTCGGGATTCGACTAAAATGACACTCTGGGAATTTCTCCGGCTAAACTTTTCGCAAGTGAACTTTTGACGCCTTGGGTTCCAACC
This sequence comes from Nitzschia putrida, assembly GCA_016586335.1. Taxonomy (NCBI): domain Eukaryota; phylum Bacillariophyta; class Bacillariophyceae; order Bacillariales; family Bacillariaceae; genus Nitzschia; species Nitzschia putrida. The sequence goes on from BLYE01000003.1 coordinate 801,283, forward strand.
ACCACCTCAGCCCCCACAACATCAGAATCCTTGACAACAACAGCAACATCATCAACAACAACATGACGGAACGTACTTGGTCTTGCATGTGTGGAAACTTTGAGGGAAAGGTCACTGGAGATCCATCCCTCGCTGTTTGGTGCCATTGTGAAACTTGTCGCAAGCAAGTTGGATCTGCCATGCAGGTAGGTTGGGTGAATGATGGCGATTGTTCCCTGCTATGGCTTTCCAGTACTCATCCTAGTTGTATTATTTGTCTCTAGCTTGGAATCTTCCCAAAGTTGGAGGTTCTCAAGGGAGGAGACGACCTTATCGCTTACGAGCACACTGCTGGATCGGGTGTCTTCCGCAAATCTTGCTCCAAATGCGGATCTTTCTGCTACAAGGCCATTGGAGAATCTACCCTCGTAGCACCTCTTGGAGCTCTCAGTGGAGATGTTGTCAAGCCTACTTGCCACATTTTCTGCAAGGACAAGGGAAACCAAGCCGTCATGTTTGATGATCTCCCTCAACACGATGCTTTTCCCTAAATAATGGCAGAAAATGATGGTTGACGTTTGAATCCTGTAGCCCGCCCTCGGACTATGCAATCTTTAACTGCAACAACATAACTTGCTTGGTAAAACTATGTAGTATCCGTCCACTTTTGCACAATCTCGTAGATGTTTCAATTGTTCTGCAACGTACGTATCAAACGATGACTACTTTGACTCAATAGCCTGCGACTAAGCGGACCGAATTATCAAAGCCACGTAGGTTTGCTACGTAATTCTACTTAGATTAGTCTTAGCAACTGGTTCTGAAAGCAGAAAGTGACAATCTTCTCCAACTGTAGGGCAATGAATCCATCCTGCAGAACTGAAGAAGTATATACTAGTGATCCGGATAACTCCAATCTTCGGTTGAATGACAGACAGAAGGTAAGACTCGTTTGGCTCCATTACGCCCCTTCATTCATCTAGATTGAGTTCATCACAGTTTCGGATGATAACGTAGGCATACATTGTCTCGAGCACCAAAGTGTTAGTTTGTAGATCTTGCTTGGACTCGTGCGACTTAGGTCGGGATGCGATCAAACTTGGTGGTTCTCTGCGTAAGGTTTTCTTGACGATGTAGACAAACGCCCCTTTCCCAAGAGGTTTGGTGAGTATATCGGCCAGATTTTCTTCTGAGACAATATGGACGAAGTTGATAATACCGGCGGCCATAGCTTCTCGAATGCGGTGATAATTGATAGCACAATGCTTTTTCTTGAGCATACTTGAAGGAACTGTAGTGTTCTTCACCACTGCTTGGTTGTCTCCTAACAAAAGTGCAGCTCCTGTGACGGGAACTCCCATATTCCGCAAGGACGTGCGAACTTCCACTATCAAGTCCACAGCAGTACGTGCAGCCACCATCTCTGATCCGTAAGTAGAGGATTCCACTGTCCTTTGTCGCTTACTATGGGTCAGAACAATCGTGCTATTGACCATAATGATGATCCCAGTTACGGATCTTCTAGTCACGATGTCATGCGCATGATCTGCATCGACATAAGCCGTAATATAAGCCGTACCACCTTTAGGGAGAGGCATCTTGTGTGGTAGTTCTTCCTTGGCATCGGGGTAAAAGTCAATCCATTTGTTTCGGTTAGTAGGGGATTCCGACTCCTCTTGAGAATACTTAGTGAACACGTCCGGTATGTTCTTGTCGAATACGAGGCGACAAGGTGGGGAATGTTTGAGGTAGCCGAACACTCGTTGCATCGCAGTAACGTGGCCTTTCCTTGGGGCCATGGAAAATCGTGCTAGGGACATCAGTGAATACTGAATATCGAATCTGCCCAAGGTGACGATCCAGTTCGCTGAGCCGACCATACTGCGAAACTTACTCGCTGTGATGCTATCCACCAGGGAAGATTCATCTGTTTCAGGATGAGAACCTTCCACCATAGGGGTCGAGTAACGCTTCAATGTAATTCCAAACATGTGTTCCACTTTCTCGCAAGCGCGTTTGACATACGTCTCTGCACTTAGACCCAACAACACGCCATCTCGTTCCCATTCGCTCGATAGCGATTCGACATTTCCTCCTAAGTAATATTCGGGAACTCCAACTCCTTTCATAACGAATAGGTCTTCTAGATGCTTCATGATGGTCATCGGATCACGTGAGAAGATGAGAACGTCGTCAACGTAAGTAGTTATGATCTCGTAGTGGTCTTCCTTGGGTCGAATCCACAGATCGGCGTCAAAATGGCTAGGTACAAAGTCCATTTCGCGGAACACTTTGGCCAAATGCTCATGAAACCTCGCACTGGATGTACGTAGGCCATACAGACCCTTGTGAATGATCAAGGGAGTCCCTTCTAAATCGCCAAATTCGGGTCCCGCAATGATGTAGCACTTTTCGCGCGTCTCTGCGTACAAAAAAGCATTGCCGACGTCACCCGCACAGACAAGCAGACCATTGATCGCAGCAACAACAAAAGCTAACCTGATTGATCCAATGGCCACAACCCCAGAATAAACATCTTCACTTGTTGGGTTAGTACAGGCCCCATTAGCTACCAGCCGACTTTTATGGCGCAAGTCAAATTTCACATCGTAGACTATGTGATAGGGGATCAAAGTGTAGTCGTCAAGGCTCTCACCTGGCTTGGGAGCTCGAAAAGTCCCGTACTCGTTGATTTGGTCCATTTCCTTCTGAATAGACTCTTCCCAGAGGTTGTTGCCGTTTAGCTTGTCGAGTAGTAGTGCATGCTTGATGTTGTTGGGCAACTGGATGCCAAACTTAAACCTTGGAGCTCGTTTGGTTCCACCTTGCTTCTTGACGTTCAATGCGTATGCAGTCTGTATGGCACTACACGTACGCATGAAGGGTGCACACCACGCGAATGCATCATCCGTACCTATGAGGTCATGTTGCCTTGCGTAGTCAAAGATGATGAATGGATCATCCAGCATTAGGTCGTCATGCCGAACCCATTGTACTTCGCCGGTAGTCCACACTGCCTTGAGCCAAAGGATATCCCCCCTAACACGATGCTTCAATATACCCATGATTCGTCGACCAATACGCCCCTCAAGTCGAAGGTTGGTGATTGCATCGTCAAAGTAGTCACAGTACAAAACATAGTACATGTGGGCCTTGGAGGAATGGCTCAAAGTGGGAACAAGTGAGCGTGGTTCGCGAGGGGAATACCGAGTGGCATAGAGGTACTTAGTAGCGGCCTTGCGTGGTCTGGTGGAGCGACGGAGTTGAGGGATAGCCGTAGCTAAGTTGGCATCTTCCGTTGCCAGACGTTGGAGTTCGTCAGCGACAGGCTCGATAGCATCATCATGCCTCGGAGGAGGAGGGGTCGACGACTGGGACTCGGCTTCCAAAGGTGGTGGTACTTCAACGGAAGGTGGGGAAGGAGCAGCCACAGGAGTAGGGAGCGGGGAAATTGAAGCATCGGGTTCGACAGTGTTCTCTAAAGCAACTGGAGTAGGAAAGGACGGAGCTGGAGGAGCAGGTGGGCGTTCGACCGCGACAGAAGTTGGTGGTATGGGCGGAGGCGCAGTGGCAATGGGCTTCGGAGGCTTCCGATAGGCTTGAAGGTTGCGATTGACGGGGATAGGCTCAGAAGAAAAGGTAAGGGGCACAGGCGGAGGTGGGTGTTCGACGAGTGGATCAAGTTCCTTAGAGAAGTTCAAACGCTTGTTCTCTTTGGGAATAGAAACAGGACGAACGACACTGCGTACTACCACACGTTGGGTATCATCGGTAAGCACAGAATAGGTGAGGGCATCACCACACGACTCTGTAGGACCCAACCAATAGCCTGTTTTCTCGCGAGGATCAGGAAACTTAGAAGTGGGATCACCATAGTAAACCTTTTCGTAGAACTGGAAACACAGCAAAGGCGAGATATCAACCGTTTCTCCGTATCTAACAGTGAGGGGAATGCCGTAGCGTAGAGTTTCTTGGCTGAGAGCATTGTGGACCTCACAAAGGTAACTGATGCCGTAAGTCCAAACTCTAGGTATCGCCCCTGTCCTGGAAAATAGGACTTCCAAATGTTGTTTAGCCCATTTCACACCGTTCAGTTCGGAGGGGTTTTGTTGTTGCATGCGAGGCTCAGTAAATTCCAATCCGATGTGTAGATCTAGAAGGAAATTCTGGAGTTCGCGACTACCTTGTTCAGTAGCTCCATCAACGCGAAAAGCCCAAGGTGCACCGTAGTATTGGATGAAGCGTTGAAACACCGTCTTCATATCCTCGCGCTTCTTGACTCCGATGAAATTTCGTACTTTGGAAACAGTACCGTAGAACATCTGTCCCATAGTAAATCCATCATGACTCTTGCAATTAGCGAAGAAAGTATCGGTAGCCACTACTTCGCGGATGCGTTTGAGGCGTAAGTAGCTGAATCGCGACTTGACGTGTTGTACCATGGGGAAGCGAATCACTGCTTTGGCCAACTGCGTAGTGCGTTGCAAGGTTTCCTTGATGATGCGCTTAGGTGCATGGCCTAAGTACGGGACCAGAGCCGAGATGTCGTCTAAGTGGTGTTTAGCTCGAAAGCGAAACCCAGTGTTGCGGAGTTCCAAGGCGGCGGCGTCTTGACTATGTGTGTCAGTGACGTCTTGGGGAGATCGGCGTAGTAGGGAAGTGGACAAATCGTCGTAGGCTGAAATGTCGTCTTGAGGAGGACGGTTCGCCGAAGCAAGGAGCAATTCCTGGGGAACGTCGCGTGGTGCGGCAGAGACATCTGGAGGCGAGTAGCGTGTAATTTGGTTTATATAGTAATCTAAATCCTCGGCTGAAACCCCCCTGAATTGTTGGTATAAGATCGGGAGAACGTTAGTACCATCAACATGATCCCAAGTGGAGGCAGGGGCACGGGCCGTAGCAATCATATAGGCATCGCATATGTCGACGAACACGGGGAAACGAGGCGGTGCTTCTGCGTGAGTAGACGATGCAACACGAGCAGCCGAGAAGGTAAGTTCGGGAAACGCGAAACCATTAGTGTTGTTGATGGTACGTGTAAGTGGAGCCATCATAACCGAAGAAACGCTGGGGAAAGGCACAGCTGCGTGGCGCACAAGAGGTTCGCAATCGGAGGGATTCCAAGGACGGCTAGACGTAATATCGATGATAGGAAGCGTGTCCAGGTCCTCAGCAGTGGGCGCGAATAATGGGAAAGTCATAAGAGCATCCATTGCAGAAAGAGGGATCTCAACATCCGGCGTAGGACAAAACCGTTGAGTACCGTAACAATCGCGAGAGGTACCGAAGCGAACGCGATGGTTAGTAGGGACAGAGTCGAGGACACACCCATGGTTTCGAATTTGAAATTCGGAGAGCAAGGTAACACGAGTGTTCGGGTTGTAGGCAGCTTCGTTAACTCGCAAAAGCACGGGATTACCAGAAGGAGGAATAACCTTGGTAACAGCGTTGACCACTGCAAAACCATTCTTGCGCATGCTTGCAACAGGACCGATGATGTTAATACGGCGGTGCATATGAATTTCCTCGACAGCCCAGGTACCACCAGAACCTCCTAACACACAAATTTGGGCACCGTTATCAGTTACGGCATAGGACTCCGAAGCACGGTAGTTGAAGGCAAGGAAAGCGTGTTGGGTGAACACAGACGGCTGACTATCGTCGCACGAAGTAGGAGAAAGATCGGGGTGATCAGCCTCGACAATAGTAAGATAAGCGCCGATGTTTTGCGCAATTGTAGTATAGGCATCAGCCTCACCATCGGAATCCTCACTATCTGAAGAAGATGACCCATCACTGAGATGAGCAAAGACATTGTTGACCTTGGAGTACTGCATAGGCAAACCATGAGAAGGTTTAGGTTTGGTAGTTTCTTGATCAGCAGTAGAGGGAGCGGAAGGGTCGGAACTAGTGTCTTGCGGTGGGTTCCGTGGTGCATTATCACGACGGCGTCCATTTCGATTCTTACGGCCAACCTCATAGCGATATTGCTTGTAGGCGTAAGTACGAGCGAGATTCCAAAGTTGCTTGGTTCGGTCGTCCATCTTGGCATATTGAGAATCCGTAAGGCGGAGAACTCCTTCGCCCATTGCGACCTTCGCCATATTAACCATAGCATAGAAGCTGGGGTCGTCTTCCAAAGCAGGCGCAGTAATGCCAGGTAGTGGGGTGAACTCGGATTCGCCACTATCTGCCCCAAGTAGGGAAGCTGGGTCAACCATCGCATTGTTGATCTTAGCGGTTTTCTTCGGAGTTATCCAGGGTTGGTCGTTGGTGTTATCGTCATCGGTCTCTACAAAGTCAATAAAGTCTAAGAAACCTTGTAGGGTGTTGTACCGTTCGGAACCTTGGACAATGTAGGTCAACTGGCGATAATCTTGAGAACCCGAGTTGTGCAGGTTAGTTAGGATCTGCTCCAATTGTTTGTCAGCATCATAGACCTCAGTAGGTAGACATTCGAGGTTGTAAGAAGCGAAAACATTTAGGAGGTAGCCTACGTAACTACGCAAGTCAACACGAGGGTTGAACGGCTTGCACATGATGGTTTTCCACTTCTTGGCTTGAATCTTCTTCTTATTGGCGCTAGTAACCACAGCATGGAGCTCCATGTAGACGGTAAGGCCTTTGGCAGGGGGATTAACTCGGTTAGTTAGATAACTGTACGAGGATCCGTTAAGGCAGCTCTTCAACCATTGATGGAGAACTTGAATATCCAAGGAGAACTGGGCCTGGCTGTAACCTAGGACTTCGCCAGTATCAGGAGAGATGAAGCGGCGTAGAGCTTCCTTACTGCCATGCTTCTGATAAAGAACATGAAACGCAGGGTCAGTTAGGTAGCCGAGGCCATTCGCACCACAAGCGACTTCGAAATCGTTCAACCATGGAGTAAGAGCGACACCAGTGGTATACTTTAATTCCTTGGGTGCCGTTGCGTTGCGCTTGATAAGCTTCGTGGTGGTACTTGTAGAAGTCTCATCGGTCTTTCCAACCTTGAGAACACGCTTGAGAACTTCCGAAGGTGTCTCAGAAGATTCCTTGAGGAGAGGTGACTCGTCCGTGAGCTTGGAATCGTCATCCTGGACGTCTTCCACATCATCAGTGGCGGTAGCAGGAGCAATATCATCGGACTTGGAAGACGTTTTAGCCTTAGGAGAGGACAAATTGGAAGGAGGAACAGACAAGTTGGTCTGAGGAACTGGCGTATGGAAGCTGGATACATCATTCTGACGGCTTCTGTTGGAGACAAGGGAAGTGTTATCAACGTTAGTAAGAGAAATAAATCTAAAAGATTCATCGTCTCCCTCTGCGTTCATATATCCAAACCCTTTCTTGATGCCTAAGAAAACATCATGTTCCTTGGGATCCAACAGCATGATGGGACCAGTACGTTTGGCACCTACGCGCTTGCGGTACACGCCAGCCCAGGTACTAGTGTAGCGTTCCACGGCTTGGGTAAGAGACTCCATCGCGGCACCTTCCTTCGCTTCAGACGAATCCAACACTGAATCAAGACTCATCATCGCAAGGCGAGCGAAGTCTTCATAAGCATCTTCATCAAACTCGGTACTTGGGTTCTTGTCAACATAAGCGGATACCACCTTGATCGTGATAAAATCACGCATCAACGGATAAGGATCGACGACTTCACGGAGACCGTTGACAAGGGCTTCAAAGGGCATCGTTGCAAGGCTCGACACAGTCTTCAACAACACGTCACGATCCAATCCTTGCTCAAGCTTCCTGTTACTCATCAGAGGATACAGGTACAAGAAGGGAACGGAGAACCCGAGAACTTCCACAGCAAACTTGATGGTACGTTTGGACTTATCGGGAAGGTTCTCATCGTCAATGATGCTTACACGGGACAAGATAGGGGAAAAGCTGGTGGTGGAGGACAAGTTGGGAGCAGAGGGCCTGCTCAAGGACACGTTGGTTCCTCCGATCTCAGCAGTCACGTCAGCAATCGGGCTGGGGTTCTTCAAGACGTAGTCACTCATCTTTCGGCTTCTCTTGCTCGTTGGTAGTCTCTGTACCTCTTCTGCGTTCTCTCTTTATTGCTCTTGGGTGTTTTACTACCGCAACAGCAAGGTCAATCCGATTTCAAGTAGCGATTGGGTCTGATAAACTATCAAAGCCACGTAGGTTTGCTACGTAATTCTACTTAGATTAGTCTTAGCAACTGGTTCTGAAAGCAGAAAGTGACAATCTTCTCCAACTGTAGGGCAATGAATCCATCCTGCAGAACTGAAGAAGTATATACTAGTGATCCGGATAACTCCAATCTTCGGTTGAATGACAGACAGAAGGTAAGACTCGTTTGGCTCCATTACGAATCTTGCAAGACTTGACCTCCGACCACAACAACAACAGCTACAACAAACACCAACAACACTGACAAAGTAGCGTCCCTCTTGTAACTAGGACCATGTCATCGAACGAAATTCTCCTCACCTTCCTAGAGTCTGCCTCTCAAGCACTGGAATCTATCAATCCTGAAGTGGAATGCCGAGCGATGGATGGAAATTGGCTTTTGTCGGATTGTCGGCGTTGTGTCTTGGGCGTTCAAACCAAGGTCCTCCAACAAACGGTCCAACGTGTGGGTGGTGGCGTTACTGTCCAACAAGTACAGTCTCGTTTGTCTCAACTTCATCAGGATCCCTCAGCTGCTTCGTTTGCGCAACCGCTCCAACGTTTTGAGAGTGCAGCTCGATTGGCAGTGGGACGACTCGCATTGTATGCTGAGCTGAATTGGAACGATTCTGTGCCACCACCACGGGATTTGCAAAAGGAAGGAACGTTCTCCAATGCGCCATTGTTGGAATACATTTCTCTTTGCGAGACAGCCTTGAAAATACCCGAAACAGCGGCTTTCCTCAAGGATGGAACTCTACCCTTTGGCAAGGCGGTGGCAACCGACATCCCAGGAAGCACGACTCCCGCCAAGATTACCCCGGTGGAACGTTGGCAATATCTTCAACGCTATTTGGCTCGAGCGGTGGGATGGGATCCTGAATGGGCAACTCGGCAGTTCCAATCCATGATGTTGCAGTCCAACAATTTTAGTATTGGCGCAGACGTCCTGAGCCGACTGTCCAACCTGCAACGACAGGCCCATGAGACGTTGTCCAAGGCTTTTGAAGCGCAATTGGACGATACCCAAGCTGGAGGCTGCACTCGTGTTGTTGCCGTACAATACCAGGAATGGGAAGCAGATGCTCCCTCGACAGGGTCCATGGGTGTTTCATCCGACCGAATGCATCGTGAACATTTGGCCCAAGAAAAGGAGCAATTGCGCAAGGCTAGTCAAGCATTGCAACTCCAACAGAACATTCAAAACGAATTGAAACAAATGGATCCTGCACTTCGTACCAAGACAGTAGCACAGGCCGCCGAAACGTCGGAGCGGTTCCTACGGGAAACCATGGCACTGCCGTCGGGTGCGGAGCGGATTGCCTATCTACAAGGCCTCGACCCCTCTACCTCCAGGCTCTTGGCGATTCACAAAATATGGACAGCCATGCAGGCATCTAATAACGCGTAAGAATACGAATAGGGAAAAGCTGCAATTTTACAATCATCTATCGTAGTCCAAAAAGGTTTGAATAAACCAACTAATAGTCCACCCAATACGACCTGGCCGTGGTTTTCTCGGACGTCAATGGTGCAAGGGGAGGCACATGGTGCACAAGAAACAAAACGTTTCTCCTCTCGTACTGTACGAGGGCTCCGATTTATAATTGTGAGATTTCCAGCCCTCGTCTCTGTATGCCTGTATGCATCCATGGATCCCCCCAGGCCGCTTACTGACTTCAATCATCATCCTCGTCCTCTTCTTCTTCCTCATCACTACTATCCGAGGAATCCTGAATTTCCATACGTGCCACCCGGTTGGTATTGACAAACAAATCATCATCATTGTCGTCATCGTTGTATACAATTCCATCGTCAGCCTCTTCGACTTGGTTGTCTTCCATTGCTCCGCTAGCAAAACTAGGATCATCCTCTGGCCACAACCCCTTGTTTTGCAAATTTTTCACTTGATCCTTGTACAAAATGTGAGTAATCATATGCCGAATTCCAGAAGCCGCTTCCGTGGTTTCTTCTTCGCCACCATCCTCCGTTGCATCTCCCACATGCACAATTACATAGTCTCCCCGCTTGACCCAAACCAACTTGTGAAATTTGGTAGGCAACAATGCCAAATATTGTGTATCATCGTTGGGCACACAAATATCAAACTGATTTCCTCCCCTAGTAGCGACGACCCGAGCAATTTGTTCTTCTGGGCCAGGTTCAGGAAGACCATGAAGGACGGTGTCCGTCAAATGTTTTCGATAGTGCGAGCGACTGTTTCCAATTTCCACAAAAACAAAGTACCCAAAGTTATGAGTAAAAGAGTAGTTCATACGATAGGTTGCAAGTGGTAAGCAAAAAGAAAAACGTACCGGCCCAATCCGGACATGGTGTTAATACTTCGTCAAGGTTTCTCGTAGCAAGAAAATGGGTGGATGTGGTCGGACGCGTGTGAGACGTGTATCCGATTGACTCATGTGACTCTAAATCAAGATGTTGTCCAGTGGCAGTTTTTCCCACTTTTCCCATTGTTTGCAAGCAACACCACCATGCCATCCAACAAGGGTCCTTCTCGAAAACGCAACCAACCGACTCAAGCACGTTCCAACAAACAGGTGTCTCATGCTCTCAGTTGGGCTTTGCGACATGCTGCCCATGAGCTTGGATGGACCATGACTCCTGGAGGTTGGGTCCCTCTGTCTCAAGTGTTGGCATCGACCCATTCACGTCTCAAGGGGATCACCATGGAACAAATTCAACAAGTAGTGGATACCAATGACAAACAGCGATTTTCGATGCGGCCTCAGCCTCGAAGTGAATTTCCTGGACTTGAACTTGGAAACGAAGAAATCAGTGCTGAGAATGACCACCATGACCAAATCCTTTGTATCCGAGCCAATCAAGGCCACAGTGTTCCTGGAATCGACCCGAATCAACTATTGACACTGCTTACACCAGAAGAGTTGCTATCCGATTATCCATGTGTCGTTCATGGAACCTATCTAGAGGCTTGGAAGTCAATTGAACAGCAAGGTTTGAAGAAACAAAATCGAACCCACATTCATTGTGCCACGGGTCTTCCAAGCGATGGGGGTGTCATCTCGGGGATGCGACGATCGTGTACAGTGTACATCTATTTGGATATTCCTGCGTGTGTACAAGACAAAATTCCATTTTATCGTTCCGAAAATGGAGTTGTTTTGACAGAAGGAATCGATGGTGTGTTGGCTCCCAAGTATTTTGCTCGGGTGACAGACCCACAAGGGAATCGCTTGTCCTCCCCGCCCACCACAAAAGAACCCGCCGACACGGCCGCTAGCAGTAACGTTGTTCCAGAAGAAGCAACGAAACCAATAACCAAATAGCATAGATACTATACACAATGTAAAACAAAGAAGAAATGTACACAGCAGCACAGGTTCAAGATCTATATTGGTTTGCGGAATATAGGTAGGGTTTTTTACTCATCTTCTTCATCATAGTAGTCGTCATCTTCATCGTAGTATTCATCGTCATAGGCATCTCCTCCCTCTGGAGCTGCAGCGGCTGCTTCTGGACTTTCCTTCTCCTCGACAGGTTCCTCCACTACTTCTTCCTCGGCAGCAGCAGCAGCATCAGCATCATCCACATCGGCATCATCAGCCACACTAGCCTCGGCACTCTCATCTTCCAAGGATAGCCCCTTTTGTAACACTTCCTGGGAAACACTGGCACCGATTCGGCTAGGAAGGAATTGTCCATAAGCATCCAACTTGGGAGTCATGCGTTGAATCATGGTTTTGGTCTTGGGCGATAGTTCTTGGTAAAACTGGCACCATTGGCGGATGAGTGCCCGATCGGATCCCTCCAACAAACTGGCGCAGTCCTTCTTGGACTCGCTGCTGGTCAAGACCTTGTTCAAGGTAGTTGCAACAGTGGAAGTCAAGCTCATCATGTCAGAAACCACGCGTTCTACGGCAATGGCAGTGTTTTCACATTCTTCTCCAGGTTTGAGCTGACAAGCCAAACCAGCCTTGAGCAAGAGTTGCGCAGCCTCCAAATGTTCGACACGGAGTGCCGTGGCCGTGACGGGCTTGGGAGCGGCCGACGTCGAGGCGGCAGCCGAAGCCGAACTGCTGCTGCTACTGGTAGACTTGCGAGAACTAATGGGAGAAGACGCCAAGGATAGTTCATCAAACATTCCTCCAAAACATTGGGCACGCAACAATACATAGTGAGCATAACGAGACAAAAACGCACGGTAACTGGCCGTCTCGGGCTTGTTGTCCCCCGCCAAGAGTTGTTTGGAGTTGAAATACTTTTCCTTGCGCTTGGGATCACGTGTGCGACGAAGTTCACGGAGACGGGCCTTGAGGGCAGGTGCATGCTCGGGGGCACCGTCGGCCGAGAATCGGTGCAACAAATACAATGCCTTGATGGTAGTCCTCCAGTCCTTTTCGGCCATTTTGGCCCAGAGCTTTCGAAGGACGGCATCGTAGATATCGTACCGAGAACTAATCTGGTAGGTAACGCCAACAAGACGTTCGGCATGCTTGCCCTTGACGGCGGCATCATCGGGGCGGGTCGCCTTGAGCATCACTTGTTCGAGTTCGGAACTGGTGAGGCCCTTGATGTCACGGTACAGATTGGCGGACAAACCAGAGGTAGCTTCCCGAGCAGCCGCGATGGAGTGCATGGCAGCTTCACGCACCGTGGAGGGATCTGGCATGGAATTGCGAAGGACTTGGATTCCCCGAGTAAAGGCCGAAGGACCCTTTTTGCGACGATAAGGAACAACGCCTCGAGCGGAAGTGGCACCCCGGGGAGGCGTTCGTCGGCTAGCCGAGGTGGAACGTCGTTGACGAGAAGGCATGGGTTCCTCATCCCATTCATCGATGGAAGGACGTCGTTGACGTGTTGTTCGAGAGGTTCGTTTACTACTACTGGAACTGGAAGGAGATCGTCGAGATGACGATGATGAAGGCTTGGAAGAAGAACGCCGACTGGATGGCCGAGGTTCTAGCTCCTCCTCTTCATCGTAGAAATCCAATTGATCTTGTTCAAAATCGTCCACTTCATCGTCGTCGTCACCATCATCAAAGGCATCCTCAATATCATCCGGCTCCCTAGCATCGTATTCATCGTCATAGACTGGTCGGCGACGAGACGTTGCAATTTTACGAGCAGCAGGCTCTGGTTGTTGCCGACTGCTTCCCCGACGTGTCGTTGCCGCTGATGGAGCTGACTTTCGTGACAACGTCGACTCTACTAGGAAAAGGAGTGTCAGAATCTGAAACAACCTCATTGTGCAGACTGATTAATCGAAACGATCTGAACCACAACAACAATCCCCAAGTCCTTGTTGGTGCCGGTATCAGACTGTACTATTTTTATTGGATTTGTGCCTCGCTCAATTTTTCTCGTAGTACGACGTATCCTCCACGTGTCAGGCTTTCTGGCCAGCGAAGCCCTGACCAGATCCGGGTGTCTCAACCACTCATCCCATAATATTCTCAATTCTTCCAACCACCACAGAACCAACGACCACTACTATAACATCAATCAAACTACTTTTTCTTTTCTACTACCAACTAACTACTACCCACTACAGTACCAAACAACCATGAGTGAAGACGGACCCCAACGCACAAAACCCAACATTCTAGTCACTGGAACCCCTGGAACGGGAAAAACCACCACTGCCTCGCACTTGGCCGAACGTCTCGGCCTCGAACATGTCAATGTCGGTGATCTCATCAAACAACACAAATGTTACGAAGGTCGGGATGAGCAACTGGACACCAACGTATTGGATGAAGATAAACTATTGGATCTTCTAGAAGGAATCTTGGATACAGCTGCTGAGAACGATAAGGGCCTTGTGTTGGATTTCCACATGCCCCTCATTTTCCCCGAACGATGGTTTGACCTCGTCTTGGTCTTGAGGACGCGGACCGAGATTTTGTTTGACCGACTCACCGCCCGAAATTACATTCCCAAGAAGCGAGATGAAAATATGGAAGCGGAAATTATGCAAGTCATTTTGGATGAAGCTCGGGAAGGGTATGCACAAGAAATTGTGCAAGAAGTTCCATCGGATACAATTGCCGATATGGAAGCTACGGTACAGCGAGTGCAAGCGTGGATGCCACAATGGATACAAAATCAAGAAGCATCCTCATAGTAATCTGTTGCAATTGTTGTTCTTGTTACCTTCTCTAGATAACCTTATCCATTCAATCTTAACTACCGTATCTACCCTAGCTCATACCTTGGACCAATGGGAATTTGGCCTTGACGAGTGCAATCCAGTCGTCGCAAGCAGCCTTGTCGCCCACAGCCTTCAAAGTTGTCAACGCATCTCGGCAGGAATCCACAGAAACTCCCTTTCCATCCAAACCTCCCTTGGTCACCAACGCAGCAGCTGCGCTAGCACTCTCCAATTTGCAATCCACCAATCCCTTGGCGACGGCAACACGGTATGCCAAGCGACAAGAGGCGTTCGATCGAACCGTTTCGGCCGCAGCCTTGAGGAACTCTTCTACGGTAGCCTTGCCATCCAACAGATTGGGGAACTCTTCGTCCAACACCTTCTTGACAGTTCCAGATGACTCGAAACCAGCCACGCGCGAGGCAAAATCGACTACGCGAGTGACAAAGTCTCCGGATACAGCATTCAAGGCTCGCATTTTGAAGAGTGCTTGGAGTGCCAACAACCACTTCTTTCGTCGAACTGCCACATCGTATTGAAGTACCCAGGTTCCAGGTCGAGTAGGGCAGTGCTTGGACAAGATGCTAGAATACTTCTTGGCTTCTTCCAAAGCATCCAATTTCAACAGTTCCTTACCATCTGGGTCGGTGGTCACAAACGAGGGCTTGCCCGTCGTGGGTTCCTCCTTGGCTTCTTCCTTTTCCTTTTCGGCAGCCTTTTCCTGTTGTTGTCGCTTCTTACGAGCAATGCTCTTGGCCTTCTTGCGTTGAGCAGCAGTCATCTTGGAATAGTCAGGCTCCTCGTCCGCAGACAAGATGGAAGGATTGTCATGCAAATGCAAGTAGATCTTGATGATGCCTTGGGCAGCTCGGAAATAGTACGACTCACCCCAAACTTCATCTTCGTATTGCAACACCTCGGTGTAGGCACGTAGAGTTACCTTGCGGACACAGTAGGCATGGAAGTCAAATTGATCCTCCTGGAAGTCATCAAAGTGTTTCACGACAGCGGCTGAATGGAACAACATAGGATGGGTTAGAAATAATGACACAATGGTACGGTACCTGTCGACACAATATCCCAAATGCACTCACTGTACTTCTTCAAACTCTTTCCGAACTCCTCCTTTCTTGCATAGTTTGCCGCCAAACCCAATTCATACCACGAACATTGCATGTCGTAGAGGTTGGCTTCTGGGTTTCCCTCATGCTTGGTGAAAAGAGAAATAGTATCCAAGGCTTCCTTCTCCATTCCAGCATCCAACATGTATTGTGTTGTTTGGTTGTTGATATACCGATCTTGCTTGTCAAGGTCACGGCCCGTGTCAAGGCATTCGACAGCAGCTTTCATGTCCCCAGACCCCTTGAGCAATCGTGCTTTCAGCTCATACGCGTCAACGGCAGTTGGAGTGTGATCCAGACACTTGTCCACCCATTCGATACCTTCCTTGTACTCGGCGGCAAGCTCATGAAGTCCTGCCCGCAAATACCAAGCCCACAAAGCGGATGATGGGGGTTCTTCCTCCTCGTCGGTGGGGAGAAGTTTGTTGTTTTCCTTTAGAGAAGCAATGTATCCATCAACCAACTCCACCAACAAGCGGTATGTGGCATGCGATCGGATCTCCATTGGATCGTCCGCAAGCTCGAGTTTCCCATTGCGTTCCACGGTCATAAAAGTCTTGAGCTCATAGCACAACGATGGGACACCCTTGACAATTCCCTTGCGAAGGTAGATATCCATGGAGTTCTTGAAGCGTTCAGCGTCCACCAAGTCCATGGGTATTCTTTGCACGGCAGCGGAGCGACTGTACTTTGGAAACAAGATATCCTTGTAGGCATCCAAAATGATCTTTTTCTGTTCCTCCGACATGGGCAACCAAGAGGCAAGGGAACGAGTACCGCAAAGCTTCATGGCTTCATCACATTCAGAACCATTCAACTCCAACAAGGCACACATGTACATGGAATGAACCTTGAAGTTTTCTGTGAGTCCTCGCTCGAAAATCTCCAAAATGGCCTCGCGGGCAGCAGCAAAGTCGCCAAGTTTCAAAATGTAGTAAGCTCGGGTTAGGAGCCAGGACGTGCGATCCACAACAACATCTTCACACGTCTTCAAATGATCCAAAGCCTCCTGGTAGTTATCGGGAATTTCAGACAAGATTCGATTCCTGTACATGGCCAACTCACTAGCCTCAAATCCACGGGAAAGCTCAGGAGCTCCTTTCATCAAGGTTCCAAGGTAAATGTCAATAACGGAGATAGCACCGCGGTTGTCACCATTGAGGTGTTTCGCCAAAGCAAACGCAAGCCAGTTGATTTTTCCATTGGGTTTCAAGGTGAGAATGTTGTGACGGGTCACTGCAAATCCTTCCAAATCCCTCATTTGCACTTGCAACATACTGAGATCCCGCAAAATTTGGAGATTCTCAGCATCGATACGAAGAGCTTGCTTGTAGGCTTGGATAGCCTTGGCATAGTCACGATCCGCTCGGTGAAGAAGACCACAAACATGCCAACATACATGGGAACTGAAATGGGCATGCAAGTGAGAAACTATTCAACCAACAATCTGGATACCTTCAAGATACACACACGGATGAAACCTACCTCATATCATTCATCAAACCTTGTTTAACCAAAGCATGTGCCTCCTCATTTTTGGACAGACAGTTGAGAATCAACCCCTTCATTGCCAAAGTTTCTCCATGGTTGGGAAACTTTTTCAGAATGGTATCAGCCTGCTTCAAGGCCTTTTTGTACTGTTTGGTTTCGTAGTGCTTGACGACATTCTTGAACAAGTCACCTTCCTTTTTTGGCAACGGCCTGCCTTGTCCGGCTTGAGGGTTGTTGTCGGCGGGAGCCATTTTTGATACAAACTATCGAACGGAAATGAATCGGATATACGAGAGTTGATGATGGAGGAATAGACAGAGGGACAATGCACTTGCTGCTCCGTCTGCCAATTTTCGCCCTGTTGGTATTTTACAGCACGAAATATATGCAAGAGATTCAAAAGGAAGGAATCACTTGATTACAAGAAGGATCTTGGAAACAACTTGTTGATTGCACTACTTGCACGAGAGGATGCAATAGGGGCACTCAGGGTCCTGCCTTTTTGTGCGGTGTTGATGGTACTACGGAACTCTACTGGGAATTGTAGGTTGGTGTGTGGTGGGGATCGTCGGCAACTCAGAGCCGCTCATCCTTTCATCGCGCATTCCGATACAGATGCAGACAAAGATTCTTAGAGGCTTGTGTCGTATACGACATGAACTTGCCTTCTTCCCAACCCGTGCCAAATCTCTCTGTCTTTCTCCCATCAACCACCTGAGAAACAGATACGGTACCAAGTCCTTTTTGTGAGATTACAACCATGGCAGCTACAGCAGAAACCAGAGCCAAGGCCCTTTCCCTATATCGCAAGCTCATGAGAGGAGCCATGAAAATGCCAACGCCGAATCGCCAGAATTTTGTGATCAAGAAAACCCGAACCGAGTACAAGGCCAACATGCACATCACCGACTCTGAAGCCATCAACCAATGCATTCGACTGGCAGATACAAACCTTGACACAGTCCTGGTACAGGCGGAGCACTTGACCAAACTAATGAACGATCCAAACTACCAGGTTGATATCTAATTTCGGATTAGTCAAGTGGGGGAACTACTTGCATCTACCAACCCTACCTTACCTACACACTCCCTGATTTCCAATTGTATCGAATCAATGGGGGCTACTATAGAAATATTTGTTTTTATTTTCTCGCATATACATGATTTCTTCCCAATTCCAATACTTTAGATAACAAAAGGGCACTCCATCTCCTCCCCCTTGTATTTTTCTAGTCCCTCGCCTCCATAACTGGTCATTGGAGAGACCTCCCCCAAGGTGCTCTCCTCGGTTTCCTTGATTGTTCCACCTGCGTTGATGATCCACTTCTTGGACAACTTGGTGAGGTACTCCAGAGCCGTATCAGGACTGTCCGTTGCCGAGCCAGGGGCATTCTTGACGGGAGCAAACTCATCTTCGCGTAGAACATCCAGGACGGCCATGCGTTGGCTGAACGGAAACACGTCGAAAATGAAAGTCTCCAGCTTGATTCCATTGTTGGATTCGGGCTTGACGGTGGATTTGGACTCTCCGTCATAATAAGGAATCTTCTTTCGAGCAATATGATACATATTGCCGAGTTTGGGGAGGATGACATCCTTGATGAATGCAATGGTGTAGTAGTGGTTGCAAATGTTTCCTGCTCCAAAGACCAGACGACCTTCCTCGTCCGTTCGTTCCGCCATTTCCTTGGTAATGTCGGAGTATTCGACCACACAAGGATTTCCATCCTTTTCCGCAATCACTCCTACCTTCTCATGAGCTCCTGCCTTCCAGACAACCTTGTTGCCACAGTCGGCATCTTGCGACATGCAATATCCAATGAAAATCGGATCGGCAGGTTTGGTCAAGGCGTTGTCAATACTGAATACATGCAGATGCTGAATGTTGCGCTTTTCCATATCCGCCAACATGCCAGATTCGACCAAGGAAGGGTAGATTCCTCCATTGCCGTCGGGTGCCATGGCCACCGAACTTGCAGATTCCAAAATAATCTTGCCCTCGTTGGTAAGACAAGGCAACATTCCTTGTTGGAAAAAGCAGACGTCATCGGCGGGAAGTCCAAAATATTTATTTTCTTCAAAATACTTGACTGTCTCGTCATGATTGATGGGAGATGTCATAATGTAAAATGGCAATGCAGCGGAAGAGGATTTGACCGTAGAATCGGAATCCAATTTGGGTTGCTTGGCGGAAGGTTCCGAAGAAGAAGATGCCAATTTTTTCAAGGAAAGGATTCGTTCAGCAATCAATTGGAAAAGGGTTCGACCACTTAGAAGCCCAATATCGTACATTCCCTTTGGACCATCAAATCCAAGACGAGTACCTTGTCCACCAGCCAAAACCAAAGCAGCGACTTGTCCTTTGGAAATAGCGTCAATTCCCAACTCATAGGCTTTATCGGCTTGTTCTTTGTTGCTGGTCCGACCGACTGGTTTGGAAAATGGAGTAATTTCGGAAGAAGATTCCAAAGATTCTTGATCGGCCAAGGCGGCCTTGAGGTATCCATCCAATTTCTCGACAGGAATCGTAGCCAACTGCTTCAAAAGTGATTCCTTTTCTTCTTCCGAAATTTCATCGTAGTATTTCAAGACATGGCCTTGTCCTGCAGCTTCAAAGCGTTGGCGGATCTCCTCGACCTTTTCCCCCATGATGGTGGCTGTTGTTGTTGTCGTCGTCAGTCGTCTGTCGTAGGTTGTTGCAGTTGGTGCAGTTTTTGGATATCAGATCTACTGGCGCTACTGTGGCACGAAGCCAAACTTAAGAGAGATCAGAACTTAACCGCCAGACTCAGGTACAAATAGCGCTATGACTTCAGAATATTAGATATCTCATAAATTCGCGACTTCGTTAAGTTTTACCACTACGTCGACCTGCTCGCGATACAACCCATTCTACTTAGACACTACGGAGCATTGCCCTCGGGTGTTTGCAGTCGCTGCGACAAGCTATGTCTCTCAAAAACTTCTGAGAGTTACATAGATACTGCCTATTTCCACGTCAGGCTCATGCCATCACCTAAGTAAGTTTGAATGTCATGTCAACCACAAACTGGTGAAAGATGAACAAATTCTGGAGGTGGTGACAATCATCCCGCAGTAGAGTGGCGTGTAGGGTTAACGTCCGGTGTAGTTTCGATAGTCCGTGCGGTACTGCGGTGATGGAGAGCCTCATCCTGTACGCGATGTACGGTACTGCACACCAATATTCTCAACTTGCCTGCTCGTCGTCTCACGGAAAGGTCAGACAGGCAGGAAGGGAAGTTCCCATTGCCACCTTGCAACAGGCCCGGAATTTACCAAGAGTTCCCACCAGAGCCTGTCGTACCATTTGGACTTGCCTGACACCGTTATCCTCACTCAGGAGGCCAAAGGAGTCCAGCCACCTGTAGCTACAGTCCTTCGAGTATCCTTGGAGCTCATTGTAGCCAAGTGCAGAAGAAGGGGAATCCAGAGCATTGACTGTGCTTGCACGTAGGTCTTCTCCTGTTTACCTATACTCGACGCTTTCAGTGAATGAGTATTGAGTATTGAGTCTATACCCAACAAGCAATATTTATACACACGCATATTCTGTTGGTTCTGGTAATTTCCGAGTGGGGTAGACGGATCGGCCCATTGTCTCTCTGCGGACTACACACTTTCAAAAGACAAGAACATGGGAGGGCCGCTGCCCATAGGGCCGGCCAATGCACCCAGTGCTCCCTCACAACTCTCGCATGTTGTACAAGGCTCCCGCAATACCATGTCAGATGTCCTCTCATCCCCTCCTGACAATGACTACGATGTGGGGCTATCCTCTCATGATCCCGTTTCAGCTGCATCCGAGTTGGATCAGTCAGAAAGGGAAAGGACGCTCAAATATGATCCTTCGCTATATGAAGAATTGAGAGATAATGAAGAGAATGAACCAACCCATTCCGAGCCAGTATCATCCACTCTCCGACGAACCACGCCTAGATCGGATCATCTTTTTAGAAATGGTCCAAACAACCATGATGACGATGATGATGATGAGGGAGGTGATTCGGGCCACTCTGCGAGCAGTAGCTCCGATCGCATTGCATCGCTCCCACAACATGAACAGCTACCTCAAGCAGATAATGTTGCATACGCTGTTGGGCCTGCTTTGACTTCTGTAAAACTCAAGAATGCTCTCATCAAGAGGCTTCAAGTGGTGCGAAGATCCGGAATGATACAATCGGTACGTGTGTACTTGCTGTTTTTAGTATACTTATATATGTACTTGTCACCGCTCATGTCGTTTTTCTTCCCCTTCCAGATTGATCTTTCCAGACGAGGGCTCTCCGATACAGACGCGTTGCTCATTCGTATGGTACTCCGGGACAATCCACATCTATCCGTCCTCAAGCTGGGGCACAACCTTCTTGGAGATAGAGGTGCGGGGATCATTGCCTCCTCTTGCAAACGGCAAGGCAATCATCATACGGGGCTGTCTCTGTTAGACTTGGGTTTCAACAATATCGGCGATGAAGGTTGTCAGGAGATTGCGCTTCATGCAGTGGCTGGCAACTATGTACTTAAAAACTTGGGATTGAGTGGAAACCGAATCACAGAGACAGGCGCCGTTGCCTTGGCAACGGCCATGGTGCATGGGTGTAGTCTTGTACAATTGGATGTTTCTGCCAACAAGTTGATGCCGAAAGGAATAGAAGTGATATGTGGAGCTGTGGCGGAATTGGATTCCAGAACATTGAGTGTCGCTGGCCCTCAAGGAGGAAGGATTCCCGTGGGGCCAGTCGGGGGAGTGGATACGCTCAAAATTGGCAGCACTTGGATGGGATCACCAGGTGCCCTCGTTCTGTCCCAGATGTTGATGGCAAACAAAAGTCTAAGAATTCTGTGTTTGAGTGACAACAAGCTTGGTGATGGAGAGATTGGCTTGCTTTCACAAGCTCTCACACGAAGCAAGGAGACCATGCCTCTTGAATCCCTATCCCTATCCTTCAATCAGATTACAGATACAGGAGTGGAATACTTGATGAATGCTGTATGGGGTTCCAAAACTTTGAAAGAGATTGCACTCGACAACAATTTAATGGAGGATCGTGGTGCGCAACTATGTGCTGTTGTCCTGGAGGCTATCGCTCTGGAGAAGCTAGACATTGGTTTCAATCGGGTTTCTACTGTTGGTATCAAGACCATGATGAAGAGCTTATGCGAGAATGAAACCTTGCGGTACCTGGGTCTTTGTGGACTTCCGTTGGACCAAAATTCTTGCAAGGCTGTGTGCTACGCGCTGGCGTACAATCAGTCTTTGGAAGAATTCCATGTGGACAGCTGTTGTATTGGACATTCTGGACAGCGGCATATTGTTGCAGGAATCGTTTCCAACCGGAATACGAAACTAAAGGCCGTGACAGGGTTCGATATTGGGCGTAAGTATCAGCTTGTTTCCGTATTGCGATGGCGAACGCATGTGATCTGACTTCTTATTTCTCCACGCAGCCATCACGAAAACGTTAGGACTTCAACAGATTCCAGAGGATTGGGGCAACGACAGAGTTTTGAGCTTCGTTCGATTTATGTGGGCAATTTGGAACCAACAAACCCCAGCCAACAATGCCGCAAGAGGGCCTGCGCCCCCTGCCAACGTTGCAGCATCCGGCAAGAATGCCTTTACAATCCTCAGTTCCTCCGAAGCTCATATGAATTTGTTCCAGCAGGAGTTTTTGTCGTCAAGGACGGATGAGTCTCCTTTAATTGAACCGGACATGGCAATTCTCGTGCGATCGGAGTCGGGTACAGATTTGCAAATACCTCAATGGACTGATAATCTTCGTGACGGTGATATTGAAATTTCGGATCGAGATACTGGACATCATGATTCCACTCATGCACTTCTCTTTGAGCACCATGAGCTTTCGGTTGATCAAGAACGGGTGCATCGCAATCTACAGTGGCTTCGTTCACACCTCCGTTCGCTGGATGATGTGGGTTCGTTGTTGTTCAATAACGCAGATCTGTGGCAGCTGCATCAATATTTTTTCTCCCCTGCATATGTTAACTCGGACGAGAGTGAGTCGGAGAAAGCACCCCCCACCCGGGTTCCGGGCGGTGCTGCAGAGGTGAATATCAACGTGGGCAATTCGGCAGATGGTGCTGGTGAGCTAAAGAAAGCTGGTACATCTTTAGGACAAGAATTGCAGGAACGGTTGAAGGCGCATGCCAAGCAGACCGGACAAATTGAAGCTAACAGTCCAAGCCCCAGTTCACGGCGACCAAATAAACGAATGTCGTTGGATGAAGAAATAGACGTGGAAGAACCGTCGGCAAAGCGAGCTAAGAACCTCAAGCCACGTATTGCATACTTTCCGAGAATTCGGGTACGTATTGTTGAAAGATTTTGGCATTGAATTGGTGTGTGCATGTGATGCTCACTAACAGTTGTATTTGTTCTTGTTCTCTTTTCAGGAAAAACTGGAGTCGCTTGGAACGAAGCCTCCAGCCATGACGCTAGCATTGTTGCGACAGCTGAAATACATTGAGACCGTATTTCTAGAGGGAAAGAATATCTACACGGATGAGCCGGTCGATGACGAGCCTGGTGTCTCAGACGTGGAGATGATACTTCTAGACCTATTGTAGATTCCTTTGGAGGGCCTTGCAGAGAGCAGCCTTACTGGGAGTACATTAGCAACTATTATACATATATTATGCGTGTCCTACGCCATGACAACTTGATAGTATAGTGAGATCAGAAGCTGTCCCCTGGAAGATACACGGCTCCTTCCATCATGCGACGAGCACTGCGACTCATCGTAGCTTCGGTCGCCTTCCAAACTCCATCTTCCAAAACGGCTTTGGCACCCACTTGTAGAGTTCCCGAAGGATGCCCAAGACGAACGGATGTTCGCGGTGCTCCACCTGCTGCCTGACAAACAAGGGTACCAGGAATTGCAGCGGCAGTCCCCAATGCAACAGCAGCCGTTCCCATCATGGCATGATGCAGGACTCCCATGGAAAGGGCCCTTACGCAAAGGTCGATATCTTCGGCTTCCACAACTTTACCACTGGATGCCGTGTATGAGGTAGGAGGAGCGACGAAGGCAAGTTTGGGAGTGTGCGCACGGGTAGCAGCTTCATCCAACGACTTGATTAGTCCCATTTGTAATGCCCCCTGAGCTCGGATAGTCTCTAGCATTGCGAGCTGGTCAGGGCGACTGTTCACATCATGTCGGAGCTCGGTACCAGTGTAACCAATCTCGTCGGCACGCACAATAATGGTTGGAATTCCAGCGATGATCATCGTCGCTTGGATATCTCCCAAACCAGGAACATTGAGATGGTCCACTACATTCCCAGTAGGGAACATGGAAGCGTCAGCATCGGAAGGATCGATGAACGTGACTGGAATTTCCGCTGCAGGGAATGCGACTCCATCCAGTTGAAAGTCGCCCGTTTCTTGAACCTGACCATCATGGATTGGAACTTGAACGAGAATAGTTTTTTGAATATTGGCCTGCCATATTCGCACTTCGACCGTACCTTCTGTTGGTATGCGAGAGGCATCTAGCATCGCATTGTGAATCGCGAAGGCACCGACTGCAGCAGTCAGATTTCCACAATTTCCACTCCAATCCACAAAGGATTTGTCGGTTGCCACTTGACCAAACAAATAGTCAACGTCATGATTTGGTTGTGTACTAGGGCTGACAATAACAGTTTTACTGGTACTGGAAGTTGCCCCACCCATGCCATCGATATGCGAACCGTACGGATCAGGGCTTCCGATGACCCTCATCAGCAGATGATCTCGCGGAGGCCCAGGGACCTGAGCCCGATCGGGCAAGTCTTGCAAACGGAAAAATACACCTTTAGAAGTCCCACCTCGCATGTACGTTGCGGGTACTTTTACCTGAGGAGCAGCAACCTTGGAGAGAGTCCGATGGGATAGAGAATTGCGGCATACCGAACGAAGAATTTGGGACCGATGGTAAGTGAACATGGTGTGTTATATCTCGCCTAGCAACGCTTTCTAACCAACAACAGTTAGTTCACCCCAAAGCAATGAATCAGCGCTGTTGTAATAGGTTCGCTCGAAATATCCTTGAGGAACTACAAATGGGAGTCGTCGGGAAGTGTTGTCGTTGTGGCACCCGTCCTGGTGAAGTGGAAAGAAATAGATTTGGTTCAAGTTGATCAAAGATACATGGAATACGGAATCCAGACTGGCAGTTGGGTCGCGGTTCGCCCCATCCACGAACGAAACGTTGTATACTCAAGGTCGGTCAGAACCGTCGGTCCTCTCACCTCTTCTAGAACCACCCAAACTGCTGGTCATAAAAACCGTTGCCTTTCAACCTTACCCGAAATCAACCATGGAGCAAACTTGTAAGAATCATGAGGCTTGATATATGATCTGATACCCACTCTATATATACATTCCTCTAACGTATTTGTCTTTCTGATGCTCTCTCACTCACCTCGAATCAACAATGATTCTGTCCTGCGAATCCAAAATCCGAAGACATCATGGTACGTCACGAATCTTACCCAGGAAAGAACCTTACATTAGAAGGAACTATGTACTGACGTTCATTTTGTTTTGTTGTACAGATCAAGCCTGATGGCGTCCAACGTGGATTGGTTGGAGAGATCATCAAGCGATTCGAGCAAAAGGGATACTTGCTCGTCGCCATGAAGCTCGTCAAGCCCACCAAGGAGCACATGGAGACCCACTACGAGGACTTGAAGAGCAAGAAGTTCTTCCCTTCTTTGATTGAGTACATGACCTCTGGACCTGTCGTCGCCATGGTTTGGGAGGGAAAGAACGTTGTCCTTGAGGGACGCAAGATGTTGGGTACGTAAAAGAGTCTTTCAATGACAATGTACGTTCGGTA
The DNA here is from genome assembly GCA_016586335.1 of Nitzschia putrida. Classification (NCBI taxonomy): domain Eukaryota; phylum Bacillariophyta; class Bacillariophyceae; order Bacillariales; family Bacillariaceae; genus Nitzschia; species Nitzschia putrida. The sequence continues at coordinate 826,998 of BLYE01000003.1, forward strand.
TCTAACTTGGAATACTTTTTCAATCAATGACGTACAGGTGCCACCATGCCCAGCGAGAGTGCCATGGGAACCATCCGTGGAGACTACTGCATTGAGGTCGGACGCAACATCTGCCACGGAAGTGACTCCGTTGAGAGTGCCCAAAAGGAGATTGCCCACTGGTTCGGAGCTGAGGGAGTCACCTCCTACGAGAGCTGCGCCAAGCCTTGGATCTACGAGTAAGCATTAGGCAATAGCAACCAATTGTAGTTAGGTCTAGTGTTTTCTACTACTATTCTCTGATAACCGGTTGCCCCTAGCTACGTACCAGAATTCGCACTCAGAGATTCATTGTGTAACCAGATATGCTAGATAGTTGGATAGGAGAGTGACACAAGAAACTTCGCACATGCATCAGTGGAGCTGGTGGTAGATGCATTTGGTTTCCTATTTCTATTCTTGGAGTGCTCCATCTGCAGAAGGTGATGGGCAGTCCATTAGCCTTTTGGGTCACGTTTTGTCACATGTCACGCTTCGATGCGCGCTTGTGCATGGCAAAGTCAAACTTCCCAGTTCCCACGTCACCTTGTGTTGTGCTTAACTACGATACCAAGACTCCATCAAGTATTCAGACTTGAAGATATGATTCATGGTTACACTGTTGAACACTATGTCACATCCAACATTTCTTAGGTTTAGTGTTCGTCACGCTCCTTGGTTTAATAGCACAGAGGCGATCAAAAGGGACAAGCATGCCCATTGTACAGATCACACGAACTCTATGTATTGTTTCATATACTTATTCAAGTATAAATAAATTACATTTCCGCCGATGGGTCGCCCCAAATAAATTCATGCACATGCAATCCAAGGGTTCCCGAAACGGTCAGTTGGACAATGCAACCACATTTCCAACAACACAACCAAGTTTGATCTCAACACGTTTGCCCTCTTTGGTGAAGCACGATACATCAAAGCACCATGTACTCCTCTTCCCAGGATTATTCCATGGACTATCGTCGACCTTCCGGTGGACAGTACGCGTATGGATACCAAGAGCAAAACCGCAACTTTCAACTGCCTCCTGTGCAGCTTCGAAACAATTACCTTCCACCCAGACAAGCCCCACCCCAACAACAATATGGGCGAGTTTCTTTCCAACAGCAAAGAGCATCGCCTCAACCTTCTCCAGTGAACCGTCCACCAACCAAACTGATGGAGGCTGAAAGTGTTTTGGGATTGAGCGCTTCTGAATCTGAGGATGAAGACTACACGACAGAAGGAAGTGAGGACGATCAAACCGCCTACACCTATGCTGATGACGATATGGAGGCCGACCTCAACTGCATGAACACTTTATTCTTTCCCTCCAAGGGGGCAGAAACCAATGACCTAGGGGTGATTCGTTGTCATCGGGTTGGCCCCAGTTCTGCTGAGGTTGAACTCAACATCACTCTGCCAACAGAATACATGAAGCACCTCGAAGGTGTAGATGGCAAAGGAGGCGTCATGGGTACTCTTGAAGGCATTTGCCGAGCTCCCAGCATGAACTACAACCCAGCTCAATACGATCCTGCATTGGTGGAAGAAAACGATGTGCAAATTGATCCCTACAAACAATTTCGCGAAAGGATCGCCCCTCAGTTCTATGCTTCCTTGATTGAAGAACTCTCGGAGGAAGAGGGATCAGATGAAGAAAGTGTTGACTCGGAGGAGGAAGGATTGGTATCTCGACCAAGGGACGATTCGCAGATCTTTGGCGTTTTGGATGCACAATTCCAAACCGAAGAAGCCTATCAAATGGCCATGTACAATGAACTCGTCCGAGATGGTCCAAGATTGGGATCGCCTCCCAGCCAAGTGTTTGTCTCTGATTCTCATAGTGTGCCTTCTTCCGCTCCCTCTTCTCGTCCTGCTGACGATGCCAGTCGTGACCAAAGAACACACGCATCCATCGACACCAGCCTAGGGGAATCCTCTGATGTGTTCTGTCGCCCTGGTGACAGCCACGAAGAGGTACTGAACAACCACCTTCGTGAAAGTACGGTTGCCACCACTCATCGGGTTGCCTTTGAGGATGAAGGAGATATTCCTTTTGACATGGCCGGGCCACCTTCCAACTCGGATGATATTTTGCGAGATCTTGCTCACGTGGAAGCTGCCCCTAGCATGGACGAACGCAGTGAGCCTGGTCGATTGGCAACTACAGCTCGCATGATGAGGATGAAGCGTCTCTCGGGAGCCTTGCCAACACCACCACGTGACCTTGGCGAAGTTCCTAGCTTTGATGAGAGTGGTCCAGGTAAAATCGGTAAGGCGGAACCTTCCAAGCCCAAGGAGCGCGAAACTCCTCTTGAGAGAATCTCTGAAGAAAAGGACTCGACCAGCGCACCCAAGGATGAAGAAGAAGATGATGAGGCTTGGATGGAATCTCGTGCCACTAGCGAAGAACGTGACGAAAGCCCTGCCGATGAACGTGACGCTTGTGAGTCACGCGACGAGCGGGAAGCAGCTTCCATTGACACTTGCTCGATTGAAAACGAAATTGCCAACCGGAAGGTAGAGACTGTGACTCCAGCATCTTCCAAGACGGCTCCTCCTCTGAAACCATTGGAGGCAACCAACGCAACCCCATCGAATCGTGGCGCTTTGGAAGAATCGTCCAAACCCAACGTTACTCCCAAGAAGTCTAGTAGCAGTCGTCGCAAAAAGACAGCTCGAGAACTCCGCAAGGAACGCATCCGAGGCATCGACCCTGTCCGACCCGCACTTGCAGCTGCTGCTTTGATTGCCATGGCTCAAAAGGCCACTCGACCTCCTTCTCCATTTTCCGAGAGTTCGACGCCGGACCATAACAACAACAACTATTCGACGACACCGAAGGATGACGATACCCTCGAGGTCCCTGATTTGGATGAATTGGAGTTCCATTCGTGTGACGAAGGTTTTTCCAATCACTCTCGATCCTTGGCATTGGAAATGATGTAAAAGGGGTGGTATTGTTGTTGGTGAGGTGGAATTGAATGCAAGACCTCCACTACTCCCAAAAAAACAATTGTTGTAATTGTACCACGTTGTACTGTTACTGTATTCGTACATTTCAAATTTATTTCCGTGTTTTGCTACTATCATTATGTTTGTGTATTCTTTTCTCTCGTCTGTATCACTGTTGTTTTAGGTGTTCGAGTAGGTATGTGTATAATAGACTATCCTATCTACAATGTATTGTATGTGTGTATGAACATGGCAAGACTGGTACACGCTGGAAAAAGATTGGATGACTCCAACGCCCTTCGGCATTCCACCATGGACAATCGCCCGAGCAGTTGGAAGTCTTAGTATCATCCTCCTTCTTCTGTTGAATCGTCCCATCTTCCATCTCCAGTCACCATGTCTTCCATGCCTGCTCCTCCTCCAATGAGGAGTCGCAGATCGACAAGTACGAGTAGCGGCAGTACGAGTACCTATCAACCAAGTCCATCCTCGACCCCACCCACCGCCAGTCATGTCCGAGCCTCTTCCGTGGGCGGCCTCCCACCTCCTCCTACCATCTCCAAGGGAGGAGCCTCTACAGCCAACGCTGGATATGCGCAAAATTTGGCCAAGAGCATGACCATCGATGAGATGCGAGAATTGCACAGACGAGCTCTCAGTGAGGCGGAAGCCAAACAAACAGAACTGCGTCTCGTGCTTGCTTCGCGATACCGTGAACTCGTGGGTAGCAGTGATGAGGTCACCAAAATGCGAGAACGAGCGCAAGAGCTTCATGAACTCGTTCATGCCTTGCCTGATCTCATGTCCAAGTTGCTTCAGTCTACGTCGCCCAAGTCGCTGCAAGACCTGCAATCTGCAGTAGCAGAGACAGAGGCATCTCCCCAAACCGATTCCCAACGCACCCTGCTTCTTCGCCAACAACTTTCTAATTTGCCACGTCTCGTTCATCGGGCATTGGACACCAATGATGTTCATGAAGCTGCCAGTTCCCTCATGAAACTCTTTTGTCTCATTGCCCAACAGACAGATGAGTATCCATTGGCGACTGCTTTGGCATCCTCTGTCGATCCGTCCACTTCCCCCGTTCCCATGCAAGATGATGAGTTGCTTCGAGCTCAAATGCGCATGACTTACTTGCATGTTCAAACGTTGCCGGCCAAGATTACACGAATTTCCAAGGATATTTTGCAGGCGGCTGCATCCTATGGGCCGGATGCCGACATGGACCCCAAATGGGGAGCCTACCAGTCGGCCTCGGCTCTGTCAACCTTGGATGTCCTGGATATTTCTCCCAACAGAGATCGTCCTGTCCAACTACTGGACATGTACTTTGACGCCAAAGCCACGCTCTTGCAAGAACTCTTGAATGACCTCAATGCCACCAACCCTGCGGATGAGGATGCCAACACGGTTCAGTCCGAAGATATTCTCTCCAAGATTGTGCTCATTTTGCAATATGACATTATTCTTCACCCCTACCAAATCTTTGTCCTCCGCCAGTTCCCCACACCTCCGTCGGCCTTGTCTACCGACCAGGCGATCTTAACCTCGCTCCCCATGTTTCCTGCAGAATTGGTGCAAACCAGGGTATCCAAGTTCTTGGCGGCGCATTTGCCGTTGATTCGAACCAAGGTCAAAACTGTCCTTGTGGCCATTGCTGGTACGACCGCATCTGCTCTGGGAAAGATCCGTCAATCTCTTTTTGACAAGACGGATGGTGTCGATTGCGTCCGACGTTTGGACAGCAACGGTGTTTGTACTTGGAACGAAGCCGTCAGTACCGTCGTGGATATTCCCAATGTGCTCAGCAGTAGTTTTGGAGCTGGGAACCCCATGGCTGTGACCGGTGCGGATGCTGCCGTGGACAGAAAGTTTTCTCTTTGGGGTGTCCTCTTTTCCAATACCTTCTCCAGTTTGGTGCACTCATTGTTGACAACATCCTTTCACTCGGTTCATACGCGGGTTGTCTCTACGCTGCGTCTGTCTCTGGCCAATGCGCCTTCTCTTTCGGCCATCTTGCCTCATGAAGCTTATCGCAATACGCTTTGTATTGCTTCCGACTTGAATGCAGCATTGCTCAAGGTTAGCGAAGACGCCCATGAATTGTTGGTACATGCGGAAGATCGAGTGGAGAGTGAGACAAGGCTTCGGCTGTCTCTCTATGTGCAGACCTGTGAGATTATGGGACGCCTCATTTGTGAACTCCGACGAATGCTTCTCTCCAATACGGAGGACGCTGTCAAGGATCTCATTGTCGGTCGGTTATGCCACCTTCTCAAGTATCGATTGACGGCTTTGCCTACCCTCTTGGACTCCAAGTCTTCGCCAGCAGTCCTACAAGGTTCCAGCGGAATGATTTCTCTCATGGAACTCTCTTCGGCTTTTGAATTGGCAGACGATAGCGAGGATGGTGTCATTACCTTCAGCGAAGCGATTGAAGCCGTGGACAGTGCGTTTTCGGGTACTCAATTTCATGGTGCAGAGATGGTACGCGAAACCTTGTTGCTGCCCACCACGACCACCGACACGGCGGACCGAACGGGTCCTGTTTCGGGGGTCATGTTGAGTTCGGTGACTCCAGAGGATGTGACGTTGAATGAATTGACGTTGTTGTTGGCCCGAGGATTGCGTCATGACAGTACTGGAAGGCAGAGCGCCCTAGGAGCCATCCAAGAGTCTTTGGATGAAATTATCTCTACCTGTTTCGACCGATGGGCCACAGAGGCACTCCGACCTCACTCTGAGACTCTGGATTCCCATGTTAATCACATGGTGCAAACAGCTGCCACGTATTCGGAGGAAGAGTACAAGCGAGTGTATGCCCCTACGGCGGATCCTGCCACGTTGGCCACCACAAAGGGAGCCGCCGTCGGCAATGTTTCACCTCATATCTTGGACTTTTTGTTGGAAATCTCGTTTGCTCTGAATCGATCTGTATGTCCATCCGATTCTCTTCCACCCGTTCCGTCTGTGGACTATGCCAAGTCTGTTGGGATCGAGACAAATGAGATCCCATGTTTGATTGACCTCATCCGATGGGCATTGTTGGCTCAAGGATCTAAGGTCCTCGTGGGTGTACTGAGCGAGCACATCTGCAAAGCAATGGGAACATCGGGGCCTTCATTAAAGAAATGTGGCCCGTCCGGTTTGGTGCAGCTCAAGACCGATTTGTCTTTTGTGGGCAAGAGTTTCTTTCGACGCAACCAATACGGATTTGGTCGCTATGATTCCACTGAAACTGAAACATCGCTTCGAAAGGTATCCAAAGATATCGACGGTTTGGTTCGCAAGTCATGTGACAAGTCAGTCCTAGGATTGATTGAAGAAAACCATGGACACATCATGGAAGTATGCGACTTGTATGTTTCTTCTTTGCTGGGTCCAGGTGAGAAGGCAACACTAGCATTGGGAGACGTCAGTTCGGGTGCCCCCAGAATGAGTTCAAACCCATTGCTCCACACTCCGTTGACGTCCAGTTGCCGATTCCCCTTGTTGCCTATCCAAACAGACCGTACACTCAGCGGTGTCCAGGCTCGAGGCAAGTACAAGGAGAAAGACGAAGTAGAGACGCCTCACCAGAGCGTCAGCAGTGGAGCCATGCGAGCTGGTCTAGGGTTGTTCAGTTCGCTGTTGAAGACAGGCTAGTGACATAGTCCTGACTAGTATGAAGCAAAAACGAGGTACACTACTACAATGCAATCATTCTAGAAGCATTGGTTCTTATAGTTCTTTCAACTTTTCCGTAATTTCTTCCAAAAGCTTTTCCAATGCATTCACCTCCTCCGGGACCTTGCCACCGTGTGTTCTGCCTTGCTGGATTCGTTTCACCACACCAGATACCAGGAATTTCGACTTGGCAAGCTCATCTTTGTTGCTTCTTTGATATTGCACTATTTGGGTGACGGTACGAGCGACTCGGGTCACTTGAGAATCATCCTTTTCCCATGCTCGCACAGCGGTCAACGCCCGGTATTCCTTCATTAGATTCTCGTATACCTCAGAGTCATGGCCAACCTGCTCATGAAGGTAGGCAGTGGTAGAAAACACCCAAGGTTCACTTGAAATGGAGCGAATGCGATCGAGCAACTCACTAACACGAACCAAACTACGCCTGGCAGAGTCCAATCCAACATTGTCCTTTCCATCTCGCGCCTTGATGTATCGATCAAGGACTCCCCCGACAACAGCCTTGACACATTTCTCTTCCAATTCTGGAATACCTTGCGACGACTTTTCGGTGGACAAATCAAGGATACGATGACATGCTTGAGCTGCCTCGTCGAATTTTCCCAAGTCTAGAGATACGTAGAGTTTGCTGACCCATACCCGCCAGTTGCTTCGGTTGTGCTTGAGAGACTCAGACAAGGCGGGATATGCCTCACCCGGTCGCTTGTTGTGCATATGAACAGCCGCCACATTGGCCCAGGCTTCCGCTTCATCTGGTTGTTGTTGTACAACCTCAGTGAACGCAGTGAGGGCCCCTTCCCAATCATTCAGCTGCATACTGATAGTCCCAACCCTGAACCATACGGAGGGGAGGAGAGGGCGCAGTTTCAAAGCACCTCTGTAATTGTCTGCAGAGAGTTGCAATTCTCCCTTGTCAAAATAATATTTTCCAAGAGAGATGTAAGCTTGCGAAAATCGGCCACGGGAAAGAGTAATTGCCTTCTCGAAGTGTTCCGGTTCCCCTGAGATATCACCCAATGCAGTCCACATTCTAGGAGTTTCACTGATTTGCAGACGTTCACGAACAATCTCTTCTGCGCGCTTCTCTCGGCCAGCTCTGCGATAACAATCGACAACTTCGTCCCATGACTCGATTTCCGTGTAAATCTCGGCAGCACTGGTCACGATACCAATGCTTGCATAGCGCTCGGCAACATCTCCAAGCATCTGCCAGCGGGGAGGATAAACAATACTGTGAAGGTTCTTAAGACGGTCTTGCACCGGCGACGAATCTTCCACACTTGCCCTAGTTGATTGCGTGATAGTCAGACGATCGGTGTGTTGGTCCGCCAAAGCCTGCATTTGAAGAATCGCACGCTCCTTGGTATGAACGCCTTCAAATTCGATCCAAGCACGCTCTAGCAAAGCTGTGGAGTACACAATCCAGTCATCGTGGTGACACAACACTCTCGACAAATAAGCCGTCATTTCCTCTGCAGACAGTTGATCGGATGGGTTGGTGTCTTTGATATCTAGACACATTCCCAATAAAATGGCCTGATCCAACACAGTAAGCGGTTTCACGTCATTCTCTTCACTCTCTCGGAATTGAACTCTTTCATGGAGGATAGAGTCCTCGTTGAAGCCAATCATTTGGGATTTGATTTTGTCCTTGGTCTCGTCCTCAAGTTGTTCCTTCTCTTCCGCGTTCACAACGTCATCCTTTGCAGAGTAAGCCCGAACGACCAATTGAGCGGTAGCTTTTCTCTGGAATTTGGTTCGAACTCCTTCAGCACCTGTAAACTCGAGGAACAATCCAGAAACATCTTTGGCTTGTAGAAAGAGCTTCTTGGCTTGCTTGTGTCGTTCAAAGTGATGGCAAGCCAACCCAAACTCAAGGAATACCATGGATTGAAGGTACTGGTGTTGCTCTTTCATGGCATTTACGCAGTATGGGAAGGAAGCATCCACCTCGTTCCACAAGACAACGGTCGGTTCTTGTGTCAACAACAACCTCTCATGTGCGACGATAGCTCTGGAATTCCAAATATGAACCGACGCCAACTTGGAGACAATGACCTCAAATTCATCGGCAGAGGCTTCAAGGGCATCATTATCTTCGGCCCAGCTGCCTCGTGTAGGGTGAGCAAGGAAGGAAAAGATGCAACGTGCCAACAATAGCATGTAGGGGGCTTCGACCACAGCAAACGGAAGTTGTCCCTCGCAGGCTAACTCTGCCAAAACAGCGTTATGGTATCTCGTATGACGCTTTGCGGTTTTCAATTGCAGAGTAACAGTGGCTTCCTCCTTGCTACCATCAGCTTCGAGTAATTCTCGGAAGCAATTGTGAGGATTGATATTGGAAGCTTTCTCCTGAATATCCATAGTGGGCCCAGTGTAGTTGAGTTGAAGAAAAAGATTGAATGCTGCCACTCCAATAAGCTCAACTTCCACTGCATCATGAACAGTTTGAATGGATCTCAACAAATTGGATTGTACAATACTCCAGGTAGAGGTAGTCTCTTCAACATTCTCGGATTCTCCACCGAATAGAGATAGAGCTCTTTCACTTTGCAAAGCCTCAATGTACTTTCCTTCCGAAATGAGCGAGAATAGGTTGTAGAGTTTCTCAGAACCTTCAGGAGTAGCAGGTCGCTCAAGATCTCCTTTCCCACCAATCCATTGGCTTGTGACAGTTTCCAATTCCAATTGGAGAGCAAACTTGTCCAATTCTGTTTCCACGTATGAATCTGCTGCCGCATCAAAGTTGACTCCTGCCATGTCCAAGTTGGCGAAATCAAAATCGCTATCCGAGTCCGAGTCAAAGTCATTCATGGTCCAAGAGAGTTTAGAGAAGTATATTCCTGGTTGTGAAGTATAGTAAACAAATTGGATGGTTGATTCAAGTGGAGTTCTATCGACGACGATATTGTTCCAAGTGAGGCCTCATATTTTGGCAAATGGATGGTGGACAAGACAACGATTCTAACGAACGATACCATTCTGCTTGGGCTTGATTTGCAGACAAGCTTGTGACTCGTGAATGAAGTCAATCACGGATGGAATACCGGTAAAAGGATACTGTTCTTCTAAAACTAATGTTACAATCAAATAACTTAGGATGATCGGTGGGAAACGGGTCGTCGAGTGATACCTACTACCCTGCACAGAACATTTGAGGTGTGTGCGGGTCAACGAAATGGGTGCGGGTGATTGCAAGGTGGGAATGAGCTGTTGCCGTAGACGGTACACAGTAGCCGGGGCAGCCAGCGTTCTTTGGTGATTGATGCGGACGTAGCAATATTGGTGCGTGGGGAATGTCGGAAATTGGGATAGCACGGTCGTTCGGGAATTACATCACAACACAACCTCCTTCTTCTTGTTCCACCAAAAGTCCATCATCCTTTTCAATTTCCCGTAATAGCGTATGAAACACCTCCGGAACATTCTCTCGTGTCACACTGCTACATTCAACATAGGGAACCTTCCAATATTCTGCCAGTGCTAGGGCATCATCGTGCGATACTTGCCGAACTTTGCCCGTGAGGATTCCCTTGTTCTGGCTCCCACCCAGCACATATTCGTTGTTGCTCATTTCGTCAATATCACACATGGTCCCCACAAGAACACGTGGAACATTGGGCGCTCCTCCGAGTGTATTAATGAGCACATCGTTCACTTGTCCTCGAATCGCCTCAAAGGAAGACCGGGATGCAACGGAAAACACCAGCACATAGCCATGCACACCCAACGAGGCTGTCCGGGACAGACCGGAAAACTCATCCATACCCGCCGTATCGACAATATCTGTTGCAAAATGTACCTTTCGAAACCGCACCGTCTTGTGAAAGGTACTCTCAATGGTTGCTTCATAGTTCATTCCGTAAGTATTGTTGACAAAGGCCTTGACAAGCGACGTTTTTCCGACCGCTCGAGCACCCAGAACTGCAATTTTTCGAGTGACCAATGTCGGCGCCTTGGTTGTGTGAGGATTTCCGCCCAGGACATGATTGTTGCCGTTGTTATTATTGTTGTTGTTATTAAAGTTGTTGGATCCAGGGTTGCTCATGGTTGTTGTTCTTGTTGCGAATCCAGAGGAGAACGTTCGAATCTTTCTACCAAAAAAGAGTTCCTAACCGAATGCCGTCAGCAGCCAAAGCTAATTTCTTTTGTAGGAAGAAAGGGAGACCGGATCAAGGAAAGAAGTACTGTACGAGTGATTCTGTAAGCAAACAACAGCGTACTTTATTTCCATGCCCAAGCTACTACGGTACGAGTAGTGCAAAAAAATATTGCCGGTGCTACTTTCCTTTGGGGATTGCACTTGCACTCGAACCGAAGAATGGGATGTGAAAAAGTTCAGGAGGCGAAATCCGCTTGAGGGTGCGAAGCTACAAGATAACATACCTATCCATCATGGGTATACATTGCTAATCCAATGGGTCGACCGTCGGACTGAAACGGACGAACTGGTCCGTTAACCCGGCCGCGCCCATTTTCAATTTGAATTGTGTGCGTAGGTCGGCAGGTGGCAGACCAAGGAAAACAAGGAGCAGCCTCCTATCATCACCACCAGCACCAACAACTACTACATCATCAACGAAAGAAGACAGATTGCTCATCTGTCTACCGGTAGTCGTAGTTGCCAAGGTTGATTGAAACAGGAAATCTTTGATTGATTTACCTAGTTTTCTGCTTCAGCTTTCCAACAATAGTTTAGCACTTCCATCATGCAAGTGGATACTGCGTCCAACGCCGATGACACTTCGGTACGTTCTAATAAGGTTGACACCAAATAATGCTGTCCATGTCGCCATCTCTTTTCTCACATCTTGTTCTACAATAGGCAACTCGCATGAACACCGTTATCGATCGTTCCAAGTGGCTTGCCGATGCCAAGCGTTTCAATGCCCAGAAAATTCGTCGACGCATGGAGGAAAGGAGGTCTTCCACTTCGCCAGTTCGAACTCCCAAATTGGGAAAGCCTCAATTGGTTATCGCTGTATCTGTAAGTGAAGATCCTGAAGATGTAGAGGTCCCTCCATCGGTGGTACGTCCTTCGATTTCGAATGGCAAGTCAGCGGTGACATCTGCCAGGTCGCCCTTGGCCACTTTTTTGCATCAAGAAGATGGGCACTCGGAATCCGACGAATCGGCATGGGCCATGATGGAGCACTACCAAGTGGGAGGACGCAGTCCTGCTAATGCTGGTGCACGAAAAAGTGATGTTGGTGTACATGAGTCGTCGTTTTGGGATCGTACCATCCAGTACGAGACTTATTCCCTGCACCTCTCTTCCGATGGCTCGGAGGCTTCCTCCCTCCCATCCGAGAGGAAGCGTCATTCGCTTCCCAACAAGATTTCCGATTTACAGGAGCCATTGGTGGATACGATGGGACACCCATATGAATATCGAAAGTTACAACAAGTGGGAGTCACTCCAGCAAAGAAGAGTGCCAATTCTTCCTTGACCAAGGGGCAAGCAGCCCCCTCCGACGAAAGTGATGGTGAGAGTTCTGCAGAAGAGGACGTGTTCATGTGGAAAAGCCCCGAACCAACCGTTGTTAAGGATGCGCGTCCCACCCCAGCTCGCGTCAAGGCGGATTGGCTTCGTGAGAGGGAAGATGTCCGATCTACCGAATCTCCGCCTACTTCTCTTCTCCAAGAGTCAGTCATTCTTTCGGATGGGCCTAGTACCACCGGATCTGCCTTCCGTCCCGTCGTACCACGCGCCAAGAGTACGGTTACGGTTCCTTCCATGACACCCCTCCCAAAGGATGCTGCTTCCAGTCTGAACTTGCCCTCGGAAGCCATTGCTGCTCTCTATCAAGATGACACCACCGTTTCATCCAAGACACAAGTTATGGTGAGGAGTGTCAGTGAAGAAGTAGTGGAAGAGCCTTCTCAACTGCCTGCCCCTACCCGTTCCGCAAAGCCCCAACGGTTGCAAATTCTCGAGACGCCAGCCCACAATTTGAAGGACAGAGTGACGGATTTGGAGCAAGCCCTCCGTGCCACAACTGCAACCCCACGAGGAACCATTCTAGAGGAAAACCCCCTCAAAACTCTTCTAGACCGCAATCAAACTCTTGTCAAGGAAGTAAGATTCGCGGATTCGACTTGTGTGGAGCTCTCTTCCAAGATCTCCGTCCTGGAAGCCGAAAATAGAATCCTTCAAGAGCAGTTGCATTCCATGCAAAGGGATAACCATGAGCTCCGACATCAGCATGAGCGTCAGATCCAAACAATCTATACTCCTTTCCCACAGGATGAGACGACTATCCTCAAGTACTCGACTCCTGCCAAGGCGGGTTCCGACAGCGTCGGCGAACAGGAGGCCATACTATGGCGAGTTGTTTCCGAGCTCAAGGCTGAAGTCACTGCCCTCACCAAAGAGAAAAATGCAACTGTTGCATCTCCTGCCACAGCTCTTTTGTCGGATATTGAAAACTTGGAACGTGTTGCAGAGTTTCCAGGGGAAAACATGGACAACTCATTCACCTCTCGATGTCTCGTCAAGTCTTTCCAGGCACAAGCACAGCTCCTAAAGAACCAAAAGCAAATGGTCGAGGAAATCCCTGAGTCGCCTAGTGTTTTCAAGCATCTCAACGACGATACCGTCAATGATATCTCTGTTTCGCCAATGGAAGAAAAGCTGACCCTTGACTTGTCCAAGGCACAGGACGAAAGTGACTTCTTGGGTCGTCAACTAGGAAAGGTTCAAGACAAGCTCGACAAGGCCCTTCAAGAGTTGGACGCAGAGAAAGCCAAGTCCAAGGCGATTGACAACAAATGGCAACAAGAAACTTCCCATCACTTGGAACAGATTGCACATCTCGAATCCCAATTGGCTCGGGCAACTAGACAGTGCCAATCTCCCGAAGGGGAGATTCTTGAAATTGAGCACGAATTGTCGCAAGCAAAAACGGGTCTTGTGGCCTTCCGTAGGGAACTGGAAGAGTTGATCACGACTGATTGCGATGCAACAGATGTCAGACCTCCCACAACCGATTCTCGCCTAGTTTTGATTGTCGAAATGGCAATGGGACGAATGAAGCAACATTATTCGCATCTCCAGCAGCAGGTCGACAATGTTGTTGAAGGCCACTGCACTCGTATCGAGAAGCTCACACAGACGGTTGCATTTTTGCGCTCCTCATTGTTGTTTGAAGCGGATTCCGTTTCGGCCGAGGCAGACAATAGTACCAGACAAGCACAATCTCCATCGTGGAGGTCTCTACCTGATGATGACATGTTTGCTCAGATGGAAGAAGCTCGACCTGAACAATCCCCCACCTCAGACCCTCTTGACGAAGCGTCGGCTACGTTTGAGGAGGCATCTCGTCTACTGTCGGATGACTCCACGTTGGAGTCTATTTTGAAGGCCAACGGTGACAAGTCTGTCGAAACGGAATACGAGCAATGGAAGAAACCCTTGGAAGCTGCCATCAAGGAATGTCAACGGGTGCGAGACCGATCCATGACCCTGAAGCAAGAGCTTCAATCTGAAAAGGTGGCATTCCGTCAACTTGAAATGGAAAACCGTAGACTGGTGGACGATTTCGCAAATAAAGAAAAGCAGAGAAAGTCGATTGAGAAGGAACTATTGGATGCCAAGGCCCGAATCAGTCACCTGCAAGCAGTGTTGGATGAGCGCACCTCGACAATGACCGAAGTTGACGAGAAACATGTTGCTGATGAAATTCGGTACAATACCATGGAGATGGAAAAGGGAAAGCTCCAAAGTCTTGTTGAATCTCTCAAACTGCAAGCGCGCTCTTTGGAGGCTGACTTGAGCGAAACTAGAGCCGAACTATCTTCGCTGCGATCATCATACGAGCAACTTGATCGAAGCCGACGCGAATCTTTGAACGAAGTTTCCATCCTTAAAAGCAAGGCCTCCATGTCCGAGGATGAACTCTTCGAATCGAAGTGTGCCTTGGAAGATATGAGACGAGAGCGTGCTGAACTCAAGGCAAAGATTGCTGCTTCAACCACCGAAGTGGAATCACTTCAGGCTTCTCTGTCAAACGCAAAGTCTGTTGCCGAGAAGGATAATATCCAATTGAACCTTTCTATTTCCTCGCTGCAGCGCCGTCTCGAGGAAACTCAAAGCCAGCTGAGTGAATACCGCTCGGTATGTGCCCGACTTGTCGACGAGTTTGAAAGTCAAGTTCACTCGAATGAACGGGACACTAGTTTTACCCTTGCTGGTAGGGATACACTGCAAAAACTCGAATCCATGGTAGCTGGCTTGGCTGCCGTTCTCGAAGACAACTCGGATCGGGATGAAGAGCAAACCAAGTTGCAAGCGGAGGTCACCCACTTGAGACAAGACTTGGAATCATCCGAGGCATCCTATGTCGAATTGAAGAGTCAAGTTCAAGAAGAAAAGTCTCAAAATGCCAAGCTGTATGAACTCCTTCGTTTGGCAGAAGTTGAGATGGATCGCTCCGCCACTCAAATCAGGGAAATGTCTGCAGCCTTGTCAAAGCTACAACAGCAAGAATCAGACTTGACAGCGAGAACGAGACTTGCTGAGCAAGAGAATGCAACTGCTCAGATGGAGTTGGAGAGAATCCAACGTGAAGTCTTGGACGAACGTGTCAACGAGAAGGAGCGTGCAAAGCACCTGGCACACGAGTTGGCAGCAAGAAATGGTTTGGTAGAGACGATGCAGTCTACCATAGCCTCTCTAGAGTCAAAGGGATCAAGATTGCGAGAGTATGTCAAAAAGCTCACAGTCAAGTGCGAGGAATGGGAGTCCAGCTACGAGCGACAAGCTAGATCCATGGAAAAACTCAAGGCCAGTAACTTGCGCACACGCGAGAAGGCCTATGCAGTGGCTGCCAAGTACAAGCAACTTGCGGAGCACGTGAAATCAAAGAGCAAAGGTCACACAGAAGACCGTGACAAGTGGAGTGGGGAAAGACACAATTTGCAAATGATCCATACTCAACTGGAGAAGGAACTGGAAAAAATTACCCAGGAGCTTTCAGGGGTGGCTCAAGAATAAAACTACTTGTAGACGTTGTTTTGTATGAAAATGAAGTGTTAGTAGATCCGTAATTTGTTTCAATACTGAAGTGGCGGATAGCAAAATAGGATAATTATTAGTTCATCATTCCAGTTCGTCTTCCAGCTCTAAAGCATAGTCGACCTTGAGCAAAACCCGGGTCCACCACTCCATTTTTCATCGGCCAGGTGACCCAGCCAACCCCTTCCGCGAGAACCTCTCGCTTCTTGTTGTACCTGTTCTTTTCAATTCTCATTGTAGTTCCTCCAATAGGTACCTTTGCTTCATCATCATCCAAGCCATATCTCATTGGAACGTGATACACAATATGCAACTGGGTCTTTTTGTTGTTCTCCACGTAAGGAATCTTGGCGGTAATCTCCATTTTCAAGCGCCGGAAATGTGTAAACCTGGCATCTTCAAAGGACGCCGTCAAGGGATCTGGATTGATTTTCGACTTGTGCAGCTCCTTGTAGTCCCAATGTCCTGGAAGCCGCTTCCATTCCCCCCACCATCCCTTTTGGGCTCGCACCTCGGCCCTTTTGCCGCGTCGCGATCGTCGCAGGTCCATAAAAATATACATGGGTCGACCAGCATACGTTCGGAGGGCCCGACGAACCCGACGATCCTTAATTTGACGCATAACTTGACGAGGGGGAGGATGTAGCATGAAATATTTTTCAATGAATTCCAAATTATGGCGATTGATCCACCAATTTTCTTCATACCCGGCAATGTTGGCCGCAGAAATTACCGTGTGATCTTCTCTGGGCATGAAAAGATACTTCATAGGATTGACACTGACAGGTCCAATGGCACACGCATGATAGAAAAAGGTTGAAAGTAAGAGAAACAGAGGAGCCAAGCGTGGCAACATGGTTGGAATGTTGTGTTGTGGTTGGCTGTGCTCCTTGTCCAACGCTCTCTTATGGTTGCGGTTTTTTTATTGTAACTGAAACGGTCACAGTACAGACGCCAACACGTGGAACAACCTACTGCTGCAACCTAGCCATCTCAGCTCTTTAGATCATGGCTAGAGAGCTTCTACCAACAAGGCTTCATTACAGTACTTGAACTGCCGAAACAACAGAAATACGATCGCAGTACATTGAAAGAATGATTCTATGTAGTAGAAAAATCTAGCTTGGTACCCCAGTGCTTCATTATTGTTTGCACTTCCGAAGAGATGATATTGTAGTTTGGACATCCACCAAGAGACCAGGCGCTGTTCGCTGCCCAACAGGACTCTTGTGCCATGTACAACAATCATCATCGGAGAGTATTCTTCTCTTGCGCGCTTGCATAATATAATAGTATGTAATAAAATGTCCCTTGGATGGGTCTAACCAATCATCCAAGGCCTGCCCCAAGCTCCTTCCAGTTACGTTCTTCACGTCTTTTTCTTCTCTGGAAGTTTCAATCCCCGTTTTCTTGCTGTTTGCACATAACTCTTGTAGTAACACCGAATTCGATCTCGAATGGCAACAAAGTTAAAATCTTCAGGATCAAAGACATAATTGTGTTGGCCTGCCACTTCCAGCAGACGTTCCGTGAGCCAGTTGTTGTACTGTTTTTGCTCGGCGGTATAATTCATATTCGAATGCTTCAAATACTCGTCGCGATTGGCAATCAGAAAGCGTTCCAACTGGAGATGATCGAAAAGGAAGTGGGACGTGTGAGACATTGCACAAATACTCTGGAATCCAAATCGTCTAGCAAACATATCAGGACCGTACCTCTGGATAGTGCTTCCAAGAAAATTTCTTTCGAAGAAGTGTCTTTTCTTCCAATCGTGGTTGCTGAACCAGCGTGTAGGGAGGCACGGCACCACCTGGAGGAGGACGTCGTCCAGGAGGTGGAGGCCCATAGCCATCCTCCGGGCGATCGTACCCTCCCCACTCGTACTGTCCATATCTTGGAGGATAGTTTGGTGGAGGAGGACCTTCCCAATAGGGAGGTGGAGGATATGCAGGATCTTCGTAATAGTAGGGAGCATATGGAGGTCGTGGAGGTTCTCGATAGACATTCGGATCTCCATGACTATCAAAACTTCCTCGTTCCACTACGGCTGGACCAGCCTCGGGATGATGAGGTCTAGGTGAATATTCAGCATAGGGTGGAGGTTGTCGTCTTCGAGGAGAATAATACCCAGGTGGGGGAGGCGGACGTTCCATGTATCCCCCCTCGGGACTGTAATCCCAGCTTCTCTGCTGTTCCAGAGGAGGACGTCCTGCTGGTGTATGTGGAGTATGCGGAGTGTGGGGAGTAATTTCCACACGTCCAGCCCTCAGACGGCCACTCGGAGAAGTAGTGTTGGGGGTAATAGGACTGGGCTTGTTTCGGCGCTGGAGAGGCGACGTTGGAGCAGGCAAAGGCATGACACCACGCTTTTCGGAAGGTGGAGGAGGAGGTTGCTCCTCTTGTTCGTCCGAAGACATTCCCACGGAAACGTTAGCGAGAATACTCAAAGGATCTCCCTTCTTTCTTTCCTTGGAGCTTGTACGAGGAGGAGGAGGTTGGAATTCGCTGTGCTTGGGAGGGCCTCGGAAGTGGGGAGCCCCAGGGTGAGGGCCCCGGTTTGGAGTGGGAGAAGGAGGAACTCCTGCATAAGGAGAAGGTGGCTCCCCGTACCGAGGAGGAAGCCCCCGAGGTCCCACGGGAGGCCGATCGTGATACCCTTCGTAATGCTGCGGAGGTCCCCAGTACCCTGGAGGCCTGGGACCTCCTTCGTAAGGTGGAGGAGCGTAATAGTCAGGGCGTCCCGCGTATTGTGGAGGTGGAGGACCACCGTAATAGCCACCCGGCGCACGAGGTGCTCCGTACGGAGACGCATGTTCATAGTCGTAAGAGCCGCTGGGGTGCCCCCATGGCCCATCCCGACGAGGGGGCGTGGTAGCAGAAGGAGAAACAGTTGACATCGTCAAATGTCCCGAGCAATCACTCGGGCTACACTACAGGAGCCTGACGACTTGGAGAACGGAATACACACAACCAACGGAGCTGTTGTTGTGGTGACCCTTCCGTGCTCTTCCTATTTCCTCCACTTGCGAACCAACGATCCTTCCGATTTACCACGACTTCATTTCCCTTCTTACGCGGGAATTCATACCACATGTCAACCCCTGAAGACATCACTCGTTTAAATCCGGAACTCCCTCCAATTTCCACACGAATTGGGGGATCGCGATCTACGCACCCGAAGGTCTGTATATACCGGCGGAAGCCTTTTCACCCGGGTGACTTTTGGTCACATACACACCGGTTCCGAACTCCCTTGGACTCCATCCAGCAGGGTGAGGAATGGGTGGAATTGAGGTGTAACTATCTGCCTCCCTCCTTCAAGTCTCATTCTACTGATCAATGGTCCAAGTTTGGGTTTTAGGGTTGATTTGCACTTGATTTGGCCATGGTCAACTTTGCCTCACATCCATGACTCAAACGATCCCTTCTCATCTTTTTCATGTGTATCATGCCCCCCGCCCGACCCATCTGCTGCCACCAAGACTCGTTTCTCCAAATTCTACTGGAAACTGGTACGATTACCCAATTCTGCTACCAACGGTAGTGAGAATGTTGACCCTCATTCAAGAGCGCTCAACTCCCCTTCCACACGAATACAGGTCAAGTCCCAGGCCGACTGATTCTTGTGAACGAGACACCGTGACACTACTCCACATCAACACATGGTTTCCACTCGGGACTCTAGGAACGGCCATTTTCTCACTTGCTTACACCTAGGTACGAGGTACCAGTAGTTGGGTTTGGAAGGGAGGAGAGAAAAAGAGAAGCAAAAAGACAGCCTAGGTAGGAAGTGTTTATTATTTGGTAGGATTCGAGAAGCATCTCTTGGGGTACGGTACCGAATACGGTAATAACCATTATTTGTAGAATTATAGATCCAAGTCTTCCATGTTCAAATCTTCCGCGTTGCTGCGAATAAACTCGCGTCGGGGTGCTACGGCCTTGCCCATTAGGAGGTCCATCGTTTGGTCAGCTAACGCTCCATCGTTCACGGTTACTTGAATCATAGATCGGCGCTTGGGGTCCATAGTTGTAGACCACAACTGTTCGGGCATCATTTCACCCAACCCCTTGAACCGTTGAATAGTTACCTTGCCTCCCTCTTCGTCCACTCCCCATTCTTGGAGAATTCGACTCTTTTCTTCATTATCATAGGCATAAGCTTCCTTGCGACTACGTCCTGATCCAATACTAACTTTGTACAAGGGGGGTTGAGCAATATTGACGTAGCCCTTCTCCAATAGTTCTCTTTGATAGCGGTAGAAAAACGTTAGGAGTAGCACGCGGATATGAGCTCCATCTGATCCATATTGCAAGGACAAGAAGGGGCACGTGTTGTGAGATTGGATGATGGAACCAAAGAGAAGTCATGCACAGTTTCTACATGGCATGGTATCTGTTACTCACCCACATCGGCATCTGTCATGAGAACAATTCTTCCGTAACGAAGAGCTTTTTCATCCAAGGGAGCTCCCTTGAGGTTCAGACCTATTGCAGAAATCAAACCCTGTAGCTCTTGGTTTTGGTAGATTCGTTCGGTAGCGACTCGTTCAACGTTCAGGACCTTTCCACGCAAGGGAAGAATGGCTTGGGTTCGTCGATCACGACCTTGTTTGGCACTCCCTGCTGCCGAATCTCCCTCTACAATGAATAGTTCGGTCTCGGATTTGTCGCGAGACGAGCAATCGGCTAGTTTGCCGGGCAAGACGGTTGATGTCAAGAGGGTTTTGCGACGGACCATATCTCGAGCAGCACGTGCGGCGGAAGCAGCCACTTGTGCGGCACTAGCCTTGGCATGGATGCTTTCCAACAATTCCGGTCGGTGTTCAAACAGCTGCACAAGTTGGTTGGAAACCATCGAGTCGACCAATTGCCGAACCTCGGGCGTTCCTAGTCGACCCTTGGTTTGACCTTCAAACTCGGGGTCCGGTATTTGTACCGAGACAATGGCTGTGAGGCCTTCTCGAATGAACTCACTCGGGATACTGTTACCATCTTTGGAGATTCCAAGCTTTTTGCACATTTGATTGAACGTTCGCGTGATGCCAGCCTTGAGGCCGTCCACATGAGAGCCTCCATCTTTGGTACGAATGTTGTTGCAAAAGGAGAGTATGGATTCTGTGTACATATCCGAAGACCAGCGCAATGCGACCGAAACGGTGCCAACGTTGGAGGGAACGTTCTTGTCGAGGGGAGCCGACCCGTTGGCAAGGAAGGAAAGGCCATCGCTAGACAACAAACCATGCAGTGGATCGATTGCATCACCCGTTGCCGGTGTCTTTTTGGCAGACCGGCCCTTTTGAACGGGAAAGAGAGGATCTTTGGTTTGACATAGTTCATCCACATATTCCGCCAAACCTCCCGAATGATGAAAGACTTGCCAAGAGGGTCGTTTTTTGCGCATATCCTTGAGTGCCAAGACCAGTCCAGCATTGAGATAGGCAATTTCCTCCATGCGCCCCAAGAGACGTGATGTTTCCCATTGAATACTAGGGCCACCATTGGTAGCTTTAAAGACTCGAATGTCAGGGAGAAAGGTTACTTGGGTTCCGGACTGTCGGCGTTGCAGAAGCGTTTGCAACAACTCGAGATCTTGTTTTCTCTTTTTCTGATGTTCCAAATCATCACTGTCTTCTACTGTATCCAAACCTTGTGCAATATCTCTAGCTAGATGATCATCTTGCATGGATGGATCTTGTTCCTGGATTTGGAGGGGATGCTGTGGAATGCCGTTCGCAAAAAGCATTTCATGATGCGTGCCATTCCGATCGACTTGGACCTTGACCGACTCGGACAAGGCATTGACCACCGAAATTCCCACTCCATGAAGACCTCCCGATACTTTGTAACCCCCCGCCCCAGCTTGATTGTCAAATTTACCACCCGCATGGAGAACCGTCAATACCGTCTCGAGGGCACTGACACCCGTCGTTGGATGCAAATCCGTGGGAATTCCTCGACCATCATCCACAATAGTACAAGATCCATCCGCATTAATGGTAATGGTAATAAAAGTAGCATGTCCCGCCAATGCTTCATCCACCGAGTTGTCCACCACTTCCCAAACCAAATGATGTAATCCATCGGGACCTGTCGATCCAATGTACATACCGGGACGCTTTCGTACCGGTTCCAGGCCCGTCAGAACGGTAATTTGACCTGCATCATAATTGGAGGATGGGGAAGCCTCAACGGATGCCAAAGTAGAAGGAGTAGCCGCCAATGGTTGTGGAGCCCAGTTGGCGCTGGAGGAGTATCTATACGTGATGGATGGGACGAACATCCTGCAACACCCTAATGGCGACACAAATGCCGAGGTCCTCGATATACACAAGCATTGTATTATGAATGTCAACAGGAGAACATTGGTTTTGTGAAGAAAGAATGTCAGACGACAAAATGGCGATATGGATGGATTCATACGTGTCGTCGTCTCGATGACTTTCGTGCAAGCGTTTGTTGTTGTGATGAGAAAGACTCCACCAAGGTTGTTGTTTTGTTGTTGGTCGTTGGGGTCAAAAAGTAGTTGTCCCCGACCCAATCTCCATCCATCCATCCGATGACGGTCCGACCATTCGCCAAACGTGGTGTTCTCGATTGCTCCAATTTTCAAAATTTGAGTCATGTGCTAAATGAGAACCACTCGTGCGCGCGCCAGAAACGTGGCTCCAGCAGAGTTCTACGGAAGCTGCTACGTGAGCAGCACCCCGTCCGACATTCCGGTTCGGGATCCCATGGCAGTGCAGCAGGTAGAATCAAGTACTGCAGAGAGTCCGACAGGTGTCCAACCAATTTACGCCGACAGGCATGGCCCTCTTGAGCGTCATTGATTCCTCGCATACTTTTTGTGTGGCATTGGAACGATTGGCCGTTGCAATCCATCACAACTTTTTTGTTTGGGGACACTACCTCTGCTTTGTTTAAGAATACTACTACTTCTACAAGTTCATCCAGAACAGCAGCAACATGGGACAACGGGTTTCTACACAAGAGTTTCACAGAGTCGGCACCGACGAGCCTCATCACTCGCGCCGCAAGGAAATCTTGGCCAAGCATCCTGAAATTTTGGATTTGTACGGCCCTGATATTCGTCTCTTGCCCACCATCTTGGCTATCACTGCTACGCAATTGAGTTTGGCTGTGTACTCCACCCGGCTGAGCAACTGGGCATGGTTCCTTCTGTGCTACTCGGTCGGTGGTACTTTGACCCACTGGTTGTCCTTGGGCAACCACGAGTTGTCGCACAACATGTGCTTCAAGAAGACCATGTACAATGAAATGTTGGGAATGGTTGCTAACTGCGCACAAGGTCTTCCCTCTTGCATTACCTTCAAGCGATACCACTTGGAGCACCACTACTACCAAGGTGTGGACGTCATTGACGTGGACGTTCCCACTCAAATGGAAGGCAAGATCTTCAACACTACCTTCAAGAAGGTCTTTTGGGTATTTTTGCAACCTGCATTTTATGCCCTCCGCCCTCTCATTGTTAACCCAAAGCCCATGATCTTGCCTGAGCTTATCAACATTGCTACCACTGTTACCTTTGACGCCGCCTTTTGCTATTTTTTCGGTTTCAAGGCTCTTTTGTTCAACCTTGCCGGAACCATCTTGGGTATGGGCTTGCACCCTGTCGCTGGACACTTCATCTCCGAACATTACGTCTTGACTCCTGGCCAAGAAACCTATTCCTACTATGGAATCCTTAACTTGGTTACCTTTAATGTTGGATACCACAATGAGCACCATGACTTTCCTCGCATTTCCGGATTCAGACTTCCTCAAGTGCGCAAGATTGCCCCTGAGTTCTATGACAACTTGGAGTCTTACGATTCTTGGTCGGGAGTGATTTGGGATTACATTTTCCGACCAGACATTGGTCCATACAGCCGCGTTACCAGACCCAACCCCAAGGAAACCAAGCAATAGACACACACCAAGTCCGACCGACGATTGGCCACTTGCTCGCTTGTTCCTTTCTTTCCTTGTGATATCTATGTAGGAGAATTAAAATACACGTTATAGTTTGAGGGAAGTTGTCCCGTTGCATGTTACTGGTGCCACAACACAATTATTTGGTGTAAATTAAAAGAATTCCACGCAAGGAGGCTCAAGAAAAGGTCACCGACCTCGGCGGAGCTACATCTGTTGCTTTCTTTGTAGAATCAATATTGCTTTTCTACAAAAAAGTGTGCTGTTGTTGTTGGGTCTACGCTGCTGTCCAAAGGGACAAGAAAGGCTGCTGCTGTTGTTCCAGGCACAATCTACTCGTACTCGTACCGGTGGTGGAACAACACGATGTTCAAGAATGAATTCGGGAGAATTTTGTCGACAATGTCCAAACGATGGCTCGAATGTTGTTCGAAAACGAACTACAACTCCCAAAACAATACAAGAAACAACACTATATTATTGAGAGAGCGATACTACTGTTGGGATTCATCATCGAAAGGAGTCCCAATGGTTCCATTATTATTATTCTTATTTGTTGGAGTTTGTTGGTGTTGTTGTGAAAAGGAATGTTTTTTGGTGGTAGGTGTTGTTCGTGCATCCGTTTCCTGGGCTTGTTATTTTCCACCTCATCGTCCTTTCATTTAGAGAGGCTTTTCATGTTGGAAGGTTCCTGAAAATGTCCGATGATCTATCGTGAAACCACCCCATCATCGTAGAAAGGTGCCTCGAAACCCTACTACGAAACGAATGAGGCGGCGGTGAAGCAACAAGCAGCAGCAGTCTTGTAGCCTCTCGTACTGTTCTGTGGGCTCTTTTCTTCCAGTTTAATTAACGATTTCTGGTCATCTACTTATGCCAAATTGGCGATCGACCTTCTATAGTGCCCATACTTAGACAACCCAAGTCGTACAAAGGTCTTGATTGAAGGGGGTGACGAGACGGTGTTGTTGTCGAAGGGTTTTAACGTGGCTGACCCCGACGACAAAAGTTCGAGGAGATGCTGCTCGAGAAAAGCGACACCACCATCTGCACCACCAACAACGAAACGACAGGCCTCTTACACTTGCTCCTTTTTCCCTCTCATCTACTAGATTCTTGTTACTGTTTTGGGGAGTAAACCTACTATCACTGAGGGTGATTTGGACAATACGCTCGTCTACTTCGCCGATTGGGTAGATCGATGACTTCTCCCAACTCGCAAAAGGCGTTGCGGAAGCGGTTGGCCACCATTCTGAGAAAGCCGAGCAACCGAGTCTGCAGTGATTGTCCAGACAAAGCAACGTTAGCATGTATACTTGAGCCACCAGAGGGTTCTCCCCTGGGAAGCAGTCCCTTGGTTGCTTTTGTTTGTTTTAATTGTGCTGGGGCACACAAAGCGTTGGGGTCACACGTTTCAAGAGTTCGGAATGTCGCCTTGGAGGATTGTACGTGCTTCTCATCGAAACTGTGGGAAATGGTCTAAAACAAAAAGTCCACTATGAATGGACCTAACATCAAATTCTTTTCTTTTTTTCGTCTTTGCAGGGGAACCTCATGAAGTTGAGGCGGCAGAAAAATCGGGAAACAAACGAGTCAATGCCATTTATGAAGCTACTCTGAAAGAGGACCCAGTGACGGCGGGCAAAGTCAAACCGATGAAGGGTGCACACAACGCCTCCAGACAGCGGTTTGTCAAAGAAAAGTATGTGGAAAGGAGATATTATAGCAAACTGAAACATTTCAAGCATGTGGAAAAGGGGGGTGTCGACCAGAATTCACCGACCAAGCGACAGTCTTTGATGGTGTTTCTGAAACATAAAAGTGGCGGGGGGGACGATCGAAGTGTCTTTGGTTTTGGGGCAGATAAATCCGTTGCAGATGGAACAATAGGAACTGCTCCGGAATCCAAGGACAGTCGAAGTGTTTTTCAGTTTCCTACGAAACAACTGGATCATGTCCTGACAAGTCCTGGTGCCAATACCCTCGGAGGACCCATGCCAAAAGCGAAGAGGCGATCTTCCATCGGACCCTTTTTTGCAAATTTCGGAAAAGGATCGAATGATGAGATTGTCCCTCCTCCTCCGACTGCTGCTGAGAGCCCCAATAGCCATTTTTCTGGATCCAAGGGAAGCTTTGGGACACCTAGCAGTTGGGGATTGAATGGAAGTGCAGGTTTTCTACCAACTGATGAGTTCGATGGGGCAACAAAGAACGAACCCGTAAAGCTCGGAAACTTGGAGCCAGGGGAAAGATTCCACCATTCGCAGTTCAGCACAGATATTGCGACTTCTGATCCAAACTCCCCGTCAGCTCCATTCCATGACCCTCCTCCCAGCAAACACACGTTTGAAGAGTTGAGGTCGTCCGTTCCACCGAACCCCACAACGCCAAAATTGACAAGGCCAAAACTAATGGCTACCAAAAGTATGCCTTCACCGGCCAACTCACGGATGACATTATATTCAAACAAATCGAAAACTCGGGGAAGAAGTTCATCACGCGCTCGTGATGGGGGTACCCGTGACAGCAGTGACACAGCTCGAGAGAAAAGTTCTTCTAGAGAGGGGGAAAAGTCGAGATCGTCAACAAGGGGGCGAAGTCATAGCAACCAGAGACAAACCCGTTCACATGATGACGAAAGACGCCGAAGGCATCGCGATCGCAGTGGGGAGCATAGAGGAGAAGGTGAACATTCGAAATCGAGGAGTAGCAAGGATCCCACAAGATCATCTAGGGGTCACAGAAGCCCGTCGAAGCAACGCACCGAAAAGCATCGGTCATCGCCAAGTGGTTCTGGTTCTGGCCGAAGAAGTCATAGGAGCCCATCGAAACAGCGCAGTGAGAATCGGCACTCTTCACCAAGTGATGAGCGGCGTCGCAGCCGATCACGCATGCGATCAGGGGAAAGAGGAGATCGTGAAAAAAGCCGCAGTGACAAGAAGAGTTCTAGGTCTTCAGATACCAGGCCATCGGGAAGTCGAGGATCGAGTGAAAAGCCTGGTAGGACGTCTGCCACTGGACGGAGCAGAAGCACTTCAAGACTTAGGCATAGCACTGGTTCTAATAGCGCAAGCGCAACCAGAGAGGCAGCTAGTCGACGTGCTGCACGGGAAAGGAGTCGCTCAAGAATGCGTGGTTCGACGGATCGAGAGACACTGGAAGATTCAAAGTCAACTCTGTTGAATCATCGTTCCCTGTCGAGTGTGTCGGTGGAGCCTAGTACATTGACTGCTGCTGGTCGTCAAAGAAGTCTGAGAAACCTCAAGCCTCGTTCTAGTTCGAATGTTACAGTTGGGAGTGACGAAAAATCCAATGACAGTTCGAAACACAAGGGCAAGCCGCGCTCAGTGTCAACTCTCTCTGTCAACAGCGACGAGAAAACTGCAGAGAGTACAAGACCACTCTCAAAGCGTTTGTCTGCATCCAGCAAGAACAGTGGTGATGGCACTTCCACTTCATCCAAAGTTTCAGATTCCAAAACTGCGACCATTATGGAGGAGAATCATATGAGCGACACACCAGAACTACCAATCGACAAAGAATTCCAACTGATATTGGAGGGACAAGAAGAAGCTCCGCTAAATGACAACACGGAAGAAAAGAAATCAGACTCGGTCGAAAAACCAGGAAATGAGATGGTTGACGGCAATAATTCGCAGACGTCTCTCAGCTTGAATTCTGTATTCTCTGCCAAAAGTGATGGATCCTTGCAACTAGAGAAACGTGATAACAAGTCGACGAAGTATGTACCAGACGGAAACGAAAGTTTCCAAGTGATTTCTTCGGTTGGGCACAAATCCTTTGCTTTCGGAACAAGAGCCCCTCCAGCAAGATCCGCATCTCGTCCTCTGGCAGGTGTGAAAGAAGAAGCTGGAGATTTGTTCCTTCAATCAAAGAAGCGCATCAGTCGGGGCAAAGCAGCCGAGATTACTGCGGAGCGGACTTCCCGGAAGAGCGATATTTTTGCATCTCTAGACCGAGAAGATTTGTTTGGTGACCCAGAAACTCTGACAAAGTCCCGGACGGCACCAGTCAGAACTCGAAGTGGAGATGCTCGCCAAGTGGTCATGCGACGCGCCGCCCCAGGCAGAAGCAAGAGTTCCGCAAATCCCCGATTGGACTTTTCCTGTACGCAGATCACCAAATCCAGCGATGACTTGAACAGCAAGAGCACGCAAGACTTTGAACAAAGCTTCAGTTTGATGGAGATGCTGAACACGTAAACCCTACCATAATTTTGAGCCCTGTACAAATTTACTGTAATACTATTGATATTCGCATTCTATGGTACTAGTATTCTTGTATTTTGTTTCTATTCTATCTATCGGCCATATAGTAGGCTTGGACAGGTGTCTGACCTGACATGCCGGTGCTGGTGGGTGTGGCTTGGCAGCCTGTGGAGCTGGAGCCAGTATCCAAGACATCCAGCAAATACTCTGCCATTTTCCGCCCTCCTTGAGATGACGGTTCCACTCTTGCCACATAGTCTCTTGAATCTTTGCCATCCAGTGCATTGGGCAAAAACACTGGAACAACTTCTGTTCCTTGTATCCGAATCTTCCTACACCAGCATGCAATATTGAGAGAACCACCACCACCACCACCACCACCAACAACAACAACAACAACGTCTCGCGACCCACCCAACCATTGTGTACTTACGATGTGGCTTCCACAAAGGCTCGTTGAATCATGGTTTGCAGTCGTTGAG
This sequence comes from Nitzschia putrida, assembly GCA_016586335.1. NCBI lineage: Eukaryota > Bacillariophyta > Bacillariophyceae > Bacillariales > Bacillariaceae > Nitzschia > Nitzschia putrida. The sequence continues at coordinate 855,317 of BLYE01000003.1, forward strand.
GTGTAGCATTGTACCCCAACGCTGCCAAGGCAGGACCTGCCCAAGATTGTGTCACAGCTTCATCGGGGTAGTAAATCATACACACTAATATTTTCTTGGGTTTTGTTTTGGCCGTCAATCGTTGAATGTACTTTTGGGTACGGGTTCCAAACAAATGGATCATATATCCCAAACAGGGCGGGCAAGAGCAAGCACAAGAAAGAGTGGAGGGACCACAACCACAACAATAATCATCGCATGGTGCAGTGGTACATACACAAGCATTCTCGAGACAACGTGTCGGCATCATGACCAGACTCAGTACGGACAGAATGGTACAAGGAAGTGGTGCCATGGCAACATCATTCCCTCCCACGGAAACAATCAAAATATCCTCTGAGGAAATTTTGTCTCGAAGAAACTTGTCTTGTGGTAAGAGACGAAAGGATCGGGAATTTAGCGTGGAAGCTTCGACCGCGGTATTAATGGTGGCCCGTCTGGGAGGAGGGTGTTCCACCGAGGGTTGATGACGCCTTCTTGCATGGTGGTCCAGAAAGTTGAGCCAGTACGTCACATCTGCATTGCTCTGAGGAGGAAACAGAATTCGTGCGTAGGGCCCAACACTAGGACGGACATCATTGAACCAATACTTGTTATCGAGACTGGAATCACCTGCTGTCCAAATCAAACTATCACAACTGTTTCGAAGGGTTGGGTAGATGGATTCCAAGTGTTGGATGGGATGTCCATGAAACTCACGATAGAATTTGCTTGCTGAAACCTTGGGAGTGGTGTTGGTAGTGGGAACATCCATGATTTCTTTTCTTGTTCAGATTTTGTGGGAAGGAACGGATGTAGTGTAGGGTTCATTCGCAGTCAATCATCAGTCGTCCACTGCTGCAGCATCAGCAAAAGATCTGAGATCTGGCACCTTTGTCGTTGCTTGGTTCCGGATATCGAAGCGATGAGATGCTCCTCCCCAGTCGTGTCAAGCTCCCGAGACCCGTATACGAGTGGAATTGGGGGAAGGAAAAGGAGGGACACACAAACCCATAAAGGGCTATTTATGTACCTTGCTTTACCCCTTACCTCTTACCGCTCACCCTTTACTTGATTTCCCCACCCCGCGCATCGTGGCTGCGAGGACCGCTTGCCTGTCGGGCGCTCCATCTTGTCGACGACTTCCAATTCCAGGTGCAAGAGCATTTCGACGTCCCTTTGTAAGGCATCTACTACCTTGTAACCATGAGCGACGCTGTTATTGTCAAGACACGCAAATTCAAGCGCAATCCGCTTCTTGCCCGAAAACAGGTGTGTAGTTTGGATGGTGTGGATGGGTCGGGGATCGGGGGGATGGCATAGAGGATGGTAGCATCCTGTAGGGGGGTGACTGCGGTGGTAGGGTGTTGGAGGGTGTGCCGCCCAATGGTGGTGCCCATGCTCTCCCAAACTCCTTGACCCCAACGTTATCCCATTGGATTGCCTTGTGACTATTGTGTATGATTATGAAACTTGATGCTGACTCTTTTGCTCTTTGTTGCTTTCCTATTTTCAGATGATTGTTGATGTCATCCACCCTGGACGGGCCAATGTTTCCAAGTCAGAGCTTTGCGACCTTGTAGCAGGCATGTACAAAGCTGATGCCAAGCTAACAAGTATGTTCGGATTCCAAACCAAGTTCGGAGGAGGCAAGAGCACTGGATTCTGCGTCATCTACGACAACGAGGAGTCCATGATTAAATTCGAGCCCAAGCACCGATTGGTAAGAAAGGGAATGGTCACTAAGAAGGAACAATCCCGAAAGGCCATCAAGGAAGCCAAGAACAAGGGAAAGAAGATCCGAGGTACTGGAGCCTCTATTGCCAAGCACAAGGCCAAGCGTGCTGCCAAGAACGAGTAAACACCTTTGTACTAGGGAAAAAATTAGACCTGGATCTGCTACCCACCCGTAGTAATGTGCAACGTAGTTATTGACGGAAGGAAGGTGCCAACCTCCACTTGCATAGTGTAGAGAGGAGCCATGGTCTTGACAAAGTCTAGAGTGAAGCTACAACACCTCTCTCCTCCCCTAGCTTGTTGCGGACTTGCACCACCACACAACCATCCCTCCCACAACAGTCCGTCTGTTGTTGCACAACATTTTTGTAGTATTCCACAAACGTACTTACCAATGATAGAGACATACTATAACTCAACCTGAAGTACGTACGATTGTTGCCTATTGTGACGTGAGTTCAGTTCTCTTTCCAGTTTTCCCGCTACGCACGTGGTAGCGTCGTAGAAGTCCCGTACTACTTGAGAAGTGGAGGCCGTTCACCCCTGACGCACTCCATGACATAGGACACACGATTTGCGAGATCTCGAGATCTTCTTGCAAACCTGCCTGCATAGAGTTAGTAGCGGTCGGCTTTAAGTAAAGCTACGGTACTACTACCGAGTCTACTCTTCTCCCCCGTTGATGGAAGACGCGAAGCCTTCCTCTGTTCCAAATCTTCTGGTGGCATTTCTTGCAGTCTTTCGGCAGTTGCAGTTGATTTGTTGACTAACCACATACTTTTACTACTATTCCTATTATTAGTATCATGATCGCCAGTTCCCGCATCTTGTCGTCGTCTCTCCGAACATCGCAACGAGTTGGTGCCAACGTGTTGCGTCGCTGCAAGTCCACGGCTCCTCAAGTGGCAGCTTCCCAAGTAGTAATTGACCGATACTCGGCTGCTCCTCCATCGGCTTCTGTTTCGGTGGATCGTCTCCCCAACGACGTGAATGAGCGAAATGCTCTCTTCGACGAGGAAATTTCCCGCGAGATGGGAGGAGTCAGTGCCACCGTTCGTCATGACTGGACCAAGCAAGAGATTGCCGACATTTTCACCTTGCCCTTCCATGAACTCATGTACCGGGCTAGTACCGTCCACCGTATGTACTGGGACCCTTCGGAGGTGCAACAATGCACTCTCTTGAGTATCAAGACGGGAGGATGCACAGAGGATTGCAAGTACTGCTCGCAGTCCACCCGCCACGACACCTTTGTCAAGCCTACTCCTACCATGAAGGTCCAAGAAGTCTTGGCAGCTGCCCAAAAGGCCAAGGATGCCGGATCCACTCGCTTCTGCATGGGAGCTGCATGGAGAGAGTTGGGAAATAAGAAGAATGCCTTCAAGCACATTCTTGAAATGGTCGAGGGAGTCAATGGATTGGGATTGGAAGTTTGCTGCACTCTCGGTATGGTCACCGCCGACCAAGCCAAGCAACTCAAGGCTGCCGGCCTCACTTCTTACAACCACAACTTGGACACTTCTCCCGAGCACTACCCTAAGGTCATTTCTACTCGCTCCTACGAGGACCGATTGCAAACTATTGCCAACGTTCGTGATGCTGGCATTAGTGTCTGCTGTGGAGGAATTCTTGGATTGGGAGAGGAGGAAAACGACCGTGTTGGACTTTTGCACGTTTTGGCCACTCTTCCAGAGCACCCCGAGAGTGTCCCAATCAACGCCTTGGTTTCTGTTGAGGGAACTCCTCTTGGTGACCAAGACGATATTGCCAACGTCGACGCCTTTGACATGGCCCGTATGATTGCCACTGCTCGTATTGTCATGCCCCGCACCATGGTTCGACTTTCGGCTGGTCGTCTATCCTTCAGTGACGCCGAGCAATACCTCATGTTCCAAGCTGGAGCCAACTCCATCTTCAACGGAGAGAAGCTTTTGACAACATCCAACCCTGAATTCGACCAGGATCAACAATTGTTTGCCAAGCTTGGTTTCCGAGGAAAGCCTGCACACAAGGGACCCCTCAAGGCTCCTTGCGAAGAGAGAGGACAAGTCGTCATCACCAAGGTCGAGGGAAAGGCACAACAAGTTGCCTAAATTTCAAAGCATACATGAATGAGGCAACCAACCAATCAATGAATCAGTGAATAATACAGGTGGTAATTGTTAAAATAGGCCGTTGCTGCTCCAATCAAGATCTGCTACTGCTACTAGCTATAGTCGTCGTTCTCATGGTCGGGCGGTAACACCATGTTATGTTCAACCGATGACACATCGTCCAACCCATCCAATGCATCTATCAGTTCTAAATTCAAGTTCATATCTTCCTCCGAACATTCCATGGGGGCACTGGGAACATGGCAGAGTGACATGCGGGCGTCATGATATCCCAACGATTCTACAATCCCAAACATTTTGGCAGTTTCGGTGGGGTCCACATAAACGGTACAAGAATCTGGTGTGGTACCCTACTCGTACAGGAAAGAAAGAACAATACAAACGTGAGAACTTCTTGTTCTTGCTTCGAGTACCGTACCACGAAACGGTGACGTTGGAACCGTCGGTCTCGTCCCACACGTACCTCGACAATTTGAAAATCTTCCAAATCCGCCTCTAGCGCCGGTCCCAATAAATCATCCTCGGTCAAAATGGCAGGAACGTCCACTTTTCCTCTGTGTTGGTACAAGAACAAGACGGATCCTGTTTCAGCCCATTTGGCGCTCTTTTTCGTCAAGAGCGATTTGATCTCACTGGCGGCTCGATTGCGACTGTCTGTCAACACATTGACAATCAAAGATACTCCACCAAACCCATACGCTTCATATATAGCTTCCACAATATCACGACCGGAGCCTTCCACGGCTCGTTTGATCACATTATTTATATTGTCGACAGGGACACTGTGGGATTTGGCTTCCTGAATGACATGTGCCAAGATACGGTTGACGTGTGGGTCACCAGAGCCACCTCCTTCCTTGACTGCCCATTGGATACGTCGTCCATACATGGCATTGATCTTGGTCTTGCGGGCATTGACTTTGAGACGAGTTTCCCTACGATTGAAGGCAGCTCGTCCAAACAAGGCAGTGGGGGAAGGCGCCAACACTTGCGAGAGCGGGAGAATGGCAGGTATCGCGAAGCCATGGACACCCGTCAACAAGGCTAGTTGGAGGAACCAAACATGAGTAAGTACTGCAAATACGGTAGATCGCTGCATATTGCGAAGGAACTACATGTACATGCAGTTGTACAACTGCAAACCAAGGGAGCGAAGCAGCAGAGTAGGAGATGAAAAGTGTTGGATGTCGTCTGCATCTCTGGCAGCTGGCAGGGGTCGTCGTCACATATGACTCACACGACTAAATGTGATGATGTGTCTGACGACCTCCTCTCCACCCACACATTTCTGCATTGTTGGCCAAGCGAGCCTTGGGCATGAAGAGAATCTTAGTTGTGGGCACCATGTCGCTACTTGCCACCCTCGGAATCAGTCGTCACCGCACGGCCTCAGCCTTTCTGGCAAGCCCAATTCTTCGCCCCCATCGGGCTGCATTTTCGCTCTCTACTATCACATCGCCCCCATTTGTTTCGCCGTCAGCATGTTCTTCCACGCCTCACAGGCCTCTCCAGTCAGTGGCAATGTTTTCTACCCTCACTCGAACAGCAGTGCGGCGTATGCGTGTTGCTGACATCCGTTTAGAGCTGGAATCGCGAGGCATCGACACTGCAGGCAATCGGACGGATTTGATGATGAGGTTGCTGGATGCACTGGATGAAACAAAGGCAACTGTACTACCTCCAGAGTCCACCTTTTCTGCAGAACCGAGCACGCCGACAGAAACATCGTCGATGCCAACGTCTACCACATCCACTGCTACTACCGATGTCAGTGTCGATGCTGGCGATAGTTCCAATGTTTCCAGGCCACCGGCTTCCTCACCAGGCATGGACTCCACTGCACCCTCCCCCAAGCCTACTACGCCACCAAAAGACCCTAGTGTGTTGGACAGTATCCCTTTGGACCCAAAGCTACAATACATATTGCGTGTGAAGGGGTTTACCTCAACAGATCTTCCTGGAGTCGGTATCGGGCTTGTATTGTACGACCCTGTCTCCAACGAGCCTGTTCGAGCAGCACAAATCTTCATGGACGATGAAAGAAGCGGTTTCGAAGCGGAAACGGTTGCCCTCGTCATGGGAGGACAGTTTGTTCGAACAGTACTAAACCTACCCCACGTACAAATCAAAAGTACTAGCAAAGCAAACATCCAACAGGCACGAGCAACACTCCAAGGTTTCTCTCTGGCTTCTGCCACCTCGGAAGAGATGGATTATGTTCGTTTTCTAGCAACAGAAGCATTGGAATCCAAACAATCCTCAGAGTCCCTATTGTCGAACGGCAAGTTCATGCTACAGGACACCACCAAGCCTACCAACACCCTTGAAACCCCCACCAACATTGACCCTTCTCTCACCTACCTACTGCAGTTTGATGGTGGCTCCCGGGGCAACCCCGGCGCTGGAGGAGCTGGAATGGTCCTGTTTCAGGGAAATACCGAAGTGTGGCATGGTTTCAAGTATCATTCCAAACCCGTCACAAACAACCTAGCAGAATACTCCGGTTTGTTGTACGGTTTGATGATGGCCAAGGCCTTGGGCATTCAAAAGCTGAAAGTTGAAGGCGACTCACAACTTATTGTTCGTCAAATGGTTGGGACGTATCGGTGTAAGGACACCAGTCTTAAGAAATACTTTTATGCTTGCAAGGATCTGGCGCGGGACTTCGAATTGTTCGATATTAAGCATGTGCGTCGAGAATTCAACAAGAGGGCCGATGAGTTGGCCAATCACGCCATGGATGTACGTATGACAATATCTTTCAATGTATGAGAATCGAAGGAGTGACGCATTTGAATTTTGATTCTCACGTTTGTATCCTTGTTTTGGATCTTCTTTTCACTAGCTACACGCATCGGGTGGATTGGAAGCGCTAGATAAATCGGATATCACCAGAGACTAATAGTAGTTAGTTGGATCTGCATTTGTGTCCCATTTTCACTCCCAGCATTGTGGTCAGCAGTTACCAGGATACAATTTGCGCACTCGAGGGACATGATCCTTCTTCCAAGAGACTTTATTGTGGTACACAGCACAATCTTCTTTGCCAACCCCAGGATGAGAGCGGACCGTAGGCATCCTTTGGGTTCTCTCACGTCGTGGTTTGCCATGAATGAGACAATTTATTTAGGCATTGGCAAGCGCATGAGAAGCCAATCTCTCTCCTCGATATTATTGTGTTAAACAGGACTATGTTCCTATCCAGTATCCTTTGGACCAAAAATGGAGCGAAACCATCGAAGAGAATGAGCACAGAAGTCGTTGTAGGCCAGTTGTAGTCGAGACATCATTGTTCTTGTTACAAACGACCTGGCCGGTTCCCTATAGGTTTTCGACAGCAAAGGATAAATCGGTTGGGAGGAATTGCCTTCCAGGTGAATCTGATAGCCATACTCCCACGGAACAAGAGGAATTTTGGGATAGAGACGCAGTATGCTTGCCTCGAGGTCGTCCACCTGACTCTTCAGAGCAACGATGAGCCCAATATCAACATTGAACTTTGCAAACGCAAAGCTGGCTTCAGAACTATCTGTGCACATCTCCTTAGCCCAGCGTGTAGCTACTCTATCGCCAAGGAGTGCACCACAAGCGTACCAACTCTGTGACAAATGCGAGCACATTTAGTAAGTCGAAGACCTCAGTCTCAGAATGCACAATTGCAGGTGCTCATACCTCAGTTTCGTTCACTCGAACAAAAAGCCTAAAGAGGGGATTGTCTTTCTGTGACGGAGGAATTACCTGATGAAACTGATCCCACATAAACTCTGCAGACAGTAGGCCTTCCTGGTGACGTCCATCCCCTGTTCCTTTCTCGACCCATGAACGTTTCTTCTTGATCTTGGAGCTTGAACTCTGAATAGCTTCACAAGCACTCACACGATCTCGTATCGTCGGCGTTGAAATGGGGACTATGAATCCCAGCGAAACATGAAACAGAAACAAGAGAAGCAAGCCAACTTGCATGGTGCTCCGCGCCATTGGATGGCCATTGTGAGTTCCAAACTGGTAGGACGTCGAGACTATGGTATGAATATACTTTTGTACTTATGACACATATACAAAGGCATCTGAACTCGCCTACAAATCCAGAGCCTAGCAAGTTGCGTGCCAGCAGCAAGTTGTAGAGGGGTTCAACCAATCCAGAGACACGGTGAGCGACGGTCAGTGCAAATGCAAAGGCTAGCAGTGGGTAGAAGCCAGCAACACAGCAGATAAAAGTTTACGTGCTTTGGATCCACCGAAGAACAGTGTTCTCAGATCTTTGGTTCGTGACATGATTTTTCGATTGTCAGCGAATCAAAGCCATTTCACATGACATGAGCCTACATCAGTCCTTCAGAGAGGGTTCTCAAGGCAACCGTTCGCGACAAAAGGAACGCATCTTTTCGATCGATATCCTCGTCTCACAAAAACAAATTCTATCACATCAGAACTCAAACAGCCAGAACAAACTCTAACCTCCGCCATGACCGACATCCATACCCGAGCCTTCAATCTTGCACGCAGACACAGCGTCCAGAACGAGAATGATCTTATGCGTAAGTACCATGCGAAACTGAGTGAAGAAAGATGACATTGTTCTTCGAGGAATTCTAACGGCGTTGTCTGTGTTCTTTTCAATAGAGGAGAACTTTGTTCAAGGTACGAAGTCTACGCTCAATTGGTCGAAGCATGTCTCTGTTCAATATTTCTCACCCCAAACTTTGACTTGTGCACTATTGCAGAGGATGTGAAAATGGACGTCTGGGATTGCTCTGCCTTGCTGAAGAATACAGGAGCCGATTTCGAAATGCCCGCTGAGTGTCAGCAGTTCGGATCCATCCGTGCTGAAATCCAAAAGCGAAACTCAAACAGAGAAGAGGACAACCAAGTTGCCTATCAGGGCTTGGGACCACATGAGACTTTGGAGCACATTCGATCCAAGCAGCACAATCTTCCCTCGGAAGCGAAGCTTATCCGCCGTATGACTACCCGCAGCAAGGACAGCTGGAAGAACCAAACTGCCTGGTACTGGAATGCCAAGTAAACAGTTTGGCGGCTTGTTGATTCCCGTAAGGCTACTTTGCTGTGCCGTTGGGCCAGTACATGCATGATGCTCTTCACAAATAGATCCATTCGTTCCATAGATGTTGAGATTCTGCCACAGCGGATGCTCTCTCCATGTTACTCCATTGGGAAAATGTAAGAAAAATAGAAAGAAACATTGATGACAGCAACTCAACGTTCTACTCGAAGAACTCAAATGACGTATTTCTATTATTGTGATGTTAGTCGTTAGCTGTGGTGACTACTCATCATGAGCTACAACAACCATTGACCCTTCCCTTTTGACCAATGCGTATGCAACCCCTAGCGATCTTCGACATTTCACTCCCCCAATCGAAGCAACCCGCATTCCCCTACGGAGGCAACCACCTCCAAAAGGCCCCGATGGATCAATGTGCTTGATAAAAATCCCCGTGGGACTGACCCCAAACTGTATTCCAGCATGTCTCGCTGATGGTGATGGCCCATCCTTGTCAATAGTAGCTACTGCATAGTTCCTTCCGACTACCAGAACGATCTTTCCCTTGGTTTCCTTCACCATTGCGGCTACTTCCTGGCAGGTAGAAGGGCACTTTATTCCATTAATGGACAAAAGTGTGTGACCAACTCGTAGTTTGCTCTTCCCAAACAATCCTGTCTCTGAAACCCCAGAGATCTGTATCTCGGATGTCTCTTGAGACATCTTTCGGAAGGACACACCAATGGGAGTGTCTTGCAACGGCTTCGTTGCCGTGATAGTGACTTGAAACTCTTGTGGGAATTGCCTCCGACCGTCTTCCATAATCTTGCAACAGGTGTTGGTTTTGGTGTTGGTTTTGGTTGACTCGCAAGTGGAATCTGCGAGTGCAAAGTCAGTGCTTAGCTGAGCTCGATAGAGACTTCGTACACTCTTCAGGCGAAAGGTGGTGGGAGTGGAGGTTGCACTAGAAAAGCTTGATTCACTGGGACGTTCCGAATCATCATCACTTGTTTCTGTGAGGGAGATCTTCGATGTCAGTGAACCCCATCCCTTCTTGGAATACGAAGTGGAGATGTGAGGAAGCATCGAAATGTAGTGTCGCCAAGATGTGTCCACAGTCTTGGGAGGGACAACGAGGCTATCATCGCTTGCTTCCCGCGTAATAGTTTTTCTTGTCGTCTGTTTCGATGAGGAATCTGACGTATCTAGGGATTTCTCAATACCATTCGTCTTGCTGGCGAGGGGTACTACGGGGACGGGGCTCTTCGGGGAACCAGTTTCTGGTGTTGTGGAGACATCCGAGGAGAATTGAAACAGCAGTATATTGACGAGTGAGAGCGGTCTACTGATGTGAGAAGATGTTTTAGATAGCTTCCGAAGGTTTTCGTACTCGCTCCACTGGTATGCTCGTACGGCAACTTCTGCCACTATGAGATGGACTCGAGTGTGTGGAGAAACGTGAACGTACAACACAATCAAGTTCCACAAGCACAACATCCAGTGCATGTGTAGTTCATGAGAGAACATGCCGACCACATTGTATTTAGATCTTGATTCTTTGATCAGATAGGAGGATGTATATTGTTGTGATTGAATCTCCTTGGAGGAGGAGAGCTTTGCCGATTGAACTGTGGAAGCCCTTTTTGAGGTCGTCTGGGCCCTCGATGGAAAGCAGATTTGAAAGATAGCTAGGATATGAATGGTTGAAAAGACGGCATGGATAACATTGAAAAGGTCCATAGTTACCGAAAACGAGGACATCTTCTTGAGCCTTGCTGGATTCAGGTAGAGAAGGAAGATTATTTTGTTGATGCGTTTTTAGTATGGGTGGAGGGAGTGAAGCTCAAGCCTGCGTTCCAGCAGCATCCACTAACCCACGAAAACATGAAGATTCGTCATGGCTCCCTGGTTATTGGGCACACCAAGTTTTCTCCATGTTGGTGGGCAATATGTAACTGAACTTGGAGCTGCCCTTGAATGAGGTGAATCTTTGTCGCATTCTCAAATTGCTTGTTGTAGGCTTTAAGACAAGTAGGCTGTATGGTCGCGAAAACATAGGCCCAACGATCACTTTCCCAAAATGATATTTTCGTCTCGAACGCCGAAGTCATTTTCATGCGTCGTCTGCTCATCTCCCAATTTTAATCCATGAAGTCGAAAACCAAGTCGTGTACGAGCGTTTTTCAGCGACAAAGCGACGTCGCATCATCGTCGCTGACTTGTCTGAAAGTCAGGTTGGAGGGAGCATCATCAGCAGGCATAGGATTCTCCACTTCCAGCGATTCTTCCCTTCCTCCTGCTGAAGACTGCAGACACACTTTCTTCTTCATCATTGGTGCACAACCAAGTGAGTTGGCCATCAGGGGGCTGACGCAATACTCAGACAATAATATACAATGAATCTTCTATTGGGGGTGGTTCTGTTACTGGGTATCTGGGAGGGGAACTCACAAGGCGTCTCTTTCAGGGAGCTCACAGAAGAGTGCCGAAAGCAAACGGAAGCCAATGTCCAGTCACTAGACTGGTTTGATTCCGTCGTAAACATTCTCTCAGAGTGTGGGGTCGATGAACATGTCGGTGCTAGTGCCAATGACCTCTTCTGTGAAACTGGTCATGCCTCAAAAGACTGCGCAGAAATTTTTGAGTCTGCAGCACTGCAGAGTCATTGTCTGGTCCTGGTTGAGGCAGTAGCTGGGTGTTGTTGTTCAGGGGATAAGTCGAGGGCAGCAACATCCAAGAGATTGAGGGCAAAGACATCAAATGGGATGGGGATTAAGATTTCGCCGACAGCCTTATCCAATGGGACCGTTCGAGGAATCCGGGGTCAACAACCTTTGGGAGATCGTAGAGTTTCAGATGCAAGCAACTCTGCTCCCACTATTCCTGACAAGCGTGGGTTGGAAACATACATGATTATTGTGATTTCCATTGTTGGCGCTTTATGTGGGATGCTTGTGTACTGGTTTGTATTCCATGAACCAGTGACTCGGAGGAAACGACGGCAACCAAGGCCACCTCGGAGTGCTGAGAAAGAGAAATTGCCGCTTGTGGACACATCCACTCCTCCTCTTCCAGACGGAGAAGACGATGCTCTGTCTTCTACAGTTAGCGATGAAAAGTCAAGTCTTGACAATCAAGATAAAAAACACCCCGACGACAAATCACCGCCTGTTTTGAAGGATATGCCCCGAAATACCATCAAGCGTGCAAGCAGTTGGACCTCTAACGTTCGTACCAACAAAGTCGGCCCTGCCCCACCAATTCAACAAGGTATGTCTGCTCACTAGCTCATGCTAACATCATTGTGTCAAATTTATACCCTCACTCTTGATGTTTCCCAGCGCACGTCCATCAAATTGACGCCACCGGGTTTGTCACACCAGTTTGTGCGCATCAAATTGATGCCACTGGGATGATCACCCCGATCTCTAGAAAAGCTTCCAGAGGCCGTGGTGGAATGGGAGATTCTTCAGATAGCAGCAAGAGTAGTGAAGATTCTGGCGACGAACTTGACTCATATGACAGGCGCCACAAAAGTCTGCAACCAAATGTTCACGACGATGGCAATAATGCGGGGCACGCCATTTTACAGAGCACGAGTAGTGTCGACGACTTCAGTGACGAGCCCGGTACAAAACAGAGACGTGTCGAAAGCAGTCAACAACGAATCAATATCGAGTTGGGTGTTAGAAAGGATCCAGGCACCCTAGCCAGGTTGGAGGTTCCCGCCGTTAGTAGCAAGGGTAGCGTCGACGATTTCAGCGACGAACCTGGGACGACAAAAAGGCACGACGAAAGCAGCCAACAACGAATCAACATCGAGTCGGGTGTTAGAAAGAATCCAAACAACCTAGCCAGGTTGGAAGTTCCCGCCGTTACTAGCAAGGGTAGCGTCGACGATTTCAGCGACGAACCCGGTACAAAGCAGCGACGCGACGAAAGCGGTCAACAGCAAGCGTCTTCCGACGCTGGCAAACAGGAAGAAGATCAGGATCGCGATTCTTCGTTAAGCCCCGACGACGATATCAACAACGACCTGTTGGACAACCATGCAGATTCGAACCATGATTTTACCTACGCACTACCACAGGAATACCAGAATTGTCTTAGTCCAGCGTCACCAGCTGATGAACGTGATGCGTACTACGGTGGAGTTTACTACGGAGAAGACGAACCTGACGAAGGGTACATGCTTCAAAGTCGCATAGCTTCTCCTCAGGCAGAAGAACGTTCTGAAACATCGTTGTATGGTGGTGTCAACTATGGTTCTGACGATGACACAGAAAACCCTCCGATGGATTTTGTTGCTCGATACGATGGCGACGATGCGATTTCACAGCCAACCTATGATGGCTTTGACGAATGGGCAACAAACTCTATTGATTCAAGGTTAAGCATCAATTCGAGGGATACGATTTTGAGTTCTGAATGGCAAAGGCGACTACGTGATGATCAACTGGAACCAGTTTCAGAACGCGTGGACCAACTTCATCCCGTTTCAGAGGAAGAAGCTGTTCACAACAGTTACACCACTGACAGTTCATACATTCATTAGAGCTGACTATCAGGAAGAATAGGTGACCGAAACCATTTGTATAGGTAAATCTAAGAACAGTTTACAAGTTCCACCACGACTGTCACTGTGAAAGCCGATTTCGCTCTCATCACCTACAACAACAACTCCCTCCGAGGTGGGAAAAGACTTGTGAAGTCAGAGGTGGAAAGGCGAGCAGCGGAGAAACAACGGTCCAATCGCGGTGCCCATGACCTGGCTTTCCTAAATACCGTGACACTTTGCGTTGGCCGGCGACCTATATATGGGACTGCAGATGACTCCGAAAGTCACCATTGCGGGGGGGTCTCCCCTTAAAAGTTGCCCCATTCAAGATGTTACCAGGCGGGGGCCATACCAAAGTGCTCGTAGAGCGCTACGTCGCCTGGAAGTTTTGTACGAGTAGAACGTACCCATCCAGTAGCTCGGGCTAATTGCATGCTACTTCACTCAAATAATGTCCGATTGAAGTGTTCTACCATGTAGGGGGTCGTAGGGTTCCTACGAGAGGCAGTTCACTTCAATAGGGAAGGTTCTTTCCCGGCCTTCGTTTTCGAACTCGGTCCAAGAACGAGCGAAGTTCCCCGATTCCGACCCAAAACTCTCATAAAACCATTTTGAGCAGCAGTTGATCCTGTGAGTTCAAACCCGCATTTCTATTCCTCTCCTTCACCTTTCCAAACAAAAAACATGTCAGAGCAACAACAAAAGTCCAAGACCCCTGTCTTGTGCAAAATGGGCTGCGGATTCTTCGGGTTCGAGGCCACTGGAAATTGCTGTTCCAAGTGCTGGATGGAGTCGTTGAAGGCCAGTGTTCCCGAAAGCGCTGCTCCTGCGGAGGTCGTCACAGATGAACCTAGCACTCACAAGCCAGAGGTTGTAAGACCGGTTACTCCAATCTCTGTTGAGCAGGAGGCTGAAATTGAGGCTAAGTCCCCAACGGCGACTCCCTCCGATGCCCCTGCCACCACCACAACGGCCACAACTCCCTCAACTGCCACAACCACTAAGAAGAAGAAAAAGACCAGTTACAAGAAGATGATGGCCAGCATGATGACCAAGCAAGACACCAACAAAGTTGAAAACGAGCGAAAGGCCCTCTCCAAAAATTTGGGCGGTGGAGCCTTTTCCAAGGTCGACAAAATTTGAGAATTTCGTTGACACCAAAAATTTTCTGTACATCTCCTGATGTTTGAAACATAGAACCCCCGATGTAACAATAGCTAGGAACGGGATTAGTCGAATTTCTTGATTGTAGTTTGTATCTTCTAGTGGTTTTAAAGCAAAAAGGAAGGTAAACAAGACCCAGCACTAGACAACCGCCATTGCCATGTTTCGATGATGATGATGATGCGTTCGGAAGCGATCGCGGTCTTTCCAAGACGGGGAATGTTCCACGCAGACTTCTGTCGACGTGTTTCATTGACGGATTATGTATGGTATTTACAAATCAAAAGTACTGAGTACATATGAATGATATAGATATGCATACATATCTTTGGTCCATTACCTCGTACCTATTTTCAAGTACTCGCAACTCGCAACTCGCAAACATCAAGCTAGGAAACTCATAAACTTGAACGTCTGCGACACTGGTACAAGTTTCTACGTATTCTACCAGAAACAACTTGTACGTTTTGGGCCAAATTTTCGATGCTTCCATTTTGAAGTCATATTTTTATTCTACAACCATGATGTTCAAACAATGTTATTGACCATACCTATAGATGAAAACTTGAAGATTCATGCTGTGAAAGTATAAAATAGAAATCGATTGATGTAGATCCATGGCAATGTGAGAAAAGGTCATGTCGCAGTCATTCCCCAGTTAGTCCCATATGATTATCTAGCGTTTTTACACGGTCAAAAGTCCAAAAAATGCCGATCAATGTTCCTACTACTGACACCAGAAAAAGCACAGATTCCGGTTTGTTAGAGTTGGTACAATCAAAACATGGTGTATTAGACCACCCAGTAGGTGTTTGGGAGATGCTATCGGGCGCTGGGTATTGGTTTGTCAACAACATTGGTATGTTGGCAATCACATAGTTTCTCGTGTAAATGTGCGCGCTTGCGCACGACGTTCAAGTTTTTTGGCGTTCAAGTTTATGAGTTTCCTAGCAAGCTATTACTCCAGCCCCCTCTTCCAAAGTCTGTGAAAGGTTTGCTTGAAGATCCGCAACCTCTTTGTATATCTCAACTTGGGCAACAAGAATCTGTTGGAAATCTGGGCAGATTGTCCTTAGTACATGACTTGTAAAAGGCACAGCAACTGCAGTCTACAACAACGGTAGAACTACTACTAGGTACTCGTACTGTACTATCAGTGTCCTACAAACCTTTATCACAATCACCCTCGTGTTTTCATGTCTTCTCGTTGGTGCCTCGTCAATCGTCAAGAAGGTATAGTACAGTAATACTAGTAGTATTTTGGTTGTTTTCTCTCGCACACATATTTGATAATATCACTGTTGTTCGTTGAAGGAAAGATGATCGCCACAACAACATCTTAACGCAACTCAGGCAACTTCAATATTGAAATGTCGAAAAACCTAGAAGCAAATGAACGACATATTCCGATCCCCTACAAAATTTACGTACCAATTCCAACTCAAGAGATTTTAGTACCAACGTTAGTTCCAAGTATTGTCAAGAAGAAGCGTCGGTGTTGAGGTAAAGGCAAGATCCAGTTCACAATTACCGAGGGTTCTGGTATGGTTTTTCTCCTATTCGGATTGAGGCACCTTGGGTGTGTACCCAATTGGCTGCAAGCTTCTCAATGACATAAAGGTCCGCACCGCTGCGACAAGTTCTCTCGCGAGCATGTCGAACAGGGGCATAGTTGTGGTGCGGTTGTAGATGTCTGAATTCGGAATCCTACTTCAACATACGGAAGGGAGAGGACACTATGTTGTGCTCGATGTGAACCAATGGTGGTCGGAGGTGATCGATGGCCTGTGCAAACGCTTGGAAAGAGTTCGAAAACAGCTTAGGCGAAGGTGCAAGACGGAACTACCTCTGCAAATGTTCTAAAGGGTATCGTCGCCATGGGAATGGACGTTTTACATCAACATGATCGTAAAATCATATGGACGTTTTGAGTTTTGTCGTTTGTTTCCGCCTACTCGTACTACCTGTCCATGAAGGGGTCTAGAAAGGCAACATATTGTTCAGCAATAACTGCTCTAATTGAATATAGCTTTGTTTTCGTGTCTACAGATAGTCATCGCTCTCGCCAATCTCCTTGTACTGTCCAGAGATACAGTGGAAATTCTCAGGCTGTCCCGTTGGGACGATGAAACAAGGCTCCTTTCCTGATCTGTGGGGCCAGGTTGAGCCGAGGTCTTGAATTGTGTAAAAAGTACAGTCTCTGTTTTGCTCATTGTCATAGGGAGGCAGCAACACATCCAAAACTGCTGCCCCCTGTGGCCCGGCTACAAACTCATGCAAGTTTCCTTCAAATGGATAAAGGACAGTAACGCCAGGCGCTTGTAAATAGTCCACATGGTTTTTGTATGCAAGCTTTGTTCCCTTTGGCATTCTTCGTCGCCACGCCTCTAGCTCTTGCGTGGGGTCTTTTGACATTCGTGTGGCATCGCCGCACCTATCTATATCCATATCACCACTGGTCTCTTCCCTAGCGAGGTCCAGTGACACTCGTTGTAGATCGCCATACAATACGCGAGACAATACGCACATTCCAGGGTGATCGTGTAGAGGTATCCGTGAATATGGTGCAAAAACAAAAATACCAATGGAATACTGATCGGGGACTTCCGAGATGTGAAGATAACGCACACAAGATTGTCCGGTTGTTGGGTCGTTGCTTCCCACAGCAGGGGAGATTTCCTCGTGAATTGGTTTACAGTGTTGACTGTTCGGAAAGGGTAACAAACAAGAACGCATAAGTGACGCAGGCTTCTCGAAACACCAGGTTTCATTTCCAAGACAGTGAACTTACCCTTCACAAACTCGGGGTCCCTGGTGTGATGGCTCCAAGCTTAGTAGCTGGGTAGCATCCAGTTTCTCTAGTGCCTGTACAATTGGTTTCAAATTCTCTTCGAGGGTCTCTTGGGGGACTGCGGAAAGACCCCCCTTGGTGGCTAGCATGGAAGGGATCATCTGGGAAAGGAGTGCACTGCCTGGAGCATCGTATTGCAATGGCATGGTGGAGACGGAGGCAGAGTACTTCTGAGCGTGGGAAGGCTTTTCGTATTCCATCTCGTCAAGGGAGTCCGTCGTAGTGCTGGTTCTGCAGAAGAATATGCGGAGTTGTAAGAAAGTGTGTCGTTGCTGCGGAACAAGACAAGTTTGTGTCTTCTCTGTCGGGGTGGTCCTGAAACCTGAAGCGCGGCTCAATCCGAAGGGCAACACAACCCGAACTCCGCTGACCAAGCAGGACCAAGGGAGACTTACATTCGATTTTGGACTTGTTTTCTACTTCCAATGACAGTTTCAACTGCAGCAACAATAGAGTCCAAGCTATCCTGAGGGTTGGCTGTAGATCTTGTCATGCTCAACCCCATTGTCAAAGTCAAAGAGAAGCCAATCACTCAAATGCAGGGGCCAACGTGGTGGTGGTGGTGCCACCGCTCGTCGATAGGCGTCCAGGTTGTTGGTGTTCAAGGTGCAAATTCCCAGAACAAAGCGGTTAAGTGTCTTTTTATTAGTGCCTTTCGCTATAACCCTTACATATAATCAGAGTTCTCATTGGCATCCGTCCCAATTCGGATTTGTAGGCCAATGGCTGTCGTCGCTGCACTTTGGGAGAAATGTTCGCTAAATACCAGACCAGAACGACTAGCCACTATAATTCATAACAGAGGGCGACAAGCCGATGCACTATGCTTCCATTCTACGAACACGAAGAATAACATTTAATATGCCACTTGGTTGTTCGATGTGTGGTGGTGATGGTTTTCCCTTAAATAGTGAACGCCGACGAATACAAGTGGCGTATCGCTCCCTTAGTGACGTCTGTCCATCTGGCAACAGGTCACTGTTTTTCATTCCCTTGCGAGACGACAGTGTCCGTCGCTCAACCGCACGGTCTGTTGGGTGCCAGCCCAGAAGGGAGGACGACGACAAGCCCCAGCAATTGGCACTACCACTACTGTACTCTACTATTACTCCGGTAGCCATGGCGTCCTCTGAACCTCCAACATCGGCAGAACCCGCCGCCCAACCCAAGGCAAACCCATGGAATGGACGGCATCAACTTCCTCGGGATCCTGAACCTCCTGTGGTTGTACCACCCGCTCCTGCTGCCCCACCGGCAGCTCCCAACGCACCAAATGCTACCAGCCAAGCACCTCCTCCGACGGCTCGCCCTGGAAATAATGGAAACAACGCTACTGTCAAGATTAATCTAAATTCCGGTGTTCCATTTGGTCATGTTCCTGGATATCTTCCTGGATCTTCGAGTTTGGTAGAAGAATTGGATCAGAGAGTATTAATTGTCTTTCGGGATGGGCGTCATCTATTGGGTGTGAGTGTGGCACAATTATCCTTTTGTGGAAGCGATCGAATATTGGTTCTTTGATTCTCAACACGCATTTTTGAATTGTTGTTTTTCTTTTTTTGGCTGTTGCCGTTGTTTCTTACAGATTCTGAGATCCTTTGATCAATTTAGTAACATGATGTTGGAGGATGCGATCGAACGGAAAATGCATCGATTGGCAGATGGTGAGACTTGTTTTGCCGATATTCCATTGGGTATCTACATGGTGCGGGGTGAGAACATTGTATTATTAGGAAAGGTTTCAGAAACGGAGCCCAACATGAAGAAGGTAACCATTGAAGAATTGGAAGAAATGAAAAAGAAGGATGCCGTATCCAACAAGGAGGAGCTCGATTTTGATCAAGATCTGCTGGCCTAGATGCCTACACTGGCGGTTGGGTTCCTTTGGGTACTGTACTGTACGAGTACAACGACGAGTAGCATTCCACACAAATATAAAAGAAATGCTCTAAGACAAAAAGTACACAAATATATCCATCTAAGAGTCAGGGATTCGTAGACTGTTTGTTTAGGCCTGAGGGTGAGAGTTTGTCAAAACAGTTCCACTGGAAGGAGGAATGTCGCTGGTGGTGGCAGATTCAGTGTCAAGAACAGACATTTCCTCGGCCTTGCAGTCCTTCTTGGCTTGGATGACAGCAATATCTTTTCGGGCTTGGTCAAAGGAAGAGCGGATCTTGGCCTCCTTCTCTTCAGTGGAAATGTCGGAAGCACCCTCCAACTCCTCCATGAGGTCATAGATCTCGACACCGAAAGCTTGCTTGCGGTTCTTGATCTCACGGTCGAGGAACAAGATATCGGTCTGAAATCATGGTTGGACGAGAAACAAGAATAAAATGTTGTGAGGATTCTGCGCGACTGAGCATGCGAACCTTTTGGAGCACCTTGGCAGCAGGAAAGCGTCTACACGAAGCTGGACTGGCCATTGGGTGGTTTCTGCGAAAGGAAATGAAACGAAACCTTTCCCTGTGATGGTAGGATGCCAGCCATCCCGTTGGTATCGAACAAGAAAGGGGACTAGGTATGGACATTTCCAACGACCGACGACCCATTTGCTTGCCAACGGAACTCAATGGGTCAACGGATACTCGAACACACGTTTCCACGACGTACCTTGAGCATGGCCTTGGCTCCAGCGTCAACGACGCCCTTTCCGGCCTTCTTCATCTTGTCAAGGAAACTCATCTTGGGTATATATTAGGGGAGTGGTAAGAGTAGTGGTGTTATAGATTCGGCAACAAGGTCACAATGGCACGGGAGTGTGCGGTGGAGCGGCAATGATGCTGGGGGCAGTGGGAGTCGGGTAAAGGGGCGAAAGAATGCTAAAATTTTCGTGCTCCTTTCCGTTGTGACCTGTGGCTTTTGCACCTCTTCGAAGCACGACGTATCTAGCAAGGGGAGCACGATTCAATTCAGTCCCGAAAGAAAAGGGGTAGCAGCGCCGTGAAAAGGATCTTCCGAATAAAAGAAATAAAATGTTGCGTTGAGTATTGAGAGAGGATTACTTTATGGTTGCACCGGATACAACCAAACTAGACGCAGAACAATTTAGGAGGATACGAGGATCGGACGAACTGAGCGGTTTTGCAAATATTGCTGCAGTGGTGAGCTACTAAAACTCCTCTTCTAATCCTAAAATACATTACAATGCAGAGGAAAAGGTCAATAACCCAAATTAATTGACAGCTCAACGACTAGCTAGTATGTTAGACAATCCATTTCAGCTGCTGCCTAATCGTGTTGCTTGAAGGGGTAAACCACATCGTCCGACTCTCCTCGTGTGATAGCGGGGTTTTTCGATTGAGGGTTGGAAATGTACTTGATGGACAAGAAGAGGGTAGCGAAGCAGCCCAATCCAGTCAACCAGGAGGCAATACCTTCGGAGGTGGAGACGTTTTGGCAATCAAAGTCCAAGGCTAGCTCAGGAGCACAAGCATCATCGAACAAACAGTCATGGTTTTCGACCAACTGAACAACAGCAACAAAAAGACACGCGGTGAGCATCAGGATTCCAAATTCCCTCAACAACAAAACTTCGCATCGAAATGACTTACGGGCTCCGATGGGGCAGGGATGCGAGCAAAGGCAGGCAAAGGTGGAGATCCACCTCGTAGGGCCTTTGATTGTGTGCGTGCGGCCACAACAGACCGACGAAGAAGAGGGGCAAGTGCTCGGGACGCCATGGTGAAGAGATGTGGCTACCTGTGGATGAGTTGTTCGGCGCCGCCCTTGGCGATCCGGAGCTCGCGAAAGATTCAACTTCGTGACGTCACGGAACTGTAAAAGTTGGCCGGAGCTCGCAGAAATGTCTCTCTAGGTACTACTCGCCAGTTTGGGGTTTGGGGTGGACTCTGCTCGGAATATATATATATACAACAAAAATCACTTCGACATCACCCAGTTTTCGATCCATCCAGTGAAACAGAAGAGCAACAACCATGGCCAACTTTACATTGATCTTCAATGCGGCCTTGTTCGTTTGCTGTGTCTTCACTTTCCTAGCCAGTGATATTTTCAAGAAGTATTTTACGAAACAAGGTGGCGGCAGTTCTGACGATGAAATCTCACCGGAAACCAAACAAGTGCACAAGTCGCTCTTACGACGCTACATGTTGGTGTACCTCTCAGCCACCCTCAGTGATTGGTTTCAAGGACCCTATGTATATGCATTGTACATGGACTATGGGTTTACGTCTCGGGAGATTGCGGAACTCTTTGTAGCTGGATTCGGCTCCTCTATGATCTTTGGGAGTTTTGTGGGGGGCATGGCGGATATGGGGGGTCGTCGGAACTTTGTCTTTATCTTTGTGGTCGTCTATATTGCGAGCTGTATGACCAAACGTGAGTACTCATATTATACAACTACTTTGTGAAAGAGTCCTTGTGCATATAGATTGTGTTTTTTTGTGGTACTAACCGCATGTTCTGTTGCAGATGTCAACAATTACTGGGTGCTCATGCTGGGTCGATTGTTGGGTGGCGTATCGACATCACTCCTTTTCAGCGTATTCGAGGCTTGGTTGATCCGTGCTCATTCAGATGCCGACCTTCCCAAGGTTTTGCTTTCCAAAAGTTTTTCCTGGGCCGCTTTTGGGAATTCGGTGATTGCCATTACTGCCGGACTCGTCGCCAACGTTGCCGTTGGTGATTCGAAAATGTCTGAACTCAGCAGTCCTATTTACTATGGAGGCTTGTTGAATCCTTTCGATTTGGCTATTTTGGCATTGGTAGTTTGTGGTGTGGGTGCTGGAGCTCTCTGGGAGGAAAACTATGGAGAATCGGGTGACCCTCCTTCGGATTCTCGTACAGGAAGCAAGGGCAATGTCAAATGGTATGGTGCATTGAAGGACGCACTCGTTACAGCTTCTCGAAACACAGAAGTCATGTTGTGTGGTATTATCTCTTCGTTGTTTGAAGGTTCAATGTACATATTTGTTTTCATGTGGACTCCGTTGATGAAGTCTTTCCACGAAGATGCTCTTCCCATGGGTCTTATCTTTGCCACCTTCATGGTGTCCTGTATGACAGGGTCATCGGTATTCAGCATGGCAGTCGAGAAATATGCTGTAGAAACCTTGGCCATTGCTGTATTCACCGTGGGTGCTTCCGCCATGCTAATTGTCGCCTTGGAATTCAGTGCTACCGCCTCCAGTGTTGGAATGAATCTATTCGAAATGTGTGTGGGCATGTACTTCCCCATCATGGGAACCATGAAAGGAAGCATCGTCCCTGAATGCAAACGAGCTGCTATTTACAACTTGTACCGAATTCCCCTAAACTTTATTGTTCTTACGTGCCTGTTGACGAATCCTCAACCAACGACGGCGTTTGTCATGAACTCCATCATGTTGGGACTTGCTACTCTACTCCAAGTGATTCTAGCCAAACGAAGATTTGACAGCAATGGAGTTACAGAGGCATCCCGCCTGGAGAATGCACCCCTTGTGGAACACCCCAATGAAGATATTGAAGCAGCATAAAGCAGTCGCAAGACTAGAAATCCGTATACTATACTCCTACTAACGTTAGTACTAGCTAGGTAGCACTTCCATTGCAATTTGGGGCTTGCTGTCATTGTCTATGCAAGCCTCCTTCCAAGATAGGACCCTAAAAACAAAAGGATGTATTGTTGTCAACAATATACTGTGGTAGAGCATAAAATTTGACACAGGCAATAGTATGGTGACTGCTATAACGGTATTCATTGGCATCATTGGATTTACTGGTTGGGCACATCATCGTTGATTTTCACGCCATTCGACTCATCCGAGTCATCGCCAACAAAGGGCTGCCGACTCCCTCTCTTTTGTGAATCGACGACACATACAATGCACTTGTTCCGACCACGGTTTTAGTGAGTAAGAGTGATAGAACCTCAAACAGAAAAAGGTTCCACACTACTACTGGGACATTTTCACCGTGTACACACAAGTTATCCAGACTGAAAGAAGACACGCTTTGTCTTTCTTCCCTTTCCAAATGTCGACAACATCCAATGACGAGGCAGAGTGCCCAGATTGTCCCATCTGTCTCGAGACCATGACAACGTCCGAGATGGCCTTTGTCATGCCTTGCCACAATTGTCAATACAATTTCTGTTCCAATTGCGTTGCAGGTTTTGTCCAAGCTTCCAGAGACGACTTTCAAGTGGCTAGTGATGGATCCAGACAAGTCAAGGTTCACATTGCTTGCCCTCAATGCCGCACTAAGTATCCCATTGATATTTCCAAAGTCTTGCTGCTTCGACGAATTCATTTGCTCGGTACCGAAATCTTTGACAAACAAGGGGATACACTGGACGACTCTTGCCTTTCTGCCTCGTTGTTGTCCATGAAACATGAACTGTATACCCATTCACAGAGACGGCAGGTGGAATTGGCGTTTGGCTTGTATCGCAAAGTCATGGGGGAACAACTGAGTCCAGAGCATTTGGAAGAAGCCGAACTTCCTAGTCTACGATTTTTCCAATATTTGCCAGAACTCTCTTGCGAGTCAGAAGATGGGGAAGAACCTGTCATTGATCAATGGAGAGATGATGCCGATCTACCCTTGTCACCTCGGCGGTCCAGAATTGCTGTCGACGATTCCCTCTTTCAGGGACTCCAAGAACTCATGGGAAGAGACGAAAAGATGTTTTTGACAGACCTTCTGACTAGTGGAGATGTTTCCAAGTTGGCACAAGCAGCCATGATCTTGAACGGCGTGTTGAAACTCTCCATGCAACCTCCCTCCATGCGGCCTCGCCGATCCTTTGAAGTCGAAAACCGCAGCCGAAACTACAAACGTGAAGCGGAATGGCTCGAAAAGACCAAAAAGCGATTCCCTCTGGCAAACCACATGCCCGGATACTTTATTCTCACAACCTTTACTCCCCGACAGAACTATTTGGTAGTAGAAGACGGTCGATGGGACGGCTCGATTGTTCCTCCCGTCCGCGGCAACCGTGTCTTTGATCAAGTCTACGGAAAGGACTATACCCCTCCCAATGCCGGCAACCCCCGGTCTGTCGTACAAATCCAAGCCGTCAGAGGCCCTGCCGGACGGGTAGGTCTCCGCAAGGGAGATATTGTCACACACGTAAACGAATTGGAATGGACAGGGACTGCCAAGGAACTGATGGATCATTTGTATAGTCTACATGAACAACAACCAGACGAGACCGTTTCCGTGACAGTCAATTCGAATCCAGAAACAGCAAGGTTTCTAATGATTCGGAGACGATTGATGGAAGAACAAGCATCTGCGAATGGTGGTGGTGGAATGCCCCCGTAGCTAAATACCGTTTACTAATCCAACAGCAAGAGTACTTCTAATAGAGATCATGCTGATGGTCGGTACGAGTAGAGTAGGTGTGTATCTGGTAAGGTGGAAGGATAAGAGAGGAGAGATGAATCCTGCAACAACACCAAGAGTGATGGCGAGCCAACATTCGGCAAACCTCCTCTACTATTTTTGGCGCACAGTATTGCAGAAAGGTTAGATAGAGGATGTCACCACCACCATGGTATCATCCCAACACCTATCCATAAATCATAGAGTATAGTATAACAATATAGTATAGGTAGACAAGAAAACAGTCAAGATGCGGGGGGTTCTATTTATACGCGAGATGGGTACAACATGACACGTACTTTGCCCCCAATGGCTTGAGGAGGAAGGTTGCGTCGGAATCGGCATCGGACAACTCCATTGGATCCGTGCGCTCTGCAGACTTTGCCCCAGTTGACTCGGAATTTGTTGCCGAACTTGTCAGCGGTCTCGGCCTTGGTGATAAAGGCGACCTTCTTTCCGAGGTAAAAGTCCACATCCTCCTTGGAGTCGACTCCCTTAATTTTGATCAAACTAACATCGTTGTATTGGTTTCGGAGTCCGCGTTGGTAGCCGAGGATGGCTCCGTCAACATGAAGCTTTGATGGTCGGGGGGACATTATACTGTAAATTGATGGATGGATGGTTGGATGGATGGATGGTAGTAGGAGGGCGGCGAGAGGAGGCAAAAAGAGGGAAACAAAAAGAGGTCAGAGAATGGAAATCAAGACAGGAATTACAACAGCAACGGCCCCATGACAATCGGATATCTCTAATACAGTACTACAGTCCATAGAGAGCATCGAACATCTTCCATCGACATGTTCATGATGAACATCAAGGTCACTTACGCAAGTTGGAGGTGGTTGTTGTCTTTGACGAGGATGTAAGCAAGCGTGCTCTGCGAGACGGGCTCAAGTTAGTAAGGAGGCACCGGACTGGGGGAGTCCTTGGACCGTACGTGCCTTGTGTACCAGCGTGCTACGACTCGAAAAGGTGGGTAAGCCCATAACCCAAGTAAGGCGGTAAGACAAGGCACCCGCGACCGCACAAAGTACGAGAAATGCGTGCGACGACTACGGGGCGTCTGGCTCCACACGTCGTCTCGTACCGTACGCTTCGGTGCTCCATTCGACGTTACCACCACAGGCCATCACACCCCAATAGTCTATCCAGCTTGCTTTTCATCAACAGTCCAAGGTGAGGAAGGAGTCTGTGGACGAGTCTCTTGTAGTTGTTTCTCTGCCCGCTGTAGTTGGAGCTCTCGCTATCTGCCCCATGGATTGTTGGAGTGTGTTCCATGGTCGGCTCTTGGCCTTGGAAGCATCCGATCCGTTGCTGGTAGTGGTGGCGGTGTGACTTCCTGCCCTTACTGTACCGTACTTGTACTTGTACCCGACACTCTCTCACCATGCCTTTTCTCTCTTATCCCCACTACTATAATACAGATGGTTCGTATGTCAGTACTCGCCGATTGTCTCAAGACAATTTCCAACGCTGAGAAGCGTGGAAGGAGACAAGTGTTGATCCGCCCTTCCTCCAAGGTTGTTGTCAAGTTCCTTCGGTGCATGCAACAGCATGGTACGTTCCCTTTTGTTTCACCAAGACCATGATTGATCTTGGTGTATCTGTTTAGAGAAAACGGTTGGCTTGGTTGGATACCATTCCTCCTGCTCCTCCTTTCCCGAGGCATGGCAGAACTCGTTGGTTGTGAGCGCGCCTTTCCTAGCGATTGCTGCTGCTGCCAGGACCCGACCAATTCTCTGCTTCCCTCAAGATTGTTCTCTTGTCGTGGCCTTTTCACACTCACGCAACCTTTGCACTCACCCTTGTTTGTTGCGCCGTTGGCTCTGATACATCCACAACTTACTTTATTAACTTACAGGATATATTGGGGAATTCGAAATCATCGATGATCACAGATCCCAAAAGATCGTCATTGAATTGACTGGTCGATTGAACAAGTGCGGAGTTATCAGTCCGCGATTCGATGTGGAATATGGTGAAATTGAAAAGTGGATTGTCAACCTTTTGCCCAGTCGTCAATTCGGACACCTAATCATCTCGACCACATATGGAATCATGACTCACGAAGAGGCTCGTCGCAAAAAGACGGGAGGAAAGATTCTAGGATTCTTCTACTAGAAAGAATCCAACCAAGCAAATATACAAGCTGGAACTAAGTGATAAATGCATTGGTGACCACATTCCTACCTGTAGAGTAAGTAGTGGGTTCTAATGCTTGTTTAGTAAAATGGTGACCATAGCTCTTGCTTTTCTACGTTAGATCCTTCCCGTAGCTACCTCTAGCAATCAAACTACCTACTGAACGGTTCATTCTTGTCACGTAACTGTGACAACTGCTTATTCTAGAGAAAAGTCTTGTCGTGCCACTCACCTCTCATTGCTCATTGCTGTTGACTTGTTTATCCCTGTTTCGCTTACTCGCTTTCCCTCCACCGTTCATTGTGCCTCTGTCCTGCCCGACCCACCGTCGTCCCCGCAAAGAAGAATATGAGGCTGAGATCTGTCGCAGTAGGTTGGATGCGTATATCTAATGACGTCAGAGGACACAAGCGGGGATTGTGACACGTGACACAGTCGTTTTCAGAACGCTTGACGCTGCTGCTGCTTCTTGTGAACTTGGAACAAGAAGAATTTGGATGCTGCTACGACCAACGACCAATCACAACAACAACATTCCTCCACCAATCATACCGGTAGTATCGTCCACACCACCACCTCCACCACCATGCAAGAAGCACACAAACAGTTGCTTGGTTTGGACAAGAAGGATCGTAACAGGGCTGTCTTTCTCTATGATGGTAAGAAACTCGATGAGGAGGAGTTCTTGATATGATATCTTGTGTGCGATTTTTTCCTTCTTCGTGATGATCTTGTTTGCTGATTCTTATTGTTCTCCATCCTTTTCTCTCAACCTGCCAGGCGCCTGTGGGGTGTGCAAATTCTTGGCTGGATTTGTTCTAGAGCGGGATGTTACGGATCATTTTCGACTTGTTCCCATCCAGACCAAACTGGGTCAGGAGTTGTGTCGAGCCTACGATCGGCCCGCCGACGTATCGACGGCTGTCTTGATGGATGAGCAGGGTTCGCATACGCATTCGACAGCAGTGCTGAGATTGTTTCTCTACATGGGATCTGGGTATCCAATTCTAGGTTGGATGACACTTTATATGGTGCCAGGTTTTGTTAGGGATTTGGCGTACAAGGCCTTTGCTCGGCACCGAGGAGCAATTTGGAAACAAGTCAAATACGTTACGGGGATGGGAGATACAAGTATGGCGCCGTATAGGGATCGAGTGCTGGGTTTGGATGAACCCATTGATTCTCGTTGGAGTTTTTGAAACTACTACTGTTCGTATTACCAGAAAGTACTAGCCATGCACACATGAATGAACAAGGGGAGATTTCGTGGTGGGGGTGGTGACACTACTTTGAAAAGCAAGAGGAAAGGTCTGGTCGTCGACAGAGTCGCCATTTACGTTCCGAGACACGAAAAACGATGTTGTCAACCATGACACTGTCTACCCCTTTCCTCCAACACAGCAAACAGGCACAATGTGCATTTGGACCCGAATAACAAGAACTGAAGGTCACTAATACCGTTATCGGGTCTAGGTTTGGTACATGCAATGGATAATTTTGGGCAGCAACGCATCGTCACCACTCCAACATCATCATCTCAGACAACTATGGAAGTCAATGCAGCTTGTTCTTCAAACAACAGCAGCACCGGCCTTGTGGGCCTTGTTGTTCTTCTTTTTGCCATGGTTAGCCTTTGCCTTCTTGGGGGCTCGTGTCTTTTTGGTTGTGACACGGATAGAAGGACTTGCAGAAGTAGCGCCAGAGGTAGGAGCACCACTGGCAATGACACTGGTTGGAGAGCTGCTGGCAGTAGTACTAGGAGAAGCGCTAGGGGAAGCGCTAGACACTCCACAAACATCGGGGTCGCGAAGCATTGCCTCTACCTCGTCACAAGTCTTTCCTTCTGGATCAACCGTACAAGTGGAGCTTTTCACGCGTTTGTACTCACTGTTGTAGTAGTAGGAGTACGTGTAACAGAATTCGTATGAAAAGGGAGAAGAAACGATCACGCAATCCTTTTTAGTCCACACCTGTGATAGCCATGATACTTCTATCGTGGCTGTTGCAGTCACACATGTTTCATCATAGGAAGTTGCGACCTCACCGGAACATTCAAAATTTTCCGAACAATAAGCAACATCTTGGTTGCAAGTCATGCCAAAGTTCTCAACCCAAAAGTAACAACGTGAAACGAGGTGACGATGATCCAGACTTGAATGGTCTTCTTCTTCTTCTTGTTCTTGTAGTAGGTCGTGGTGCTGTTTGCCTGAGACATTGTTGTAGTAATAGTACGGGTCAAGATCGTTTTCGGCACCGTTGGCAAGAGGCACACAGTGGTAGTATTGATGCCTCCTTGCTGCATTCAATGCGAGGACAGGGGCAGAGGAGGAAGACTCAGCAGCAGTTTCCATTATGATAGGGGCACAATACATGCCCACCCCACAGGATAAGACTCCAACATCAGGTTGGCATTCTGAGCCTACAAATGGCACGCCGAGGGGGGCCGCCTCTCGACCTTGCTGGTGCTTGTCACCACCTTTTCTTGAATTCTTCTTGAAATCTTGACTTCGGGAGGAAGATGGGGACAGTGCAACTTGGCGAAGTCGAGGAGGACGGAATAGATCTTGTCCTACTTGTTCTTCTTCATATTTGAGGAGTTCGTCCTTCTTCTCTTTTCTCGTATTAGTACTTGCACTAGTACTACTAGTAGTAGCAACCCCAGTTTTCAAGGAGTCGACACCCGCTGTTGCAAACCCAAAGAATCCTTGAGCCAGGAGAGCAGTCGAAGCAGTAGCAGTAAAACGCATGATGACGAGATTGGAGCAACAAACAAATGAAATCTATCGATGTTTTGTTGGGTACTCGTACAAGTCCCTGTATCCGCGATACCAACGCAAGTTTGTGGCGACAAAAGTTATGTCAACTTTCGGTAAGTAGTTCGAGTACCAGGTTTAGTCTCGACCTATTCCCCTACTACTACTAAGGCGCGAGTTAGAAACCGATCTCCGATCATCTTTTTAATTGGAAGCGGGATTGCATACAAGATGCCACGAGCGACCAGGGCACTTCAAGCTGTTATGACCATCTAAACAACAACCTGAACACCGTATCACCGTAGCCCATTCCTCCAACAGATAGGCAGTAAATTTACGATACAACAATATCATCAGGTAATATATATGGCAGATACTTAATACTAGTAGAACCTCTAAAAGCCGAATGCATATCATGTCGTCTGCATGACATCCCCTCACTCTTCACGAGCAAGATATATGGACAACAATGGAGAAGATAGAGAATCATTAAGTTTTCCGTTCCAGTTAATATTGACAACTACGATGATCGAACTTTTCAAAACAAATTAACATCATCATTCGACATGTCGACACAACCCTTCTCGACGATGGACCATGGTACTCGTACTGCAGACCACCAAGTGAAAGCAACAGGAGTCCGAGTCGAAGGATGCTGTCAACTGTGATGGATTTCTCTAGTAGGTTTATTTGTGATGCTCAAAAGATGCTACTCACCTGAGTACTACTACTAACGTTGTACTCGTATCACCACCTTTTGATGACGATGGATCATGTTGAAGACTCGAACAAGAATGAGATCACTACTAGGTAGATGACCTTTTGGTGCTCTGTCACGAGAACTGCTACTGCATGCACTCTAGATACGCGTTCGACAGCATTGTTTCTCTAGATGGGATCTGGGTGTCCCCCTGCTATTCTGGGGTGGATGACACTTTCTTTGTTTCCAGGTGTTGGTTGGGATTTGAGGTGCTGGATAATACATTAAATGCTTGAGGAGGATCAGTTCCGTCACGGGTATGGGCGATACAAGTATGGGGCCGTAATGGGATCAGGTGTTGGATTTGGAAGAAGAACCCTCTGGTCCTAGTTTGAGAAACTACTACCGCTAGTATTGATAGGAAGAAGTCTAGCCATATGAGTACGAAAAAAGCATTTCGTGGGGGGTAGCGACACTGTTAGCACTAACTTCTTTTGAAAATCAGAAGAAGGATCTGCGAAAGGATGTGATCTATTAGCGCTAGTTCTTGCGTTCCGGAGGGACACAAACGATGGTGCCAATCCATACTGTCTACTACCCCTTGCACGAAGCACATTTTAACCCTGACAATTTCATTATAAATAGAACAAGAACTATTGGTCAATACCGGTACCAGCAACAGCAAGCTTCATTTGGGATCCCTTGGCGTGGTCACCCTGGTGGCATGCAAATGGTGGACACTATGTAGATATCAGTTGCGACAACATACCCAAAAGGGCATCGTCGTCCAGATTGAAATCGTTGCTGAGATCGTCCAACTCTTTGTCCAAGTCGTCGGCAGCCTCGACCTCGGCTTCTCGAGCAGCTTCCACTTTTCTATTCCTAGAAGCAGTTCGGGCTCGTTCCGCGGCAATACAAGGCGAACAAGCCATGAGCACAAATCCCTGGCATCCACGGCATGCACAAAGAAGTGTTTCTCCAAGGTCGATAAACGGCTTTCCCTCTCCGGGCAACCCCAGGCTCGGTCTTGGGATTCCGTGGCATCGCAACTTTCCGGGCAACTTTCTTCGGTGGATCATCAGCAACTTTCGCACCGCGATAAACGTATCAAGAACTTCCTCGAACATGGCAGACTCCATATCACCTTGTTGTTGAAGGCGCTCAGGTCCCTTGAGAGCATACATACCATTCAACAAATGGCAAAGCATGATGGCGGCGTTGCTAACCATGTGATATGTGGGCCCACCGTGGTGCAAGAGGAAGGGATTCTCAATGGTAGTGTTGCACACACTCAACAAAGATTGAATCTGAGAATCTGTGAAGCCTCCTGCCTCGTCTTCATCACCATTATCCAAAAATGCATCAAGAGCCGAGATTACCAAATGAATTCCTTGATTCTTGTGAGAAGATGGAGTTGCGGATTCGTACTGCTGAAGGAGTGTGAACGCGGACAAAACCATATTTCGACTGCACAATTCATTCTCATGAGCCAAGACCGCTGTAGTGGTCGGTGTGATGATAGACTCCTGAGGAATATCGTCCATCTCTGTGTTGGCTTCTTTCGAAATAGCAGCAAAACGTCCGTTGGCTTGGTCGCAACAAGTTCGAACCGCACAAGCCAAAGCGTCCAAAGAACGAGCAGGGAGAGGAGCCTCATTGTTAAGGTACACAGGCGGTGCACCTTGAATCCAATTTTTGTTCTGAGGATCAGCAGCCACAAGACTGGGATTGGTCTTGACGTTGTACTCCAATTCAGTGGCAGTAGCCCCCATCATATGAGAAGGACGTTCAACAGGTGGAATGGCATTGTCAATGTTGGGGAGACGTTGCTCATCGGCATTGTAGATCATGTAGGCCCATGCATCCAAAAATGAGACGGCAGCCAGCAACACAGCAGCATTGGCATCATTCTATCGAAATTCGTCGTTAGATCGCAGAAAAACGTTTCACATCAGAGCAGCAACAATGTCAACTTACCTCAAGCTTGGAAATGTAGGTCAAACAGACGCGGCGGTACTTGAAATATCGCACCATATCTCCACGGAAGGCTCGGAAGACTCCAAGCAAAAAGTACGAACGGGCAACTTCAAACATGTAGGGGGGTTGGACTGGCTCCTGGACAGACTCTCGCAAGCAATGAACTACAGCATTGCAAAGCTCCATACCCAACGAGATTTCATTGTGAACAATGGCACCAAGAGCCACTTCCGCGAAACGAGCAGCACTGAGAGCTGCCAAGTGAGTTCCGGGGATCATTCGGGGGGTCATGCCTGGAATGTTGAGTCTGGCGCAATATTCTTCATCGGTAGGAGTTGGCGGGAAGCTGAAGATCTCATCAACACTCAAGCGATAGTAGGATCGAAGACGGCTACCATCGGGATCACTCAATTCGAGAAGGTGAGTGTGGGAAGCAATCGTGCGAGGAACCCCAGCCTCTGCAGCCTGTGGCTTGTGTTCAACCTTGAGACGACGAGATGGTTGCTCTCCCTCTGGGGTAGAGGAGTTAGTGGCTCGCTCTCCCATGCCCTGCTGTGCTTGGAGTTGCTGAATGAGATTGAGCTGTTGTTGAATGGCAGCTTGCTGTTGAGTGTCAAGGAACCCAGCACCTTGGAGGTCCAAGGAGGGCACTCCTTGGGCACCTTGGCCCATGTTTTGAAGCATCATCTGACGCAATTGAAGCTCTTCCATAGATTGGACGCCTCCAAAGCCAGCACCAGCCGATGCATTGCCTTGCCAATCGTTGTTCATGCCGTTGTCCATCCTTCCAAAGGCTTCAGACGCCTTGCGTGTCTGGCCCGAGCGGCCAGGAACAGGACCTCGGCGTTTGGCAGGTGAATACACACATTCAAACTCTGAGATATCAATCCCTTCGATACTGTGCTCGAGCAACAAAGGCAAAATTAGGAAATGTGAACAAAAATGAAGCATCATGAAGTGACTTGGAAACATCACATCACATGCAAAACAAAGCGAAACCAACAACCCTATAACGCCTAGGTAGGTAGGAAAACAACGATTCAACAGAGCAAGCCATCAACGCTTACCTTGTGAGTTTGTTCTTCTTCATGTACTTGGAAGCGCAGTTACCACAGGGGCGACTGCCGTCACATTTTGTCTTGCGGGCACGGCAACGATCGCAACTGGCGCAGAGTGCAATGGAGCCGTCCTTCTTGTCGTCATCATCATCGGTCATCATCATGGTGCCGAAGTACTACTATTAGTTGCTTTCAATCGCAACTCCCAATAGTCAAGATATAAAATGTGCGGAGTATATGTCTGCCTTTCCTTGTCAGGTTCAAGACAACCCTCTCTTATCGGTAGGAGGTTAGAACCTGGACTCGACCGATCGTCGCGGTTGTGTAGGTGAGGAAGAATTGACGGAGATACACAAAACACCGAAACGCAAGGAAACGGGGACAAAATGCCTGAGCCGTACTGCCAAATCACGTACTTTTTCCTACGGAATCCCTTCTGCCCAACGCACCAGCGATAGATTCTTCCTCGATTTTTTTTGCGAATGCGAATGTCAGCCAAAGACAAGGAATTGGAATCTCGCGTTTCGCACAAGGACATACTTAGTCTCTATTTTGGGTCACAATTCCTTGTGTGAAAATGTCTGTCCATCCTCCAGCGAGATTCCGTCTGGTGGGTTCTCACATCATCATCACAAAAAAGGAACAGAGCCGAACCCATATCCCACAACAACGCTATCCCCTTCTCGTTGGTCCTCTGATTTTGTGTATCATATCTTTATCCACACAACAATAGCAATCTACCATGTTTCCAAACCCAGCCAGTCTAGCCAAAGGAGCCAAGAAAGAGCATGAAGAAGTAGAGCAACTCGGTACCATCACCTTGGAAGAGCTTCACAAATATCACTGCAACAACAAGGAGCGAAGGTTGCTTTGCTTGTTTGGACATGTCTTTGATGTCACATCCTCGGAGAAAGGATATGGAGAAGATGGAGCTTGTACGTTCCTTGTCTGAGTTTTTTTGTATTGTCCACGTTGTTTGATGTTGATGGTTGTTTTCTCATGCCGCCACATGTTCCCTCCGTCTTTCCGTACTTCCATCTACATCTTATTATTCCGCACATGCATATTTTTTACAGACAAGGAGTATGCTGGCCATGATATTACTCTCGCTATCGGTCTCATGAAAACGCAAGAAGAATGGTTGGATCGTTTCGTCAAGATGGAACAGAAATGGATTGATGACGCCAAGGGTTGGTTGGACTATATGGACGCCAAGTATCCTCGTTGCGGAAAACTCGACAAGTGGGACGAAGATCCTGAAACCTGGCCTGAGCTAACGCCCGAAGAGAAAGAGGCCATTTCCAAGTGTGTTATTATGTAAACTACTATAATATCCGATCCGTTTGACGAAATTTTGGGTTTTTGCTGGAGGAAGGTTGGTGTTTCCGATCGGTCCATGAGGTCAGAGGTGAAGGAAATCAAGATGAAGAAGAGAAATTAATTCGTAGACACTCCATAGGTGCAAGGCACAACTTCTGAGTCGCCTTGGTAGCTAGTTTCACGACCTTGGTCCACCATCATCGGCAAGAAGCTCTCGGAGCTCCCAAAGAAGTTCCAGCTGATGCCATTGATTCGTCCTAGTCAAATTCCAAACGTGTCATCGCTTCACGCCTTGGCGGGTTTTCAGACTGCCGCCCACCACCACCAAAGTTGTCGTGTTTGGATTCATTGCACGAATCTCACTGTTTTCGTGATTGTGTCACTACATCGAACAACCAACTCACCTGCACTTCATTATTATTCCCATTCTATCACCAAAGGACCATGGGTGCTGATCGACGACCTCCATTTGACGACGCAACTGCCGAAGTTGCCTTCATTGGAGACCACCAACCAGATGAAGCGAAGAATTTCTGGACAGAAACTCGCTTGTTCCTCGAGTTGGCTATTCCTACATCCTTTCTTGGACTTGGTTTCATATTGAGTCCTCTACTCACAGCCAGTTATGTCGGCTTGCGATTTGGCCCAGTCTTTTTGTCGGCATTCACATTGGGAAATTTGACAGGGAATCTCTGCACCTTCAGTTTGATGTCAGGATTGTTCAGTGCCTCCGACACTCTCGCCCCTCAAGCATTTGGTGTTGGCGATTACCGGGAGGTTGGTCTCATTGCAATCCGTGGAGTCTTCATTGCTGTTTTGGCTATTTTCCCCATTAACGTCCTTTTGGTTCTCTACCTGGAGGACATTCTCGTTTACCTCGGCCAAGATCCTATTGCTTCGATGCACGCTGCTGAATGGTATCGCATCTTTGTTTGGGCTCTCCCCTTTTTCGTTATTTTCCAAGCAACTTGGAAGTTTCTCTCAGCCCAACACAAAATGCGACCACTCATGAATGTGTCCATCTTTTGCTGCTGCACTGTGCTTCCACTCTCGTTGGAGTACCTTACCAAGTTTTTCGGGTTCAAGGGCTCTGCCATGGCCTACGTTTGCTTCCAAGCGTCACAATGCATCCTTCTTCTACTTTACATGGTAACTTTGAAGCCTCACGTTGACGGAACGTGGCCGGGATTGGCAGCTTGGAAAGACGCTCTCCAGGTTGCTCCTGTAATGAAGTACTTGAGTCTAGGGTGCGGGGGTATCCTGTGTCAAAGTGAATGGGTGTATTGGGAAGCATTGGGGCTCATTGTCGGAAATATGGGTGTGCTTGCACTCTCGGCGCATACAATTCCTAATCAAATGATCATGATCATGTGCATGGTCCCCTTTTCGTTTGGGGTCTCCATGACAATTCGAATGGGTCATGTGCTCCCCACGTGCGTCAAGCACACACAACGAATTGTAACTGTTACTACATTGATATCATTGGCGCTGTTTCTGTTGGTATCAGTGGTTCTCTATGTCCAAATGGATGCCATTTGTTCATTTTTCACAACAGACAAGGATGTCTTGGAGCTGGTGCACACCATTTGGTGGAAGGTAAGCACGAATGTCAATATGTTTTCAGCTTTGTGGTGTTGCATTCATAAGATGGTTTTCTAACTTGATCGTTTAATGGGAACTCCTACAGGTCTGTCTATTCAATGCCAACGTTTCTCTCTTTGGTCTTTTGACAGGTATTGCGACAGGGCTTGGAATGCAATGGACTCTGGGAGCGATCAACTTCATTTTCCTTTGGATTTTTGGTGTACCAATCACCTACTACTTTGCCATCATTCAAGGACAAGGGCTAGCAGCTACATGGACATGGATCAATGCTCCCTACTCTTGCATGAACATTTGTTTGATAATTCTCTTCTTCAGCGCGGATTGGCACAAGGTCCAAGCAGAAATTAAGAAGCAGGAGAACAAGGAATCATCGCCTGAAGGCCAGAAACTACTGGACTCGGCAGTTTCGGGTGAGTCGTATGGGAGCGAGAGCTGCTAACTGGTGGCAGAAAAGGTTCATGCCTCAAGCTTGGTGCCACCAACTGGATTCCTCCAGCACAAAAAATGCCACCCTTTGTAAATCTACGATATTCCTTGCGAATAATAATATCTCAAACTAATGGATATGCTCTACCAGTATTGGTACGGTACCTTCTCAATTACATAACTACTTGGACTACAAGGGTTACAGCCTGGAGGAAGTGTTAGCATTACACTAGCCGAGGATCCCTAGGACCCCATTCATAGATTAAAACCAAAGAGCTGAGCAAAAAACTTTACCTCTAGGTAGCGTGAATAGGAAAGAAAGACAACAACATAGAATCTTCAAGAGCGTCAGAAAATACTGGTTTCAGGTGAGGAGGAGTCGGACGGCCACGAGGTTACCTAGCAGGGGCACTTCGAATTCTTGTTACTTTTGTTACGACAAGGAAACCTAGGACCTAAGTCATCGATAGAATTTCATGCCCCATTAACAAATATTAACTACTACTAAAAACAAACGGGCCTTTGGTATCGGTGCAATGGGAATTGAGAGAAAAAATATAAAGGTTTGTCCATCACGTCAGTACCATATTGGGAAATCCCCTACGGTCGAGTAAGGTAGCACATCCCTGTACCGTCAGGCCACTCCTACCCCCACAGAGCATTGCCTTGGTATCCATTGGTTGTGGACTCTTCCGAGAATCCTCCATTGTTGTTGTTCATCAAGAGAGCTGGGACAGAGCGCGAAACACCCAACTTGTGCTTGGCTCCCAGCCCTTGTCGGCGTTTGATAGGGAGGAGCTGTCCCATAGAGTCGTCCCTTTGGAGTTGATTCCTGGAACCACTCTTTTTCATATACATGAGATTTTCCCTACTGACTGAACCAGCCTTGCTCCGACTCCTGGTAAGTCCAACTTTGCCGGCACGCACCAAGTGATTATCGGAGGCATGTTTGGGCAAAATGCCGGATGTTTGAAAGGAGGAGGCGCCATTGCCTTCGCCCCAGGCGGCATTGCGTGAACCCGACGAGGCCAATCCAATACCTCCTCGCATATTTCTACCCGACAGGTTGCGGACAAGATTGGGGTTGGACGCCGCGGCTGTTGCACCTCCCATGCGTCCCATTGCGGCATTCGGTTTACGTCGGAGAAGCAGAGAATCAATATCCATGGGTTTTTCGGAGAATACACTGGCAGCAGTGGGTGCTCCAGGTACGTTCGCGGACAACATGCTCCTTCCCATAGTGGCAGGTGCACCAGACGCGGGCGCTCCAGGAGTTCCTTTCTTGCGCAAAAAGCTGGTAAGAGCACTTTCTCCTCTAGCCTCTACAGGAGGAACAGCTGAGGCTGCGGAGGATTTGTTGCGCAAGAAATCGCTCAAGGGCGACATTTTGGTCGTTTGGCCATAGCGACTGGTGACGGTTGGCAAGGCCGAGGCCACGTTGCCCGGCGGCATTTGCTGCTTCTGATTAAGTTCATTGAGACGATTCAGCAACTTTTGCTTTTCCTGTTCGAGGTCCAGAGAAGATGGCATCGATGACTGATTCATTTGTTGTTGCTGCTGCTGTTGCATCATGCCATTGGGCATGACACCATTATTCCCGGAAAAATTGTGTGGCTGCGCCATGGAGTTGTTGCCGTTTGAATGAAAGGCTTGATCGACCATACGCTGAAGTGGATCAAAATCGTCGGACATGTTATTGGCTTGACCCATGCCTTGTTGTTGCTGAAATTGTTGTTGATACTGTTGTTGCTGATATTGCTGTTGTTGTTGAAAGCCTTGACCAGACATTTGCATAGACCCGTTGCCACTAGGCTGTTGTTGTTGTCTCTGTTTGGGCCGACGTTGAAAGGGAAGGGGTTGGAAATCATCTTCCAAATCAACAGCGTCATTGGCACTCATATGGTTGTTGTTGTTGGAGGAGGAGGAAGGAGCAGTGGGGTTGTTTCCCCAAAGCGAATCTCGTCCGTCTAGTTCTTTGATAGGCATAGCGTCCAAGTCATTGAACTCTCCGAGTCCACTGATATTGATATCATCTGGGTTCAATAACCTCTCAATATCAGATTCATCCAATCCCATTGTGTTCTCATTCCCCTGTTCTTCTTGCGCCAGAAGGTCGTCCAAATCCCCACTGTCCATCATGGGGAATCCCATGCCACTACCCAAAGGCATGGCGTCATCGCCACTGTGATCTGCCAACGCATGGTTGGTTCCCACTGGATCCATCATATTCTTCTTTCTATTGGAGTACTAAACCACTTAGTAGCACTACTGGTAGCAGGATGCCTTTGACAAGCAAAGCAGCCTGAACTGACAAAGTGTTTTTATTAGTTTGTTGTTGTGGCGGTTCGTCTTGTAATCGTCGTAGTTGGGAATAACGTTTCGTCAACCTCTGCTTCGGGTACGTAAGAATACTGTAGCTGCCAGTACTGCAGTACCTGCTACCAGCTGCCTCCGTAGTAAGCACCACCTGGCGAGATGTTGTTGTGCGCAAAAGAATTTGGGCAGTTTGAACGTTCTCCCATAGTCTTCTGTCGACCTATACGCCCAACATCCATGGAGAAGCCTCCCATTTGCGTAGATCTACTACTGCACAATACGATTGGGTACAAAGATGGCGATCCATGACTTTTTCATTACTTTGTATCGAACACTAGTTAAGAGAGTGCAAATGGCTGGAATAGGTCAGCATGTCGCAGGATACAATCACGACCATGAAGGGCGATTGATGTGAACATGACGATGGATAACCATCAAATGCGTAGTTGGGAGTTGGGTGGTAGTGTGCCAACAAGGAAGACCAGGGATGCAACATCATGACTTTATCCTGCTAATCTTCTACTAGAGAGCTGTGCTCTAGTAGATTAACGGATCGAGGGAGGTACAAAGATGGTGCATCTACTTTAATGGCACAGCAGTAGTCATGATATCGAAAGCTATCATTGCTACTACTAACTACGTTAGTATGTTGATTTTGCGGTATATGATGGAAGTCCTGTTGTTCTATACCACCCTCATGGCGGTCATTGTGATGAGACTATCCGTAGCTTTTGGAAGTGGTGGTGTTAGAAAAAAACCATCGATCAACAACAGAAGACTTGATGGATACAAGCTAGCTAGCTAGCAAACAGTGGTGGTTCGCATTGCAGGCTTGCTTGCCCTGCAACGTCTTTTGACGTCAACCAGACCGCGAGTGATGACAAGAACAACCTCTATTACCTCTCTAGTACTTTACATAGTTCCAGCAAGTCCCACAACCCACAATCCAGTCATCGCCCGGAGGTGTTGGTTGTAGTTTGGCGGGTTTCCAAACAACCGAACCCTACTTCTTGCAACAAGCGAACTTTCGTAGCATCAATCCTATCGTGCTCAGTACCGTATCGTCGGTATCATCGAGGATACAGAACCGGTAGTAAGCGCGAGTACGTATTGTACGAAGATTTCCTGTGGCGGTATCTCCTTCTAGTACTAGCACTACCTAGTATCATCTATCATCCTTTCTGTCAACAATTATTTCTGAACGTATATTCTTCTTGTGTCGTCACAACAAGTGCACTCAATCCCTGAGGAGTTCAACATGGATCCTGAACAACAACAACAACAAGATGTCAGCGACGAAGCACCACAAAGACGACGAGAAGAAGATGGTTTCCATTCAGCGTCTGCGGCAACAGGAGGAGGAGGAGGAGGCTCTGGTGTCACCAGTTCAGGAGGGGGAACCGGCGGTGGCTCCGGCAATGCCAGAAGAAGAACATGGAAGAAACCCAGGGACAAGCCAAGGCGGCCTCTTTCTGCCTATAACATCTTTTTCAAGCATGAGCGTTCCAGGATTCTTGTAGGAATGACGGAACCTGCTTCAGCAGAAGAGACAATTCAGTCCATCGAGAACATCCTCACTACTCCCAGGGAAACTAGAAGGCCTAGGACGACGCATGGGAGAAGAATTAGTTTTGGGGATTTGGCTCGTAAGATTTCTGTGAAGTGGAAGTACTATATCGAGCCTGAACAAAAGGCTGTGTTTGAACACTATGCAGAGCTCGATATGCGAAGATACCGCGAGGAGGTCACGGTCTGGAGGCAAAACCGGGAGTCTGAGGCTATTTCGCAAGAACAAGGAGCGGATGGAGGCATCAACGAGGAGGAGGATAGTATGAACAACTCGTCGTCCTCGGAGAGCTAGACGGAACTCCTCTGAAAGGAAGAGGAGAAGTAGCTGTAGTCACAACAAGAAGTAGGAGCTGTGAATGGAAGCACCCTGAACTGACATACTAGTAGTGTTTTAGTTGGGTTGTAAGTTGTTGTGAAAGAGCAGGCAAATGGATGCTGAATAGCTCTGGTGGAGGAGGGAAGAGCAATTGATATGATACTAACAATGATGACGGTCAGGCAATCGCGTTGTTGTTTGACGATGCATTGTCGGCTGTTATTATAGTGCCAGCAAGAAGAAGAAGGAATACTATTGGGTGGGACCCTGCTATGATGACGACGTTAGTAACCTCCTATTCTAGTAGTAGTACCTTTCGCGGTGGCAGACTAGGAGGAGGAGGAGGAGGATTGTGATGGGATCACCGGTACTACGGCATGGAGACACTACATCCACTTTGTATGACTATAATGGTGGCACACTCGAAGTCAGGATATCGCAGAAGGAAGTAAACTATCGCTTTGAAATCGTCCGTGATGTGTGGTGATGGAAGCCATAACCGAGATGTTTTTCATGATCGGAAAGGTTTGGAAGCGAAGGAAGAAAACAATACACATCACCATCAACAACTTGGTGGTCAAGAAGTAGTACCAACAGTAGTACTGTACAAATAGTTTAAAAGAATCTATTTTGGTTGGCTTCTTCACCTCCTTTGTATGTCTCCGCCCTCCAGGTACTGGAAACGTCGCCTGACGTCAACCAAAAGTGAGCGACAATTTTCTTCAGTCCAACAAGTCCAAGAAGTCATTGTTCCTAGAACCTCAACATGTCGGATGCCAGTTTCGACATATTGCAGAGGTGGGGAAATCAGTCATTCCAGGCAAAGGGACATTTTACCATTGCCGCAGAATCTCCCACGTAGGCACCAGTACGAGCTTTTTACTGCACGGGCAGGCAACAACAGACGTCGACTGGGCGAACTACACGAGCAAGCCTCCTGTCGTGGTCAGTACCGCAGATACAGAACTCGCTCGTACGAACCAAAAGCTGGAGCGCAATACGATACGGTACATACGGTACTACTCGTACGCACGTTGTCTGTCGTTGCGTACACAGTAGATGGCGTCCGGCGGCTGCAGCTCCATCGTTCTTCTGTCCTAGAGGGATTTTGTGTAGTATTATTCTCCTCTTCAACACCTTGTGGTTCTACCTCTGTTTCACTTTTGCAAACACAGAGTGAGGGAGATCTACAATTACACAAGCACTGCAATCTACCTTAGCTCAGTCTACTGCAACGGAAATTCTTGTGTCATATTGAGAGCACAAAAACCTCTACGAGCAGTGAAAACATGGATCCTGACCAACAACAACCACTCGACGGCTCTGCCGTAGGAAATGGTCTCGAGGATATTTTGGAAAATGAAGTGAA
This sequence comes from Nitzschia putrida, assembly GCA_016586335.1. Lineage (NCBI taxonomy): Eukaryota > Bacillariophyta > Bacillariophyceae > Bacillariales > Bacillariaceae > Nitzschia > Nitzschia putrida. The sequence goes on from BLYE01000003.1 coordinate 897,644, forward strand.
TGAGGAAGGAGAGGAACTGAAGTCTTCTGTGGCAGGCTCCGCTCCTGCTCGGCACTCCTCCAACGGCTCTGTCAGTTCAGGGGCAAGTGGCTCCAAGGCCAAACGCAGAACATGGAAGAAACCCAAGGACAAGCCAAAGCGGCCTCTTTCTGCCTATAACATCTTTTTCAAACACGAGCGTTCCAGGATTGTAGAAGGAAAGACGGAACCTGCTTCAGCAGAAGAGACAATTCGGTCCATCGAGAACATCCTTAGTACTTCCAGGGAAACTAGAAGACATAGGAAGACGCATGGGAGAATTAGTTTTGGGGATTTGGCTCGTAAGATTGCTGAGAAGTGGAAGTCTATCGAGCCTGAACAAAAGGCTGTGTTTGAACACTATGCAGAGCTCGATATGCGAAGATACCGCAAGGAGGTCAAGCTCTGGAAGGAAAAGAAGGAGTCTGAGGCCTTTTCACAACAAGGAGTGGATGGAAGCATCAATAATAGTATGAACAGTATGAGCAACTCGTTCTCGAGCGTGGAGAGCGAGACAGATTATGGAATGGACCCATACTCAGCAGGAGGTCACTCCGACGATGCATGGGGTCCAAGAAGGAATTTCTATGATTCCATGAACTCATCCTTCTCTAGTACTTGCTCCATTGAATCAGAAGGAAGTTTGGAGCCGATCCCAATTGGTGATATGCTCAGGAGTGCTAGACCTAACATGCATACCAGTATGCCAAACCTTGGTGTCGACATCAGTGTCCCCAATTATGTTTCGGGGAACGATTCTACGCACTTGGCGGGGGGGAACTTTATGGATCAGCAACTTCAGTTTGGACAGCAGTCGCTCTCCAATATGCAGTACAACCAAAACATGGACAACAGAGGCCCCCCTCTCTTTGTTTCCTCTGCTGCTGGCAATGGCTCCAATCCAATGGAACTCCAACAGCTTCGCGAACAAAATACTTTCCAACAACTCCAACTTCAGCGCCAACAGGAGTTGTTAATGAGGCAGCATGAGCTGCTTCAACGGCAACTGCAGCAAACCTCTCAAATGATGGGCTCCTCAGGGGGCGGATTCCAATTTCCAGGGCTCAGTGATCCTATGTCCATGAACCAACAAGTCAATGGTGACATGGGCGTCAGTAATGAATTGGAGAATGGCCTATCAAACCTCGACATCTAAAGAGACAGGGGTCACCGTCGCCTGCTGCCATGGCTACGAGGTTTATGAGTAGTGAGTAGTAGAGAGGGTTAGAACTACAAGAGCGCACACGTGTGGATAAACAATACCAAGAAGCGGTTAGGGATCGTGACGTACACAGCAAACTTTGTAGCTGTACTAGTATTTTGGTAGGAATCTCATGTTTGTCGGGGACAACACTAGATACGTAGTATTTGTTGGCTGTCAACTTTGTTTGCAAAACATCTGGAAGTACTCTATTTGAAAGTTACAATTGATACCAAGTTCCATGGGGTCGGGTAGACCACGGGGAATGACGTTTCTGAGAGAGAGTATCTGTGGTGGTGGGTGGTGGGTCTCCAGTTCTGTTATCTATGGTTACACACAAATTAAAGTGAAATTTTGGCACTAAGGGTATATGCATTCATGGAAATGTCCCCTCCAAAGCCGATCACAACCTATTTCAAGGAGTTTGACATGAACCCATTCTCATTCAAGGGAAGGATCCTGCCAAATGCTCATCAAGTTTGCCTATGGAAGCCAACACGAGTCCATGGAATGGTGGACTTGGCATCAATGGCCTACTCTTGAACTCGGGGTGATATTGTACCCCAACGTAGTATGGATGGTCTGGCAACTCAGCCACCTCCATACGTTCCCCCGTTTCGTCACGTCCGACAAGCTTGAGGCCACCTTCGTGGATGCGGTCGGCATACTCGGGGTTGACCTCGTACCTGTGACGATGACGTTCAAGAACACTGTCGGCATTCTTGTACATTTGCTTCAAAATGCTGGTGCGACCGTCATCAAAGGTAGGGTGAGTGAATTTGGTAACACGGGATCCAAGGCGCATCGTTCCTCCCATGGTTGTCTTGTCAATTTCTGGCATGAAGATGACAACGGGATGGGGGGCATTCTCCTCGAACTCTCCCGAGTTGGCTCCTTCGAGGTTGAGCACGTTGCGGCAGTATTCGACGACTTGAGCTTGGAAGCCAAGACAGACTCCCAAGTATGGAATTCGGTTTTCACGACAATACCGAGCGGCCATGACCTTTCCGTCAAAGCCACGGTTTCCAAATCCTCCAGGAACAATGATACCCTGGGCACTCTTCACCTTGGCCCACGATTCTTCGTCGTTTTCCTCGAGGGCGGTGGCTTCCACCCATTGCAAATCAAGTTGATGATGACAGGCAATAGCAGCGTGGCGCAAAGCCTTGATCACAGAAAGATAGGAATCTTGGAGGCCAGTGTACTTTCCAATGAGGCAAATTTGAACTGTCTTGTCCCAGGTTGCCATTTGATGGGCCATGTCAGCCCAAGCACCGAGGTTAGGCTCGTTCATTGGAAGCTTGAGCTTGTCCTTGAGCAAAGTATGGAGGCCTTGGGATTGAAGCAACAATGGAACTTGGTAAACATTTTTGACATCGTGGACACTGAGGACAGAATCTGGAGGAACATGGCAAAAGTCGGAAATCTTTTGCCTGGTTGGCTGCAACATCTCTTCCGTGGAACGGCAAAAGATCACACTAGGAGACAATCCCAAGCTGCGCAAGTCCTTGACACCATGCTGAGTTGGCTTGGTCTTTTGCTCATCCGAAATGACGGGGACCAAACTCACAAAGCACAATACAAAATTGTCGGAGCCCACGCGGAATTGGAACTGACGCAATGCCTCCAAGAAAACAGACGACTCAATGTCTCCTACTGTACCTCCAACTTCAATCAAGCACACATCTGCTTCCTCGCCGCTTTCGCAGGTTGGAACTTTGGCAACTCGCTCAATCCAATCTTGAATTTCATTGGTGATATGGGGAACCACTTGCACAGTCTTGCCCAAGTAGTCACCTCTGCGCTCCTGCAAAATCACATGGCGATAGATTTTTCCAGTGGTGATATTATGGTCTTGTGTCAAATGGATGTTGAGGAATCGCTCGTAGTTTCCGAGATCGAGATCAGTTTCACCTCCATCATCAAGGACAAAGACTTCACCATGTTCGAAAGGGCTCATGGTTCCAGCATCCACATTGAGGTAAGGATCGATTTTGATCGAAGTCACCTTCAAACCACAAGCTTGTAAGAGCCTTCCCATCGAACTGATGGTTACTCCCTTGCCCAAACCACTCACAACTCCTCCGGTTACGACGATGTACTTCATGATTTCGGAACTCTTAAAATGAATTTGTGAACGCGTCTGGCCCCGTAGGAATTTCAGGGCCGAATTGCTCAAAGGGTCGAATCGGGTGGTTGGCTTTCGGACTTCCCGCCAGTCTGACGACGGACGACACTCCCTTCGTAGAAATTGTACTGAGCAAATTGAATACTTCGACTCCTCACTTGAAATTTGGCGCGAACGGGATGGGAGCATGGTGCTCCAGTGGTAAATATCGAGTGCTGAGTGCTGATAAGTGCGGAGGAGTGCTGATATGAGTGGTATCATCGTACGTTGTGTCGTTGCTCGTGGCCTTTACATGAAACTAAGGAGATATATTTGAGCACTGCTACGAGTAGAGGGCTACTGTTTCGTTTGGACACTACTGCACTAACTCAAGCTAGGTACTTCCGTTCAACTACGTACCTAGTAGCCTGAAATAACCTCATGTCGTGCACTCACTACGCAAAACTTTGTCCTAGTAATTGCAAGACTTTTTCAGGTAATTTTGACGCTTTTTCCTTCAAAAACCGTATCTGCATGAGGTGTTCTTTGGTGTCCAGACCGTAGCCTTGTTATGTAGTGGCTAATAGTGATTCCTCCTGACCAGCAGTCACGTCTACTTCCAGCATATTCGAGGTCAACGGAGACTGACTGCTGCAAGCTTCTCATGAACTGAACAAATACATACGGATTCCTCACTGAATCTGCCATCAAGACAGCCTCTCTTCGTTACAATGAAGGATTTCCCTGGTTGGGGTCGAAACCCCGTCCCCGTGTATCTGGGAAAATACCTGGAAATCTTCCCAACTCTTGTTGTTGAAGTTGCTGCCTGTTGAGTACTGTGTTGAAGTCTTGTTGAACTGGGCTGGAAGTGAGACAACTGGTTTGACTTGCACCAAACACGCTACTGGAAGCAAACCAAGATCCCTCACCGATTTGATCCGTCCCAGAAGAGTTATAGTCAGAGACTGGGGCGGGGGTATTCCACATGGCATCACCAAAATTCATGCTTTGTTCAAATTGTGGATTTCTGACGGTTGACGCTTGTTGGGACATGCCTCCATAGGACTGTGGAGCAGACATACGTGCTGATGCCGCACTCCCGTAGAACTGGTTGTTAGAACCTCCGTCAGAGGACGGCATACTTCGAGCATTCAAGTTCAAGGGTAAGCCCATTTCCATGCTTTGTTGGAGTTGTTGTTGCTGATATTTCATTTGTTGTTGAATTTGCTGCTGCTGGAATTGCATTTCTTGAATCTGCTGCAATTGCTGTTGTTGCTGTAGCTGCATTTGCTGGAGAGCTTGCCTGGAGTATTCATGAACTCCGCCACCAGTACTTGGGCTAGCGATAGTACCGCTAGTCTTGTGAAATGAAGCAACCGGGGATGTTTGTGGCGGTGCAGGGGGCAACCCCGGGAATCCAGCGCTCCCACCATGAAGTGCCGATTTGTTTTCTCGGAGTTGCTGCTGAAGAAACTGCTGCTGTCTTTGAAGGACAAGGGAAATAGAACTGGGGTCTGACGTGGTATAGTTTCCAGTTGTTGGGGAATCGTTCATGGAGGAGGCGTACGAATTGAATGACTCGTTCAGAGTTCTAGGTGGTTCACTTCTGGTACTATCTTCATTGAATGAGTCAAACCCATACTCATCTGACGAGTATGACGACGAGAAGGAGTTGCTCATAGAGCTGATAAACGAGTTGTGCTTTGCCACAGCATCGGCTTCCATTTCCATCTCCTTTTTCTCTCTCCAAATCTTGACTTCTCGACGGTACCGGAGCATATCAACTTCTGCATAGTGGTCGAATATTGCTCTGTTCTTTGGACTTATTGACTTCCACTGCTCCGCTATCTTTCGAGCAAGATCTCCGAAACTGATTCGGCCATGCGTTTTCCTATGTCGTCGCTTCTCGCGGCTCTTGCTCAAGATGGCCTCAATGCTGCGAACAATCTCTTCTGGGCTTGGATTTTCTGGACGACCTTCCACAATTCTGGAACGCTCATGTTCTAAGTTACATCAATGGCATTCATTAGCAACATACCAGGCTTTCATTCATCAACATCACAACAACATCAACTTACGAAAAAATATGTTGTAGGCGCTTAGTGGGCGCTTTGGTTTGTCCTTCGGCTTCTTCCAAGTTCTTTTCTTCGTTACTTTATCTGCAGTAGGCTTCGAATCCGTATCATCGTTTCCATCAGTCTCTGGGGCTACTTGGTTTTCAAAGGGTGGTTTGTCCATGCTCAGAAACGTTCGATAGGAAAATTTTTGCACTCAATGTAAATGTTGTGACTACGTCCAGAAACAGACTTTGCACGGCAGGGGAGTTCCACGCTAGTAGTTGCCCGAGTTCGTAAGACGGCATCCGACACTTACCTTTCAACTTTCTACAGTTACTGGCGAGAGCGACACTCTCGCCTCGATGCACTGCAAGTTCTCCCTATGTAGACCGGACAGGATGCGACATTATGCTTGGCTATATATGGATTTCAACGCTTAGCTGGAATGGCTCCTACATATGTATAGAAGAGTTGCGAACAGGAAGTGCAATATCTGTTCTGGCTCAGAAGTTGAAGTTGCAAACTCATTTTAGGTGTGTCACAGGAAATTGACTCTAGAGAACAGAAACGATTGATCCAAGAAGCATATGGTGGTGCCATATTTCCAAGCCAGCGGACACATTCTGGATACGTACATATGGTTGAAATACCACCACAGAACTAGACTTCATTAAAGCCTCAAATCGGAAATCGGCATAAATTTGAGGATGATTCATCTGGTTTGTTTGGAACATATTGCAATGTCCGACTAGGAGCTATGGTATAAATACCACCAAGACACGATAGTTGTTCTCACATTCCGAAACAAACAACGCATTCGACGACTATTGCTACCCTTTTGGAATGGAGAATGCTACGACTACAGCACAAATGCGGTAAACGTTACTATTAGATTCTCTACCGGGATATTGTTGTTGTGTTGGGATGATACCAGGTAGAGAAATGGTTCCACCACCACCACCACAACATTTGTTCGAAGTGTGATGATGATGATTGTGCGAGCAGGTTTTAGAGAAAAAATAATAGTGTTGCTCGTGTTTTGTAGTGGTGGTATTGATTGAGACAATGGTCTCGTTTGTCCCCATGTTTAAGATTACCTTCCCAAACGAGCTCACCATTCTACAACTGCTACTTCGTGCCGCCGGTGGAGTAATGTAGAGTTAGGAGAGTACCATTCACTGTACAGTACGTACGAGTACGGTGTGGCACTCTTGTGGTATCCTGTAATCTTTTAACCAAGATATCTTGACTGGCAGGCCCATTACTATTGAAACATTGAATTTCATGCTACCGGTACAGTACATCATCAGACGTACTGTGCCCACGGCTATGCTCTACCGTACTACTAGTAGTAGTACTGTAATAACGCTGTGAGAGCTCCTAATTGCTTGAGGAAGTATTAGTAAGAGGAGAGCTAATCTACTACAGCACTGATAATAATGCAACCACAAACGCTCTAGCTCTAGCTACTGGTAGTAGTAACAATCAACAGTAGGTAGGTAATTATGGTGGTAACAACCCCCGATTCTCACCATTGAAGTGCTGTGGGGACGATGCTCGAGCTGATTCGTGGCCTTGACAAAGCACGATTTCAGATTTGGAGATAAGACGGCCGAAAATAATACCGTGTTTGTGTCGGTGTTTGTATTTTGAAAACAAAAAATCCCAATGTTGTACACCACCTTCGAATGTTGTTCATTCACCAATCAGCAAAGTTTGCAAATCACATTTCTCCATAATGCCAATTTTGTGAATGCAGCGTTACGTAGGGGAGTCTACGAGGTCTGGCGTGGCGTGCTAGTCTTGTGACATACATACATAGAGATCCTTTTCCGTTCAGAGGGACGATGCAGTCAATCGTGTCGACACGTATGGCGACACCTCACAAAAGTGTTGACCGATCACCATCTTTTGTACCACGATGACCTTCGCAACGCCGATGCTCCCCAAAGTTTTGCTTGTCAAATCGCAAAATCGACGGACATAAATCAAGCAAACAGAGCTTACAACACCTATAAAACACACTTTGACCCCTCGATTTCGTAACAACATGGCAATGATTCCCACAGGACGCAGCCTCGCTGCATCGTGGCTAGTGATGCTTAGTCTACTTGTCCCTTTTCTGGCCTTCACGGCTGCCGATGAAATTGGTTCCGAGATTTGTGCATGTGCACCAGGGGAATACGAATTCACTTTGGACTTCAGTCTGTTCTGTCCTCCTGTGAACATTACTGTTGGCGATGCTGTCGCCGCTACAAGTTGTATGGTCAGTCCCTTTGCAGACCCTGAAGTTGCCGACTTGGTCCCCGTTGCCGTACAATCGATTGATATCCTCGAGCTAAACCAAGATCTTCAAATCACCGTACAAGAAACAATCGAAGGCAACTTTGGGGATGGTGATACTTTCCAGTACACTTCCATTGCGGCTCTTCCCGGTGAAATTGTGGACCCCAACGATATCCCTAGGGCGATTCAATTGAATATCCTGGGGATCAATAAATTCGATGAACCCATTGTGAATGTGTTCATAATCACCTTCTCGAATAACTGTGGTCGATACCCCGTTCTCTTTGAGGGACAGTACGCCGGTTGGGTTCGTTTCGTAAGTATTACAAAAAGGATGGTCTGTCTGCACTGCCACCTGCACTCATAATCCAAAATTTCTCCTCCTCAGCATGACCTTCAGCCCCCTCTCCCAGAGTTGTGTCCTCTAGCAGAGGTTCCCTCTGCCTCGCCATCGATGGCACCTTCTGATATGCCATCCGCTTCTCCTAGCACTCCTCCTTCAAGCGTCCCCACAACCCCATCACCCACTGGTGGAACTCCACCTCCAACGCCGTCTCCAACTCCATCTCCTACAATGATGTCGATGAGTATGGATTTGAGTATGAGTATGCTGGCATTCGATAGTACCAGCCTGGTTGATTTGATGGAGAACTACGAGACTGCATGGGAGTTCGGGAGAGGATTCCGTTTCGGACAGAAGGCTACGACACCCAGGAAACGTCTTTACAAACAAACATCATCCGAGCCTAACACTGTATCCAGTGTCACTTCCGACACTCCGCTGACTACCTTCGGAGTCGGATATACTCCTCCCGACGACGATGTAGGCATCATTGAGGACGATGATGACTCGACATCTGTGAAGTCTAGCAAATCCACCAAGTCCAGCAAGTCTCGCAAGTCTAGCAAGGTACGTTCAAGATACAATGCTTTTTAATGAAACACACATCAGTGACCTTCTAACCAAATTCAACAGTCATCATCGTCGAAGGGGTCGACGAAATCCACGAAGTCGACATCTGGATTACGAAGAATATAGACTATCCTCCCTACTTTGACTCCAGTTCGATTGTGTGGACTGGTCCGTCGCATGAACATGAACAGTTCCGGTAGTATGTGATTTTATGTTAGCCTAGCACGGCGCCGATATATTCTCTCTTAATAATAATAAAGTATTGGATATTCCCACGATGCTACTAACATAGAGCTAACGACCACAAGGAACGTTAGTACGAGGAGAGGTGCATCGGAGTCGCAGTGGAAAACCAATCCCAGGAGGATACAGTTGCCCCCCTACTTGTCCTAACGTAATGTACAATTGACAGGAGCCGGCGGTTTCCTCTCACTTTTTGCCAATAACAAAATTTCGATCCACTTCACGAGAAATCGTAGTACTAACGTTGTGCAATCCCACCCCCTAACCTCACATTTCTACAACTGTAGGCATTCACGAAGTGTTTCCAAGAAATGAGAAGAGTGCAGCAAATCCTGCTACCCTTGTTTGCTTGGCTGTGGTCAGTGCAACCTCAGCAGATTGGGGAGGACCTATGCTCCTGTTCACCGCAACGATACCAAATGATGTTGGACCTTGGCCTAAAGTGCCCCCCTGTGAACGTTACTAGGAATAATGCTGTCGCTGCAACCAGTTGTTTGACCACGCCATTCGGGAACCCAACTATCGAAGATCTGGTGCCCACCTCAGTACGAAGTATTGATATCCTTGAGCTTGGCCAGGACTTGCGAGTCTTGGTCCAGGAGAATTTTGTTGGATCATTCGAGAGTGGAGATGTCTTCAACTACACCTCACTTGCTTCTAACCCCCGAAACATAGATGGGATAGTTCGTTTACCCCGAGCAATTCAAGTGAACATCATTGCTGTCAACCAATTTGATCAAGTAATTCTCAACGTTTTTATCATCACGTTTACTAATGACTGTGGGGCCTACCCGGTACTTTCTCGCGGCCAAAGTGCCGGGTGGATTCGTTTTGTAAGTGGGGCACGTTGATTCATTGCTCAGCAAATAATGCTTTCTCACAATGTGGCTAGACCAACTTGCTACCGCCTCGGGTTGAGGTGTGCCCCTTCGGGGTAGGAACAGATGCCCCAACTGGAACGCCATCGTTTGTCCCTTCAACCGCTCCTTCTGGTATGACATCATACCCATCTCCAAGTCCTACTCGGGGAAATCTCATGCCAACTGGCAACCCCAACACCCACCCAGGAACGGAAACCCCTTCATCGTCGACCCTGGTACCAGTGAATGATACGTACAGACCTGCTACAAGTATCCCTAGTATGTCGTCAATTCTGCCAACAGAAGTCCCTTCGTATGATATGCCATCCGCTAGCCCATCGCAAGAAAGTGGTAGTACAACATCTACCCCATCACCCGAACCATCCAACGCTGGGTTGGAATCAGGGGTTCCTTCTTCGCATGATACCAGTGAACCAACAGAGCACCCTCAGGCCAGCGTTGAACCCACCAATGCCTCAGGGGCCGCCACAAGTATACCTACAGGAGAACCAACGGTGTCCCAGAATACAGAGCTTCCACAGGGTAGCATTCATCCAACCAACGATCCAGGATATGCCACAACTACACCGACAACCAAATCGCCTTCATTCAAGCCCACGGAACTTCCTTTGGGAAGCATTGAGCCCTCTGATGCCACCATGGCTCCAACAAGTGCGTCGACTGAAATGTCATCAGGGGTGTCGGCATCCCCTGCCCCTTCGTCATCACTTTCAACTCTTCCAACGTACGTTCCCACTCATACAGCTTTTTCGATGTCCATGTCCATGTCGATGGATCTGGGTCCTGTTGGGGAGTTTATGATAGTCAAGGATTTCTTTGAGGTACGTCGTCTTGACCGTAAACTGTTGGAACTTGATTATTTTCTGACTTTTTGTCCACTAGTTTGGGAACGTCCCACATGGTATGGAACGGGAGGACTTTGAAGACCTTGAAGTGGATGGTACAAACTAGAACTGCTTCAGTATGTATGGCAAACTCATTTGATGTGATATTTGAAAGTAGTTGTAAAGACAAATATTCAAATGTAGTGTCGGGAAGTGTTCTTGTGTCCATATTGTATTCTAGTCTTTGTCGTTGTCACTTCCTTCAGCCACCAACTCACTATTGATGACTCTGCTTTCCACATATATGAAGCATCCACACAGTTGGATTCTTGTTTTCGCTCAGAGGGGTTTCCCTTTGGACCGTGTGGAATAGTTGCTGTAGTCTATGTTCAAGGGTGTCGCAAGTTCCCGTGATCCGCTCCCTTCCCGACAAGTAAATGTGAGAGTGAGGGGAAGCGAGATCGTACAAAGTCTTGATAAGAGCATCCAAATCGTAGATAGACGCTACGACATCAGCACCGATGATGATGTCATGAGTTTGAACGACTGGTGTTTTCCCCCATTCTAGGACTTCCACCACGGCATTGTCGATGTCTCGAGAGTTCATTGACATCAGATCCTTTAGCTGAGGAAGATCCGTCAAGTGTACTTTGGAGGTCGGATATTCACACGCAAGCAATAGACCCGCCGCGCCGGTTCCTGCGCCAATTTCGATAATACTCCTAGGGGGGGACGCCTTCAAGCCTTCTTGATTCATCAAGTGCTGGGCCAAGACGATGGCTGCGTCCCAAACAAACCCGCCCTTACCAAGTCCCCGGTCTTGTTCAATGATCAATCGTCTATCATTGACCATTCCAAAATCGACAAAGCGATAGTTCACGTGCTTGTAATCGTCGTAGAAAGATTGGTTTTGGAGAAAAGACGCGTAATTCAACGTTGAATCATGAGGCCCGCAAGGAGCCTCATCGGCACCACCCTGAGCACGCTCTTCCTCATCCTGTTGCTCCATCATCCGAAGTTTTCGTAGGAAGGCCCCGCGCTGCATCATAACTTCCGCAGCATCGTAATCATCTCCAGCTTCATCTCCCATCGGAATCTGGTGGTAGTTACTTGAGATTCTTCTTTTTTATCGGAAAATGTGGCCACCACCAATCGTTGGTGGCGTCGGAACTTCGTCTCATATGAATTGGAAAACTGTTATTTCCGTATTGCAATAACATTATTAGACTAATCAAATGAAGTTCCAGCACTCGTTTTGTACCGTAATCGTCGGAGTCTCTTCGGTTTTGATAAGTATCACGTGTGATGCTTCAGTCCTCTTAGTCGGAGTTCCCATGCACGAGAAGGAAGTACAGAGGAATGAATTTACAGTTACAGCCATGAAAGAACACACCGATGAACGAAAATGAAGTTAAAAGTTACGGATACAAAGTAAGTTCTTAGACTTGGTTGGCAAGGATAGCACCAATAGTGTAGGCAGGAATCCATCGGAACAAAACATCCGTGTTTCCAACGGCAGCTTGGAACAAGGCAGGAGCTGGGCATACAAGACCAATGCCCCATCCCATACCGAAGATAGCAGCTCCAATAACCAGTCTCTTGTTGATTTGAGTATTGGTGGGGATGCTGAATTTCTCAGCTACCAAAGGCTTCTCCAAGAGGTTTGGGTGGTCCCAAAGGTGGTGTCCTTTGACAAATTGGTAGGCCAAAGTACTGACTCCAACAGCCGAACCCAAGACGGTGGCCAACGAAGGATCCCACTTGTCAGGGAAACTGTTCAAGTCCATGAAACCAAACAATTTCGATCCAAGAACCATCTTACTGATTCCCAAACCGGCAGCAAAGAGGGATCCGGCGATAGCTCCAACGACAGACTTCTTGATGTTCTCAGTGGTCAATTTTTCTTTGGCAAAACGGAATCCAACAATGGTAGCACAAATGACGGCGGCAGTCAAAGTGGCACCAAGAGCAGGGTTCTTGGGTCCTGGAGCATCGGCACGGAGAATGGTGGTATATTCACTGAAAGGCGATGTAGGGGCAGTCAAAGTCATGGTAATAATAGAAGTCGTCATGAAAGTAATTACGGCAGTGAATGACCTCTTGCTTTGACGACCAAGTCCACAAACACCGTGACCTGTATTTTAAAAAGATTGAGATCGAAACGGATTCGTGAGTTTCATTTTCTGGGATTCATTCCATCATCATGGTATACAATACATACCGGAAGTGCAACCATTTCCCATTCTGGCTCCGAATCCGACAAGGAATCCAGACAACGTTTGTGCAAATGCGGAGGCAATTGGTACAGTGGAATCGGTCAACATGCGCTCATCATGGCAGTAAGCTGGACCCAACACGAATGATGCGGTGAACAAGAAGGAAGATAGCAAAGCGCTTCTCCAGAAACGATTCTGATCACGGAAAGTTTCATGGGGCACCGTCAAGATATTGTTCATAATCCCGGAGGCCCCCATGATGTCTCCATTGTAGAGCAAAACAGTTCCAGCCGAAAGGCCAATCAAGGTTCCTCCGGCAAGGCCGCTTACAGGCGTGAATAGTTCGTACATGATAGATTGATTTGAGTTCTTTTCTTCTTGTGATTGAACGAGCAACGGCGTTCCCAACAAGAAGTGTATTTTGTGTGTTCGTTTTTCTCCTTGTCGAGCAGCTACGAGATACTCCTCCGTAAAGTGAATAATGGCCTTGGAACAAAGGGGAGAATCTTATCACACCCAATGAATGTCCGTTCCGAGGCTTTTTTCGGTGTCAATTAGGCCGTAAAAACAGCCTCGTCAACACCATCGGCAAAGAGGACTCCCTCAGCCTGAGCAACAAACTGCATCTTCACTGGTCAAAGGATTGCTTTAGAATACAAAAGAATCTCTCACGCTTATTACCTACTACAGCTAACATTACATTCAACTTTCGGGTTTGTTGCAAGCATCGAGTCCATTGTTTTGACTGCCACGCTACGCCAGCTTGGTAATTTGGTTTTCTTGCTAAAGTTGATAGCTGCATCTGCTGCTGCTGTTACCCATCCAACCTGCAACACCACCATCCAATAATAATGAACATACCCTCAATATAAATGGATTCCATTCCATTCCGATAGAGCTTGCAAAGACCTCAAGAGAAGGAAGCTAAATAGGTACTGTACGAGGTTTTGGAAGTTCGCTATTTTATGGAAAGAGCTCGAAAAATTGACTCGACGGACGGAGGGGCGGACATAATACTTTACACCGGTACAAGAGCCGAAGGTTGTTGCCAATCCTACCACCACGTGGTTGTTGCCACATGTCATAAAAAAGAAACAGTCAGGGATGGAATGGGATTATCTTTACTTTGAATGATGTTCATTACTCGTGTCGTCGTTATACTGTAGTTGTGATGAAAGGACGGATTGGTGGGTGTTCCAGCCAGCCAAATGGATGGCATTAGTAGGAACCAACTACACAAACAATTTCAGTACCATATTATTGGATAACCATAGAGTACTGATAGAGTGCAGTGCAAGAAAGTGCCTTTTACGCCTCTGTCGTCAGCATATCACCAGACTTGGTCCGAGGAGGTGGTCGTCGGCGAGGGGGTCCCGCCGAAGCATCCATTTCGAAGCCATCACCGGATTTTGTACGAGGAGGTGGACGTCTACGAGGCTCTGGGCGAGAGTCGTCGCCGGTGGCCTCAAAGCCATCACCGGATTTTGTACGAGGAGGTGGACGTCGACGAGGCTCTGGTCGAGAGTCGTCGCCGGTGGCCTCAAAGCCATCCCCCGATTTTGTACGGGGAGGGGGTCGTCGGCGAGGCTCTGGACGTTGAGAGGATTCGTCCACTGGTTCCAACCCATCTCCAGATTTTGTACGGGGAGGTGGTCGCCTGCGTGGCTCTGGACGTTGAGAAGATTCGTCCACTGCCTCCAATCCATCTCCCGATTTGGTTCGAGGAGGTGGGCGGCGACGGGGCTCGGGGCGTTGCGATTCCCCGACCGTTTCCAATCCATCGCCTGACTTTGTTCGAGGAGGAGGAGCTCTACGTTGCAGTGTGGCAGCACTGGACTTGGCTCGATCTGGCGCCTTGCGTATGGTGGATGCCCTCATGGCTGCCAACATGTCACTGGAGGCCTGACGACGCATGGAATTGCGTTCCAATGCCTGTTCTCTTTCCTGTGTAGTCCTTCGTCTCCGTCCACCAGGCGACAAGAGAACGTCTCCATCAAAGTCATCGTCATCATCACTATCTCCACGTAGCGGCACTACAAAGTCTCCAGAATACGTTGGTTCACCCATATTGCCAGGTCCCGACGGCTCTCTACGGGGAGGGCGCCTAGATTCACCAGGCCCTGCCTCGAGGCCATCCCCTGACTTGGTGCGAGGTGGGGGGCGTCGTCGCGGGGGAGTTGTTTCACCACCACCTCCTCCACCTAAACCATCACCAGACTTGGTTCTGGGAGGAGGACGGCGACGTTCCCTTTGGGGTGCACCACCAGCTTCCTCGGCTTGCAAGCCATCACCCGATTTGGTCCGCGGGGGTGGCCTTCGTCGAGGCCCGTCACCGTTGGCCGGTTCTTCTTCCGCCAGTTCCTCATCAGGAACAGATCGGACCGCTGCTCGCATGGCTTGGAGCATATCATTGGACGCCTGACGACGCATAGAGTTGCGCTCGAGTGCCTGCTCTCGCTCTTGTATGGAGCGGCGGTGATTGACGTGGTATCGGTCGGGCGAGAGTACCAACTGCGCGTCCATATCCTGCTCCTCATCGTCGTCATCGTCAGTCTTGAGAGGCATGACGAAGGATTGGTCGTTGGGATCATCTTCCTGGTGCGAGCTTTCGCCCGCCTCCACTCCTTGCCCGACTGTATCGGGGTCTACGCTTCCAACCAAGGATTCCAGAGCCTCATCAACGCTCTCGTCCGAATCATCCTCGTCCTCCTCCGAGGCTTCGGTAGTCTCATCGTCTTCCTCCTCGTCCGACGCGATGGAAACACTCTGAGAACTATCCGAGACGACAGACGCGCCTGAAGACACATCGTCAATGTCCGCATCCTCCAACGCCGGAGGCTGGTCGTTGTCGCTCATGTCATCGTCACTCATGATTCCTGCCTAGCACTTCAATTCTACTTCCATGTGACAGAGGAAACAGTCCTCTTGGTTTTTTGGGGGGGGGGGCAGGGTACGCTATGCGGTTCCGCTGCCGGTTCCACTTCTAACAGCAGCAACACTGCAGTACAATTCCTGGAGGACTGCACTGCACTGGAGCTATTGGAGTGAGGGCGCAGAGAGAGAAGAGAGCTCTGCCTGCCTGCAGCGTGCAGCCCGCCGCTAGCCCGTCGTCGGAACCGAGTGGTTGTGCCAAACTCGATCTCAACCTACGCCGCATTCCTACCACATCCTACGCCCGCATCATCCAGGTAGAAGACGGTCTTTTTCCGGACCTGGGAAGACGACAAACATGACCCTCCAAGCCAATAGAAATGCGGTGGGAGGACGTACGGGTGCCACGTACTTTCGTACGGCTATTATGCTCTTTTCGAACCTCTCCATCCTGTGCAGACTCTTTTTGATATGCCAAACATCTCCATGCAGCCGTGGTGTTGGTCCAATGATTTTCTGCGAGGACATCCAAAATAGGAGAATGTCCTAATCAAGTGATATCGGTTCGGATCATGTATTATGCCATGCACATGTTGTGGCATAGAACTACGAATAAGGCTGCATCACTTTCAACTTATGACGAGCCGTTGGTTCGACACTCCACACACTACTGTCGTCGTCGGGAGTACAGTACCGTAGTAAAGTACGTAGTAGTGGTGGTTTGCAACCACCTGCTTTTCTCTTCCAACAACAAGTCTCACTACTATACAACACCTGTTGTAAGAGTGCAACCACCCTTTTTTGTCTATTGCAACCAAAACTCTGCTTGGGAAGAAAGTGCAGATGTTGCTATTCTACTCGCGTTGAAGGTTGCTCTTGTGATGGAATGATATTTCTTTGGTTGATTTTCTGACAGCGAGGAGGATTGCCTTTCTTCATGAGGAGGAGGATGATCATGGATCATGGCATGATGATGATGGTTAAACGGTACTCCTTTACTCTGGCTACCAGCTTTCGCACCTACTATTCTAAAGAAGTTGAATCATGGAAGCCTGATTGATTCGTGCTCACTACTGTCAACAATAGAAGAAACCTCATAATTGTACATCTAAAAACAACTTGTTGTTGATGCATTCCAGGATCCGTAGTGATAATGTAATAAGATTTATGTCACCTTTGCTTCTACTACTACCAACCAACGAATAGCTCATTTCTTTTGCTCTCTTTCGATTTCCTTTCGCTTCCAGCGGCTGTACTGGCTTGTGTAGCTGTAGGAAACATTGTATTCTCGTTTTTGTACCAGTGTTGTGGTTGCCTCCAGCACTTTTGGGGGGGTTCCGGCCCTTTTGCATTTGACGGTTAACGTGGCGCTGGAAGTAGCGTGTGCCCACCGATTCTTGGGGGTTCTTGGAACCACACCCCCGCTTCTGGGTGAGGGAATTACGCACCGACCTTGACCACGTACGAACGAGGTGAGCGAGCGCCAACAGTTAGTGCCGGGTCCCCTTCGCTGTGACAATCCTTCAACCGTTCCAGCCAATCAGCGTGTCAAGAAGGGCTCGGTTTCGGGGTATTGCCGTCTGACCGGAGTAGTGCCGAACCAGTTGATTGGCACATTTTTGTCCAATCGTGGTGTATGGACCACTTCCCCCAGATTGGTGGAGATCTTCCCATTTCACATCAACCACTGGCAGTTCTCATCTCCTAACGTTTTCCTTGTTTCGCTTTGAAAAGGCTGCCTCCTTCATAATCTTCTATATCATGAATCAACCAGGGCGACTATTCTCTCTCAGCTCACGACGAGCTGTCTCTCGCTGCTATGGGTTCACAAAGAATACATCGGCTGCCATGTGCAAGTACAGCAAATTCAGCGCCATCACTACCACAAGGAGTTTGCACTCTGGAGCTCCTGCTCCCCATGATAGGCTCCTAGTTGTGGGCTCTGGAGTGGCTGGAAGTGCTGCAGCCTTGATTGCTGCCGAGACCCACCAAATTCCTGTCACATTGCTATATGCAGGAAGTTTGCCAAATGATTGCAACTCCAACTGGGCACAAGGTGGTATTATCTATCGAAACTATGATCCTGCATCTGGCGATTCTGCTGATTTGTTGGCTGAGGATATTCATCGGGCCGGGGCTGGTTTGTGTGTGGATTCTGCTGTCCGCAAAGTCTCCGAAGAAGGACCAACACGAGTTCGAGAACTTTTGCTCTCAGGCGGGCCATTTGCTGATGTTCCCTTTGACAAGACCGCCGAAGGAACTCTCAGCCTCTGTCTCGGTATGTTGCTCACAATTCCAGAATATATCTGATGTCGAGTCTGGTAAAAGCATGCTATTGTTTTCTCACCTACTTTCATTTTTTCTTTGTGTTTTGCAGAGGCTTCGCATGCCGCTCCTCGCATTCTTCACTACGCAGATCGCACTGGAATGATTATTACCCAGCATATTACCCAAGCTGCTATGCGTCATCCTTTGATCAAGATTCAACCCAATACTTTGGCTACCGATATTGTGGAGTGTGACGGAATTTGTTTGGGAGTTTCGACGCTCGACCGTGCTACTGGCGAGCGTAGTGTGGAATTTGCCTCCAGGGGAACAGTTTTGGCTAGTGGTGGTCTTGCAGGTATTTATGAACATTCTACTAACCCTGCTGGCTTCAACGCTTTGGGTTCCAGTGTGGCTTTGGCCAACCGTGCTGGAGTCGAGACCAGGGATTTGGAATATGTTCAATTTCACCCCACCTCCCTCTATATGCCAAATGAAGCTCGGTTCCTTTTGACCGAAGCTCTACGTGGTGAAGGCGCAGTTTTGCGGGATGCCTCTGGCAGGGCCTTTGCCAAGGATTTCCACCCCGACGGTGAATTGGCTCCTCGGGATATTGTGGCCCGGGGTGTTTTTGAGGAAGGACAAAAATCGACGGATGGAAAACACAATGTTTTCTTGGATATTACTCACCGTGATGCTGATTGGTTGCATGCTCGTTTCCCCACTATCCAGGCACATTTGGTCGAGCGAGGCTTGGATTTGGCGAAGGATCAACTTCCTATTACTCCTGCTGCCCACTACACTTGTGGAGGAATTGCCACTGATTTGCACGGCAGAACAAGCATGCAAGGACTGTATGCCGCTGGTGAAGCTGCCCGCACAGGATTGCACGGTGGAAACAGGCTTGCTTCGACGTCGTTGCTCGAAGGACTTGTATTTGGTGGTGCTGTTGCTGACTTTGTCGGTAGTGAGGAGGGATACGCTCTTAATGCACAAAGTCAGGCAATTTTGCAGGGAAGTGAGGTTAAGCCCCACCGGGTAGGTGCGTCGTTGGAACCTCACCAAATAGAGAATGCAGCACACCATGCTATGCAACTCTTGAGTCAGGTTCGACGCATTATGTGGGACAATGTTGGTGTTGTTCGTACCCCTAGTGGACTTGCCACTGCTCGGGCAAGTTTGGGTGAAATTTACGAGGAGGCTTCTGACTTGCACAGGATATCTCCAACTCTTGAGACTACTGCTCTTCGCGATGCCGTTTGTGCTGGACAGGCAGTGGCTACTGCCGCTGCCGCCAACAGTAAGTCTGGCGGGGCCCATTATATGGTTGCTGACGCATACGAGGAAATTGAGGAGGAAGCTGGTACCGTTGAGGCTGTTGCCGTACGGTAATTTTTTTGTTATGAAGAAAAGTGGGAGGAATTCAGGGGAGACACCACCTGTCACGATGATGGACTAGCTTGGCATTGCTGGAATTCAGCAATCTCAACTACAATGGAAAAGGAGGAAAACTGTCATATGCTACTACTAGAGCACGTTGTTAAATCATGATTGCTACTGTCTAAGCAGGAATTGAGAGTTGCATGCCCACCTTCATTGAGAGCAGTTGCCTATCCCAGCGATGAGTCTTCGTTTCCTCTGTCGACGACACCTTAGGTGCTGCAGACTTGTATTCCAGTCCCAGGCCAGGCCATCTTCAATCTTACGGGGAGACAATGCATCAAACACACTGTCTTCGCCAACAGTGGTGTTGTCACAGAAATCCAAAAAAGATTTTACTACCCAGTAAGTATCTCAATACTAACTTTAACTATTAACTGTTGATGTATTCGGCGGTGGTGCCAGCGTACGGGGATTGGCTGTCGTTAGAGGCATGTCACAAATTCAACACCGGTCAGTCACTTCAAGTCGGCAACGCATCAAACTGCACTCACTAAAATACTACTAGTAGATATCTTAGCATATACGTTGACTGTGCTTGACACAATAGTATTGTATTCACCACAAGAACTAAATACCATCCTTCCTCCACATCATTATTAAACTACCGTGCCAACATTGTCGTCGAATCATGTCTTAGCCTACGCGCGATACAGTAGGTCTCCCAATTCTCTGTCTCAAACCAGTGGCGGTTTGCGGGTTTGTACGGATTGAATACCACATGCTGAGAATGTATCATTGCAGTAGGCACTTCATTTGTCTACTTGTTCTGAGGGGACATGTAGAGGACTGACAGTCCCAACCAATGGGCTTGAGTTCGTTTTCTTCAAAACAGCATATTTTCAATATTTCCTGTTCTCTCCGCTAGAATAGTCATACTCGCGGTTTCCACTCTCGGGTGCATTATTGTCCTCTTCCGAGGTTTATCGCTTTATGCGACAATCATCTGTCGCTTTATAGAGTTCCAATGCCACCACCTAGGACCCATTCCATCGAATGTCACAGTTGGAGCGCAAGTCCATTATCTATGATCTGCGAAATTGTGAGTCTGTGTCAAGTTATCTAGCATGTCGTTTCTGCATTTCTGATTTATTTTTGGTGTGCAAGTCTCCTCGTGTTGGATGTGCAGAATGACAAGTTTTGCCTACAGTCCATTGCGCACCATTCCTTTCAACGCTTCAATTTTGTGACTGTCATGATTAGTGACTCGCAGTTACTAGTGACTCGGAAGGACTTTTGGCAGTGACCGAAGCGTGGATCCAACAAGTCACAAAAAGTGGAATTCACAGTGACCATGGTGGACGTTTTCTTGGTCGTATCGACAATCGTCTCCTTTTTCATCCTTTTTGTGATTGCCGTATATCTGCTAGTATACTACCAGCACCCAGACGATCACAATGAGGCCTACTTACCCAAAGGAGTAGTGATAGGAGGCATAATGCTGGCTGGAGCCACCGCCTTGTTGCTTCCGCTTGATGTTGCCAACAACGAGGGATACGCAGGTACGTAGCAGCAGTACTGATGTCTACGCATATCGACTCATTGGACTAACATTGGCTGGCTGTTTTGGTAGGATGCGACGGGTACGATACCTCCTTTTGTGGAGGATTCAACATGGAACTCTTTTGGAACATTTTCTTCTGGTTGATTCCTTGCTGGGTGTTTATTTTGATTCCTTTCTCGACCTTTTATTATGAGGCCGACGATGGCATGCTCATGGCAGGGACTTCTGTGTCTCCCAATCCAGTGCGCAAGAGCAAGCTTTGGCAAGCCTGCAGCTGGCAGATTGCCGTAATGGTTGTGGTTGGAATCTTTTTCGTGGTAGGCTATCTGTTGGCCAGTGATACAGAGGTTCCCGTTACCGAGTATACCGGAGTGAGTTTGTCGGCTGCCAACGATGCCACGCAAGGCAGAGGCTTTTACTTCACCACCACTCCTGCTGTCAATGAGACCACTGGCGAACCCCTCCCATTCAACACAGATCAGTTGGCAGACATGTCTGACAATGATGCTACTTACACTGATGATGTCACAAACAATGGTGAAGAAATCATTACCCTTCAAGTCAGCATTAGTACCTTCTTCGCTGCCCTCATGGCTTGGGTAGGATGGTTTCTTTTTGCTC
This sequence comes from Nitzschia putrida, assembly GCA_016586335.1. Taxonomy (NCBI): domain Eukaryota; phylum Bacillariophyta; class Bacillariophyceae; order Bacillariales; family Bacillariaceae; genus Nitzschia; species Nitzschia putrida. The sequence continues at coordinate 919,091 of BLYE01000003.1, forward strand.
TCTTTGGTGGTATTGGAATGTCCGCCATTCCCTTGGACCTCATCCTTACCTACAAGAACCGCCCACGACACATGGATGCTGTGGAACTCGCTGAGGCGCAAACATCCTTGCGTGAGCGAGTCAACGAGCTTGTGGACATTGGAGAGATGATCAAAATCGAGCGAGAGGGAAACCCCTCGTTGGGAAATATTGGTTCTATGGGAAGCTTCTTTAGCACAGAAAAGAGAAACGCAGCACGAAATGAGCGTCAAGCACTCTTGGAATTCAAGCAAGCTGTCTTCCTCTTGGATCAAGATGTTGCCGATTTCAGGGCTTGCACTTCGGACTATGAGAACTACAACCCTCTCACCCCCTATATTGCCATTGTCTGCGGTGTATGCTCTATGATTATCTCTGTCTTCTGGACCATTCATATCGTTGTCTATGTTATTCCTGATTCCCCTTGGGCTCCTTTCCTCAACAGCTACTTTGAGTGGTTTGACACATGGTTCCCTCTTTTTGGAGTTCTCAGTGTGGCTCTTTTCACATTGTACCTCTTGTTCGCCGCCATCAAGGGATGCTTCAAGTTTGGACTCCGAGTCGCCTGCATCACGCTCCACCCAATGAGAGTCGGAAAGACCTACATGTCATCTTTCATGTTCAACATTGGTTTGGTTCTTCTATGTGCTCTCCCTGTTGTTCAGTTCTCACAGGATGCCTTCTCGGATTATGCGCGATTCTCTACTATCCGTCAAATCTTTGGAGTGCAAGCACAACACCTAGCATTTTTCGGATGGTGGTGGGAAAACAACATTTTTGTTTACATCTTCTTGGGTATCAGTCTCTTGAGTGCACTTTATCTATGGTGCCGACCGAGGGATACCCCACCTTCATCTGCAGAACTACGAGACCGGCTACGATCTAGAAGTGGGTAAATGGAGTCTTATTCAAAAAGCAAAAGAAGTAGTAGTGAGGTCAAGCAAGCGACCGGCAACGTCATTCAAGACGTCTTCAGGGAAATTGGCAGCTGCAGTTGTGATGTAATAGTATTCTAAGTACTGCCAAGAAATTATTGAGCCGTTGTTCACCTATCTGAACTCCGATTAGGACGATTCTTTGTTTGTCGACGATGATGTTGCATTGTTGGTTTGAGGTTTTACTCGGAAGAAGTCAAAACGGAGCGGCGGCAGCAGTCTCGCTGGTACGAGTAAACATTCACAACACGGAGGATGGAATGTGTTTTGAGACACAGGGGGCATATGACATTTTGCACGAATCTCAAATCAACCACGATTTGGATGTCCGAGGCCAAAAATTGCGACAGAAATCGACAAAGTTGTCCTGTATAGTCACAACAACATACAGTGGCTCCGATTGACCCTTTCAGGTTTCACCCTTGACAAGCGGCTAGTACATCTTTAGAAACACCATGAGCGCTCCCATCTTGTGTTCCAGAACAGCAGTGGACGATGTTGTCTTCGAGTCTGATAGACCTCGTACTCGAATACAATACGAAAATAGAACAATAGAGGGAAATTCCAGTTGGTTTGAAGGTCCATCCAGAGACTATGGGGATGTTTCTGGGTTAGATGATATTATCTCATACGGAGACATGGGTGATGAAAAAGCTGAAAAATGCCTGGGCTTTCGTTTCACTCCTGCAGTATTTTGGGTTGTACTCCTGGGGTGCCTAGCATTGATTGGGGCTGGTATTACGCTCATGACAACGGGGAAGCATTTGATGAGAGAAAACACAATAGTATCTGGCGACAATATTTTCGATAATCAAATAGAAGATCCCTCGCTGATCAGTGAGATTGAAGCTGGGTCAGATGATGTCGTGATTGCCGAAGATGATGATCATGGAGGCTCTGGGAACGATGACACCGGTGAGGAGGACGACGGTGTTGACGATCACATCGATGATGATGGTGTCAACGTCGAGGACGATGATGATACTCTCAGTGTCGATGACCAAATAAACGTCGACTTTCCAACTGAATCACCGGTGGGTGACGATGGCGCCGAAAACGATGACGATGATGCCACGGATGATACTCCGGCTGATGATGATTTTTCGGAAGCGACATACCGGCCTACACTGACTCAAGAAGAGGCCTTGTGGGAAATTCTATCAGAAGTGTCAACAGAAGAATCTTTATCAGATAGAACGTCCGACCAGTTCGAAGCTTATCAGTGGATCCTAAACGGCGACCCTGCAGCCCTGGAGTTTTCTGATGCGACTCGAAGAGAAGTCATGGAGCGATACATTGCTGCGCTCTTCTTTTTTTCTTTGAACAAGGGTAGTGGTTGGTACAAGGATCACTCTTTCTTGACAGAGACGCACATTTGCAACTGGAATGATGGAGGGGCTGGATTTGCGTTCGAAGGAATATACTGTGAAGACAACATGGTTGTTGAAATTGTTATGGATATGAACAGATTGAAAGGAACCGTTCCCACAGAAATAGCGCTTTATGAACTCCGCGTGCTCGGGCTAGGTTCGAACTCTATCAGTGGAACAATACCGTCGGAGTTGGGAAACGCTGTATCCTTGGAGGAGCTCAGATTGGGTGGCAACGATTTTACAGGGACTTTACCAGAGGAATTGAGCAACCTCGGTGGTCTTGAAACCCTGCTGCTACAGAAGAATACCCTTTTGGAAGGAACTGTACCAAACTCGTACTCGCTCCTATCGAACTTGGAGTATGTATATATCGAGGGTACACAGTTGAATGGGAATCTAGACTCAAGCTTTTGTGGTCCGAACGACGAATATTCAAATTTCTTTGCGAACTGTGGCAGCGGAGGCCAAGTAACGTGCACATGTTGTACGTTCTGCTGTGACGACGAAGGAAGGGCATGTGTACAACAGTTCTAAGTGGAAGAACACTGCAGAGAGCTATTTTCGAATATCCATATTTGACCACGATGATGGAACTTGATCCCTACCGGTAATAACATCATTTGTTGTTGTATTTTAGAGAACTATACTCACTTGCTGGATGCGTCCTATGTTGGTAGTTCTCTGGTCGTTTGGATAGCCCACTTATTGGTAGCGGAAGCCTGAATTGCAATCAAAGACTCTAAAGTTCATTCACACCTACATCGAGTGAACATCATGTTTTGTGGCTCCTTTCCCGTGAGAAAAACCAAACTGATATCCTGAAGCCTCAACGACCCCCAAAACGATCCAACATGCGTTGGCCATCGTCGCTTGCTAGCTGGAGTCTCAAAAGTAGTACCAGTACGATGTATCCGTATCAATCACGGGAAGGAGGCTTTTGGCTGCCTGTAACAGTGAACTGTCATCATCCCTGAAACTTCGCGAGAGTTTGGAAGCCAAAAACCGTTGACACGGACAATTCCCCGTAGCAAAACCGAGCAAAATTAATGTTAATCGCACCTTGGTAGCAGCTCGTCGTGGGAACTACGAACGTACGATGAAGTTGGTAGTAGTGCTAAATAATGGTGTCTGTAGCTCAGGAGTGCAGGTAGCCAAACTGTAGTAGGCGAGAACTACCAGCTTGTGATCCCGTTGATAGCAAAACTTCCGACAACAAGTCGTCACCGGTCGGCATTTCCCAACGGCAGCAATTCACATTAAAGATTGAAACTACTAGAGGGAATCGAATGGTTTCTATTCATACGCCCAGAAAGTTTGCCTGTTCCTTGAACCTATACCCGCAGCACACCTTACAAAAGGATCATCAGGCATCGAGGAAGGATCGCTGTCAAAACTCGTTTGACATCCCGTATCGCGCCAAAAAAATTCGAACCGCAGTCCTGCGACAAGCCAACCAGAGAATCTTTTGTGCGGAAGGCTGAGATGATTTCCTAAATCAGCATTTTTTAGGGTGGAATCTTCTCATTGGAACTGACGATGCCCAATGTGATACTCTATGGTGCTATCTTTGGTTTAACAACAGGTTGTATGTTGGAAAAGCTTGATCCCCCTGCCAGTCTTCAGCATCAGGATTGTTATCGCCAACTTTTACCAACGGTAGGATATTTCGTGTTCTCAATTGTAGCATCAACGCAACAAGAAACAGTTTCATTGATCTCATAAAAAGGATTTCACCTGTTCAGGAATACAGTACGAAACGATCAACTTTCCTAGCCCTATCCATCGAGGAAACCATGGGTTTGATTTCTCCAATCTCGGCAAGTCTCCTTGTTCTCCTTCTCGGGGGGCAGCCTGACCTCATTTCAGCCGCCGATAGTACTACTAGTACTACTAGCAGCACTGCTACGGGCGCTCAACTCACTAGCAATCTTTCTGAAGAAAGGAATCTCTTAGCAAAGGCTGCGAAGTCACCCGTCACCAAGGCACCCACCAAGAAGAAGAATGGGGGAAAGAACACCAAGACTAAGGCTCCCCAGAGTGAAATGCCTAGTTCCGCCCCCACCCTATCCCCCACTCAGGCTCCTGTGACCCCTACGACTTCTGCTCCAGTTACCCCTACTACGGCTCCTGTCGCTCTTCCTACTACGGCTCCTGTCACTTCCCCTACTACGGCTCCAGTCGCTCTTCCTACTACGACGGCTCCTGTCACTTCCCCTAGTTTGGCTCCTGTCGCTCTTCCTACTACTACGGCTCCTGTTACTTCCCCTAGTTTGGCTCCCGTCGCTCTTCCTACTACGGCTCCTGTCACTTCCCCTACTTCGGCTCCTGTTGCCCCCACCACAGCTCCAGTCCCCTCCCCCACTGAATCCCCCAGTATGTCTCCGTCCCTCCCCCCGAACGGTTCCCGTACGACATCCGAAATTCGTGACATCCTTCTCACAGTTTCGGATGCAAGTGTTTTGGATACCCCAGGTACCCCTCAATACAACACTCTCCAGTGGCTTGACAATGTCGATACTTACGTGTCCAGTCGTCCCGACGACTTGATTCAACGCTACGTTGCACACCTGTTCGCACAATCCTCCAAGTACGCGTCCGTTGACCCAACAAAGGATGAATGCGACTGGGAGGTTGCTGACCCTACTAGCTATTATTCCCATGAGGTTGGCTGTTCGGACGGGGAAGTCGTTGACAGTTTGGGTTTCTGTACGTTGACCGATGATATTGTGTTGGACTGTTCTGGTGATACTACCAGTGTAGTCCTTTTTTCCAATCTGATTGCCTAACTATGTGTGTGTAATTCTTTGACTTCCATGTTCCTCCAGGGCAAAGCGAATTGCCAGCAGGAACAATTCCAAATGAGCTTTTTGAGCTGCAAGCCTTGACCTATTTGGACTTGACCGAAAATTCCTTTTCCGGTACCATCTCCGTTGAGTTTGGTCTTCTCGATGATATGCAGGAGTTGTATTTGGGTGAGAACCAGCTAACAGGAACGATCCCCACGGAGTTGGGTCTTCTTGATGGTATGAAGAAGATGTATTTGGATTACAACCAGCTAACAGGGACGATCCCCACCGAGTTGGGTCTTATGACAAACGGTTTGTTTAGATTGCGACTCAGAGAAAACGCTTTGCATGGCCCAATTCCTTCTGAGATAGGGATGCTATCCGATTTGGAGCAATTTACCGCTTGTTACAACAACCTTTCCGGTACAATTCCGACAGAGCTCTTTCAGCTTACTTCACTGCAATATTTGTACTTGTACGACAACAACCTTACTGGAACCTTACCTACTCTGCTGGGCAAACTTACTGATTCAGTAGAAGTTTGGTGGAATGACAACTTTCTTTCAGGTACCGTCCCAACTGAGATCGGTCTCCTGACGAATGTGTACAGTATTTGGTTCAGAAACAACACCCTTACTGGGGCCATCCCCAGCGAGATTGGTGCAATGACGTTGTTGACGGATTTGGTGTTGGATGGAAACAACTTTTCTCCTCAGACGGTACCTGCAGAGATCTGCGCTTTGTCCTCGCTCAAATATGTGGTCACGGATTGGTGTACTGGAGTAAGCGCTTGTTGCTCTTCCATTTAGATTTTCTTTTGAAAATGACGTGACTGGAGGACGCTTCTTCTCGGAAGCAAAGGTGGTCCCCCATACTAGGATTGATTAACTTTAGGAAAATTACATGTGACGCATGCTGTTCCCCTGCCGTTTTGCTGGTGAATCCAGAGCCCGTTTCTGCACGTTCTGCCGTGCTGTGTTTGCATCGTTGTGGTGTGGGAAGAAGGCGGCTCTTTGCTTCTTCTGAAGTAATCAAGAAGTACTTTCCATAGTGCTATCGCCTGTATTCCTAGTAGCTACTCACGTTAGTACTATGTTTGTGGCAATGAATGAGGTACGTTTTAGTACTAACGTTAGTACATTTGTTAATATATTATGTATGTGTCCCTTGCTCACTATTTTTTTTTAGACCCCTAATGGGCATATGCATTATTATGTATGTGTAGTTAGTATGAGTAGAGGAAAATAGTTGTAAAAATTGAATGTGCTTGGAGCGCGTGGCCGGCTGACGTTTAGATGCCCGAGAGCCGGGTGGTATGAACAGTGAGAATCGCCAAACACGACGTTCTGAAATCTTGACAACCGAGGTGTTGCTGCTTGGTAAAAAACCACTTTGATATACCTGATTATCGTACTACTGCTGTGCTTGATTGCTTTTGCAACCATGCCTTCGAAAAACAGTGATAATAGTGTAACGAGAAGAGAGAAGGAGTTGAATGAACTAAGAGAAAAGGCCTTGGCGAAAAGTCAACGAGAGCGTTTTGAAGATGGTACGCACGGAACGAAAATTTGGCAAACTGCATATCAGGTATTCTCTGTTGCTGACACCTCTCTGAATTGGAACAGCTTCAGCTCGTTCTCAATCTCAGTCTGATACACAGGATAGTCGAGATGATGATTTTGATTGGGATTACGCCTTGGTAGCCGCTGATTCTTCCGTGTCAGCGGAAAGCTCGGAGCTTAACGGTCCCATCATCTATACCTATCAGAAAAAGCCTCCAAATGCTGTGTCGCCAACATCGACAGTTTCATCATTCACTGCAACTGAATATGGATCAGGTTTCTTCAGGCAAGAAATGGAACCTAAGAAGGTGGCTACAGACAATCGTGACAAAGCCAAGAAAATCCCGGAACAACTCCTTGAAATTACAGAACTATCGTTCGATGAAGAGATTGTGTTCGAAAATTCGCACTCTCAGTCATTTGCTTCTCCAAGGAGTCGACAATCATTGTACAAGAATATGGCATCAACTTTATCTCCCAGAACCAAGAGTGTTTTGGGAAGCCTCACTACCACCCCGGAAGAATCCAACACGCAACAACCACTAGAAGTAGACATGGCATCAGTGGACGAGAGTAACATCAGCACCTCAGCCCAAATTCTCCAAACACCAAGCAGTGAGAAAAATATTGACTCAGACAATCAGAAAACCCCCAAAAGTCCGATGGCGCGCTTTTTCAAGCGTTTTGTTTCAACATCCGACGAGGACGCAGCAAAAGGTCATGAGCTGAACTTGACTATTTCAAAGGGAACTGAAGACTCGAAGACGTGCACCACAAGTTCTGGAGATTCTATGACGTACAGAAAAGTGGAGAGACGATTTCTTTATGCTATTGGATTCCTGGCGTTGGTGCTTGGAATTGCAGGTGTGGCACTGATTTGGTTGGTTTATCCCAACAACGCCAACGACAAGGACGCTGCATCTTTGGCGCGAAAACAATCTTTGTTGAAAGTTGCCATGGCAATATCGGGCACCGATGTTTTTGAAACTACCAACTCGGCCCAATCGAAAGCGTATGAGTGGTTGGCACTGAAGGATCCCGCAAAGACTAGTGTGGACACGACTCCGTATGACACTCTGGTGGAACGCTACGTAATTGCGTTGGTGTACTTCGCTACTACCGGAACTGAATGGAGTGAGGATCACGGGTTTTTGGCAATTGACAGTGTATGTGATTGGCACAGCGTTTCTACCGGGGATAGAAATCGAGGTGTCTTCTGTGACGACAACTCCAACGTCCAACAGATCTTGTTGCGTAAGTACAATATGCTTCTGAGCTGTTGTTCGAAATTGCCAGCTTTACTTTTAACTCACATAACTTATTTTTTGCCTTCACAGCTGAAAACAATCTTGACGGAACAATTCCGACTGAAATTGCATACTTGAAATACTTGGAAATTGTGGATATGCGTGAGTAATTTTCTCTGATCCCAACAAGGAAAAAGCGTCTGTAACCATCTCTCACCTTCATTTTTTTGTTTCAGGTGGAAATGGAATCAGGGGTACAGTTCCACCTGAGCTTGGGCTCTTGGGTTATCTTACTCAGCTTGATCTTCAATCAAACTCTTTCCATGGCTCGATGCCGACCGAGTTGGGGAGGTTGACCACACTTGAGCGTTTGGATTTGAGTACGTATGTATTGTGGTACACACTCATATTTCAAAAGTGAATCTAACCATACGTTACCCTCTTTTGTGTATAGGTTCGAATGAATTGACCGGTTCCATTCCTACTGAGATCGGCCATATTGTTGCAATGAAGTGGCTTGGACTTGGAGACAATCAGCTCGTTGGGTCTATTCCCAGCACGGTTGCAGCCATGACCAACTTGGAGGCGTTGAATATCTGTAAGTAATGATGCAACGAAAATGACTATATTGGGTTCTGTTCATTTCCTCACTCACAATACTCTTCTGTTGAACTTGTTCACCTTTTGTTATCTCATCCAGTCCAAAACAATTTGGAGGGATCAGTTCCTGCTGGAATTGGGGAACTCAGTGAGTTGGTGAGCGTCAATCTCGCTTCCAACAACTTGGAGGGTAACTTTGATGAGCTGTTCTGCTCGGAAGACAAAATGTACAATGCCTTGTGGGCTGACTGTGGTGGTGACCCCCCAAAGGTGGCCTGCTCTTGCTGCACCGTTTGCTGTGCAGTGTCTGGGCGTAGCATGGTTTGTTCATGAGGTCATTCACTATCTGATACGGCTAGTTCCGTATCCCATTCATTTTAGATCAATAGCATACTTGTTATAGTGGACGTTTAGGGAATCGAATTGCATACAACTGGTAGGATGATGCTTACTAGGATGATTTCTTTTCTGGCTATAGTAGTAAAACAGACAACAGACGTCTACTTTGGTTGTCACCTGGACGTATTTGGTCGCGAGTTCAATCTCGAATGAGACGTGGTCGTGTTGTGAGGAATCCGATATCCGAACGATCGAGTAACCAGTGGCTGAGGCGACTCGAGAAAGATCACAACACTGTATCTACGATTGGAAACTGCCCGACCATGCAATACATTGTTACAATCCTGCTGTGTCTTATTTCCCAAGCCACTGGCTTCTTTCCATCCCATTTATTAGCGTCGTCCTGTCGCGGGTTCGTCCCTAATGCATTTGGACTTCCAACAGCGTCACAACCTCTTTATAATTCCATGGATGATACAGTAGAGGAACAACCTGCTGGATTGTCTATCTTCTCCTCCAAGAATGTCAAGTTTTTGGGGAGAGGCTCAGAGGCCATTGTTCGTCCTGGAGTAGTGCTCCTTTCGCCTCCTGATGAACACCATCACTTCCTAAAGGAAGCCGCTGTTTATATTTACGCCATGGGTGTCGACAAGAACGACACATATGTCATTCGGGGTGTGATCCTCGATCAGCCCACACCATTTACAATTGGAGAGATGATGGCTAAGAGCAGTGAAACTTCTGATGAAGATTCTGAGCCTGAATTTTTGAAGAATTTGATCTACCGAGGAGGTGAATGGGGTGACTCCGCCATCATGTTTCACTCGGACAAGAAGTTGGCAGAACAAACAGGTCAAGAAATGATTGGAGACACTGGAGTTTACCAGGGTGGTATGGATCATGTCTTGTCAACCAACTATCCGCTGGACCCCAAGAAGGCCAAGTTCTTTTTCAGTTTTATGGAATTCACTGAAACCGAGATGGAGACCATGTTGGCCAATCGTGAAGGCAAAGGAACGGAATGGTTGTCTATTGAGGTCCCCCCGGCAGTTGTGTTGAGCTCAGAGTTGGAAAAAGGAGAAGCTTGGGCCCGGTTGCGTAGCGGAATCCGCGATGGAAAAGAGGCTCCCTCAGATTCATCAAAGTAGACGACCTACAACTAGATGCTGTTTTAGAGAAATCGCTTTGGGCAGCTATAGTAGTATTTACATTCAAAAATTTGCTCTCCCAAAATTGTACAGTACTGTACGAGTTCAGTGTTCATTGCTCCAAAAGTTGGGGGCTGCGATCACCTCGTACCCTGCGGTTCAACCGCTGCTCAAACTGAGGCACCAATTTCCGCAACATCGGCAACTCGTCCAACAGTTTGGCACCACTTGCGTCATATATTCTGCCGAAAGGGAACTTCTCCACTCCCATACGAATCAAATCCGCCTTGTTCTCTTTCGTAAGAGGCACCGAGACAAACTTGACGTCGTTGGAGAACTTGGTAGAAAGACGCTCAAAGTGTGGAGCGGCCGCCTGACACGCCTTGCAGTAGGGAGAGTGGAAAAAGACTGCTACCAAAGGTTCATCATAACTTTCAATCAAGGAGGGGAACCCTGCAATGTCCTTGATGACTTGGACTTGAGGTTCTGGTTCTGTGTCTTTGTCTTCCCAAGACCAAAGAACAGGAGAGAGAACAAACCGAAATGCCGATTTCAACGTGTCTAGCACTGGAATGGCTGGGGAAACTACAGGAGCAAATCCCCTCGAAGGAAGCGGAGAAGATTTCTGGGTAGGCATGGACGCAAGGCTGCTAGATAATCGTTGATGCACATTGCTTGATGTAACCATCATACCCAAGCTCACAAATCCGTGCGAGGTCGGAATCGCCGAAAGCAATGCGATTACGAGCAGAACGAAAACATTTTTCCTGATGCCTCGAGATTTCGACAACATTCTACTCATACTGTTGGTGGACTACGTGTGTTCCCTGTTGTGGGAGTTTAGAGCAAATGCAAAGGCACGACAGTTAGCAATAGAATGAGCCAAAAGTGTGCATCTGCATTGCATTCTTCGGAGGTTTGTGGCACTTCCGATAGCACGACGCATCACTGACAGATTTTGTCCACCCCAAAGACATCTCATTGGCTGGCAGCCGAAACTCGCCGATGTCGCGCACTTCGCGTGCCTTTGGAGATTCGAGAACTCAAATCCCGGTAGATTCGACCTCGCAAACGAAGCGTCACATGTACACATACATTATATCATACATACGCTACGAGTATTGTCATAGAGTGCCGTATCATCCACGATTGACGCATGTCAACATCCACAAAGTAGTGCATGACCGAGTTGCTTCCGAATGTGGCGGAATCGCGTTTGTTGGATATCTTGTTGACATCCATTCAGTTGATACGGATGGATTCGTAACCCAAAGATCATCTAGATAGATTCGTGTTAAAGTTTCGGAAGCTGCCAATTTAATATCATTGCCCTTTTCAAAGATCCTTTCCGATTTGTCGGTGTTGAACAGTGCAAACGGAAGTATACTCCTTCCCGAGAAGTCAATAGTTGTTTTTGGTTGTTGTGCACAATTGCAACGAATCTCCTAGCAAACAGCATTAACACTAGACACGTTATGACAATGTTGAATCGCACCTTTTTGGTGTTTGGAGCACTGGTGGCTCCCCTGCTAGTGGTGGTTACCAATGCTTCTCCATCACCTGCCGAGACCTTACCCAATGAACTTCACCGTTCTGCTGCGGAATGGCTGGAAGATGAACAGAGTGATGGTGTTACAGCCAGTTTCTTCAACAATGACGATGATTCGGATGACTTTTTTGATCATGTCGGTGACTTTTTCAATGGAAATGACGACGACGATGAAGTCGACGATGATGATTTCGAATTCATTCCAGATTGGCTCAATTTTGACTGGCTGGACTTTGACTTTGATGGGTTCAACTGGTGCAACAAGACATGGGGATCGGATGAATGGAGAGATTTCCTTGACGGTTTGTGGGGTGGTGCTACAGATGATTCGGAGCAAGATTGGAATTTCTGTTCCATTCTGGAAGCCGCTGTTGGCATTGGACACTCGTTTGGTGTGGCAGGAGACTGCTCTTGCAGTGGGTCCCCACATGACGATTTGGCAATTCAATGTACCTTCTATGAAGAATGCGTGGAAGGGCTCCCAATCTGTGGAGACGTTACTGTCGAACTGGATTTTGGCGATGACACTGCCACCGTTGAAAACACTATCTGTGTGGACATAGCCGCTTCGGATCAGTTCGACGAAGTCTGTTTCTCCTACGAGCTAGACATGACTGCTACCCAAATCCAACAATCTTGTGAAGCAGCTTATGGTGGAAACCCTTGCGACTGCACCTTGGAAAACTTTTGTTTGGCTATTGACTGTAGTGCCTACCTCCCTGGTGCCCGCATGGACACTTGCCAATTTCTGGCCTTCGAACACGGCGACAACGCAACCAGCCTTGTGCCTCAATTCCCAATATTTGACTTTGATGACATGTTACCTGAGGGACTCCATTTCTATGACGTCAATTGGACCCATCTCGATTGGGACAATTTGGACTGGGACAACTTCGACTTCGGCATGATCAATTGGACCGATGTTGATTTTGATGGAATTTCATGGGGATCCTTGTTCGGTGACCACACAACAGATGAGGGCGTTTGTACAGCCCTTGGTAGAGCGCTCGCCATGGATGATCATCTTTCCGATAGCTGCCTATGTGCCGACACCAACACCGACCTGGGCATGTGGTGCTGGTTTGAGGAAGTGTGCGATGAAAACGCCGGCTTGTGTGGCAACCTTACTTTCGACTTCGGGTTTGATACGGTTGATGCTATCGACGGAGGATTTTGTTTTGACTTCTACGACGACATTCATCCGTTGACTTGCTTGAACTACACAATCCCTGTTGCGAACCAAGACGCAGCTCCAACATGTGAAGCCTCGTACGGAGGGGAACCATGCGAATGCACCATCAGTGACAACTTTTGTGTGCTTGTTGACTGCTCGGCTTACGAGGAATCCGCAATCATGGATACTTGCCAAGTACTCTCGCTAGACGACCCCACCACCATCATGAACTTCGTCCCTGGGTTCGCTTACCCTGAGGTAGTTGCTGTTACCGATGGCGAGAGTTCGTCAACTGAAACTGTGGAATCGACTCAAACGGCAGCACCCGAGAACGGGGAAACCGAAGTCCCAGAAGATAACACGCAAGTTACAGTGGTGGCTGCTGGAGAGTCCACTCAAGATGGCAGTGGAGTGTCTGGTCGAGGAGTAAGTGCCGCCTTCTGTGTGGGCGCTTTCCTCATTTCCATGTTTCATTAGTTATCCATTGTGGCATTAATAGTTTGGAATTGTTTCATCGTTTCATAGACTTCATTAGAATGTCAGTCAACACGTGCGAAGGTAGCTTTTGCAACTCCAACGAAATATCCGTGTCGGGGTCGAAACTTTTCCGCAACCCGTCCCAATCTTCCAAAATGCTCGTAACACATCGTTTTTGGACGTCTTTGTATTGTTTGTTGTTTGGATCAAACTTGGCATCCAACATCAAAATTGGATAAGATACAGATACATCAATCGCAGGCAGGCAGTCTTCACTTGTCATGGCGTCGAAGATTTCCTTTGACATGACAGCATGATTATGACTTGCACAGACATAGGCTGCCTTGCTCCATATCTTTGACTGTGACATTATGCGCTCCTCAGGATAAGCATCGGGGTTCTGCGATTGCAACTCTTTCACTTGCTGACTGTTCACTTGCAATATTCCAACCATGAAGGAGGGTTTGACGAGCCCTGCTAGTTGTGGTTTCTCGATAATCAAAGATCCAATTTTTGCCCTTGCAACGAACAACAGTCGTTCTGATTCAGACTTGGTTGCTGCTCCTACAAAGTCAGCCATATTCTTCAGTGAGAGAGTCTGCTGATAAAATTCTTCCATAGCCACCCGCAACGGCGGAATGTCCAGTAGTTCGGCAATCTTGAATACGCAACATGCTCGCTCGGCTGTCAAAGTCTGTTTCACCTCTCTGGTATAGTACATAAAGTCCAACACGAAGGGGAAGGCTTCCGCTTGATTGACAGGAATGGAAATTCGTGTAACATTTGCTCCTTGAACATAATTGCGATCCTCCACTTGCCGATTGAATGCTCGCACCAAAAAGTTTGACTTTCGGACACCAAATCCAACTATGTTGCGGTGGAGATTGTAAATGTCCACTTTCGGGGAGGAACGCGCATCTGGATGTACCTCGTTTTGTTGAGTAGTTTGATGCTCCACTTCTATTCTCCAGTCACAATAGCTGGCTACAGGGTCTGACTTCCAGCTAAGCTTTGGACCTGTGGGTCCAGGAATGGCGGAACGCCGTCGATGTCCACTTCCTCCTCCCAACCGAGCTGGGCCGTGACCACTGTTGACTTCAATTTTTTTCTTGGGAGTCGAAGCCAGAGGAGCCTCTGACGTAGGTTGTGTTGTATTGTTCACTTCGACACTGCTGCTTGGGTCACAGGAACTGGCAGGCTCAGTCTTTGGAGGTGTTGAATTGGGCCGGGTGCCGTCTTGATTCACACCATCGTCGTTCACTTCAGAGCTTGTTGTACCGTCGACAACTTCTGTCATCGTCGCAACGTTTCAACCTTCAATGGCAAACAAGCCGAGCGTAGCTCTTCTGGTCACGTGATGAATACGTTGTTCTCTTGAATGAGGCGTCGAAATTGAAATTTTGTGGTTTCAACTGATTCTCCATATTTAATCGAACTAGTCAAATAGCTGGCACTCGACCAAGGTGCTCTATAGTTTTTTGGTAGTCTTTTAGTTGACTGGTATGTAGGTAGCTTGGCCATTGTCAATGGTGCGAGATATGCAAGAAACAAAGGTTCTACAATACTGGTACGCCTTTGTACGATAGCACGGCCTTCAACTATGCCACGATCATTCCATGGACGATCAAGTATTCAAGTAATCTAAAGTTTCCTTATGATATGCAGCACTGCGTATGTATTGTAGACAACTAGTCTTGCCTTGTGACAACACTAGATCAGTCTCGGAGAAATGCAAATCAAGGAGCGGTTCCAGGGAAAAGCAACTCTCGAAGTTCCCGGTAGTCTTTCTCGGTTCGAACAAAGGATTCCGTGTTAAACTGGGGTCGAGACTCGAGGCCTCCCTCATTGGTGAGTTCCTCGCCAATCTTAATTCCAACGGGACCAAAGCGGAAGTTTCGTCGCTCACCAACTCCAGCTTCAATGGAATCAGGAGGGGGGCACATCTCATAGGTTACCATTGCCAAAGGATAGTAGTGTGTGGGCTTTTTGCTTTTTGTACCCATGAGTCGGAACATATCCAATGTCTTGAAGTCATAAGGAGCAATAGGGGTCTTGCCTGTAATGACATCGCGACGATCCCGTCCTCCCGAAGGAGCAACCCACAAAATGGTACCTCCAGCCTTGAGCTTCTCCAACATGCCACTCATGGCCGCCAAATTTTGTCGACTCTTGATGGATTTGGTTGCAGGATCAGCATCAATGTGCTT
Source organism: Nitzschia putrida (assembly GCA_016586335.1). Taxonomy (NCBI): domain Eukaryota; phylum Bacillariophyta; class Bacillariophyceae; order Bacillariales; family Bacillariaceae; genus Nitzschia; species Nitzschia putrida. The sequence goes on from BLYE01000003.1 coordinate 934,506, forward strand.
CTTGGAATGGATGCAAATGAGATTTCGGCCCATGGAGAATGGAATGGCCAAGGTGTCGGTGGTAACCTTGTGACCTGCCACATATGTTACGCGCTCGGCCTCGGATTTGTAGCCAACATGCTCCAACAAGCAGGACATGACCTGAGGATCGGCTTCGGTTTGGTGGTTGGCAAAGAAAATGACGTTCTCCCCGGCGTTGGCTTGTTCCATGGCTTGCTTCAAGTTCTCCATACCAAGCACTTGAGACTTTTCCATATCCAAAAAGTATCGGAAAAACTCATTTCCCCATTGGTAGAAGTCAATGGTGTTGCCATTCTCCAATTCTGGGTTTCCTCGAAGAGCTTGGTGGGTAGCACCAAATTGGAACTTTTGAGGACCCATTCCATACTTGAAACCAAACTGAATACCCTCTAGAATACGCTTCTGAGCCGCCTTGGCACTAGCCTTGGGGTCCTGGGATTTCTCGAAGGATTTTTGGTTGGCAGCAATATATTCTTTGCAAAAATGCAAAAGGGGGTCGACAAGTTGCTTGGCACCATCTCCAGCTCCTCCCATCATCATGGTGACAGCTTGCTGGACCTCAGTGTAAGCTTGTTGGTACTCGGGTGCCATGTCGCCGCCTGGTTGGGCATTGGCTGCTGCCAATGAGAAAGATCCAGCAGCAGTACCTCGCGAAAGAGCCGTCAAAGGCAAAGGGCTGAGGAAACCATATGTACCAGGTACACAAAGGAACAACGTAAGAATCAACTGGTAAAGCATGTTGGTACAATCACTCTCTAGGAAATTCCTGACGGTTGGTTGGTTGATCTTTTCCAAATCTCGTGGTTGGTCGAATGAGAGAAAAATGATTTGCGACGTAGCACGTACTTGCACTAGGGACTCGATGCCTCCACAAGATTCAGCAAAAATGGAGAAGTAGAGCTGAATCTTCGACTCGTTGGATTGGTTTCATGCTAGGACGACCAACGACAGGAAAATATACGGGGAATGTTGTTCTACTGATTCATTCTTTACTCTCCATTTAGAAAACTACCATTTCCTTGTCGGTGAATCCCAACTCCTTCAAGTTAGGTTGGCAAGCAAACTTGATCATAGGAGGAGGTCCACACATGAAAACTTGGGTGTTGACGGGGGAACTGGGGAACATGCAATGCTTCTCTAGCATATCCTTGTTGACAAATCCAGTAGAGTACTTCCATCCCTCAGGGGGTCGGTCTAGAGTGTAGTGAAGCGAGAATCGATCAGGGAAATCGGTGACAAGGGCTTCCAACTCTTGGCGACACAAAATATCCTCCTCAGCTGTTGTCAGAAACAAAACGACGTGAGAAAAGACAACGCAAAAACATCAAAAGATCCCAACAACATATCTCCAACAAATACGTACTTTGGTTGGCATACAAGAGCTTCACATGAATGTTGGGAGATCCAGGATTCTTGAAAATAAAGTGCAAGACTTGGAGCATGGGGGTAATTCCAGTTCCACCGGCAATCATGATGATTTGGTTGCATTGGCGGTGTTCCAAAGGCTTTCCAAGAGGTTTGACGTGAAATTTTCCAGCTTGCAAGTACTCCATGTGTCCCTTGGGCCCCTTCATTTCAATAGTGTCACCAATCTTAAGAGTATCCAAATGTTGACTCATCTTTCCACCATCTGGGAACTTTGGGTGAACTCCCGCCAAGTAGACCTTGACAACCAAAATGAGCTCTCCGACAGTGCTGTTGTCAGAAACGGGAGTGTAGGAGCGTTGGACAAATTTGCCCTCTGCATCCTTGTAACGCAAGACGACATGCTGACCGGTAGGCAATCCCAATACATGTCCAGCAGGGAGACCAAAGGTGAAACGACGGACATCATGAGAAAGAACCTCCTTCTTGATGAGAGGATAGTCCTTGAAGTCTTGTTGAGGAAAGACCTTCTTGGGTTTGGAAAAAGTGATGTAGGCAAAGGCTCCGAGTGCCAAACAAATGACGGATACCAATCCGACCAACAAAGAGTCACTTTGTGTCATTGTCAATGATTGCTGCAGGGGGGGATTCAAAAAGAGATCAAAAGGCTACTACTGATGCTGTAGATCTTGTTGTTGTAGAGTCAACACAAGGCAAAAAAGAAATCCAAAGTAACAACAAAAGTAGTTCCAGTTCGGATTGCTTGCAATGCTGCTTGTTTCCAAAACCTTGTCTCGACAAGAGGTTGTGTGTGAGAGTGTGCCTGCCAACGACGATTGCACGGTGACAACGACGTGTCGTCGGCTAGAAGGGGTTCGTGTTTTCGATACGAAGGATGACGTAGGTCACCCGTACCTGCACTGTCACATTCGACTACTTCGAACACTCCTGGGTGACGGACCATCGACCAACAACCAAAAACACCACTGCCATTGTTGTTGAGCGCGGACGTTGGATGCCAACCTGCCCTCTATTGACAACCATTACAACCAAAGAAAACAATTACAAGTAACTGCCATGGCTCCGCCATCCAAAAAACCCAAGCTTGATGCTACTACCGCCTTGCTACCTGATGCGCCTAGTATCCGAAAGGAAAGTTTGCAACTCCTTGCCGACCTCACCAACACCCTCGATACCGTCGAAGAATCTAGCCCCACCGAATCCGCTCCCTTATTGAATCAAGCATCCTTGGCAATGCTGAATCTCAAGCATCTACAAAATAGGCTTGTTCAAAATATTCTACAGATGGAAGAGACGCTAAAGCAACAAGCTATCCGCAGGGATCAACAAGAGCTCAAACTCCAGAATCTAGAATACCAACAACGTCTCCATGATCATGCCATTCAAACGTGCCAGAACCTTCCAACAGATCATCTCATGAGACTGTGTCGTTCATCCAAACCCATCAAAGCTGAGGAGAAATCATCTATCGCCAAGGACGATCCAACACAAGAAACCCAACTCCTCCAAGACTTTTTAGGTGTCGACCCCAAAGATCCCGTGAACCATGCCATTATCATGGACAAATTAGATCAACAGCTTCGCGCACGCCAAAAGCTACAGAATCAACTTAAACAATGGAAAGAAAAGGCTTCGCAGTCCAAGCAACTCTTGCAAGAGAAACAAAAGGCCCTCCAGGATTTGCCCAAGAAACTAGCTGCAGTGGAAAAAGCGAGTTTGCCTTTGCAACAATTTTGCAAAGACGCGCTGCCGGTCCAATCCAATCAAGTTAGTACAGAGCGGTCTACTAGTTTGGATTTGGCCAAGCGATTGCCTGCTCCGCTATACACTCTATACTATCAATTGCAGAGTACAATGGATCACCTTGTGGCAACGGGACAGTTTCAAGAGGGTAACTTGGGGACACTAGAGGTCAACAAACAGTCCTCCATGATTATCTGGAAACTCCCTTCTCCGACACTAGATGGTCAATCGAGTACGAGTAGTACCTCACGAAAGAAAAGTGGTACGATTCAGTTCAAGTACAACGAAACCAACAAATTGGTCTCGGCCCATAGCTCGAGCGTTGGCGACCTCAGCAACATTCTCCAAGAACTCTTTCCTGGGGATGTTGATACTACAAATAATAATACGACTGATTCCAAGCAAGATGGCGACGAACGGCATGCCTATCATTGGTGTAACTATCTCGCTGGTATCCTCAAGCCACCGGCATCCCAAGAGACACCCAACATTACGACAGCAGCGATCCTTCGAGCCGTTCTACTCAAAATCGAGGCATAAATAGCTTGTCTTGACTTGGATTGCATTCATGCTCAAAGATCCTTGTTCATGTGCAACATGTCAAGACAGCCAGGATGACAAACGGTGGAGGGGCTCCAGCATTTCTCTCCTGGAGGGTCGGTGGTAAGGAGCTTTTAGAAAAATCTTGACTTCCTTCGTGAGTTGAGGTTTACAGAAGAAAATACCTAACCGTTGCACCTTATTGGGCTGTGGTTTGAGATCAGAAGGCGGGTAAGAATGTCATGCCTTTCGACAAGAATTTGACCTTTAACCTACCCCGGGGGCCCGGGGAGAAAAAGTGACCAAATGAATTGTTGCCTTCTTGCTCGTCGACTATCAAGTAACAACAGTCAAAAGAAGACGTAGCGGGGAGAAGAATGATTGAGTGATGAGAGATGATAATCATTCCCTGTCGTCGGCGTTTGAGACAAATCTCGTCGGTTTGTAGTTATCACATACCGTGGGAGTGAGTGACCGCACCATGCGTCCTCCCAAAACACCTTTGGAAAAGCGACGCTTCAATCAGCGAAACCGTCTTCTCGTTGCATGGCACTGGAAGGCTCGATAATTTACTCTAGTGGAAAATTGCCAGATTTTGCGATATTGGAAGGGTGGTGTGTCTATTGTTAGCATGCTGTAAAATAGCAAGATATCGTATATTCTATGGTACACTCAAGCAGCTCGAGCTTGTTCTTGTCGCACTTTTTGTGCAAGGCTGGCATCTGCAGACGCCAGCAATCGGGCAAACTGCCGTGACGATCTGGATGCTTCCAGAGATGCTTTGGCCAATCGCAATGGATCTGGTTTTCCCGTAAGCATTTGACTCGTTTGTTCCAGAATAACCATGGATCGGACCTCGATGATTTTGGTAGATCGGACAAACGAGTGACGTGATGAAGACCAGCGCTCCAACCCCCTTTGAGCGACGTAGTCTTCGTTCGAAGCCAAAGCTTCTGAAGCTTCAGATGGAGAAACGTTCTCCTTCAACTGAAGTCCAGACTCGTGGTATGCAACTTGTAGGACATCGTCCAAAAACACTGATTGACATAGCTTCTTAGCACATGATCTGAAATACCCCAGTTCCTGGCGTGTTAGCCAAGTTCGATGCGTCACTCTTTTGGCACCATTTCCCTCTGAAGAAGGAATTGTTTTGGTTTGTTCCGGGATCTCGTAATGGTGGATCTGAGGCTCTTGCATGGAAATTCGTACTCTCTTTCTAGGCCGCACCAATTCCTCTGAACTGTCAAACATATCTCTAGACCGCGTGAGTTCTCCCACGAGATGGGGCTGAAGACTCATTCCCTTTGCCATTGCTCAGTAGGTAGTTCTTTCCAAAATAGCAAACTCTGGACAAAACTATGAGGTGAGTTTCAGGCGTCGTAGTTGCAAGAGGAGGGCGGCGTCCGATGTAGTGAAGCATATTCCATGGGGAGACATTTGTACCTGCTCTAGAAGAACGATTATGCTGTTGGGCAATAGCGAACAAAGATTTACGAGTACGACATATGTACCGTGGCATATGGTGGTCGTTGTTTCATTATCAAATCTGAGACTTCAAGTCAGCAACACTTTGGGCATCTGATTACAGGGTTAGGCATTGTCCTGGAAATAGGGGTTATGATAGGATCCAGCGTAATTCTCCCTTGGAAACCTCTCATAACCTTGACACTGGCATATGAAATGGCAACAACCCGGAAATCTGAATAGTTCACGACCCCAAAGCTCACGGAACCATAATCAAATTTGTCAGGTGAGGCGTCCAGGTCTTAATCTTCCGCGCGGGATAGGGTGTTCCAGGAACAAACCAAAACTTATGCGAAATAAAAGGTTTCAGAAACTGATTGCTCCCACGCACAGCGACGTACGAAGTATGGACCATCATGACCGGGATTCACAGATCCACGAACCAGAGTTGTCGGACTAGTCCATCGCTGCCAGCTGCCATCAACGACAATCGACAATCCACACAACAAATCTTACTGGAGCACACTTCTTGTTGGGGACTGGAAACATACAACAACAACCATGGTTTGGGGCAGATTGCTTGCGCTTGTGATATGCTTCCATGTTTCAACTACTTGTTCATTTCTTGTTCCTATCTTCCCCGTTCGTTCCTTGTCGCTGCCAGTTCTACAAGATGCTGGTTCCGACGCCGTAACCTCGGATCCTTTGCTCATCCGTGCAGCTAGGGGAGAAACTGTGGAGCGTACACCAGTTTGGATGATGCGTCAGGCCGGTCGACACATTCAGGAATACAGAGATCTATGCAAGAAGTACCCTACCTTTCGACAGAGGTCAGAGATCCCTGAAGTGGCAGTGGAAGTATCTTTGCAACCATGGCGAAACTATAAGACAGATGGGTGTATCCTGTTTTCCGATATCTTGACACCCCTTCCAGGAATGGGTTGTGAGTTTACTATTGATGAGAAACTTGGCCCGATTATGCAACCAATGAGGTCCTGGGATGATTTGAAGAAGGTATGAGACATCGTTGGGATTTGCTGCAGACGTATGGGAATTTACAGCTGACAGACTTTGCGATCTCCAGATGAAACCTATGGATCCCTCCGTGTCCACCCCTTTTGTTGCAGAGGCCTTGAAATCCCTGCGTAGAGAAGTTGGTCCAGAGACTGCCGTTCTTGGTTTCGTAGGTTGTCCATACACTCTCGCAACGTACTTGGTAGAAGGCAAGACATCCAAAGAGTATTTGGAGATTAAGAAGATGGCATTCAATCAACCCAAACTTCTTCACTCAATACTTCAACGACTGGCAGATAGTATTGGAGACTATGCATTGTTCCAGATTCAGAATGGAGCTCAACTTATTCAGCTTTTCGACTCTTGGGCTGGGCATCTCTCACCTCGCGACTATGATGAGTTTGCGGCACCGTACCAAAAGCAAATTCTAAACAAGGTATGATGCTCGACCGTAGACTACGTACTGCATGAATGAGTTTTCGTTTTCTTACGCATGCTTCTTCAGATCAAAGCAGAGTATCCTGGAATTCCAACCGTCATGTACATTAAGCACTCCGGGTCATTGATAGAAAGGATGGCCGCAACGGGTGTGGACGTTGTGTCCCTTGACTGGACTGTAGACATGGAGGTTGGAAGGAAGAGAATCAACGCAGGTAGGGAAAGAGCCGGTTTACAGGGTATAGGTGGAGTCCAAGGAAATCTCGACCCTGGTGTGCTCCTTGCTGACCAAGCTGTTATTAAGGAACGAACGGAAGAAATCCTCCGCAAGGCTGGTCCAACTGGGCACGTGATGAACCTGGGTCATGGTATTGAAGCTTGCACCTCTGAGGAAAACGCTCGCTTCTTCATCGACACAGTACGCAACTTCCGACATGATGTACAATGCTAGATTTCGTTAATGTAGTTACCTAGTCTGTAATAAGCGTCTATTATAGTGCCATATGATTGATGATACATGAAACCCATCGAGAGGGGAACAAACGAACTGATTAGGATGACATGCAGAGCGAGGTTTCGGCACAGATGCAGAGAGATTGCATGCCTGAGGTCAAAAACATAACAAGAAATTGAGTGAGGAAAGATGAAGAAGATTTCATTGAAAGAAAGCCAATCCGACTCTGTACTTACAGCAAACGCCAGCACCAGAGCAGTGGGAGTTGGAGGTGCAATCACCTGGGCTTAGTCCGTCGGGGAGCACAACCGAAGAGTCAGGGACGACTCCCCAGCCTTGACCCCGAGCATTAGTTAGGCAAGAAGCAGGCCATTCAACAGTTTCTGTAACTGTTTCGGTTTCGTTGTAAATAAGTTCAACGCCAGTGTCAATGCCATCTGTGCCGTCTCCAGTAGCACGGTCAACAGGAGAAGCAGTAGTTGTGACAACAGGAGCAGCAGTAACTGGGGAAAGGCTGGAGACAACAGGAGCTGGGGTGGGCTCTGGAGTAGCAATGATGATAGGATCAACGGGTGCCGGTGTTCCCAAGCCTGTGTAGTCGAAAGTGCGGGAGTTACAGACACATTGAGCATTGCTGTAAATGCTGTAAGCATCGCAGATTAGGTCGTGACCAGGTCGAATGCGGCAGCATCCCGAGCATGAGTTGGTCACACAACTGTCAGTTGTGCTAGCGACCAAAGCTTGCACCTCAGCGGCATCGAAGTCTTCACAGGGGCTTGATTCCCACACTCCTCCAGTTGAGTAAGTTCTTCCATTTGCGAGGACCATTCCCGAAGAATACCGACCAGGCTCGAGTCCGTAGGCATTTCCAGCATCTTCAGCCCTGTCACTGGTAGTGGGGGAGGATGGACTGGAAACCGACGATCCCGTAGGCGAGGGGACGGTAGCTGCCGTCTTGGTTCCCTTGGTGCTCTTGAGGAATCGTTGTCCTTCAAACTTGGATTCTTGCGATCGGAGGGCAGGTGTCTTGTTGTCAGCAGAGGCCAAGGCCAACAGCATCAACGTAACAACAGCTTTCAGAGAGTTCATTTTGTCTTGGCTTTAGGTTATGGTCTTATTATTTGTGCACCGAAGTCTTCTCTTGTCCAGAATGTGGAAACTGTTGGAAGATTGGCATGTGAGAAAATCTTGGTTCTAATGAACTCTCACCTGCCACCATAGGCAAACTTTCAAATCTCGAGCGGAGTATCACTTTATATGGGAGGTTCAGTCGGACGGTTAACGATAGGTATCTTGCGAAATTAATACACTTATATTTCAAAGATCGGTATTTATGGAATTTCTGCAGCAACCCGGAAAAGGTCGGTGAGCCACCTCACGTTTGGCCTATCGTCGCACAAATGCACGGGTGCACTCCGCTGGTAAAAAGCGAGCAAGATGATACTGCAATCGCTACTGACGAAGGCTGACACATGAAATGAAACCCTACCATCAGTCCCGTGGCTGAATGGTGCCGCCAAGGAATTTTCTTGCGACATGGTTGGAATGCCATCAGGGGTTAAGCTGCTATAGCTCTTTTCATATTGGATTTGCCGCCGCTTTAGCCAATGTCACTATTGATTTGGTCTTGTGAGATTCTTGGTGGCATATCCAAGGAAATCTTGTGTACTACACTCTCTTCATTTGTGAACGGAATAGCATGAACATGTGTTCTAGAATCTCTCACTCGTGCCAGAGATTTGGAACGACTGCTGCTTGCTAGATTGTTCATTGCTATTCTTTCTCCTTCAGGGATCGTTATATCACTGGTGTATGCGTGGCCTACTCTAGGAGGCCTGAACTAGAGGTTTCGCTTATTGTAGCAAAAGATGCTTGATGCAGTGTTTCACAGCATAGGCCATCGAATATTGAACCTCGCAGGAGATGAAAAAGCACCGCACGACAAAGATAGTGACGACATTGATACCACAATAAAGAAGCACCACAATACAAACAAAAAATCGTGAAGTTTCAGTGGTGGTGTGAAATTGTGAATCCTGGATTTCCGTTCAGGTAACGGTGGGATACATTGTGTGACATGTTGCATTAAGTGCTCGCACCAATGTCCTTCGCGTCAGGTTGTTGTGACCCGGTGTTGTTGGTGCAGGAGGATAGAGACACTCCTCCTTCCACCAACAGATGATTGTTCCTCGAAGTGACAACGATTGAACATGAAATCATCATGTTGGGTCCTAACACTCATTCTTTGGAACGTCTACTTTGCCAGAGGGGATTGTCGGGGGGAAATATCGACGAAGGAGCTATGGCGACAACAGTCGTTAGCTCGAGGGCTAAAAGGTAAAGATACTCAGACACCCGGCCCAACTCCTGACAACATTGTTTCGGAGCCAACGATTTTTTCAACTCCCCATCCAACGACAAGTTCTCCTACCTTCCGTCCTACCAAATCACCCATGCCTTCAGAGAGTTCACCCACTCCACCTGGTCTCCCAAAAACAAAAGAACCTTCCCCAGAACCGACATCTGCCACGACGAGAGCACTCCCGACCATTCTCACTCCTGCGCCAACGCGAACACTCACAGATCCTCCAACGGAATCCCCAACCACGACAACAAAGCCCTCAGCTGAACTTTCCTTGTGTGGAGGATTGTTAGATGATTGGATTTCAATACGTATGGATCTTCTTCCTGGTTACGACTACGAAACTGCCTTTTCTGATCCAGATTCCTATCAATGTCGAGCCCTGATTCGAGTTTCGGAACAAGAAGGTTCTAGTTCTTTTGATTTCGAAACAGTTGTTCAGTACTGGGTTTTGTACTGCATTTTTCTAGCGACGAACGAGGAATCATCGGAAAGCAGCACATCAAGCCTTGTTCGCCTTGGAGATTCGTCGACTTGGACCTATTCAAGTGGTTGGACAGAAGTGGACATGGCTCCATGCGATGGATGGTATGGCATTAGTTGCAATGATGATGGTTTGGTGACAATGATTCAACTTGGACGCAACGGATTGAGTGGCACCTTTCCACCCGAAGTATCCTTTCTTTCCGCAGGGGGTCTCACGTCGACGGGTGCAGGGAAGTTGGAAAGGCTCGATATTTTCCACAATCCCTCCTTGGTGAATGACCCATCCAATCCATGGATTGCTCGGTTGGGGGATGGTCTCAAAGTTCTCAACTACGGGAACACTAGCTTCTCTGGAACAATTCCGACGCTCCCTTCCAACATTGAGGAGTTTGATTGTTCATACGCTTTGCATACCGAACCCCTTTCAGAATCGCTGTTTGAAGGACTTGACAATTTGACTACAGTCATTATGGACGGGAACAATTTTGGTTCGGGGATACCTTCATCGATTGCTATGCTGTCCAGCCTACAAATTTTTTCGATTCGAGGATCTGGGATCACGGGGGACCTATCGTACCTTCGTGGAATGTCAACCATTGTGGAACATTTAGTGGATGGAAATCCAGAGTTGAGTGGGACGCTGCATACGTTTATTGGTGATCTTACATCGCTCCGGTCATTTTCCGTGAGCGATTGTGGATTGGTACGTGAAACAATGAGCGATTGGTCGAAATAGTGCTTGTACAGACATCTCCTCACGAATCTTGATACTGTATTATCAGACGGGGAGTATACCTACCGAACTAGGGAAGCTGACGCGAATGATCCAACTGTGGTTGTATGGGAACCAGCTATCGGGGGAGATTCCGAGTAGTTTGGCACAAATGAGCCAACTTCGAACTTTGGCTATTGAGGACACCAACATTCGTGGTGATGTCCCCATTGAAATCTGTCTTCAGCGGTTTGCCGGAGACTTGTCATTTTTGTCTACCGATTGTGTGAGAGACAAGAAAGTGGACTGTACTGCCTACTTTCCCGATTGTTGTACTTGCTGTGGCCGGAAAAATTGTGGAACGTAACCAAGGGGTTTTGGTTGCTATATTATTGTGTGAAGTGAAGGGCCCACAAGCTTTATGTAGGGATGGTAGTGGTGTTGTGTAGATGTAAATACTAGTGCAAGAAAAAGCTAAGATGATGATGGTCCGAATTCAAACGGAGTCCCCATTTGAGTCTCCTGAGTCAACTCGAAATTACAGCATCCGGCGATGTACAGGCGAATCGGCAGCCTCACATTGGAGGTCGCCGAATCTCAGATCCTCATGGTGCTCGCCGAGGTTTTTGGCGTAAGTACGACGTACGACAATTGCGTAAGGGCGCTACTCCACTCTCAAGAGACCGGTCACGAGATCTTGTGAGCCTTCCGATTGCACATCGTTCTCGCAGTAGTACGTAGCAAGGCGAAGGAAGAAGGAAGTGCTTCCTACTTCTTGAAACCAATTTGAGAGAAAATGTTTCGCAACGTGTTAAGATCAGCGTCAACCTCTAATGCTTTTTTTGCTGGAGCTGCCACTGCTCTAGCTGGAACTGCATTTGTCGCCTCGCAACAACAAGAAACGGTGACGGGATGTTCCGATGCTTCGGTTGTTGGTATGCTTCAAGGAATTTCCAACAAGTTGAGCAACATTGAGGCTGTTTTGGGATCCGTTGAGACTGCCCCCAAGGCTAAGAAGGCTGGAATTGACATTGTTTTGGGTGCTCAATGGGGAGATGAAGGAAAGGGAAAGCTTGTCGACATCTTGAGTCAGGTAAGGAGCCAGTAGATTCTATTTTTATGGTGATTCGCATCGTCAAAGAGTCAAGAGAAATCCAATCCACTTCTTATTTGATCCGATTCTTTTTATTCTTGGTTAGGAATATGATGTTTGTGCTCGAGTTGCCGGTGGATCCAACGCTGGTCACACCATTGTCGTTGACGGCATCAAGTACAAGTTCCACTTGCTTCCTAGTGGTGTTTTGAACAAGGCTGCCAGCTGTGTCATCGGAAACGGTGTGGTTGTTCATCTTCCTTCCTTCCTGACGGAACTTGACGAGTTGGAGGCCAAGGGAATCGAGCACAAGGGACGTGTCTTCATTTCCGACCGTGCCCACTTGGTCTTTGATTTCCACCAAGCCGTCGACGGTACCCTCGAGCAGCGATTGGGAAGAAATAAGATTGGAACTACCAAGAAGGGAATTGGTCCAGCTTATGCTTCCAAGATTTCCCGCAATGGAGTCCGTGTTGGAGACTTGTCCAATTGGGAGTACTTTGAGCAACGATTCCGCGCCCTTGCCGAGCACCACATGCAAGCATTCCCCGGACTTGAGATTGACATTGAGGCTGAGTTGGCTTTGTACAAGTCCATCGCATCGCGTGTATGCGAAATGACTGTTGATACTATTGAGTACACAAACGAGCAGTACAAGGCCGGAAAGAACATTCTTGTGGAAGGTGCCAACGCTACCATGTTGGATATCGATTTCGGAACGTACCCTTACGTCACTTCCTCCAACCCCTCGGTTGGAAGTGTTTTGACTGGACTTGGAGTTAGCCCACGTAAGCTTCGTGGAATTTATGGAACTGTCAAGGCCTACTGCACTCGTGTAGGAGAGGGACCTTTCCTCACTGAGTTGGACACGGCTGTTGGTATTGGAAATCATCTGGCTATTGTTGGGGCTGAGTATGGAACTACCACTGGACGTCCTCGTCGTTGTGGATGGTTGGACCTGCCGCAACTCAAGTACTCGGCTACCATCAACGGATTCACGGCTTTGAACTTGACCAAGGTGGATGTTTTGACCGGCTTGAAGGAAATCAAGTTGGCTGTCGGATACAAGTTGAATGGAGAGTACATTGCCTCCATGCCTGCTAGTTTGGCTGAGCTCGAATCTGTTGAGGTTGAGTACGAGATTATGCCTGGTTGGGAGGAAGATATCAGCAAGTGCAAGACTTTCGAGGAGCTTCCAGAGAACTGTCAAAAGTATATTTTGAAGATTGAGGAGCAGGTGGGTATCCCTATTCGGTGGATCGGCGTGGGTCCTGGCCGATTGGAACAAATTGATCGTGGTGAAGACTTCGCTGTCTCAGAAGACTAGAAATTTAAAGCGTAGATCAATTCTGGATGTACTGCTTCTGACACGTGTATCCTGAGAAGGGCATTTGACTTGGATTTTGGTTGGCATCGGTTTGCATTTGGTGCCCCGTTTGGCCACTTTCGACAATTGGATTGGTCCATTCATTTTGTGAAGCCAGTGATGTCGCCTTTGTGTTGTGTCCTCATTCCGGCCCTTTGGATGAATCTTGGGCTCGATCATATATTCAAGTATGAATAAACATTTTGGCTGGTAGGCTTATTTCTTCAGGTATCTTCCCCTCTCAGATGGTAACGGTAGCCGGTTTAACGTCTTCTTTGAAGCAGAAAAAAATACACGAATCCCGCCTTGGTTCGTCGTACTAACGTTGTAGTACTGGCGTTCTGTACTCCACGTCTTTGCAACACATGTTTGACGGAGTCGAGTTTACTATTCTGATTGCTTCTTGTGACATTCACAAGGAGTCTTGCGATTGCGTTTGACTTGTTGAAATCTTTTTTAGCTTCCTTTATTGCTCCCTGGATTGATGATCTGAGTGGAGATTGACAACAACCTTCTTGCTACAACAACTACCGGCAATATACGATCAGACTCTTAATTCAAAATTGAATTGCAACGATGGCGCATCGACCAGACTCCCTGGGTGGTGGTCGGCGGGGACCTATTCCTCGCCCGTGGCTAGCTGCTCAACAACCGTATCCATATGCTCCTGCTGGTCATCCCTACTATGCGCCGCATCTCATGCCTGGGCCCGTGGGTGGAGTACCGCCGTCTCGACCCGTGGATATCCTGGACAAGCCAGATTGGAGAGTTTCATGGGAAAAGCTTAGTTGCTGTTTTTGTTTGAAAAACCCCAACGAGAAACCAAAAATTGGAGACCGACGGATTCCACAATATGATAATCCTGCAGGGATGCGTCGACACAACAATAATTCATATCGTGAGTATGCTCCTTTCCCTGGATTCCCAATTATGCGACGAAATTCGTCGAGCTCCTTCCTTGTTCAAGAAAACGACGTCTATGAGGTGAGTCAATATCCTGAATTCTAATGCTTTGCCCCTGTCCCAGTTTGTCCTCATGTTCATCCTGCGAAAATAGGTTGGAGGATCACTATCTAGTTTCACAACAGAAAGCGATTCGTCAGTGACAGATTCTGAAGACGAAGTGGCAGGAAGAAATGAGCGCTTCAATTCGTTTGACCATGCTGATTTGCGACGACAAAAAGAGGTATTTCAACGGCCATCAATAGCAACCGCAGATCCAGTGGCTAGCAAGCCCCCCATGATATCAAATCGCAGTAGATCGGCCGGTCTCCCACCTATGAACCCAAACTCGAGCTACATGATGACGCCCCCGCACGCACCACCTGCACGGAATCGAATGGATACAAGTGATACTGGTTTCACTGGGTTTTCTGGAACAACTACGACGAGTCGCCATAGGCGCCGTCAACAATTCCAGTTTTCGCCTCAGAGTATAGAACAGATTGTGCGAAAGACTGCTGCAAGCGATGAGAAAAAAGTTGCCCCGCCACCGTATGTCATGTGTCAAAGTGGAGGGTCTCCAATGTACGACAGTGGAACTTTCAGCTCATGGGACGACAGTTCTGCTTGTCTCACTCCGCAAGAGGTTAGTCATAAGAAGACGTTCAGTTTTGACTCGGACTATACCCCCGGTTACTCCCCCAGTCCTTATGATGCTCAACCTTGGGGAAAGGCTACCCCTGAGAACTTGCCACCGAGAGGAGACCGACCCCCCAAAGCGGGTGGACATACTAGGAGGCGTCGAAGTGCAAAAGCGAAACAATCGTCAAAACCAGCGAAGAAGGCCTCGGCCCCTGCCGATTCCATTTATTTGCGCAAAGACCTTCGTCTGGATAGTATGGCAGAAGGCACTGTTGTGGTATCAGGTTGGGTCGCAGCGTCTGTAGGTAGCGACAAGTTGACACCTCGCCTTTATCATGGCGAGCAGGATTTGGAAGCACGTGACCTTCACTACCTTCAAATTGTTGACGTTACGAGTACTGGTGTCGGTGCCAGAGTTTTCCTGTACTCTTCGCAAGGCAATATCCAGCATGCATTCCCACTACAACGAGACTGGATGTGCCAATCCAGTGAGATCACATCACGCATTGGCCGTTGTGTTACATTGAGATCTCGTTCGTCGCCTACAAGTGTCATTGCCAGCATTTTGCCAGTGAGCTTGGACGACAACTTCTTCAACAAAGGCACTTTGGTACCCCCCAAGAAGTTCGCACAGATGTCGGATCGCCTTTTCGTCAGTGGAAAGGGCAAAGTCTATGCTCCAGACGAACAACATGATGCTGCCATGTTTATCATGTTCTCCCTGGATGCGCTTATCAAGAATACTTGGCGATGATTTAGACAACCAATTAGTTTGTAGCACACAACAACCTGACATGAATTGGATGAATGCAGGTAGAAGGTTACAACGATATAGTCATGACATCACATCATTGGCTGCGTACAGTACTCGTACAGGAACAATGAGGGAGGAGAATGGGTTCTAACGTTCGCCCCATTGCCGAGTTGCTACGGTGGTCATAAAGTAGATGAAACGAAAACCTAAGCTAGGACCAAACCCCAACATGAACTAACTTGTTTCACAGCCAATATTCAATTACGCATCTATGTTGGCTGTGAAATGTTTCTGGCAAGGAAAGAGACACCGACATCGGCTGTGAAATAGAATGGGCGATGAGCCGGGTCACCGAACTCAACGCTTGATCTTTTGAGCACGAATCATATCGTAGGACAAGGCCCCATAAACTTCAACCCAAGCATCCTTCATCTCATCCGTGAACCTGTCTCCGAGAGATTGTTTGACAGCATGGATCAACGCTCGACCCATGCTAGGGTAGTACTCAGGCTTGACTCCATACCCAACATGCTTGGCACCCAAATCTAGAAGAATCTCTGTTAGCAACTCAATGTCTGGACCCAACATACCGAGTGCTTTGTCAATCATTTGAATGAAATACTTGGCGTGCTTGACGAACCGCGGTGACTTGACCATCTCTTCTGTCAATTCCATGTCCTTGTCAAAGCCGAAAATGGACCTGGCATCAGGCTCCAACTCGAACAACCTGATTGTGGGAGGAATTGCATGGTTGATGGTTGATAAGTACATCAAAGAAGAAACAAACAAAGCATGAGAAACATCACCATTTCCAAGACATCACCGAATAAGAACCTAATGCCTTTTGCGATCTAGAGACTCACTTCAAAAACAAGGCACACCCAGTCTTTTCTTCGTGATCGGGCAATCTTCGAATTTCCTCCCAGCTGTCAATGACACTGGAGACGGTGGAATAGCTCATATCGGCAACCATGATTTCAGAAGTGGTGGTGGTGATGAAAGTCTGTAGTAATGTGAAAAGAAGGAAGGCCCGAGGTCAATCAAGTTGAGAGTGTCCAACAATGTCTCTCATGACTGCTGCCGGTCGTAGTTCCAGTGCCAGGCCTGGTGACTCCTGTAGTATTGGTACCATGCCACACCGGTACAAAAGGGCGGTACAAGGGTATACGAGTACCGTAGACGTACTGAGCACGCAGTTGTACTACGGAAGATGGAGAACCCTCCTCGACCGCAGAATCCTTCGAGCGGCCATGTAGAATTGGTGACCGGGCCGTGTCAATCAATTGTTCCACATACATAACAAAAGTTGGCCTGGCGGAAATTTACCCTAAGTAAAAATGTCTTGAGACGGATGCCAAAAGTCCGCTGCCGGATTAAATGTAGAACTTTAGTGTTACTCCCCCTATTCCTCGCGGGGGAATCCTTTTCGCGTTCGCTCAGTAATGCCGGCAAAGGTCATACTTAAAGGAGATCTGAAGCACTTTCTCCGTTGTTCATGGATGTCGTGTCGCCGTGTTGCCGAGTAGGAAGGACGTGGAAGAGGACCAAGGAAGAAAAAACTTTGGGTTCTGACAATGGATGCCAGAAAGTGTTGGTTGGTTCTGTAAAAACAAGGTCTTCCCCCAAACAATCTTCATATCTGAGCCATTACAATCCATCGGAACTAGTGTGTTTCTTTTGAGCCGCCAATCTACCCTCTATACCTGGAGATAGCAACTTTAGAGCAGAATTCCCAAACCCATGTCCATACATCGAAAAGTGCTGGCGATCAGCATGGAAACCGATAGTAAAGTATCGGCATCCATGTTGAGAGATGGAAAACTCAACAAAGACTTGGATCAAGTTGCTTTTCATGCTATTACTTTTGACGAAAGACTTTCTCTAGCTCTAGCTGATTTGCTCGGATACAAGAATCGAGAATGGAAGAGTGTAGAATTCATCAATTGCAGAGGTCTAGTCAAGCAGGCTTTGGCCATGGCCATGACAATAGATTGTGTGGAAAGTTTGCATCTAGTCAGAAACATTGAGGGTTTTGATGGCTATACTACGTTGGGGACAATGTTGGAGTCAACGTCCACACTTAAAAAGTTACGGCTGACGTCGGCTCTCAAGGAAGTGGATGCGATCGCCCTGGCAGCTGGGCTTGCCGCCAACACAAGTCTAGAAGTGGTTGAGTTTCGTTGGAGTACGTTGGAGGATTTCAGTATGCTTCGGCTTCGTGACGGTTTCGTTAAAAATACAACTCTCAAATCCGTTGATTTCTTTGGCTGTAACATGGATGATGAGAGCATTAGTCAGTTGGCTTCAGCTCTATCGAATCACCCAACGCTAGAGAATCTCCTTCTCAATGGAAACAGTTGTGGGGGCAGCGGTTCGAGAGAGCTTGCCAAGTTGATTGAAAATGATAGAGTCAGCACGCTGCGAAAGTTGGACATTAGCTTTCAGAGGTCAGGTTGTGGAGGCAAACTCGACATTGACGCGATTACCAAAGCACTAGCAACCAACACTACGTTGGAATCCCTTGATCTCACCTGCAGTGGGTTGGATGATGATGACGCTGAACGATTGGCTCTTGCCCTTGTACAAAACACCCACCTCAAAGAGATCTTCCTTGCTCGAAACAAGTTTACCGATGCTGGAATTAAGACTATCGCTCGACACCTACCCAACATGATGGGACTTCGCAAACTTTCACTGTGGGGGAATCCGTTTGACGAGGAAGCGGCTGAAGCATTAATGCATGGGGTACAATACAACATGGAGCTGTATGACATGCATTTGTTCCGCAAGTTCAAAGTTTCCGATGAAATTCTCAACTACACAAATCTGAATCGAGGAGGGAGGAAACTGTTGGGGGACACTGTTCCATTATCTCTCTGGCCCAATGTCCTAGAACGAGTCAATATCATGCCAATGCCTCCACGAAGGAAACCGGAGGAAAATCACAAGGCACGTATAGACATGCTTTTCTGTTTGTTGCAAGGCCCCGCCCTATTGTCGCGAGGGTACCAACCTGTATACAGCAGAGAGGATCCAGTATAAATTGTTACATAGATACAACGAGATACCGTATACACAACAGTTCCACAATAGTTCTTTCTAAAAATCATTATTGTCGTTCTTCGGCTCGTCGCATGAAAGATCCAAAAGAAGCAACGGACGACGTTCCGTCGTTGTCTACTTTCGGAGATGATCTCCTGCCAGCTCCACCAGTTACATCAGAATCCTTGTTGATTAGCCCCTGATCCTTGAGAAACTTAAGTTGCTGAGCCCGTTGAAGAGCCTGACGTTCTGCAAGCGACAAATTCTGAAAAAGGCAACCACATAGTTAGATGATGTCGCGAACATTCTCAAGCATGATGATCTCGAAAATTCTTACCGCAGATGCCTCTGATCCTGTCTCCCCTGACTTCTTTTCATCTTCGTCTTTATCCAAGCCCTTGTTGCGATCAACAAGTTTGGACAAATCCACATTGCTACCAATGTCAGTGCTGACATAAGAGCTTTCATAGTCAGATTCCATATCTCCGAGAACAGCATTGTCGATGGCAGTCTCAAGTCGCCGTCCAAGATTGGAGAAGAAGCTACCTCCGGAGACAGAATTGCCTGAAGCAGCATTATTAGCCGCTAGATTTCCACTGGTGAGTTTCGGGGTCTGATCCTTGCGTGGGGTTCCAGACGAACTACCACGAAGGGGTGTGGTGTTGTTGTGGTTGGGGTTTGCACGGACGCGAACGGGGGTGGTTTGCCGATCAGCCTCCAATCGAGCACGTTGGGCCACACTCATCTTCGACTTGGAACCCAAACTGGTCACTGACACATTGTCGCTATCCCTCCGAGGAGTCTGAGGTTTAGGAGGCGCGGCCTCGTTGAATCTGGAAACATCTGCTCTGGGTCGTGTCGACGAGTGAGTGGACATGATCGTGTCTAGTTTTGGTTGAGATGACATGGTGTCCTTGACGCTTCGCTCCTCTGACACTCCTCCGATGATAATAGAAGGAGGACCACCCATTAATGCATGGTGCTGCATGTTCCTGGGAGATGCCCCCATGGCACGGTATTGTTGAGCATTTTCCTTCTGTTGCTGCTGATGAATATAGTAGGCAGCGTCAAAATGGCGTTGGGTTCTGTCCTCGGTTAATTCAGACATATGAGACTTGTTGTCATCGTCAATGGGGCGGCGATTGGCTGGGCGACGCGACGACAAGTTGACAGGGACCATTTGGGGTTCCTCGTCTTCGTCGTCATCATCATCGTCGTCGTCGTCATCCTCTCCTTCTTGTTGTACGGAAGACGGAGTGTTGACAATCACTTGAGCAGAAGGAACTTGAACATCCATGTGTTGGAAGTTGCTGGCGTCACCCATGCCACCATACATACTACCACCACCGCCACCATACTGACTACCGGCTGCCGACATCATTTCCATAACATTTTGTTGGACCTTGACTTGAGACTCTATCTTTTCCACGTAACGTTGGAGCAGAATGGACTTTTGACGCTCTTGTTCCACTTCGAGTTTCACAGATGACTCCTTGTGTTTGAACAAGTCTAGCTGCGAATGGGCCTCTTCAAGTTTCTTTCGAAGTTCAATTACTTCTTTCTTGAGAATCTTCTTGTGAGATTGCAATTCTCCCATCTTGGTACGCGTCGATGATTGATGCATGGTAAGTTCCATCCTTTGTGAAGCCAAATCCTTTTGGACGTCTTGGTGGTCCTTTTGAGATTGGATGTATTTCTGAGTCAAGGTGTCTAGTTGAGATTGCCAAGTGGCACGTTGCTGTTTCATCTCTGCCTTCATCCGGTTCAATTCATCCTCCAATTCCTTGACTCTAGAAGTGTCACCCTCTTGCTTGGACTGCATTTGCTCTTCCATTTCGCTAATCTTCTCAGAAGAATCTCTACAAGTTTCCTCCAGGACACGGGTATAGTCGCAAAGCAGCTGCACAGCAGGCAATACTCCCAAGTCTTGAGCCTGAATGGTTTCCAAATCCGTTCGATAGGCCCTTCTGGCAGGAACCGCCCCTTCTCCCCGCTCGAGAGCATCTTGCACCAATCGCATACAAGAGCGTCGCGTATCTTCCATTTGACTACGAACCCTGTAGAGTTCCTCTTGTTTGGTTTCCGCCTGGGCCTGTTCATTCTCCAATTCAGAATGAAGAACTTGCAATTGCTGTGCAAAACCATCGCAGACTTGGCGATAAGCTTCCTTCTCATCCACAAGGGAAGAGTGTCTATTTCCCAACAAGGCCTGCGACCACTCCTCGCCCTCATCTTCATTGTTGGCACAGAAATAAAAGCTGCGAAGATCTGGATTGACCGTCTCGTCACCTGCCAACTCCATAACGAGTTGGTTTTGATTGTTTCGATGGACGGTCGTGTAACATTCCAGATCAATGATTCCAGCTGGTTGCAAGGTAGACTGCGCCTGATCCGTGAGTTCACCATCAGCCGTAGGTGGGGTCGGATTTTGACTCGTCCCTAAAACCGCATAGAGCGAGGACCTCGGAAGATGTGACTTGGCAGCGCCACGTTTTCCATAACCCTGCTTGACTGCCTTGTTCAGGATTTCTTGTTGCTTGGCAGTAAGAGTGGGTATCTGACAAGGATTGGTAGGGTGCGCATCAAAGTAATACAAAAATGTGTGCGGGACGACACAACAATATCGAGCTTGCCACACATGTTGCTCATTTCGCTTAAAGAGCCAACCACTTTTAGTAGAAAGCAATCCGAGAACATCGGGAGTTCGAGGAGGCGCAGACTTGATGGTACATGTGGTGTTGAGATTGCTGAACCAAAGAGAGTTGGTCAAGGAAGTTCGATTCAAGACAGCTCGCTTGGCATCTTCACTCGCTTGACTGATTTGTGCGGAAAGTCCTTGCTTGGCTGCCATTTTTTCAATCACCTATTCAATGGAAATCCTTCCAAAAAATGCAAAACGTTTCACTCAAAAAATAGAAGTACTGCCTCAATAAAAAGTTATTCAACTCTGGGGACAACACACACAAGTTGGTAGAACGGTTGTCTAGCACTTGCAACGTCGTAGTATTGCCAACAAATTGTTGGGAAGAATGACGAACGAAACCTGAAAGTATTTTATTTTAGCACGTAGCCGGTTGTGTATGGTAGTTGTTGGGAAAAGTGAGGCGGCAAGTCTCGCATTGGGTTAGGCTCGCAACATTCGTCGGTATACGACGTTGAGGATCTATTATATGTCTACACGACACATGATACCTCAACAAACGGACGAAAGCCCTGATTGGTGGGATAGGCATTGGAGGAAACTAAACAAGTTCCTATGGATTGTTGGACTTCTTGGACTCCCAAGAACCGATGCCCAAGGATGTGAGTTGCCAGTTCCATATTGTTGGTGCATGCCACACCTTCACAACAAAAGAGACGACAATAGTTGCGATGTGGTCTGATAGTAGCAGAGTATTCCATTGCTTTCTTTTGGTGTTTTTCCATGTTGCTTGGACAGTTCATGGCTTTGCCAACAACCTTGTCGTTACCACCATTGGTTGTATGACAGACTTGGATACATCCGAAGTCATCATGAACAATCAAGTCAAAGCCCCGGAGAATTCGGACTTTCCTGAGATGCATTTGGCGGCCTTGGTAGATGGAACATTAGTGAAATCTCCTGTTTCTTACAGTACGGAGGATTTGACAGTTGTGTTTGTAAATCCATATTCGTCAGATGAATTCAATGAAGATCTACAATTTGTGATGCAAATCGAGGGTGAGGGGGCTGAGTTTGTTTCGGGAGGAGCGATTGGATGCGATGGGAACAAACGAGTGGCTGCTCGGCTCTTGGATAACGATGGTGCTGTGCAACTGGTGGTTCATGACACAACGGCTTCCTTTCAGATAACGGCAGGATGGGCCACTGGCCAGAATGCGGTTCGTTTGACACATCCCTTGAAATTGTTGCCCATGGACGGTGATACATCGCAAGTGAATGCAGCTGCGAACAAAGAGAACGAGGTGGTGCAATCCATGGATGATGCTGGGGATCTCAAGGAGGAAACCTCCGAAGAGGTACAACAAGATGACGAATCCTTGAAACAAGAGAAGCATACCGATCCCACTGAACTCACCAATCCACCCACCCCTGCCCCCAAACCAAAGGCAAAGACAAAACCTCCCAAGAAAGAAAAGAAGAAACGACCAGATCGTCCAATCATGGACGAAGCAGAGAGAAGAAAGCAATTACAGGCTCAAATGGAACGAAACTTCCCCGACAAACGAGACTTTTCCACGCGGTACGCACAGGGGATTGAGATTGCGACCCATCAACATGTCTATGCTTGTATCTTTTTTGTGGCAGCCATGGGGACGGTAATCTTGCTACTCCAACGCAAAGAAAAAGGACGAAGAGATTTGTAAATAACAAATGACGATTCTATTATGATCCAATTTTACTTTTTTCCTCTTCCCCATTGGGCCAGCCGTCGTGGAATGCTGGTATTGTTGGTTGTACCCACCATCATCCACAGTCCCTCACCTCATGACGTTATCAATAGTATTCCAAGCGCATCAGGTAGAAACCTGGCATATAGACTGGCACACAAGAGTTTCGTACATTAGAGTTTTTTCGTCTTTTTCCCCTTGACAAGGTAGCGCTGTACGAAGAACTGGACAAACAACAAAAGGTAGCTTCCATACATGATCAATGCAGCCGCATTGTTTTCTGGTCGGATGTTGCAGTTGCCATTCGCATAACGGGGTGGCAAGATAAATCCGAGAACTGTGACCGTGACACCTACAACCATTTGGGAGATTTGAGCGACGGTGATCCAAATACTGTTGAACCACTTGGGCTTGCTCTTGACGGCCATGAGGAAGTAGTAAAAGTACATGATGGCATGGACACCGTAGTTCATGGCGACAAAGAACAAACCAGCAGGAGCCTTGGTCACATAAGCATGCCAGCAATACAACAAGACGGAAATGTGATGGTACCAATGAAGGAAGATTAGTGGCTTCTTGTGGATGACAATGAAGAAAGTGTCAAAGAGCTCACTATTACAGCATGAAGGGAAAGACCAATGATAAAGTGAGAAACCAGCCAATTGGCCAACCGCCACAAATTCAAAAACAACAATCAGAATGGGAATCGAAATACGTACGGGAATTTGCTAAGAATGAACATTTGCACCCAAAATCCAGTGGCACCCGAACCAAAATGGGATTCAGGATCAAAGCAAAGATTGTCCGTCAAGGTGAAATGGTACAAGTTGTGAAGCAATTGAGGGGAAGTTCGGAGGAATCCAATGAAGGAAAACAAAGACAAACCCAAGTTCCACAAAGACATGGTGTGTCTCCAATCCCAAGCAGGGCGATCCTTAAAGTACGACTTGCCAACCACAATGAAGACTCCGTACAAGGTGACGGCGAGAATCGGGCACCAAGTGTTGTTAACCATCCAGTCTCGAACCAAAACAGGATCGTATCCATGTTCCCAGCTACGAGTAACGAGCAAAGTAGAGACAAAACGAGAGAAGAAAAAAAAGGGTCAGAAATGCATGGTGCTTGGGCAGTTCGTACGAAATCACACGACGCTATTCATAAAAGCGCGACGTCAGTCGTAAGTTGTCACGTACCTCAAATAAAAGGGACCCAAAGTGTTGGGGTAAAGACAAGGGAAACTCTCATAGTCAAAGCCTGCCTGGTTGGTGAACACACACTCAGCACTCTCATTGGAAGGATGCCACGACATTGTCCTGGACTACTCTGATGCAATGAGCAATGAATGATGCGAAAGGCGGACGAATGAATAGGACACCGCGCCAACCACTGAATCGAGACTGAACCACGCACCAGGGATTTGGAAATTTGTCATTGGCTCAAGGGTGGAAAATTCTGACATAAAGTCACACGTACATACAATTCATATGTATGTCATTGTAACACCATTGCTACGGATGATGCATCCCTATTATTGAGATTATGTTGTGATTTGGAGAGGGCTCTTACTCATTATTACTTGCTCAAAAGTATTTAGTCCCAAATATTTGTTCGTCATGCTTTCTCTTTTGCTCGTTGCGAGTTGTGATGCGGATGCTTCCATCCGGATTGATATTGGGTCTATCCAAACGATTGGCATAGGGAGGTTCGAGAACTGCTCGTTGCGCGTCTGTCAAATCCTCGTACACCTTGGTAGGCCAGCCACCTCCTTCATGACCAAAGTAACTACGTCCATAGACGTGCGTAGCAGGGCCAAACCGATACAAACAAGTCCGTCGTTGACGATCCGAAGTCCATGGTTTCGCTCCATGAACCGTTCCTTCCGAAAACAAGATTACATCTCCAGCTTTGCTGGCGGGTTGAATGATATACTCGGAATATTTATCTCCGTCCGTCATTCCAGGTGGCATCTTAAAGTTGGACTTGTGCGAGCCAGGTACTACGCAAAAGCCACCATCCCCTGGATTGTGGTCCTCCAAAATGACATTGCAACCCAACAAGGCAACGTGGATGGTTTCATGATGGCAAGTGTACGCCAAATGAGGGTTGTAGGCGCCACTGCGACAGTCAATGGTCCCACCATGCAAACGGAATCCTTCCGATCCCTTGTCCTGACAGAGACAAAATGGTAAATGATCCATCCGATATCCCTTACCCAAAATTCCATGAAAGATGGGGACCAAGCGAGGGTGGGCCAAAATACTCTTGAACACCAACGATTCTGGACCCCATTCCAAGACACGGCCCAAATCTTTGCGACCGGGGCCCTCTCCATACAAGCTCGTTCCTTCTTCCGCGTTTCGCAAAGCACCCGATTTGCGCTCTACCATTTCGTCGGCATGATTGTCAATGGCTTGGTTGGCAAGCTTGACTTCTTCGGGGGTCAAAACACCTCGAACAATCAAGAAACCATTCAAATCAAACAAATATTTCTCTTCTTCGGTCATTTCGAGAGGATAGGAGATGGGAGTGGTCTCCTGTGCTGACGTGGCCATGATGGAGGAGGTGCTGGTTATGTGACGACGGGCAAGGCCAAGGAGTGGGGATCGGAAGGGTGTTTGGAAACCTCGAATCAAAGGCAGGACACTGACTATCATCCACCAAAATGATGATTTCATCCGGTGGGAGTTGTAAAAGCCAATCTGGTTTGTGGCCTGTTGGTTGGTCAACCTGTTTGTGGAGACTACTGGAGACCCTTGCTACGTCTGAGTCAGATTCTCATTGTGTTGATTGGGTTTCGACTTGACTCGTTTGACCACAAGATCGAAATCAAAATCTACAACTACTACAGTACTCACCCTCTAGAGAGAGGTACATGGGAAAGCACTAACACTATTTCGTTGTCATAGGGCTAATAACTAGCTCTCGTCGGTCTCCACCACCTCTACGGTTTCACTTTCTTGCTCCGAACCAGGCGCTCCCGGCAGCATAGAGGCGAAAATGTTATTTTGGGGAGGTTGCGTGCTTTTGAACGGCCGTTCCAAGTTCCTGCCAAGAATCTGAGAATCGAAGCCAGGGTCAGTACAAACGTTTGGGTGCGAGTGCAACATTCAATCAATCCTGTGAGAAACTTACGTATACTTGAAAGAGCGGATTGTAGACCAAATTTACCAGCCCAGTAAACACTTGAATGACAAGGGGTTGGGTTCTTCCCAATTTCAGGTGAAGCAACCACATGAAGAACAGTTGGCTGATGATGCTTGTTTGAATGGCAGAGGCTTGCTTCATATCGTATTCCATTGCCGTTGTTCGCGAAGAAAGAAAGGAAGACGCCATATTCTTGACAAGCATATTGGTGGCACTAGGTTGCGAAAGTTGGGACTTGAGCATTCCCGAGAGGGGGTGCTGAATCTGTACAACTGACCGGTCCTTGTTCTTTGTGGCTGAAATTCGAACATAGACCATGAAGGATAGCTTTGAGGTGGAATAAGGGAGGGTGTTAGTGCATTGTGTTTGTTAGGAGGAGCGCTGCAAATGTTACTGTCGGATCCACTTACATTGCAGAGCAACTGTGCAATAAAGGCAAGTCTGTAGCCATAGCAACAGGGATATTAGGGTGCTGGACAGCAAGCCGGAAGCAAGAGTCTAGCAATACGAATACTCACCTTATTATCCTTATGGAAGAAGGACTTTCCAAATTTACCCGACGTCCCAGAATCATACATCCGATGGTTGCAAACATTTGAACGCCAGATGGCATAATGAATGGTTCCACATAGGCACCCTTGCTAGAACCTACTTTCACAGCCGACTGCTCTGGCTCGTCATCCTCCATTTCAACCTCTTCCGCGTCGCTCTCAGACTCTTCTTCCTACAAGCACGATGCAATCTCAGATCAGCATCCTGGCAAATGCAACTCTTGCGGTTATTGCGGTGTGTCACCTACCTCAACTTCGTCGTATTCATCGTCCTGCTCATCATCCTGCTAAAGAGAAAAAGACACAATGAATCAACGATATAGTGAACGACACATCCAAAGAACAACTGACTTACATCTTCTACTTCTCCGTTCTCGTCAGAGCTTCCCCCACGAACTGACGACAACAAATTAAAGGTATTGCTGGGCAAGGGTTTGAATGGCACCAATACTTGCGAAGTGGTTCCTGGTAAATACCAAGCATGTGACAACCAGGGTAATAATAATGCAACAAGAGTGAAGTATCTCATGTTGTCCTATTCTTGGCTCCAATTACGATTTCTGTTGGTGCTTTGTCCTGCTTGGCGCGTTTGGGCAACGTGGAAGTGTTCCAAGTTGGTTGCAAGTTGCACCTGGAGTGACGAAGGACGATCGGCATGGTTGATAAGGGGTTTGGGGGTTTGAAATTTTGGGATGATGGATGGGGACTACTGGGGACGATGGATCTTTGGATCCTTGATCGTGTTTTGGATCCACTTTCCACCTTGCGCAAACTATCCGCAATCTACACTACTTCTTCACAGTTAATACCTGAGGCGAATGTCAGCAGGAGTTACTATCTGCTGCTCGTCGGAGGGAACTTCAGTGTAGCCCAAATGCAAATGCAGGGAATACCCCAAGTAAATTCATGCAATACTCCTATTAGAAAGGCACCTCTATCTGCAAACTACCGCTTTTGTCAATTGACTGCGATTCCAGTACGCACGAAAGCGGCCTTTCGCAACCTTTGAGGGACAATCGAGTGAAGCTATCAAGCGTTTTGACTATCACTTGGACTGGGTAAATCCTACACCATTGACTACTTGGTTTTGCTTGCGGTTCTGTGGGTTCTCGGTCCGACCAGAGAAGTCGGAGAATGCTCACTCAGTGCCTTCAGTGAATCTTCTCGCCTAGTATCAGAAATACTCATGATTTCTCCAATGACAACATCGCGCGAAGGTTTGGGTTTGGGCAACAGTTTACCATAGTCTATTGCGAGAAGTTGTCACAACCATGACAAGTTAAGATGCCCACAGACCAATTTACGGAACTTTGATGACACCATGAAACAACTGAGAATACAGGGAGAATCCTGCCGTAGCTCAGTGGTGTCTGCCCGACTTATATCTACTTGACAGGGGAAATGTATATATGCCTTTGCTTGCGGCGGGGTGACAGCATGACGGAGGATTGGGCGAAAGTTCGGGATCATGTGCTTCTGCTTGGGCTTCATAATATCCTTGCGGCGCCCAACGGAAGAACGACATCACAGATCCAACAACCCTCATTCTTGTCTCACAAAACGCTTGGCACTTCATTTTACATCCCAACACACTCCATCATGCAAGTTTCACCACAAGAATCACCACGAGGAACCGTGGATCTTCAATTTGACGATCAATATAGATTGCCTTTGTTGCCAAGGAGCAACGATGCTAGCCGATATGCAATGTACGCTTCTCCCTCCAAGAGCATTAT
Source organism: Nitzschia putrida (assembly GCA_016586335.1). Classification (NCBI taxonomy): domain Eukaryota; phylum Bacillariophyta; class Bacillariophyceae; order Bacillariales; family Bacillariaceae; genus Nitzschia; species Nitzschia putrida. The sequence goes on from BLYE01000003.1 coordinate 962,767, forward strand.
GCTTCCATGCCTTGACGCCGACAATGGCTCATCGCAACAAGATCTGCCAACATTTCAGCTAAGACCTCGATCTTCTGGTGCCCTACCAGGACCTCTGAGTTTTTGAATCCCCTCAGAACCAGCTACCATGCTAATACCGTGCCAATACTGTTGAAAATGGGATCGAATCCCATGCTATACCTACTGTGGCTTTCCTTGGATGCCCTTCATGTCCCCCTATTGGACCAGTGCTACAAGCAATCAAACCTGTACAATGTAAATCATAATGTATACAATCTCTGTTTTGGTTATCCAAGCACACATCTACCACCTCTTTGCTGCTAGGAGTAGTACCTGACACTTTCATGTCAAGAGAGTGATGGTCTACTTGATGGGTCGTGTTGGTAGGAGATGGCCCCCACAAGGATTGCGCCTTTTTGACATTCATGAGTGGCGGACCAGAGGCGTTTTCAATCATCAGGGCCGTGCCTATCGAGTACGCCCGGCGTACCCAGCGCATGTTCGGACCCCCAAAACCTACGCCAATCTTTGGCGTAGTTGCACTTTTTTACACTACGCCAAATTCTGTGGCGTAAGGCATTTGACACAATGGACCACACATTTGACACATTTGACACAAACTTCCACGACACAGATTTCCAGCTAATAAAGACTAGCAAAACATCAATCCAGGGTTTCGACATTATTTGTAGCGCACCTTCTGTCAATGTCATTTCAGATACCACTCCTAGTAAAGAAGCATTGGTCTCCGGAGAAGGCAAAAATCTCAGTTCTAGCAATTCATAGGACATAAACCTGTTTCCCATCTACGAATGCATATTCTTGTGAAATGTTTAGTGCTCTTATTCAGAAAATAGAAACAAAGATCGATTTCGCAGACACAAATATTATGGCTGGGTCAAGGGGTGGAAAGCCGAACTACATTGAGGAGCTTCCATGTCAATGTTGGCGAGTGATGATAGCAGTGGAAGGCGATTATTTTTTATAGTGTGAAATAGTACGAGTGGATCAGAAATACGCCAATCGCTGATCACGCCAACGATAGGCATGCCCCAGTGCATCCACCAATTGGCGCAGAAATGTAGTACGCCAATTGGATGCGCCCCGTGCGCTCGGCGTAGTCGATAGGCACGGGCCTCTCAGGCCCGATAAAACTGAGGCCTTCTACGGAAGACGGAAGAACGCAGGCATATACACATAATATTCTGTGTAAGGAATCGTCGCCGAGAGTGTCACAACAAGGCGAATACCTGATTCTCATCGTATGTACCTTCTACGTGGCAATCCCCAAAGACCAATCACAACGCAACTTTTAGCATCGGCACCTTGTAACCGCCGGCAGAAAAAAATGACATACCGCGAACATTCGCCACCCCGATTCTCGAGCAGGAGAAAGGAACCAAATCAAAGTTGGATTGGCGACGTCGCCTTTGTTGCCTCTCTAGCACTGTGGTACTTGTAGTGGAGAGAAGGATGACAATGACAGTGTCCATTGCCACTGATACAAGTGTCTGTATCACTTTTGGGTTTTCCTCATGCGACGCCTGTTGGATTGACAAGAGTATCCGGTGCTGCCGGTGTTTGGTGTTGGTCACATTTTCTGAAACACTCAGCATAGGCAATTGTCCAGAAACAAAGATGGATATGTCTTGACAAGATCTTCCCAACACAAATACTTTGCAATAACAATATTGAACCAGACGAAAGAGTCACGAATCTGATCAATGCAGTAATTTCCTGATCCCATGTCATCATGAAGCACCAGTGGTACTAATGAAGGTTTAGTTCCTCGTTGGTATTTTCTGTACCTTACTGTTGGATTTGTGGCGACGTCGCCTTCTTTTTTGTTTCCCTAGTGTGAGGCTCCATTTCTCGTGAAGAGAGAATCTGTATTGCTTTTGCGTCTGCACCATGCGCTGCTAACAGTATAAGATGCTGGTGGTTCTTGGTGCTGCTGGTGGGAATTGTTCAAACGTAATAGACCATTTTCTGGCCCCATCTATCACATAGCTTCAATTGTCTAGAATGGCTTGAGAATGGCATGCTATTTCTGGATAAGGTATTCCTAACATTGCTTCGTTACAATAGTCATTAGGTGCATTGTGTACCTGGGCACCTGCTCTCTGCCCTGACTCGAGCGAGTCGGAATTTTATGGGACTTATCCAGCTTCCGCGCAGACGCTGCTGCTGGATGCGTGCTTTCATGTGTTTGCAATCTGCTATAATAGCAAATAATGACTTGGCGACCTCATGTCCTTTTAGTGTCGTGCAAGATAGTTCGTGCATGACCTCGGGTGTCCGTGTGTACTATTAGTGCGACTTTTGGATTTTGGCAAGATCTCTATGTCCACCGGGTCGGTCATATGAAAAAAAATTAGAAGAAAAACTCGGCGGGACACAACATATTTGGCCATCATCCGTCTTCCCACTTGCACCAAATTCCTCTCCGGGCAACAAGTGGCAGGGAAAGCCAACGCAACAACACACACTCTTCCTTTGAATTGCTGAACAAACAACCCCTTGAAGACCATGGAGGCCGAGAAAATGGAACGCGGAGACCGCGGAACGGAAGCTTTGGTGGAAAAGCTCGCTGGAGTTGATCGCATGGAAATTCACCACGACCGACGTGGCTGGTTGCAGGAAGCCTTCTGCTGCAATACGAAATCAGACTTCCGATATTACGTAGGCAAGAAGAAGATTGCTGAATCTAAAGAAGAATTCGACTATCTCTGCCGCTGCTGCTGTGCTCCACACCATCCTTTCGATATGACAGTGAAGGATAGCAGCACAGATTCCGAGATGATTGAGTTCAACCGCCCCTGCCGTATGCCTTTGTGTGCTTGCAAGTGCTGCTGCTTCCAACAAGGTACCATTTTCAGTGGCGAAGATGATCTTGGAGAAGTCAAAGAAACATTCTGGTGGTTGTAAGTCACACGATGATTCTCAGTGTGGATTTCTTCCTTTTGGATTGGGTGGCAGAACTGTTTTCTCACTCTACGTTTCGCACCAATTCTTCTTTCCAGTGTTCCCCAATGGATGGTATACGACGATGATGATAATCCAGTGTACAAGATTCACCCCCCTACGTGCATGGGCGGTATGTGTATCAATTGCTGCGTGGAAGGACATTGCTGTCCATTTGGTTGCTGCTTGATTCCTTGCCGCGTGTACCCCGCCGACCAAAAGAATACAGATGGCGATGCTCCCTATGTTGCTCGTATGGCCAAGATCCCCAAGGAACACTGCTGTGACGTATACAACGAGACCAGCTTTGTAGAAGTCAGCTTCCCTGAAGGTTCTTCAGCTCAACACAAGGGACTCTTGTTGGGATCATACCTCTTGATTAATGCTTTGTTCTTTGAGGGGTCGGAATAAATGTATATTTCCAACTCTGTCATGGACACTACTTTATGGAACATGGCTTGTGAGACAACCACTTAGGCACCATTGATACTTTGTGAAACCAACTCCCAAGAGAGGGGTACCAAGAATATCTTCTTATACATTCTGTTACTTTAAGCTTTAAGTTACTTTGACAACTTACAATATTAGTGATTAGAACAAATTGTTGATGCATGAATAAGGAATGGCTATCGTAGCACTGCGGATTGGAAGATACCACTAGTACTGTATGAGTTCTGAGAAACCTCAGCCAGCTACCCTCCTGAATTACCTGTCCAAAACTGAAATACCTGTCCAAAAATCGCGCGAATCGCTCGTGTAAAGTTTCTGAAACAAAATTGGAACTACGTAATTCCCACGCGATATCTCTAGTAGTAGAGTTTCACTACGTAGTCCGTACTAACCGTAAACCTCAAAGGACAACAACAAAGAAAGGTGGTACTAGATTTCCTCTCCCCAATGAAGATAAGAGACTGAACTGGTACAGTATGCTGCCCCCCTGAAAATAAAAACACAAAAGAACGAAATGTGAGCATAGTATCGTGGCCACAAACGAACTCGTCTATTCTATTGGAGGATGACGGTACTAACAGCAAGTTTTCTTTGACGCAAGTTACCAACCTGCCGAGAAAAGAATGAATAGTGAATCAAGATGCTCAATCTATGTTTTCTTTTATAAAATCCACACTAAGGGTATGGTTTGCATGTAAGTTCAGCATTAACCATGCCAACAAGAAGCTTAATCATCTCAACATAGTTGCCAGCAGGTTGGGAAGTTGAAGCAATATGTTCTTCGTCCTCTTCCTTGATACTGGTGATTCCGTTAATTGCTTCCTTGCGACTGTGCTCAGGGAGTGTCTCTGGCATGAAAAACAGATACAAGGTAGCTGGCACAATCGACATGACCATCAAGAACCAGAATGCACGAAGGTAGTCATATTGATCGGCAAGGGCTTGCCCCGTATATCCAGAGACAGTTCCTCCAATGCTCATGGCAGCGGTGGTCAGTCCAAAACACATTCCAAAACGTCCGGTTCCACCACTGATATCACTTGTTACCAAGATATACATGGTGCCAAAAGTTCCAGCGCCAACTCCGTCCATGACTTGGGTCGAGAGGATCAAGGCTTGCTGCAGGAGGGTGGCTTCAGCATCACCTTGCCAAGTCCACAAGAGTCCCAAGATAGCACAACAAATTGGGACAACAATACCGAGACCAATAAGGAAGAGATACTTTCGTCCGTACTTCTTGGATAGTCTCCGCAAATCTTGGCACTTGCAACCATGAAGAGTTGGGCTACAACAATACAAAGTCCGCTCATCAAGATACCGCTGTGGCCATTGCCAAGAGCCAAATGTTTGCATCACAAGTGGCGTAGACACAAACAACATTGTAAACTCACATTTCTACCACACCTACCTCGCCTATCCATCCGAAGAAATCTCCAATACAGTTTCCAACAACTCTAGGGACAAAACGGTTGGTTGTCAGCAGGTACCATTCTTCGACTTCAAAGCTTGTGTCTTAATATGGAGGCCTGCCCTTTTTCAGAGGAAAGGGCATCTGTAAAAAGACTAAAGATGCTGGAACCGATTGGATACAAAAAGCACCTTGTGCATCTCATTGCTTACCTCAGCAGTGGAATAGTGTACTAGGGCATCCGAATCTCAGCACGAACATGACCACAATCTTTTGGGAGGAGAGTTGACATTACATCCAGGTATGGGATTTCACATTGGCATGGCATGGGTGGTGTTATACAACTTCATTACCGCCTTTTCTGAAACTTGCAATGACAGGTTCCTGCAAGATCTGAAAGCAGGAGAGATCACAGAATCTACTAGCGAGAACAAAAGATCTGAGTTGTCAAGACAAGAACGACGCCTCCCATCATACGCCTCGAAGCATATTGGGCCTCATGATGTCGATGGGTTCTTTACAAATGTCACAACTGCATGGAAGCAGAATGAAAAACAATTCAAAGCGACATGCCAAGAATGGAAAGATGAAGATGCCGTCAAAGCTGTCTGTGCCTATGCATGGATTGTGGCCCCCGCAAAGATGGGAACAAGCAACCCAGCCCAAATTCAAAAAAAGCTGGACCCTCTGCTCATCTCCAATACTGGGTGGCTAGCTATGGGAAACCCCGGTCAAAACCCTAGGCCTGGGTGGTACGCCCAAGAGGCGAATGCACACTTCTCGTTGCAACTTAATCTGACAACTCCGATCAGGTATGTAACCATTATGTCGATGCAGAGCTACGGTCCTAACTTTGTAGGGACCATGCTTGAGGTGTCCCTCAAAGTTACGCCTGAGTCATCATCCAAGAATGTGACCACTGGGGAGCAGCTTGAAGCGTCGTATCAGATTGATCCCTACCATGAGATTGAGACAAGCATCCATGTTGCCCACAAAATGGAGATACCCGGGGGTAGAGCAGAAGAAGGTGATACCTTGGTGGTGGACTTCAAGCTAACAAGGGGTTCCTACTTCAAAATTCAAGGAATGGCTTTCTGTCGAATCTAGTGGAAGGAAAATGATCGACAAGAGCCTTGCTCATTCACAGACATCCCGACCAACAAACAAATAACTTAGGTGTTGTATGTGTTGTATACTATGCATTGATTTTGGTACCACCACATGCAGTACCAGTACCACTAATGTAAGAGTACGTACCATAGTATAGGTGAGTTGGGGGTGCGGTCCACTACTGATTCGTGCTCCTATTCCAGCCATGCCAAACAATAGAACCAAACAATTTAAATTTGTTCCTACGCGATGAATCTTCCATGAAGAAGAGCTTACATCATGCATGCAGTCTCAAACGCATCATCTTCATGATGGATCTATCATTACGGCATCACGTGTGCGGCGCTCTTCCTAACTGTAAAACAGTATACTAGTACTATTTTTATCCCCGCCCCACCAGCAGAGGTTGTCGGATAGCATGACGGTCAGATCCAAAATGTCTAGATGTTGGAAGAATAGGGTAAACTGTGAAAATGGGGAACGGGGGAAAATACCCCCTAACCCCAATTAGTGGGCGCAACGGAAACCAATGTAACTGGCTCCCACTGGCAGAAAGTTGCTTGCCACAACGTTGCACCAAAGGTCAAGATCTTTGGAGTAATTTATTGCAATCCACTTCCCACAATTCCAAAGGAGACAGAACATACTTGGATAACCAAATAGTGCGGCTACAAATATTCCCTACAAGTTCATTTCCACCAACTTTGCACTTTCTTTCGTTCCGTTGGGTTTCAAGACACGACACAATCTGAGACCTGATTCATCCTTTCAATGGATTTGACCAAAATCCCCATGCAGTCCCCATCCAGAGACGAAGAATCCAATGCAACGCTCGATTTGGGTGCACAGCCAATGAACGAAAGCCTAGATTCTGTTGATTTCCTCTCTACTGACACTGCGGAGAGTCTGATCGATGACGAGAGTGACATTGCTCGACTGGCTACGGCATCTCCCATGGAGCCTACAGCGACTGATGAAGATGTTTCATATCGCATGGAATCGCAGGATGATGATGAAATGGTTGATTTCTCCTTGGCCACCTCGGAACTTATAAGAGAAGCAACCGAAGCTGCGGTTCAGGATGCAATTGCTGTGAAGAGTTCAGACAGTGTATTGTCTGTCGACTCGAACGAAGAAGAAGATGACGACGACGTTACCAGTATGAGCGATTCTACTGGACAAAATGAAAAAGTTCAGTTGACAGGGTTGCCTGCTAGAGCAGTATCGCGAGCTTCCAACAGATACATGGAAGAGGCTTCGGTCGAGGCGTCCATGCTGCTGTCATCTGAACTGGGTGGGTCCATGTCCATGTCAAAACTGTCACTACTACAAGAGTCGGGTTCCAGTGTTGTCAGAACCCAGTCTCAGAGCAGTATCCTTTCGTCGGCCAGTGAATCACAACATCCCATGATGGCGCTGGACGAGTTCTTTGGGCCTTCAGTACAAGGTGGAGAGGTTGCAGCCAATGATGCTCTATCAGAATCCGTTGTGGCTACAGATTCGGCAGCAAAGCTGTGTCCTCAATGTGGAGATGGTGAATCGGACAGGGAATGCCTCCGTTCAATTCTTCGCTCTCATGGCTTCGAGGGTCTCGGTGAGGAATTCCGTGATGCCAACTTGCTGCACTCTATTTTTGTTGGATTCTGCACGCCTCCCATCGAATTGGCTAGCATTGATGCCATTGTGCGACGAGAGCAAGGCGAATCGATCCAGAATGTTATGCTGCCGAGTGATATAGTTGTGGAACACCCACTTCCTGTCTTGGGTCACTTGATTGGGTTGCCACTTGCAAAGATTGCCGTCCCATGGGCTCTGGCTCTTTTACGAATGCTCATTCGGCTACTCACGAATATGTCCGACAAGGAATACGATCACGCTATACTGAACTCTTGTCCTTGGTTCGAGGAAACATATGCTAGCAGTTCCCCAGATAGAAATGAATCGGCCAGCAGGGCGCGGACATCATCAACGTCTTCGCTACGAACCGGTGTAGTGGGAATGGAACACAGGCTACGGAGCAATGATACTCATTATTCCAATCAGACACATTCTGTTGTGAGGTTACGAAGAAATTGGGATGCCCCTGTATCAGATGTTTTGGATGTTCTCGTTGTCCTGTTGAAGGATTCTGAACGTCGAGCACTGCTGCAGCCCCTTATTTATTTCCTTGGCATGCTAAGTGCGGCGGGCTTGACTGTGAACGAACTCCAAAGGATGGTGTCCATAGCACATGCCCAGGATACGTCGCCACTTCCTCGGCTCTTGTTAATACGTGCGCTTCGTGTCGCCACAACCAATGGAATTTCACGTTCCCCTGCGAGGCTCGGAAAAGTCAATCCACGTTCGTTTTTCTCCTTCTCTTCGGGTCCTGGTATCCAGCGAGTGATTAAGTTGGAAAAGACATCTTGGCCTTTCCGCAATGACTTCGGTATGGCTGTTTATTTTCGTGGAGAGTGCTTTCGGGACACCATCACTCTACTTCGGGCAGTTAGTGAAAATGGGGATGGTACAGAAGTTACTCTGATCCCACTTTCTAAAGAGTCCAATGGCTTGGCAAAAGCTACGATGCTGGCAGTGTCAGTGCTTGAGGGAGGCAAGGTTGTGGAGACGGTTAAGGTCGACAAATGCATTTTACATGAGCGAGCATGGTATCATGTGGCCGTACGACATACACGTTCAAGAATGAAGGGGGTTTTCTCGTTGGCGGCACGAGAACAGCTTTCTGTGATGTTGGATGGGAAAATCATGTTGACGCAACAGCTGAAGTTCCCGCAAGTCAGTGGAGGCAACACTAAGAGCCTTTCTCTCACATTTGGAGCAAACTTCGATGGACAAACTGGGGCTATACATATCTTTCATGACAACGTGTCCGACAACACACTAAAGGCTCTTTTTGAAGCAACTTGTATGTCATCAAACAATGGTTCTGTTCCTCGACGCTCGCAAGGAATCGATGAGTGGGACGAACACCACAGGGACGTTGCCAAGAAAACTAAAGTTCTCGACCTATTGATGCATGAAGATGACTATGCTGATGTTGTTCTTACTCAGCGCCGGAATGGCAACGACCCTAAATTTCGACCACCTTCTGTTGTAGACCTCGACGACGATGACGAGCTTTATGACCCAGGAGCACTGTCTGGCAAATCATTTGGAAGCCGATTGTATATAGTATGGGACCCCAATCGTGTGGAAGCGGATGTTGCGGTGGATGTTCACAGTGGGGCTCACGTCCAACTGGATGTAACCAAAGTGAAGTCATGGATTGTGGATTGTCTCCAGGATGTGATCAGCAGCATTGGTGGTGTTCAAGTGCTTCTCCCCGTTCTCCGGAAGATTCTTGTAGGTGACATAGAATCAGACTGGACGAAAGAGGTTGAAAAGTCAGGCAATGCCGAAGCAATCCTATGCACCCACCTGAGGTGTGCAGCAGTACCTGAATCTATTCGCCTCGTGGCTGCCTTTATTCGGGAGCATGACGAAAACTTGCGGGAAACTCTGAGGTGTGGCGCGATAGATCTGCTTGAGCAACTGTTCCAAGCGAACAAAACAATGGGTGTGGAGTGTCCACAATCTCCGACAGCGTCTCTGCTTTCAGCAACAACTTGTCTACCTAGCCTCTCTCGATATCTGGTTGACTCCTTGCTCGAACTCCGCTCTTTCAGCTCTCAATATGTTGGTTTGGAGACGAAAGTATTTTCTCAGTTGCTGTTCAATGTACCCCTGTGGTTTGGTGGATGGCATCAAGGAATGTCTTTGTATTCAGAACTCTTGCCATTTCTGGCATCAGTGGCAAACAGAAATGCAGAAAAGGTTCGAGATTGTGTTGGGGCTAGCGGAATGTTAATGACACTACTCGAGTTGGGTGCATTGGATGTAAGTTGGATGTATTTTGTTCCTTATTTTTCTCTACGGCATCCTGAGCCTGACACTAACTCGAATTCACAGGAAAGAGAATCCGTCTACAAAGGAAAAGAAATATTTGAACGTGACATACTTGACCCTGCTGACTTGGCGTTGCCTCCCTCCCGTCGTGAATGTGAACATATTTCAGAAGTATTTCACGGAATGGTGTTTAATGTCTTTGGCGTTGGATCCACACGAGATGAAGTATCAATACTCGTTTCTACCCTATCCAAATATCTCGAATCAGAATGGGAGATAGCTTCAAGGGAGGTAGCAAATGGTGTTTCAGTTCCCGTCCGGTCAGGTGAGAGATTGGAGCGTTTCAACTTTATTGTCAAGAGTTCCACCTCCCTACTGCTATTGCTTCAAGCTCGGCCATCGACTCCTTTCCTGGTTGAGAACATAGCCTCCGCCTGTGGAAGTGTGCAAGGGGGTGCTGCGTGGCTACTATCTTCTATGGTCAACTCATATTCTGACAAAATACGTGGCATTGGAGTTCGATGTGTCACGGAGTATCTCAGACATACCACTGCCAGTCCGGACCTACCGTTGACTCTCGAGAAGATTGAGTCCTCGGACCAGGACAGTCGCAGGATCTCCGAAATCCGAAATGTATCGGACAACAAAAAATCTTTGATTTCCAATGTTAGTCAGGGGCTTCTCAACACGCAAGTGGGGAAAGGGTTGGCTGCAATTGGTCCAGCTGTGCGGTCGAAACTGCAAAACACGCCGCAGTTGACAGCTCGAGTGTATTTCAAACTCTTGTGGCACCTACTTAAATCCCATCGGTACAGATTTCATGAATGGACTCATGCCAGTTTGGTTTTTGTGGTGTTTGAGCAAAAGCACCAATTATTGAACTTGCAATCCTGGAAGGAGCAGTATATCGTGAATGATGATGTGTTCACCGAATGCGTGAGAGCAGATATGGGAAAGGCGGCTGCCTTTTTGACAGATGCATCAATATCAGCAGAATCTTCTGTTCGGAGTCAGCTTGGGCTCAAAACCATCTTGCGTCTTCTGCGATATTTACCCGAGTCTTTTGGTGATCATTGGCTCTTACATCTCACTTCGCTATGCCGCGGAAAAGTGGATGTGGTGAATTCTTTGGCGGATACACCAGACTGGCAACCGTGCCTCTTCCAATTTGTCTCAGAACTTGTAGAGGGTATTGCGGGATACACCCTTGAACATTCAAAGGGCCGCATACAAAGTGACTTACCCGATGAAAACCAAAATGGTCCTCTTCATTCAAGCAATTCTGATTCGGTTGAGTTGAACACGCGATGTAGCCGGCTAGACTCAGCCCTTGATCTATATGCCACTCTCCTTGCCCATCGTTTTCGACAAGGAGGCGACGTCGCGCTGTCAGCAATGGAGAATGCTGCTTCAATGCAACGCGTTTGCATAAATGGACAAGAAGTTTTCTTGCTACTCCTCACAAGACTTTTCACCAATTTGACCTCGCTGGGCATCGTTGCTGGTGACAACTTCTCTGGTGGAGACCCAAATATGAAACTCAAGGAGAGTGCAAAGCTGATAACAGATACAATTCTTTCAAATACGCTGAGTGGCATAAGTGTCCCCGACGCAGTCCACTGTTGGAGATGCCTCCGCCACTTGATTGCGATATCTGTTGCAGTTGTGACAAAACTTGGGTAAGTTACCTCTCTCTTTCTTCCTCTTTCCTTGATTCTCCTAACCCAATTCCGATACCCTCTACAGGTTCGGAGTCTATGAGTTGGTTAGTCAGAGTGCTCTTGTGAACCCCCCAGTGGACAATGTTTCAGGTGGACTATTTGGAATACGCATTGATGATGATGAGAAAATCGCCGACATTCGAGGATTAGATGCCGCTCAGTATTATGCATCTGTGGTTTTAACGTCAGAGGATATGGCGGAGTCTGACAGAGACGAAGTCCTGAAAGTGGAAATGCACCGCAGACTTTGTGTGAATATCTCGGAGCAAATATTGTCAATGTTGGATGTTTTTGTATTTCCAGAATCACTGGATGTGGGCTTGCCGTCATCTCAACTGCACGGTCTCACCCTGGTACGCAATATTGAATCGCGGGTAGGTGGTGCACAAGGTCCCTTGCTGGCTTCGCTTGTGCGGCTATCCATGGTTTTGCTGAGCCACCTAGAGCCGTGCAGTGTGAAACTTTTGCAATGTGCTAGTCGCCTGCGTTGTTTCCTCCACTGGCTCATTGAACTCGCACGAGAGTCAGAGGCCCTTGAAGGGTATTCATCGGCGTTTGGCAAACTGACTGCACCATTTGACAGGTTGATTCTGGCTGTGCTTGTGAAGTCTCATGGAGCACTTTGTCGCTGCAGTGAGTTTTTGGCACGTGCCGAAGCGCCCGATCAGCCGTATTTCCATAGCAAAGAGCCACAGAAAAAGGCCTTGAAGCGGGTGTTACGTGTAAGCTTGGAGTTGCGGGAAATTTTGGTCACTATCCTTGACCGCAGAAATGATATGGTTCAGCATTCCCTAGCGTCAGCTGCGTACGAATCGTTGAGATGTGCTGTTGAAGGTGTCACAATGAGCGGGACATCACCAAGTGCTCAAAACCCCATTGTCTCATCAAAAGAGACTACCGCTCGTAACTTTCTCTCAAGCGGTTTTGTTTCCCAGTTTCGTGGTGTTGTGAGTTACAACTCAGTTCTTGTTCCCGATCTACTCCTTCGAAATGCTGAAACAGCGTCGACGATGGAAGACATGTTGGTTGAGTCAAGAACAATTGCTGAGTCCTGCGAAAACTCGTTGAATGGTAGTTTCGAAAACTACTTGGAAACACAAAGGCTATGGGCTGAAACAGGCGCAGTGCGTGACTTGGAATTCGAAGGTGATACTATTCTGAAAAAGCGAACCAGTCAGTTTTTCTCATTGCAAGGGGATATGATGAGGCGAAATGGTGTAAGAAAAAGCGCATCTGAAAGTCGATGGGACAATATTGGCCGTCGAACAATACATCTCTGGGATTCCACTTCACATTGGAAAATTTCTCCTCGTACTGACGCTCTGGGTAGACACACAGTCCTTGTCCCCAATAGTGAGTTTTCCGACCATGCCAATGCTAGCTACGAGTTGTTGATGGGAATCGAGCGCGAAAAAGAAGAGAAAGCGCGCGAAGAACGTCTACGCAAGAAAGAAGAGCTCGCCGAGTTGATGAAGCGCAATGCTGAGGCTTTCGTTCCTATTGCGAGAAATTCTTCTGGCTTCGAAGAAGACCCCAACCAGGAAGATGACACGGAAGACTGCGGTGAAGATGACACTGCAGGCGCTCTTCAAGATTTGGACAACGTAGCTGAACAGCAAGTGCAGACTGAGCTTTCCCAGACCGACCTCGCAACAAGCCCTGACCAAGGAAACCAGGAGGATTTAGATCACGACGCTCATCACGAAACGGATGAAGATGCATGGGCAAGGGCTTTCATTTGGTCTGACAGTGAATCGGTTGTGGCCCGATTTGACTCCGTCACTCTTGTTACCTTGCAATACATGTTGGAGGGGAAAATCCTGTTGACGACGCATTGTCTGTATTTCCATCCGACCGATGCCAAAACGAATGTGGTAACAAGGGAACAGGTGCGCAACGAATCGGCTTCTCCTGATGACGACGATAGACGTTGGCGGCTCAATAGACTTCTTGAAGTCCATGGTCGGCGGTATATGTTGCGTCCTCATGCCTTGGAATTGTTTTTCTCAGATTCAGAGGACGTGTTCTTTTCCTTTTTCCAAGGTCCGAAGGAGCGCAACCGATTCTACGCCAAACTGAGGAACAGCTGCAAGGTCCCATTGCTGTTTTCGCCGAAGTCATTGAACCCACGAGTAGAGTTCAAAAAGTCGAAGTTGACGGAACTTTGGCGCAAGCGTCGAATTTCAAACTTTGAGTACTTGATGGCGCTAAACAGGATGGCTGGCCGGACCTTTAACGACATCTCTCAATACCCTGTCTTCCCATGGGTGCTGTCCGACTATTCTTCTGAGAAAATTGATTTGAACGACTCCAGAGTTTATCGTGATTTGTCGAAGCCTGTTGGGGCCTTGAACCCTGATCGACTTTCTCAACTACTTGCAAGATACAATGAACTTGAACAATTTGGCTTTGCAGAGAATGAGAAGTTTTTGTATGGGAGTCATTACTCCTCACCGGGAGTTGTTCTCCATTTCCTGATTCGCCAAGAGCCCTTTACTTCAATGGTAATCGATCTACAATCAGGACGTTTTGATTGTCCTGATCGGTTGTTCTTCGACTTGGTTGAAAGTTGGAAAAGCTGCAACACTTCTTCTAGTGACGTGAAGGAGCTTATCCCTGAGTTTTTCACATTGCCTGAGATGTTTCTGAACACCAACCGTTTCCCGCTAGGGACGACTCAGCGAGGGCGCCTAGTCGACGACGTGGGCCTACCTCCTTGGGCAAAGGGGTCGGCTCATGAGTTTGTTCGCATTCATCGTCTGGCCTTAGAGTCAGAATTTGTCTCAAGACATCTTCACAATTGGATTGATCTCGTGTTTGGTTTCAAGCAGCGCGGAGTCGCTGCCGAAGCAGCCCACAATGTCTTCCACTATCTTTCTTATGAGGGAGCAGTCGACCTCGATAAAATTGTGGACGAAGTTGATCGGAAGGCAGCAGAATCTCACATACAAAACTTTGGACAGACGCCATCGCAGCTGCTACCGAAAGACGCCCATCCACCAAGACTGACTACCGACGAGTGCTGGTTCCCGTTGATCAACAACGTAAGTGCATTTCCATTGGTTATAGGTATGTCGATGAAAACCACTCTAACGCCTTCTTCTGCAGTTGTCCTCGACTGTGCGACTCAAGTGCCACACACCAGCAAGGCAGTACGGTGGAAAAAAGGGGGGTTGTGGGAGTGCTGTAAAGATTGCGGCCTTGCTAGACCAAGTCACTGTTGTGTATTCAGATTTGAAGATTGGGACGTTCAAGTGGAATGCCAAAGCATCTAAGAATCGCTTGAAACCAGATAGGCTTCGAGCTCTCCCAGCAAGAACTGGTGGTGCATCTCGGCCAACAATAAAACGAGGCTCGGCTATTCCGCAAAGGGAAGCAAATTCCTACACTGCATTGGAAGTCGGTAACTGGTCATTCGCGATAACTTTGGGTGGCTTTGAGCGAGAATCCCTCAGGAGGAAGGCCCTTGTACCATCTCGATTGACTTCAGCGAAGGATGCATTGTACACAGATTGCTCTCCATTGGTTGTTAGCTGTGGGTACTGGGACAATACATTGAGAGTTACTGCTACAGATTCATGGAAGTTGGAGTCAATGGAAAGTGGTGGACATCATGGGGGAATTCGTTGTCTGGCGATGGGTGGTGACGGTGGATTTTTGGTCACCGGTGGCGAAGACTGTACCTGCCGAGTGTGGATTGTAGATTATCCTGACTTGGCAGCCTCTCTCTCAGATGGATACATGCAAACCTCTCTTGGTCAACGTATCGAGGCAGACTCGGCTTTGACCGCTTGCCTTATTCTATGGGGGCATAGTGCTCCTGTTACTTGCCTAGCTGTCTGCTCTGAGTTGGATGTCGTCGTAAGTGGAGCAGAGAATGGGATTGTTTGCATTCACTCTCTCAGGAGCGGCGAATATATCCGTTCGATCAAACCACCCTGTGCGCATTCGGAGGGGGTGAGTTCCGTGGCAAAGGTTGCCGTGGACAAAAACGGAAGGTTTGTTGTTCACATGAACGATTGCACCTTGCATTCGTTCGCAATCAACGGAAGAAAATTGTGTTCAGCGAATGCCGGCGAAATCATCCATGACATGATGATCACTGGTGAGGTACTTGTGACTGGAGGCGATCGCTGCCATGTTTATATTCGTGATTTGAATTCGTTGAAGGTGCTATCTGGCCTCGATTTGAGTCGTCATGGTCCCATCCGGTCCATCAGTTTGACACCTGAAGAATTACTTCCGTCATCGCAGCACCTGTTCATTGGTAGTGATGACGGTATGATTTCGATTGTTGACAAGGAAGGTATCTAAAGCTCAGCACTCGTAGCGGTTTTCTATTGGTTTGGTTCCAATCGAAGTCCTTTTAGATCTTAGTTCGTTTGTTCCATGAAAAATTAGGACGTCGTTTGTCCCGTTTCAGTCACGTATGACTGACTTGACCAAACTGCCATCAAATTTTTGTGACAGTCGGTTGAAAGGACTAACACGTCAACCTCGCCACATTTTCGAAAGGGACGCCGAAATGCTGGAACATCAAATCCTGATGAGTTCCAGACATTCTGTCGATATCCGAGAAAGATGGCACCGAACAAAGCAAGGTTCAGTAGCTTTGTAGCTTTGCTTGGTAGTCTGCTTGCAAGGCAAGCGGAGTGTTCGGCCTACATCAAAGCACTCTCGAAGCAAAGGAGTTACGACAGTGTCACGTACTTTGACTTTGCCGAAACAAAATGGCCATACCTGGAACCAGGCGATATCCTAGAAGGACATATTGAAGTTCTTACGGGAGAAGAGTTTGATGAGTTTTTCAACGACTATCGAGAAAATTCCCCTTGGGTAAACCATCACTCTCAAAACAGCTCAGCAGAGGTCCAGATATCGGACGAGATGGATTTCGAGTTTGTACACGCCCCAACCTTTATGATGGTAGAATTCTCATCGTCAGAATTTTCCGCCTCTCTTGACAATATACGACTAGCAGCTCTCTGGAGACAAGTTGATGGCGTTTTGCTAGTGGCCAACAAGGATGCTGGTTGGTTTGAGCAATTCAGGTTCTGGTGGTCGCATAAATTCCCCGGAGTTCCGCAGAACGAAGTATCATGGATTTCCCAAGAGTCAAACGATGTGATTTTTGCTGCTGTTGGTGCAGACCAAGGTCAAGGTACGTCGTGATCTCTCGATTTTTGGAATGCAATTGGATAGATTTTGACACCCGCTCGTATCCTAAATCCTACCCAGAAATGATGGAGATCCTGAGAGAATATGAACTGTTGAACTTGACCAGAAATGAGATTTATTTTGGTGTAGATGACTTGGACCCGATGAAGGGTAGTGCATTTTGTAGGCAAGTGTGCTTCTATGTCATGTTGTTGATACTTTTCTGGAGGTGGACGAAAAAGATTGATGCTTATGTGCAGGACCAGGAAGATGAGGCTGATGAGGGTCCATACGTGCAATTCACAGGAGAGGACTTGGGTATGGGAGAAGTTCAGGCTTCTGATATGACCCACGATTGTTGTGTTTGTCTAGAAACAATGCAACCCGGTGAAAAGGTTCGCATCCTTCCTTGTAGACATTTGTTCCATCACGACTGCATAGACGGGTGGTTTGCTCAGAGATCCTACGTTTGTCCTATGTGCAAGATGGATTTGAAGTGTCATTTACAAGAGCGAAGAAGTGCAAATACTGAGCTAGCGGAGCTTGTCCTCCCACCTAGAACCTTTTGGCAAAGGTTGTGGCCGTGGTCCGCAATAAAGAGTGTTGACCCCAATGCTCTGATGGGCGACATTGAAAGCATCCACGAAGCAAGCATGGAAGTGGAGTTAACAGAGGATTCTTCGGCCGCTTCCTCTTCGTCAACGACTTCGTAGGCAGCACCAACACCCTCATGTAGTTCTGTACTGTAAACCAAACTATGCAACATTCCCTGTGCCCCAAAACCACGAAATCCCCAAACATATTTGCAATGACTGTGGTCGCTAGAGCCAATTTCAACAGTACACAATACAAACACATCACAACATATTGTTCGAGTTACATTATCCTATGTCCCTGTTGGAAAACAACAAAAAGTCTGTTGCTTTCGGACGAACACTTCCATTGGGAGTCTATTTTCCATAGTATTCCTTTACACCGCTTGAGAGTTTCTCAACTGTATCTTTTGCATCTCCGAGAAGCATATCAGTATTGTCTTTGATGAAGACTGGATTGTCAACACCAGCATATCCAGCAGCTAGAGAGCGCTTCATTACAATGACTTGCTTGGCATTCCAAACTCTCAACACTGGCATACCGGCAATTTGCGAGTTAGGATCGTCCTCAGCTGCAGAGTTCACGGTGTCGTTCGCGCCGATCACGAGCACCAAGTCTGTGTCTCCAAAATCATCGTTAATTTCTTCCATCTCCTCGACAATATCGTATGGAACACCTGCTTCCGCCAGCAATACCTAACATTGTTGCAAGTCAGAAAAGGAAGGTTTTGAACCCATAGACTGGCGAGATATACGTACATTGAGTTGCCCTGGCATGCGCCCAGCGACGGGGTGAATTGCAAAGCGGAATTTCTTGCCGGCCTTAATCAAGTTGTCGGCCATTTCTCGTAGGGGGTACTGTGCATGGGCTACAGCCAAACCATAGCCAGGGACACAGATGATACTCTGAGATTCAGTTAGCAGCTTGACCGTATCCTCAATGTTGGTCATGGTCGCTTCTCCTTCAAATTGAATTGCAGATCCTTGTCCAGTAGACTTGGTCCCGAAGCCACCTAGAATAACACTCACGATGTCTCTATTCATTGCAGTGCACATAATCTCTGCGAGGAACGAATTCAAATGATTCAGAAGAGCAACATATTCAACTGACACATCAGGGTGAAGAACTTACGAGTAAGGGCAGCTCCCGAGCATCCAATCAACGCCCCCACAGTTGTCAAAATTGGCATATCCAACATGAATCCTTCGGCACAAAGAGCCCATCCTGAATAACTGTTCAAAACAGTAATAACCACTGGCATGTCAGCTCCGCCAATTGAAGCGGTCATATGCCATCCGAGAATACCACTAGATGTAAGAGCACTGGTGAGAGCGGTCATACCTACACCAACCTCGGGTGCTCCCATCACAACTGCACCGGCTCCCAAAGTTGCAGCACCAAGACCCATGTTGATTTGGTCTCTATATTCCAATTTGAGTGGAGCAGAAGAGAGCCGTCCGTCCAACTTTCCAAAAGCAACAAGCGAGCCTGTAAACGTCACTGCACCAATAACGGATGCCAAGTAGATTGAGGCCAAGTGAACGCCGTCCAACTGAGTAGTGTCTGCGACATTCAAGTAGTCCCCGACAGCTGCTGCCGAGGCTGCGAGACCAACCAACGAGTGGAAAGCCGCAACTGTCTGCGGAAGGGAGGTTGGATCTACTCTCTGTGCAATTTGCTGTCCTCCAAGGCCTCCTACACCGAGGAGTCCTACCATGGCGGCTGTACTTCCCCAGCTGGGATGGAGGTGACCCAAGGTAGACACTACCCCGAGCGCCACTCCGGCTTGCCCTGAGACTGCTCCCAAGCGAGCTGTTTTCTGGGATGCCAAACCTCCAATTCCTCCAATACAAAGGAGGCCAGATAGTGTAGCCGCTGCTGCATCAAGTTCAGGGAACTTGCCAGTCATTGTTCCGATACCATACAAACCCACGGTCGTAGCTGCGGGGATACCATAGTAGTGGTAATACTCAGGGGGGTCATCGGGGCGTTTGAACATGTCCAACATCTTGGTGGTAACAATGAAACCACCTGGAAGCATATGGGAGATGACAATGAGAGCCATCAACATACCAACTTGACGTCCCCGTTCAAAAGTACTTACCAACGATGTTTACAGCAGATAGTGTAGTTGCTGTAGCTCCCAACAAACTGACGAATCCACTATTTGAATGGGCCAGCAAGTGCATTCCTCCTAGAGCAGTTGTTCCGGAAATAGCGTTTGTGACAGCCATCAAAGGAGAGTGTAGTGCATGGGTGACACCGAGTACCACCTGTACACCAATTACGTTACTCAAAGCAAACGTTGTAAACATAGACGAGAACGCTGCATTTGGGGCAACAGCCCCGACAGCCAGCAAAGACGTGGATAGGAGGGCAGCATTCTTGGCACCACGGATGTATGGAGCCTTGTAGTCCACCTCGACTATCTTGACCTCCTCCTGTTTTGTCTCAACCACTGGAGGTGGAGGTGGCAAGGGAGCTGGGAACATCATTTTGCCATTTTCCACGACCAGCATGCCTCGAACAGCTTCGTCGTCATGATCAATGTAGAAATAATCTGGCACCTTGGTGGTGGTTGGACCTGCACTGAGCAAGAACTTGGAAATATTGTTCGCGTACAAGGAAGAACTGGTAGTCGGCAAACGTGAAGGAAGATCAGTGTATCCCAAGCAGGTTACACCATTGTCGGTGACAATCTTTTTGTCTCGAACAGTTGTTTCGATGTTCCCTCCTGTCTCGGCAGCCAAATCTACCGTGACACTGCCTGACTTCATTTTGGCTACCATTTCCTTGGTTACCATGAGTGGAGCTGGGCGTCCAGGAATCAAGGCAGTTGTAATGACAATATCAACATCTTCACATTGCCTTGTAAGCATTGCCCTGGCAGCGGCATGCCATTCTTTGCTCATCTCCTTGGCGTAACCTCCTGCTCCCGAACCATCTTCTTTGAAATCTACTTCCAAGAATTGGGCTCCCATAGCCTCAACTTGCTCCTTGGTAACAGGGCGAACATCAAAGGCGCGAACGACAGCACCCATGTTTTTGGCAGTTTGGACGGCAGCAAGGCCGGCAACTCCTGTTCCAATCACGAGAACCTTGGCTGGGGGGACTTTTCCGGCAGCAGTCATCTGACCTGCAAAGAATCGACCAAATTCATTGGACGCTTCAATAACTGCACGATAACCAGAAATGTTCGCTTGACTCGACAAAGCATCATAAGTTTGTCCTCGAGACAATGTTCGAGGAATGCAATCCATGGCAAATGCCGTCGCTTTTTGGTCCTGGAGTTGTTTGACAAGGTCTTCATTTTGTCTGGGCCACAAGAAACTAATCAGAGTTCTGTCTTCCAAACTGGAAACCTCAGCTTCGGTGGGAGGCCTAAGTTTCATGACAATATCCGATGAGCTCCAAACCGTTTCGGGGGGCACAATTTTGGCCCCAGCAGCTTCATAGTCAGCGTTGCTGAAGTAGGAAAGTTCTCCAGCACCATCCTCAACAAGAACATTGAAACCAGGCTTGACGAGACGCTGAACGGACTCAGGAGTAGCCGCAACACGCTTCTCAAGAGGGAAGTTCTCTTTTGGAATGCCAACAGTGAGTTCAGAGTAAGGAACCCCCTTGGGATCATCAGCCTTGGATGAGAACACTCTCCAAGCCAAGCCTGGACGAGAAAAAGACTTGCTGCTAGGGCATTTCTTCACAGCGAAAGATGCCAAACGCAACATGGTGTAGTTTTTGAATCAAAGACCTCAATTGGCACTGAAAGATCTTTGTGTTGAAGTCAACAAGATAAGAATTCTGTATTGGATGCCAGTGGTATCAAGGAAATGGGTGTCATCCATGACACAAAGATACGAACCGCGTTTGCTCCAGTGTTCGCGTCATTTGGGCCCCGTGATGGCCTACGTATCTAGCAATATTTTGTCGCATACGACATGAAACCTGGGAATCATCGGGCGAGTCATGCGAACGACGCTCCTCGTATCTCTGCAAAACGAGGTCATCACCATAACTTCAATTGAAGTGCAAGCCGATATTTTTGAAAGCATCATTGGCTGACAGGGTTTCTGAAACGACTAAGAATGTAGTGTCAAACAAAGCTAAGAGC
Organism: Nitzschia putrida; assembly: GCA_016586335.1. Taxonomy (NCBI): domain Eukaryota; phylum Bacillariophyta; class Bacillariophyceae; order Bacillariales; family Bacillariaceae; genus Nitzschia; species Nitzschia putrida. The sequence goes on from BLYE01000003.1 coordinate 984,167, forward strand.
AAATGCGGTTCATTTCATCGTTGGAATTGCTTTGTTAATCCTCCAGATTGTGCTTTTCTGGCAATTAGATACCTTCTGTAATTGTTCTACAATATTTCATCGTCATCGTCGTCGTCGCCAATACTGAAATTGTTGAAGGCATCGGTTGCTGTGGCGGCTTCTGTTGCTCCCATCCAGTCCACCTCTGTCGCTGGTGGAGGGATATCGACGATAGTGGGTGCTGGAGCGGACACGGGAGCAGGTGCTGGTGCTGTGGTAGTGATATCAGTTTTGTTGAAGCTCGTCATTTTGGAGAACAGTCCGCCGGCAAAAGCCCCAGCGGCACCTGCTACGGCTCCAGCAGCGCCTCCGGCCTTATCGAAGACATCCATGATCTGAGGAGAGTTCAAATTAGCTGAAGCACTTCCAACGCGAGGAGTGGTGGCCTCACCTTGGTTTTGTTCTAGTTCCTGGGCACGTTGGACCTTCCGATCAACTTGACTTTGATATTTCACACGGAGACGTTCTGCAATCGCTCGCAATTCATCCACCGACTTTGGACCTGCCCCCAGCAAATCGTCTCGAACCCGTCGTTCTGTTCGCTCCAAAATAGTAGAAAAATCAAAGACAGTAACCTGTAAACACATTGTGTGAGCATTCAAGTATTGAGGCAAGTAGCTACCGGTAGCAGGTGATTCCTTCGTACCTCAGTTTTATGCTCATCCATATCCGATGGCATAGATGTATGAGTAGAATGCTTTTGAGCCAAGGATTTCACTTGGCGTTCCTTGGCAAGCTCGACCACGCCGTCAGCCAGGAGGGTCATTGCCAATTCCTGAACCGCGAGAATGGCATTGGGGTCTGCAAACATACGCCAAAAAGGCTTTTGGGACATGAGAGCGTCCATTCGGTCGGTACTTTTGGCAAGCATGAGGAATTTGGCAATCATGTCGGTGACGTTGATGCATGTAATTCCAAATGGGAGAACAGCGGCATCTCCAGAAAAGAAGCGTTGGCAAATATCAGGATGCGATTCAACCATGTATACCATCATAGCCAAGGAAAGGACACCTCCAGACCGAAAGTCAGTGACTGGGTCTGGTTGTTGAAAGCCTAGACGATCCACCCAGTATGGATGAGGAATGGGTGGAAGCCCCTCTTCGGACAATAGAGTTTGATTATCAGAGGGTTCCAGAAGATTAGTTTCTTGAAATGGCTCAATTGCTCCACTCAACCAAAGTCTGGAAATGAGATTGTCGTAGGAAATAACCATCTTTCTGGATTGTTCAATTCCTTGTTCCCACCACGGCATGTGCATAACCGCATTTTGTGCCACCGTTGCCTGATAGTCTCGCGAAAGCTTTAGGCCAGGTCTACACTTGGTATGCAATAGTTGTCGGTACATGAGAACTTGAGAGGCCACGGATTTGTCAGGGAGGGTGTATTTGCGAGTAGTCAATTGTTGAATGGCAGCTGTAGGAAGGAAACTACCAATAGCGCGACCAGCATCATCAGCAAATCCTTTCGCCAAGGCGGCGGTTTGCTTGAGTTTCTGTTGTGCCGTACGTTCCGAGGTCATAATGCTGTTCTGTTTGCCGTGATATTGGTTGTCAATGACAGGTGCAACGCCACTGGAACAGACCAATGCCCCACAGACCACTTGATCCAACGTCCAGTCTACCCAGTTTCTAAAATGTGGAGGATCTCTTGGATTCGCAGAAACAACAGAGTCTTTGGAATCTGTGCTTTGACTTTTGGACGTGACCGAAACGTCCGGGAAATTCTTGATATCCAGAGAGGCGGTAATCCTTCTTGCGTTGGTGATGAAGTTCTCCTTGGGAAAAAAAGGTGAAATTCGTCACAGACGATTAACTACTTGTCGTAAAGGTAACAAGAAGATTGGTTTGCAAAATCCACAGTCGAAAGAGCAACAGCTGAAAAAGTCTGAAGACGTGGGATTCTCCAGACCTTGCAATGCTGGTTGACCGTGGAAATGAAGACTGCACTACTCCAAGTAGTTTGTTCGAGGCGCAGCACAGAAGTTATATGCTTCGGCTAGCCGTTGCAAGACTTGCCTCGCTCAATTTTGGTCCTTTGACTGATTCGACCATATAGTTGACCACTCCGACCACTAGAATGTATCTAAGTCTTTTCTCAATGTTGAACATCTTCAGTTCCGTCATCCAAAGGAAGCGAGGAGCTGCGAAGCCTAGTTTCTACTACAGTACCGGTGCGAGTAGTGCTTGGAGATAACTACGTACCGTACAGTGCAACGTCGAGGCACAGCTTCATTTTATAGCACTTGCACCGAACTAAAAGCCTTCAACTACTGTAGCTACCGTCGCTAGAATTGGCCAAAACCGCGAAAGCATCCATTGTCGCGTTCATCTTCCATACCGATATAGCGACTCACACGTGGGTGACTTCGTAGAGCAACATCTGTCGCATTGGAAACATTGGCATTTTTCAGGTTGATTTTGAACATGGAAGGCCATCCTGGAGGCGTAGTAAAGTTGGGATGTGACTCCATAATATCCACCTCTCCCCAAAGGTTGAAACAGGCAACCAAAAAGAGTTCCTCTAGTTTGGGAGCGTAGATTGAGAGGTCATGGAGCAATTCGGCCCGCTCCAACCGTACAGTTCGGAGCTCATTGCTGGCAAGACACAGCTCTGGGCCTACACGGAGCTTGTACGTATTGAATGACTCGAGCTTCGTTGCACAGGCTAGCATTTCATGAAACCAACCATCGTTGTCGACGGGACCATAATAGTGCATTTCGAAATCTTTCAACTCTGGGAGCAATACTTTGATGTCGCAAGTTACCGGGATGTTCTGCATGTACAACTGCTCAATTTCTGGTGTCAGAGTTGGGTTCAAATGTACCTTTTCAAAGTGAACATTAATGAGCCTTAGTATTTTGAGTTGTGGCAGAGGAATGTTCAAAGTTGCATCGAACTTGAAGTATTCACGCGAAGAACGTGTGGCAACGATGGTCAGAATTCGAACATGGGGCATGATCGATGGGATGGCATCGATCTCACTTTGCAGATTTGGACCGGAGTATAGAACCACAGCATCATGAAAAGCTTTCCTATTGCAGCCCTCTGGTAAATCTTTGATTGTATGAGAACCACTGAAACAATACTCAGGCCCAGTGGTGATGGGTTTGTTGCGCCAGTCGTCCTCGAGTTTCTCTGACGTTGTTCGAGTGAACATCCGTTCGCAAGCTTTGCAATAAAACTGCCAACTGTGTCCAGCGCTAGAATGTTGGTTAAGATGATCTTCTAGGAGGTGGAATGGGTGTGGCACTATGCAACGAAGGTTGCGATCCGTGATGGATTCCAAGCAGCGCTTGCACGTAGAGCCGTCTGGAACAAAGCAAACCTTCTTGTGTTGCTTCCAGTCAGCACGCTGACATGTGACATCACAGTATGCAACCTTTCGGCATTGTGCGCACTTCGTTGTAGCGTCCTTGCCACACTTGGCACATTTTGTGAGCGATGTCATTGTGTTTTGGAGTTCAGTTTAGTGGCACACACTCTTTCAAGGATCGTTTCGTTACATCGTGAAGGGATGATTGCATCCAACCTTGATCAACCCGACTAAACAGCAAACTCGTGACTGGCGACTGGCGACCCATAATTGCTACTAGTAGGACTGATCATCAGCCACTATTTGTTTGAAAACTATACTAACGTTAGAATCCTACACTACTCGTAGTAGTGATTAGAAAATAAACTGGGGGTTCCTATGCTTGTTACCAAAAGAGAAATGCATATGATCTCTTCCGGAAATCATAAGGTGGCTACAGGTCTACCCAAACAATGACATCGTCCTCATTATGCGCATAATTTTCATAGTCATCGACTCCACAAAAGGACCCATGTGTTCACTCACTCTGGGAGATTGTTGCATTGAAACTGCAGTCGACTTTCAAATACCAGTATCCATCAGGTTGACTTTGTGGGCCTGGAGGTACCATGAAAAATTTTCGACCACCTATGTCCTAAACAAAGGAATTTACTGCTATCGCTTCATAGAGGGTCGCTGTCATGAGCTCCAGCAGAATGTTTGTCACCCATTTCGACCATTTCGTAATTACAAACCAGGTTCGCACGGGTCACTGACATGAGGCTACCTCCAAACTCCCAAAGCCTCCTATCAACTCCATGCTGCATTTCAAGCGTGCCAGCACTGGTGACTTGCTGGTCACCAAAGGAAAAGAGGAGCCGCCGTTTCCGCCTAATCGCGATGCCCAAGGTCACGATCATTCCTAGTACATACAACATGGCAAAAATAAAACCATAGAACATGACTCTTTCACTTTTGCCACTAAGGGGATCGTCTTGAAAAAAAACACTTCCCCGCAAATCCCCAGAGGAAAAGGCTTGCGACACCAAAAGCTCGCAAAAACCAGGACAGTCACCGTCATCATCGAATAGTTCACAGGATACCTCTCGAAACTCCGGATCGAAAGGGAACGGGGCGTAGTGGTTGTCGTGAGAGTAATACTCTTCATCGCAAGATTCCATGTATCCAATAAAGTCGATAATGTAGCCTGATTTGGCCATGGTTATTCCAAAAGTTCCACTTTCTTCATCACATGTAAGTTGTGCACCTTGGCCGCCTTGATCAAAGTCATGCATACGAGGCAGAGGGCAAGTCCTTTGGTTGTTGGAATCACATGGATCAGGCCATTTGGGACCCTTTTGGTCGTTGGTTAGGTTGGCCTCAATGCTCATGGGACAATGAGTACAATAGTCTTGTGATGACTGGCACTCGTTCTTGAATCGGAGTTGATGCTCAAAATGGCCATAGAGATTTACGCATGATCTTAAGGAGACATTATGTTGGATACAATGACTCATAGAGACAACAAAATCATGGCGTCATCATTCTCCCATTCCAAGACACTCTGGTTGGGCAACGTAACTCGAGCAAATTCTTGTTCCATCATGGTTGTTGCACCTAATTTGGTTTGAGTTTTGCTTTCCGATGGACTAGTAGTGCTGACGGTGCACAATTCTGGATTCAGTCACGCGGACTCACAAAAGATCATGAATAAATTCCAATAGATCCCTCACCCCCCACTATCTTCAGAATGGTTCGCACTCGCAGTCGCCATGAGCCATGTTCCATGTTACATCATCATGGGGCTTTTTTGAGCGAGAGTGTTGCAGGAGCATGGCGTGCTGAAAGATCCAAATTTTTGACTACTCTGACTCAGACTCAACATGACAAGAGAAATGCCCACCGATGACAGAACAGGGAACTGATCTCTAACCTACTTGCCTATTTGTCTACTAGTATATCAGTATTTACTGGTATAGTACTGTACTTTTCTTTTGGAAGCTAACTACCACGAGCCATCTTCCACAGGATCTTCAGGACAAACTAGGTGACTTACGCGAGGGTCGTCCTTGAATTTCTCAACGACGGGTGAATCAGAATCACCGGCATTCAACAAATTGACCTTGTAGCTTGATGGCGGACCTGTAGGTGCTGGAAACTTGGCATGGGTCTCCTGGACATTCACTTCCATTAGGTTGAAGCATGCCTGGAGATTCAGTTTCTCAAGCTTGGGCGCATAAATATTAACCTTTTGCAACATCTCGGAACGGTGGAGCCTGATGGATCTGAGTTCATTTCCAGCAAAACTTATCTGAGGTCCTACCATTAGCCTGTACGCATCAAACTTTTCCAACTTGGTGGAACACACGAGCATCTTTGGAAGCCACTTAGGTCTGCCAGTTCCGTAATCATGAATAGTGAATGACTTGAGGTTCGGTAGAAGTATTTTTGCATTGCTTGCCCCTGAGATGCTTTCCATGGCCAAGTCTTCAATCATAGGTGTAAGTTTGTTGTCAAGGTAGAGGTTGTGAAAGGAAGCCCTCACCAGCCTCAATACCTTCAGTTTGGGCATGCGGACATTTAGAGTCAGCCCACTACCACCCTCGATGCTGAGGATGCGAACATTCGGCATTGTCGAAGGAATGGCATCAATCTCGCTTTGCAAGTTTGGACCAGCACGCAATGCTAAGATGCCGTCGTAGACTCTTCTTTCGTCTTCTTCTTCCAGAGGCTCGATTGTATGGGACCCACTGAAGCAGAAAGTGGGTCCCTGTGTGATTGGGGCCTCGGGACTAGAAGCGACGCCAGTAGTTGTTTTAGAGAATGACTCCTTGCAAGCCAGGCACCCAAATGTCCACTTGCAGGTACCATCTCCAGTCAAGGTTGCTAGAAGACGGACTAGGTGCTCTGGATGTGGAACCTCACATTGTCCAGGATTGAATTGATCAATGGGCTTCATACATCGAGTGGGGGGCACACTTGCTTGGCCTGGATACTATCAGTCCGTGTAACTTTTCGACTTTGGGATGCTTTCTTTGGAACATCTTTACCACCAGCAGTGGTGTCCTTTTCACTTTTCGCCATGGCTCAGACTTGATTTTCTATTGTGGATCTTTGTGACTCGCCGCGGGAAATGGTGTCACATTCCGACGTAACGGATCTTTTTGACTGGCTGGACTCGACTGAGATGACACCACCACCACAGCAGATACCAAATAATCTGACCTTAGTAGTACATTGACTGTGAACAATACAACGTACAACCTTTAAGGTTGAGTGGAATAGTACTACAGGTACTAGAAAATCATCCAGGAACAAGTTACAAGTTAGGTAACCTGAAGTTCGTTTTACACACTACATTTCCATCGTACTGCCCTGCTACCACCATGGCGCGGTGTCTCAAACCCGCAACTATATTGCTGGTATTGTCCAGATCGAATACCCCAGCAAAGTTAGATCATTTTTACCAGTCATCGTCAGCAAGGGGCCTGACGAAATGGCATACCCGAGGGTCATTCTTGAATGCCTGGACAATCGCCTGTGGAGCACAAGCATTCATCATATTGACTCTGTATTTGGTGGGTGGACCTGGAGGAGTCGGGAACTTCGGGTGAGTCTCATCTACATTAATCTTTCCTTGAAGCTGGTAGCATGCCTCCAGACTCAATTGCTCGAGCTTTAGCATATACATCAAGACTGCGCAAGCACTCGGCTCGGTAAAGTTTTATGGATCTGAGTTCATTTCCAGCAAATGTCAGATGAGGGCCCGTGAGAAGCTTGTACGAATCAAACGTTTCCAGCTTGGTAGAACAATTGAGCATTTTTTGAAGCCATTTACCATCTGCTCCAAAATGCATCTTGAAGGACTTGAGTTCAGGGAGAAGAATTTTCATATTGCAGTCACCTGGACTGTTGTACATGACCAAGTGTTCAACCTGGGGTGTAAGTTTTTTGTCAAGACGGATCGTTTGAAAGCAAACGTCCATCAATTTCAATGACTTGAGCTTGGGCATGCGAATGTTCAGAGTGGGCAGATGGCTCATTTCCAAACCCTCAGTGGATTGAATGGTGAGGAAACGAACGTCAGGCATTGTTGAAGGAATGGCATCAATCTCACTTTGCAAGTTTGGACCAGCTTCTAATACCAAGACGTTGTGCTGTACTTTCCTGTCGTCTCCTTCATCGAGAGGTTCCGTAGTGTGGGATCCACAGAAGCAGAACTTGGTACCTTCCTTGATCGTAGCTGTGGAACAATCGATACAATCTTTGGAGGGAATTGATCCCGTGAACATCTGATTACAAGCATTGCACCTAAGCTTCAGACCACCCCCGAATAAGTCACCTACATTGCTGAGTAGTTGCACTGGATGTGCCACCTCGCAGTGTCCTGGGTTGGTTGGATCGAAGGACTTCAAACATCTAGTGCATGTCGTTCCTTTGGGGGGACATACTTTCTGAGATTGTTCACCAGGACGTGAGACTTTGCGACTTTGGGATGCTTTCTTAGGGAGTTCCTTGTCACCAGTCGTAGCAGCTTTCTCTCCTTTCGCCATGATGACTTTTTGTGGGCTTCGATTATTTTACGTTGTTCTTGTGGAACAAAATTTGGCGCGGAAAGGGCAAGCTTTGACTAGTCCGACTCTAAACTTCTTCTGCAACATGATTAGTGCAAGAACAGAGTTATTTTATTAGAGAGATTATCTACCGACAATATACACGCAAGTGTCATCATTGATACCTCCATCATCTTCGTCGTCATCCTCATCGTCTTGCATGGGACCAACAAAGTAGCTTACCCGAGGGTCATTCTTGAATGCCTGTACAGTCGCACGGGAAACACAGGCATTCATCAAGCTGACCGTGTATTTTGAGGGTGGACCTGGAGGAGTCGGAAACTTGGGGTGAGTCTCCTCAACATAAACTTCTCCCATTAAGTCGTAGCATGCCTGTAGATTCAACTGTTCTAGCTTGGGAGCATAAATGTCAAGATTTTCCAACAATTCAGCTCGACAGAGATGTATGGATTTGAGTTTATTTCCAGCAAAAGTCAGACTAGGTCCAACACGCAACTTGTACGATTCGAATGATTCCAGTTTGGTGGAACATTTGAGCATGTCATGCAGCCAAACATCGCTGTCGGGGGGTCCATAGTAATGCATCGAAAAAGACTTGAGTTCCGGAAGCAGGATTTTCATATCGCACTCATCAGGGATGTTTTGCATGAACAAGTCTTCAAGCATGGGAGTAAGCGTTTCATCAAGACAAACTTTTTGAAAGGAAACGTCGTTCAGCTGAAGCATCTTGAGTTTGGGCATGCGAACATTGAGAGTTGGCATGACACTGTCGTCACAAATTCCAATGGAGCGAATGGTAAGAATTCGAACATCCGGCATTGTGGAAGGAATTGCATCAATCTCGCTTTGCAAGTTTGGACCTGCATACAGCACTAAGATGTCGTTGCACACTCTCCTTTCATCGCCTTCCGCGAGAGGCTTGAATGTATGAGATCCATGGAAACAGAACTTGGCACCACCCGTGATGGGGGCCTTGGAACAATCGTAACAATTTGGGGCACTTGTCTTTGTAAATGGTTGATGACAGGCGCCGCACACAAATCTCCACTGACAAGTGCCTCCAAACGCGGATCCAATTTCCTGGAGTAGGTGCACTGGATGTGGAACTTCACAGTGTCCAGGGTTGCTTGAATCGATGTTTTTCAAGCAACGAGTGCAGGTTGATGAGCCATTTGAAGAATTTGATCTCTTGGACTCTGTACGTGTGGTGACTTTACGGTTTCTGGATGCCTTTGTTGGAGCATTCTTGCCACCAGTAGTGGCAGCGTTTTTGCTTTTTGCCATGATACCTGGTACAGAATGGCCTGGAACTGTGTTGTGGCGGGCACCGACAATGGAGGTGGAGTCAGTTTTTCCCGCCAATGACGGCGAATCCAATCGACTGCTTGGAGTCTAATACTATGTCGACTAGCGGCGACGAGAAACCTCCAATTTCAGGGACTTTGCATACTTTACTCGTACTGTACTACTAACGTACCTTCTTAGGGTACTGTACTAAAGTTAGTACCGTACTGCTGTGCAAAATTTTCCCAATAGTTTTCTCTCCTTTCGCCATGATGTTCTCTTGTTTTTGTTTTGGCGCGGAAAGAGCAAACTTTGACTGGTCCGACTTCAAGCTTCTACTACAACGCTACAAGAATTGAGTTATAGAGAGGAGCTTGCCTACTGATAATAACATACTAGTACACATTAACAAGTGTCATCATTGATATCTCAATCATCTTCATCGTTTTCCTCATCGTCTTGCACGGGACCTGCAAAGGCTTACCCGAGGGTCCTTCTTGAAGGCCTTTACAGTCGAACGTGAAACACAGGCATTCACCAAATTGACTTCATAGTTTGAGGGTGGGCTTGGAGGCGTAGGAAAGTTGGGGTGGGTATCCTCAACATGTACCTTTCCCATTAGGTTGTAGCATGCCTGTAGATTCAACTGTTCTAGCTTGGGAGCATAAATGTCAAGATTTTCCAACAATTCAGCGCGACAGAGATGAATGGATCTGAGTTCATTTCCAGCGATACTGAGACTAGGTCCAACACGCAACTTGTATGATTCAAACGTTTCCAGTTTGGTAGAACATTTGAGCATGTCATGAAGCCAATCTTCATTGTCGGGTGGTCCATAGTAATGCAACGAAAATTTCTTGAGGTCTGGAAGGAGAACACTTATTTCGCATTCATCGGGGATGTTTTGCATGAACAAGTCTTCAAGCATGGGAGTAAGTGTTTCATCAAGATGGATTTTTTCAAAGGCTACGGAACTCAGCTTCAACATCTTGAGTTTGGGCATTCGAACGTTGAGAGTTGGCTTGGACCCCTCATCACCAATTCCACCTGGTCCAATAACAAGAATGCGGACGTCCTGCATTGTCGAAGGAATTGCATCGATCTCGCCTTGCAAGTTTGGACCAGCGGACAAAATCAAGATGTCATTGCATACTCTCCTTTCATCTCCTTCCTCGAGAGGCTTGAATGTGTGAGATCCACGGAAGCAGAACTCAGCTCCTTCTGTGATTGGGGCCTTGGAAGATTCAAAACAATTCGGGGCAGTTTTTGTGAATAATTGACGACAGGCCCCGCATCCAAATCTCCACTGGCCAATGTCTTCAAGTATGGATGATTCCGTTTCCTCGAGAAGGTACACCGGATGTGGAACTTCACAGTGTCCAGGGTTGCTGGGATCGATGGTTTTCAGGCAACGAGTGCAGACGGACAAACAATCTGAAGAGCTTGCCATCTTGGTCTCGGTCTCGGTACGTGTGACTTTACGGTTTTGGGATGCTTTTGCTGGAACATCCTTGCCACCAGCATTGGCAGTACCCTTGACTATTGTCATGATGACAATACTGTGTTGTGGCGAGCACTGACAAAGAAAATAATGCTGTCAATCCCCGCCAGCAATGACGGCGTATCTTTGAGTGCAACCATTCGGAGTGAATAACGTCTCACTAACAATTTTAACGTCGATTCAAGGAGTGCTGCTCCGCAGTAGTGCGACAAAAAAATGGTAAGTTGGCTTCTGCATTCTACAAACCGTTACATATACTAACGTTAGTACTAACGTTTGTAATACCCCAGAGCGTCGCATGGAGCATCTGCTAACTATCGGTGTAGTTGAACACACAACTTCTATTCCTGATATTACCAAGCGCAAAACCTACCAATAGTCGTCATTGCCATCATCAGGACCAGTATATTGACTCACTCGAGGGTGACTCCTGAGTGAAACGTCAGTCAAATTGGATACACAGGAATTCAACAGATTGACCTTAAATTTGGAAGGCCGGCCTGGAAGAGCCGGAAACTTGGGGTGAGTCTCCTCAATGTTGACTTTTCCCAAGAGATCATAGCATGCCTGAAGGTTCAAAGATTCAAGCTTGGGAGCATAGACATCAAGATCTTGCAGCAGCTCAGCACGGTGAAGATTGATAGACCTAATTTCGTTTCCTGCGAAACTGAGATAAGGGCCAACACGGAGCTTGTACGAATCAAACGTTTCCAGCTTTGTGGCGCACATTAGCATTTCATGAATCCAATCATCGTTGTTAGGGGGTCCGTAGTAATGCATCGTGAACGACTTGAGACATGGAAGCAGAATCTTCAAATCACATTCTTCCGGGATGTTTTGCATGTCCAGTTCTTCAATCAAGGGTGTAACCGTGGTGTCCAGATGAACTTTCTTGAAGGAAATATCAATTAGTTTCAATGTCTCGAGCTTGGGCATGCGAACGTTCAAGGTAGGGGTGAGGGAGTCGTCATAAAACCCGGTTGACTTTATGGTGAGGACACGAATATCTGGCATCCTCGAGGGAATAGAGTCAATCTCGGCTTGCAAATTCGGACCCGCATAAAGCACCAAGATATCATTGCACACCCTTCTCTCGTCTCCTTCTTCTAAAGGTTTGGTTGTATGGGATCCACTGAAGCAGAACTGGGGCCCCACTGTGATAGGAGCTTGGGAACTGTCATAGTTGTTTGCTCCACTCGTTTTTGTGAAAGATCTGTTGCACGCATTGCACTTGAAATTCCACCTGCATGTCCCCCCAAAGGAAGAGCCCATATCCATGAGCATATGGACTGGATGTGGAACCTCACAATGCCCGGGGTTACTTGGATTGATGGGTTTCAAACAACGAGTGCAGGTAGATCCTTCTGGAAAACATGTCTTCTTATGTTTCTTCCAGTCGGCCCGTTGACAAGTTGCATCACAGTACACAACCATTCTACAGCGAGTGCATTTCTTTTCAGCTTCCTTGCCGCAAGTGGCACAGACAGTGGGAGACGACATGGCTTTGTCTACCATTTATTTGTGTGAGTGCTGCTGTGTGCTCCAATGCCACGGATGTTGTCGTGTTGAGAAGGATGCACGAGAATGATCCTTTTCTCGACTCAATCGATTAATCCCGCCTTGTCCCATAGTCTACCGGTATGGGGTCTGTACACTTGTACACTTGGGTCCCTTTTCAGAGAACATTGTTTTCTACTAGTACCTTTCTTCTCAAACCATCCTACGCGTACTTTTGTGAATGAGAACAAAACATTAGCCTGACCGACACCTCCTTCTTGTATCGCAGTGAAAGCAAAGCAAGATTATTTGATGGGTCCGTCGACTGCATGGACTGATCACCTCCGTGAGGAACGGGCCTCGCATCAGTAGATTTATTTCGTGACTCATGTGGGTCTTGAATGAAGATCGGTTCGCCTTAAATAAGCGAAAACCACCAACTTCCTGAACCCCGATGTCGTCGCTCATTTTCCTTCTCTTTTAGTAGCGCCCCAAAAGAGCTACCAGGAAAACACAAGAAGGATTTGTTGTGGTACTCACGACGGTATCTTATACTGGACGACGATCGGAAGTTATTTCTTTTTGCGATTCAACATCATCATGTGGCACCGCGCAGCATCCCAGTTTGCAGCTATCTCATCGTCACCCAAGATGCGAAGTTGGATGTATTCCATGGCCTTGTCATCATCGGCTGTCATGGTGGCTGCCGCATTTGTCGTGCCCAATGGAGATTCGCCTTCGACTTCCGTCGCCTCAGCCTTGCAGCCGTATCTAGCAGCCTCCAGGACGCCGACGACGCTCTGCGAAGCTACCGTCACTGCCTCTTCACCGGACATGACTCCAGAGGAGGTGGAAGAAGAACGACGTGATTGGGAATCCATTGCTTTGAATAATATTCCCAAAGGATATGAAATAATGAGCATCCCTGACTGGGGTCCATTGGATGGTCATGCCGTTTTTGGGTCGCTGCTCGACAAGAATAAAATTGAACACTACACTATTTTCAAACGACTTCCTGGCACATCAACTGACTCTCCAGTTGTCATCGCTCGGGTGCAACTTGGAAAGCACGTCAATGGACACCCCGGAATCGTGCACGGGGGGATTATTTCGCTCTTGTTCGACGATACCTTTGGATTTGGCTTCGTGGCGCTTGGTGTTGCCAAGGCTTTCACTGCCAACCTATCCATCAACTACAGAGCGCCTCTTCCAGCTGGAACTGTCGTTGAAATGAAAGCTTATTTGGACCGACAGGAAGGTCGCAAACTTTTTTGGAAGGCCGACATGACCAGTCTTGATGGATCCGTTCTCTACGCACAAGGAACCAGTTTGTACATTATTCCAAGGAGCCACGCATAAAAATATCCACCAAAAGTGGATGGTCGGCTTTTTGGGGAACGACGCTTCCTCTGGACAAAATGGGATTAGAACAGCCGTAGGAGTATCAGCAAATCACAAATCTGTGATGCATGATGGCCGTGAACCGAGATGTTGCTTTTTAAAAATGGTCTGTTCAACAGAAGGATTTCAATAGTTCATGTTGCCAATTCATTCTACCTTGTTCATTTTGTGGCTCGAATTTTGCTTTTAGTCCACGACTTCCACTTGTTCGTCTTTGTGGTGGTATCGTATGATGATGTTGTGTAGGTTCGCATTTCTCTAGTACTCTGTATAATTACCAATCACTAGCTAGAGGTGATGTTGATGGACGACAGTCCACTTATCGAGATTTTGTGGAAAGGACTAGTGAAACAATATCTCTCTAGAAGAAGGTCGTTCCATATTATTTGTCAAGTACTACCATGTATTGAAACCAAAGGTATGAAGACACTGCTAGTGGACAGTGGTGGGTAAACTTTTTGTGTACAACAGTAGGCATTAGGGATTACGAAAAGAATATACTATGGCTGAACAATTACATCAATGTCTTTTGAGGATCATGGACAAACGGCTGCACGATGATCCTTCCATTCTCTCCTCGGATCAAAATCAACGATCGCTTCTGTTCCTTATCATCCAAATACGAGGTCATCATGTGCGTGATTTGGACACCAGCATTCTTTGCGTATGTGTCTACACCAGCCATGCCATCAAAGCGTGGGAAGATACGACCGTCCCGAGTAGGCACTAGTTGAGACTTCTTTCCACGCATCTTCAACAAGGCCGTATCTTCGAACGTCGCCAACACCAAGTGTTGAATCTTCATATCGGCACAAGCAGTCAAAATGTTCATGGCCATTTGCTCCTCCATTTGGGATTCAAACTTCTCCCAATACTTGGTCACCAAAAAGGCACGAGTGCAGCCTTGGGCTACCTTCAACAAAGATTGCATGTCGCTAGTATCGGCAACCTTGACCGTAACTCCCTTGAGTTTGATCAATGCCTTGGTGTTCTTGGATGTGAAGACACGAACAGCCGCAACAACACGCAAACCCTTGTCTGACAGTACCCTAACCATGGTAGATCCCTCTTGTGTATTGGCATTGAAGACAGCAACTTGCTCTGCGTTGGGGTCCACATCTTGCACAATTTCCCTCATGGAAGGAGGTCGGGGTAGGTAGGGATCCCATTCCTCTTGGAGAGTACCATCATCTCCTACACCCAAATCAAACACTCCCTTCTTTGGAGTCTTGGCGGAGGGTGTTGAAGCCTTGGCAGCAGGTACTGTCTTGGCAGCAGCAACGTTGTCCTCCGTGTGCCCCATATCGTTGATCTCCGCCATTAGTGCATCGTGTCCCGACATGGTTGTTGTGTTGGTTCTTGCAACGAAATGCTAGTAATATCAAGTTGTTGGGAAAGGAGAGAGTTTTCCTATTCGCTGCTACAATAGTCTCGTTGACTCTTTCAGTCTCCAATGGTTTCTACCTTGGCGTCTGGAAGGATTGTTGTCGGCGGATCAAAACAAAGGAACGCGGAAAGCCCTATCCTGGTCAAGTCACAATACTCCTGGGTCCCGACAGGACTAAAATTCCCCGTACGTGCTCTGCCTACTGCGGCTACAGACAGAGACAATTTTGGTCACAAGTGCCAAAAATGACCCCAACGAACGTCTTGCAAGCTCGCGATACATTCATGGCTACTATCATCACGATGGTTTCATCACATAATGACCAATGAACTACACCGTACAACAGAGAAGAGTTCTCAGGTAGGTATTGTCGAGGGTGCGACAATACCAAATTCGTAGACTAGACTAGCAAAAGAGAATAAGCTTATAGAAGCTGTATCCACAAGTAGAAGTTTTTTTCACAGGTAGACTAACCACAGTATTGCAAGGAACGGATTTTCTCAAGATGTTACAAGACGCCCACACAATATCGCTGGTAACGATCGTACCAATTCGTCCTCCAATTCTCCAAACTTTCGTCAATCAAAGCGTTCACGTATTCGAGACAAGCACGGTCGTTTAGGTCTAGACGGAAGCGGTGACGAAGCTCTCTAATGGCATCGTCAGGTCGTCCACGGAAGCAGGGTAGATCTTCGTTTCCTTTCTTCAACATTTCCACCAGCAAAGTGATTTCCATGCAGTGCCGACGCAATGCCAAAAATGCGCGATAACATAGCATTCGGAAGATACGGAAGAGTCGAGAGTCGGGACCATCCAATACATCCACGAACTCTCGAGTTAACTTGAAAGGAGCACTCTCGAATCCAGTGTTCTTACCAGGCGACGACAAGAAAAAGAAACCAAAATCAATATGGATCAAGTGACCCTTGTTATCCAACAAAATGTTTCCATTGTGTCTGTCCTTCATCTGCAAGAGGAAACAAACCATTGAGTATCCAGCTAGACTTTCACAAAAGTTTGCCTTGGCACTGGTTAGTTCTTCTGGGTCTTCAAAGAAAGTGCGGAAGAATCCCTTGAGGCTTGTATAGTTTGGATCATTCTTCTTTAGTGATGATATCGAGATGGTATCGGGAATGGCCTCAATAATTCCGCCACTTTCTGTTAGTGCCAGGATTTCGTAGGGACACAACCAAACTGGGACTTGTTCCTTCGCCAAAATGGCAGCCATTCTGTATATCAATTGCGACGCCAACTGCTCTTGTCGAAGGTCATCATTGGCCTTGATGAGGATTGGAAGTAGTCGCCAACCAGGATGAGAGCCAAAAGCAGACGAAGCTCGTATTCTTGCTTCCTTTTCTTTCCAGTTCTCCTTGAAAACAACAGCCGGTGGTTTGCCTGGTGTCGTCTTTCCATTCACTCCATTTTCTGTTTCATCCTCGTCTCGGTTTCCTATGCTAGGAAGGCACCCACTGTTCTTACGCTTACGATTCGCGAATTCGACGTCGCTGTCGCATTTCGAAGATTGTTTGACTACACGAGGTGGAAGCAAAAGCTCGTCCAATGTAGGCATATCCTCCACAGGGGCGACTCTTGATTTTGTAGGGGGCGTCCATTGTCCCATTTGGTACTTCCTATTCTTCAAGGTTGGCTTTGGTGATTCTGGAGATGCAGGGGCTGGCAAGTGATTATTTGTTGATGGAGTCTCATCTTCGCTGCGTGGATCGCCACGTTCAATGTCGGAGCTTGCAGTTGGTGCTTCATGTAGTTTCGTTGTCAGTGATTTGTCGCCGTCATCGTCGTCCTCCTCATTGCTGGGGGCGCTGACCAATTTCTCAAGCTGAGCTTGCATAGAAGTCTTCATTTGGTCTAGAGGAATCTTCTTCATACCCAAACGCATTTGCGATGCCAATTTTTCAAATGCCGTATCTCGTCTGTGAGGATCTCGATACCCATATTGCCATTCCCTGATCATATCCCTCTCGCTTATGGTTGCTGTCAGTTCGGGGAAACTGATAGGGTTTTCTGGCGGAGCCACACGCTCGAGGAGTCTTTTTACATTCCGGCTCTGCGGTGCTTCTTCTTGTGGATATTCTATAACTTCCAAACACACGATGCAAGGGACGCGCTCTTTGGTGCCAATGGCAATGGACTCCTCAGCAACAATTCGCCATACTCGATGACAGACATCGCGAAGAGGCACATATATGGCGTTGTTGGGAAGTGCTTCCACTTCCAGAAGCTGGAGTTGCTGGTGAAACTCCTTTGTTCGATGTTCACGTGGAACCCGAAATAAACCATCTGCAATGCTCAGGAGTGCGTCAAGGAAGACAGGGGTAGAATCGAAGTATGACGTATCATAAAGCTCGCCCTCTCGTTCTTTGTTGGTTGTTAGAGCCCTGTCCAGAGGAAGGAACCCATATTTTCTAGGTGCAGCAATACACTCCCAATGCTTCGCAGATGGCATTCCAGTTGAGGGATCAAGTGGAATAATACCGCTCTCTGCAGCTGCCATCAAAGCGGATGGTGACGAATTGAAAATATTTGTACTGTCCATGGACTCCGATTCCGTTCCATTCCCAAAATACAACCTTCTTGCAGGCTCCTCTCCACACTTCATAACTTGATGGAGGAGTCCCTCAATAAGCAAGCGCTCTTCTGGCAATAAATGGCCACTTTGATTCATGGAACGGTCGTCTGTCGGGGATAGACTGTCATCGATGACTTCCTCAAAACTAAGGAGACTGCTGGCTCTTCCGAGTCGGGCGGGTACACCGTCCGATGTCTTCTGAGATTCTAAAGCCCAGGCCCGAAGGAACCAATAGCAACGATGAGCAAAGAAGATATTACGACGGCACATCTCCAAAACCCACTCTTCCAAATCGGTAGAAGATTCGTAAGCACCGTGCAGCAAAAAACTCAACAGCTGAGGAACAAAGTTGAGCAAAGTTGCACCGTCGTCTTGTTCAAACGCAGCATTCAGGCGTCCATTCGACAAGACATCTTCGTAGGCAAACAATTGCAAAACAACTCGAAACGCAGTCACGGGCTTGACAATCAATTCCTGACTGCCTGCTCTGGCAGACAGTAGTTTGTAATCAGCCAGACGTTTTGTCCATTCGTCCTTGGTTTGCTTGAGCCGGCTTTTGACTTCAGCAACCACACGATTAGAAATTTGTCTCACAGAGTCCGTTGATCCACTGGAGAAACGACGCTGCATTTCTGGTTGCAAGCGCTGATCTGGTAGCAACATGTCACGTTCTGTCTCTTCTTGCTCCTTAGCATAGTAGAACATGACCTTGGGACGGGAAGAAATGAGATCGGCATTGGCGGGGGCTGTCGAGCGCACGTGCAACAACAAAACAATGTGACACAAATCGGAGACAACAGATAGGATCAACATGAGCCAAATATGACGAGTAATCTCTTCGTGGTTTGTCAATGTCCATGTAGCGGGCAACAGAGAACGGAGACTTTGGGGGTCCACCATACTCAAGGCAAAGGCGTGTATCACAAGGGCGGCGAGTGTTCCCAAATAAAAGAGCTGGTACAACGTAGTGAATCGTAGTGCTGTACCGTTGTAGGAATGATAGGGAAGAGGGACCAATAGAAGGAACAACCGCACACAGGCTGCAAACCATATGTACCCTCCATGGTAGACGACACGTGAGGCATCATCGTCCGATTGGGAAATAAATTCCGAAGCACGAACCGATAAAACCAACACTGCAATATCACATGTCGCGGATGAGACAGCGGGAAGTAGAAAAGGCATTGCTGTAGTCCCAAGACTCTATTCCCCAATGCTTCACTAAATGTAGCGGAAGAGTGAGAGTTCAAGTTGTTGCCAATCACTTCTTTGTTCGGATGTTGGGGTGCGATGCTTCTCCCAATGGAGTTCAAGTAGAGTATGTGACAGTATGACGGTCGCGATTTTTTGTCAAGAAACGATGTAGCCCCCCGTAGGAAGCCGTACGTACACACACGCATGCATTTTTGTCACCAGCTTGCAAGGTATATATGTTGTATATGTTGCATAAGTGCATATGTTATTAGATGCACAGGTCGAATCCTTCCGCTTCGCACTTCGCATCCACCTCATGGCCAGCAACCACGTCTATTGTTTAGTCGTAGTCAGGCATTCTGATGAGAAGCTTGCAACCTTGTCTCAACTGGACAACAACATTGCCACGACGATTGTAGAAGGCTTGCCCCATAAGCAAGGAACACCATTTCCTCTCAGAGACCAAGTAAGCGTTTCCTTTCCGTCACATGCTGAATCGACCTGGTGCCTCTTCTAGCTAGATAAACCAATATCAAGTTGTTTCAATTGGAATTACTACTTAGAACCTCTCGGTCACATTCTTGTATTAGGACTACGCAAAAGTCATCCGTCTATAGCTCCACATGGTGATGGTCCCCGTATCTTCCCTCCACATGGTACAATTCGAACGGCATATTCTCCTTCTTTTCTTGGTCATAAACTCGGAACTTGTGCCCAGGATGAGACTCCTCCACAAACGACTCTCCCTTCTTGATCACCGATACAAGAATCTCAACGTCATCCGCGTCGTCACGCCACCACAAGTACAGATCCTTCGTTTTGGCGTGGAAAGTCACGCGAATCGCCGCATCCTCTTCCATATCCGTCCCACTGATGAGAGCCTCCAATGCATGGGCTACTGTCTGGAACTGCTTGTCTGTCAACTTGGGAATACTGTCCATCGTCACAGCCGAGTTCTCCTTCAAATGCGACAAATCCGTAGTTCGGGGAATGACTGTCACTTCGTGTTGGATGAACCAAACAAGGACCGTTTGGGGGGCATTGATCTCCAAATCTTTCGACAACAGTCCCTTATCGCGCATGTCCTTGGTCAACTCGTTCGAGACAGTCAAAAGGTGGTGATATCCGAAAGGAGTCTGTCGAGGGTGTCGCAAGGTGCCCTCGAACACATTGAAGGCAGTCAAGTGAATCTTGTTGCGATTGCAGTAGTTTACAAGGAGGGGGTCGTAGAGGAATGACCAAACGTTGGCTTCCACCATGTGTGGCTTAACAGTAGCCATTGCGGATAGGGCCTCCAACTCCTTCACTTGGAAGTTGGAGACTCCGATACTCACAACAGGGTTGGAGCTATCTTTGTAGATGGCCTCGAGGGCCTTCCAGCTTCCCTTCCAAGCATTCTCTTTATCAGTGTGGGGAGGGGGAGATAGCTTCTTAACTTCCTCCGGGAGGTCCTCTTCCTCACCCGCGCAATTCATCCATGGGATGCTGTCATAACAGCGTGGCCAATGAATCAACACATGAACTTTCAAATCTACATTCTTGTGATCGATGGCAGGTTGGAAAGCTGTCAAGGATTCCTTCACCGCCAGCATCGTCCGGTCATATCCCAAATGTGTATACCAAACCTTTGTGATAACATGTACTTCTACCTTCCCCCCTCCCGAGCTTGCAAGGGAATCGGCTCCGTCTACAATTCCCTTGGCTACGAGATGCTCGTTGTGACTGACACTGGAGGTGTCAATGAGTCGGGTTTTTTTGTCCGATCGGATTGCGTGGCTAACAACAGCAGGAATAACCTCGGCTACCATGTTTCCAACACCAACACCGACCAGGGGAATCTGAACTCCATTTTCAAGAGCTTTTGTTAGCACCTGTCCTTCCACTGTGACATCTTTCTTCTTGTTGCCAACCATTCGCTGGAAGAAATTTTGCCCCTCGACCTGCCTCGGTAAGACAACCGCCAACAGGGTACACGTCAGAAAGAGAGAGAATCTCATTGTCCAGAACTTTACAATACACTTCTGGTTGTATGGACTTTGTTGGTCGGTCACGAGATCGGATCCACCAAAAAGATTTACGTGCTTCTAGGACGCGTTTTTAGTGGGCGCAGAGTAGTCAGACTTCCGATCGATCTACTACGTGGACCTTTGTGCCAGGAAGGGAACCCTTGGAATGACCCGTCGAATACGCGAAGGCGTCTCGTGATAGTTAGCGCGGCTCGTTTATGGTCGATGTAGTCGGGAAACCTGACGCGAACCAATGGAAAGAAGTCTGCGCCATATTTTCCCCTAGGAAAGTCTATAGACTATAGAGAGAGTAAAATGTTTCGGCAGAGATCATCACAATCTTTGGCAGCAACGTTGGTCTCGAAGGGGGACAGCATCGCCATTCCGATCATCCAACTTCAGAAGCTTTGAAGCAACATCCGCTGACCGCGGCTGGATTCGACAACCATTTGAGTTTACTGAAAAACTGATTTTCAGTCTATAAGAAGTTACCTTACATCCTACAAGCCGAGAACTCCAGCAAATGCCCATCAGAAATTTTCTCCCATGGTAAAATGTGAAGATCTTGACCCACATACTCTTAGGACTACACGAATGTCAACCGCCCATAAATCGCTGTCAAAACGGTCCCCAAATCGTGCCTCCATGTAAAATCTTGAACGGTGTGTGCTGTGGTAACCACCATGACAACATAAAACATCTGGACCACACACTCGCAAGACCAACAAAAGTCAACCATCTACAGCTCAACGTGATGATGATCCCCATATCTTCCCTCCACATGGTACAATTCAAACGGCATATTTTCCTTCTCTTCTTGGTCATAAACTCGGAACTTGTGACCAGGGTGGGACTCCTCCACAAACGACTCTCCCTTCTTGATCACCGACACCAGAATCTCAACGTCATCCGCGTCGTCACGCCACCACAAGTACAGATCCTTCGTTTTGGCGTGGAAAGTCACGCGAATCGCCGCATCCTCTTCCATATCCGTCCCACTGATGAGAGCCTCCAATGCATGGGCTACTGTCTGGAACTGCTTGTCTGTCAACTTGGGAATACTGTCCATCGTCACAGCCGAGTTCTCCTTCAAATGCGACAAATCCGTAGTTCGGGGAATGACTGTCACTTCGTGTTGGATGAACCAAACAAGGACCGTTTGGGGGGCATTGATCTCCAAATCTTTCGACAACAGTCCCTTATCGCGCATGTCCTTGGTCAACTCGTTCGAGACAGTCAAAAGGTGGTGATATCCGAAAGGAGTCTGTCGAGGGTGTCGCAAGGTGCCCTCGAACACATTGAAAGCTGTCAAATGAATCTTGTTGCGATTGCAATAGTTTACAAGGAGAGGGTCGTAGAGGAATGACCAGACGTTGGCTTCCAAAATATGGGGCTTGATAGTAGCCATTTCAGAGAGGGCCTCAAGCTCCTTCACTTGGAAGTTGGAGACGCCGATACTCACAACAGGGTTTGAACTGTCGTTGTACATGGCCTCAAGGGCCTTCCAACTGCCCTTCCAAGAATTTTCCTTATCTGTGTGAGGGGGTGGAGGGATAGATTTCACTTCATCGGGAAGGTCTTCCTCCTCGCCCTCGCAATTCATCCATGGGATGCTGTCGTAACAACGCGGCCAATGAATCAACACATGGACTTTCAAATCTACATTCTTGTGATCGATGGCAGGTTGGAGAGCGGCCAAAGATTCCTTCACCGCTAGCACGGTTCGGTCATAACCCAAGTGTGAATACCATACTTTGGTAATGACATGAATTTCTACCTTGTCTACTCCAGAGTTCGCAAGGAAGTCGGCACCCTCCACAATACCTTTGGCAACTAGATGCTCGTTGTGACTTACACTGGAGGTGTCGATGAGTCGGGTTTTCTTGTCCGATCGGATTGCGTGGCTAACAATAGCAGGGATTACCTCAGCTACCATATTTCCCACCCCAACACCGACAAGGGGAATCTGAACTCCATTTTCAAGGGTTTTGGTTAGTACTTGGCCTTCGCTTTTTGCCTCCTTCTTTTTCGTCCCCACCATTCGCTGGAAGAAGTTCTGCCCCTCAGCTTGCCTTGGCAGGACCACCGACAATAGGGCACACACAAGAAAGAAAGAAAATCTCATTGTGGATTTTATTCGAAACAACCTCTATCGGTAGAGGAGTTGTGCATGGGCTTTTTGAGAATGTGAGAACACTTTTCACGGTCATGAGTTTGGATCTCCCAAAAGATATCTACAACATCCACCTGCCACCTGCCACTACTACGGCACTACTACGTATAGTGCACGAGTACCGCAGCCGGTCGTAATCTTTATGCCAGGGAACTAGCGGTAAGACCATTGTAATATATATAAATGTCGTATTGCGGTATTTTTAACTAATGCCCATTGTCTTCGTAGCTTGGAAAGTTCGGCAAATGCGAACATGGGTAAAAAGTGGAATCTTTGCCACGTCGTATTCCAATGAGTCACGTTTGCATCGAATTTGTATGACAAAAACGACTCAACTCACCTCTCCCGAACGTTTGGGATGTCACCAGAATATTTCATTCGTTCGAACATTCCTGGCAATACAAACGAAGCGCATTGCAAAGCCAGTTTGTTTTGGTGATTGACAGCGCTGTCATTGGGAAAACCACGGCGTTGCAAAAAGAGGTTTCACTACGAGTACCTACAATTTCTCGATTGTCTTTCTACGCTGAGCCACAATGACGACTCGGAAGCAACAGGATTCCATCATACTGGTCCAACCTCCCCACACCACAGAAACAATGGAAGGGGAGAGTCTCGTGGAACCCACTACCTATGAAACAATCCATTTGGAGAATCGATTTGGAGGAGATGAATCTACAGATGGTGGAATCCGGGAGTTGAAAGAGATTCCAATCAAAATTGTTCCTGATGAACAAGGAGTGGATGACCCCAGTGGTTTCGATGTTTGTCGAGAGTATGGCTACAAGTACGAATATGCCCAAGATTTTCCTGAAGATCAAGATGAAGACAGAGGAGAAGAAGTCACTAATGTTGTTCCATCGCCCCTGAATCAAACGACTGCCGTGATATCGAAGACACAAGAGCGTATTCCCTACGTACATGTACTAGGCAAAACTTACCACCCCATTCATGACTATCATGAGCGAAGAACCTTGGAGCGATCTCTCTTTTGGTTCACATACCGATGTGATTTCCCCCAGATTGCTCCCTATGGGATTGATTCAGATGCCGGTTGGGGCTGCATGCTTCGGTCGGCCCAAATGCTGCTAGGCCACACGCTCCGAATTCATTTCAAGTCCAGAAACTGGAGGCCACCGCCTTCTATCCAAGATTCTCGCAGAGATGACTTTGTTCGGACGCTGCTCACATGGTTTGCAGATTTTCCTTCCAAAGCGGAATCAGTATACTCTATTCACAACATGGTGGCTGCAGGATATGCCAAATACCAAACACTCCCAGGGGAATGGTGGGGTCCCGGCACGGCATGCTATGTTATCAGAGATCTAGTAGAGCTACACCAAAAGACACAGCCAAGTCTGTTCAGGGTACACGTGTCGGCTGAAGGGACTGTGTACAGAGATGCTGTGTTTGAACTAATGACAAGAGATTCCAAAAAGCGTGCCGAAGAGAGAAAGCGACAGAAGGAAGAAGCTTTGCCATCCCCGCTGCATCCACTAGACCCAGTCGCAGCCTCTTCATCAGAAGTTCCAATTGACAGTCTGGAATGGGATACTAGCCTGCTACTGTTGATACCCCTGCGAATTGGCCTTGATCGGTTCAATGAGAAGTATGTTCAAAGTGTTGCCAGATCGTTCTGGCTACCCCAATCGGTGGGAATCTTGGGTGGTCGCCCACGAGGGGCCAGATGGTTCTATGGTGCCTACGCTGATGGCTCCAAGGTATTGGGCCTCGATCCACATACTGTCCAAGCTGCACCGAAGCGAAATGGGCTCAAGAAAGTTCAACTGTCTGACCAATACCTTGAGTCTGTCCACACAAATTACCCAGAAGTATACGACTTGAAGCGTATGGATCCTTCCTTTGCCGTGGGTTTCTACTGTCGAGATAGAAGGGATTTCGCAGCTTTGGAGGCCTCCTTGGCGCAGCTAAAAATGGGACCGAATCATCCAGATCTATTCACAATCGCTGACAAGGCTCCCGACTACAGTTCCTCTGCTTTGGATGATATGCTGGGAAGTTCAAACTTTGATGATGATGGTGCCGCCGAACGAAGCGATGACGACGAAGATGAATATGTCCTTCTGTGAGTCAGTCAGAAATGAAGAACGGTTGAATGGTACCAAGAATCCATGACCACCTCAACTTTCAGGCCTGCTTCACGCGTGTCGTCTCGAGTCTTGTTGAGAGAAGATAGGTAGGGCAGCACTGGCGGCACTTACGATATTACAAACACAGGCTTCGATGTGTTGTGAGTTGTGAATTCATTTCCTCCTATCTTTCTGTTATTTCTGCGGTATAGATATACAGTATTGGTACTACCAGTACCACCACGTACTACAGCGCCGCATTGCACTTCAACGACGTCGTCAACCTCTGTTTACAAAACCCCATATTATCATCTTTTAACCCTTTTCTAATACTAACGTTAGTTAGTACTAGTACTAGTATGCTGCGGTTCCATTCGTTAGTACACAGTGCAATAATGGAGGGACAGCAATGCGAAACATCTTGTTTGACTACGTACCGGTTGATGTGAAGGGGTACGTACGATCACAGCACCTGGTACCCTTGGCAAGAAACGGGTATGGTTACGTGATGAGGGGACGAAGGGAGAGAGAAGAGGAGTGGACACCTTCCCGGCATCACCTATCATTGCTGCATCATCGGATAGCAGCGTCCAGCGAACAGTAGATCGTACTAACTAGGCAGTAGGAATCTGGGATGCTGTTAGACCCTCCCCCCCTGCCGATATGTATTTGGCAAATGAGGATAGTGAGATTATTATTATTTAGCTTGTGGCTTCTCTTCTTCTTCTTGTGGCTTGTTGCTTGTTGGTCCCTTTACAATGAGATGGCCGCGTTTCCAAAGGGCGCGAATCATCTCCGTACTACTACTCCATGCAAGCAGCTGTCTCGTCTCATCAACGAAGGAATATTCTGAAACCTGAAACATTATCAATGATCAGGTGGTTTCGGGCGAAGGTATGCCTCTTTTATTCACCCAACAAGAAGAAGAAGTACAAACAGGGTGTTCCAATAATTGTCTGAATCACGCTGCACGAGAACACGAACAGAAAACTTATATGAGTGAGATGCCCCAATAGCGGTTTGCCGCACCACTGTGTCACTGAAGGCGAATGAAGTGTATCAACGAGAAACGAGGAACTGAAGACGGCATTTGGGAGGAGGCCATTGATCCCACATAATAATTTTTCGAGTGCCTGTGCAGTTGTTGGTGCAAGGATGGGAAACGCTTGCTGTCAGCCCAGAGCCTCGCTCCTTGATCTCGACGAACAGAGACATCAGGGGAAGACCTCACGAAAGCGTGTCGAAACTGAGCTCACTGACGCTGTACAGTCTAGGGAGTTTGCTAGTCAGTCTTTTTCGAAAGTGTCGCCGACTGCATCACCTGGAAACACTTCAACAACTGAAGGCTCGGTGTCTCCCATACCATCCAGGGTTCCACTAGTTCTTGCATCCTCTCAGTGTTTGGACTTGAGCCTGAATGAGAAAGTTGAGCTGGGATCAATTAAGTACGCCTACGACGACATCACTAGTGCATTGGGGCAAGGCAAACCAATTCTGAATGTTGTTGCCAAAGTACCAGGCAATGAGATAGCTGGTGAAACCACCTTGTCTCATCCTCTTATTGTCGAAGCCGCTGAAACCTTATTTGCATCTGTGGGAACTGTCAGGCGGCAAACGTCATCACTGGCAATTTGGACTGCAGATGATGGCAAACCTTGCTACACCACGGTCCAGTTCATGGGGGAAGATGGCAAGGAGTTAACTTCCATGATCGGCAGAGAAACGTTGTCAGTGGGGGATATAGCGGGAAAGATGATTGACGTGCTTCGAATCTGTGGTCAGACTGTCCCTAAATACCTGGAGTTGTTGCACTCTGAAGAGATACGCAGCCATCATCCCTCGACTAGTTCATCTGGCGCCTTCAAAATATCTGATCGAAAGGCAGTTTTCGGAGTTTATGACTACAAACTGGCAGAAGTTGACTTCGCAGGAATCGGACATGTCATCAAGGTCCGAGTGGGAACATTGAATGGGCAACAAGTTGTTGAGGCAACATTCGCTGGGGTATCATACGGGTGTATGCTGCAGTCTGTAGCAAGTGAGGCCTCACATAATATCCGTTCTATATATGTGGGGACCATGGACGAATATGTGACGGCTCAAATGGAAAATTCGCGGTTCGAACACAAGCCGCCAACTGTGAAGTTGCCTGATGAAGAAGGTATTAGATTCTTTGATTCTGGCTTTGGGAAAGACGCCCTCCGTAGGACTGGCCTTCGATTTGTTCCAATGACGAATCTTCAGGCAATGAAGGCCAACAAGCTAGTCCATGAAGGATGTTTTCACAAGGCGACACATCTCCTGAGTCCTCGACAGGGGGCTATCTTAATGCGATGTTTTTCCAACATTCAACAACGGCAGGATGTGGTAGGAGTTCCAATTACTGAGGCTTGGAAATCCTTGAAGGCTGTTTGCCCACCTGGCTGTAACTGTCATTGCTAATCCCTCATCTTTCTAGACATTGTTACTTGCTATTAGTCGTTTAGGCAGTGTTATTATTTCGTGTACGTCTATACCATGCATATATTTGTAAGTATATACCAATACTCCGTGATGACATCATCACTCACTACGGTTCTGAGGACGTTGGGCGGCGGTTAAATGCCAGGTAGGGTCCTACGAGAAGAAGTAGTCCTTCGGCTCTTCTGAACTTTCACCCAACGATCATCTACTCCGTCGATTTCTCACGATGAAAGGATTCGCAACCACCAACACGATGCGAAGTGGCCAATGAGGATATCTTTTGATATCGGTGGAGGTACGATCCCTAATGGTACAGTGTACGAGTACCCTACATCCTCCAGGGTGGAACTACTACCCGTTTTATGCTATTGCACAACCTTTTAGTTGCAGAGGGGAGCGCATGCATTAACTCTAGAATAGCATCCTATCACTAGCTGGACTCTTGCACTGGAGATTGAAAGTGTATAAAGCTCTATGATCTTAAGAATTAAATTGTACGCCCCAAATGTAAGAACGTGGACAAGGAGGGGGGCAGCATGTAAGATGTAGTAGCTTCTCATGCTTCTCTAAATTGTACAGTCCATTAGCTGCGAGGTTCCCATCCCTGGCCGTGAAGCCTTAACCTCTAATTGGCACGCTACACAGCTAGCCCACCAATCAGAGATTTTGTTCAATGTGGACAGGATGGATTAGTTCATTGGTTGCCAAGCAACGATACATGTTGTCGTCTTCCATGGCGTTTCTCCAATCCCAATTCTCGGAGGCAAACTCTATCGTGTTGCGATGGGCATTCATGGCCATTTCCTCAGGATTGGTCCAGATGAAGTCTCGAATTCGTTTGGAGTATTCTTCCTTCTTTGGAATTAAGCAAACCTTTACCTCTTCGTTGAAAGTGAGTTTTCTCGTAGTAGGCGATAGTTCCTTTGTGTCTGCAGAGTTGATAGAACTGCTCAACGATGGAAGCGGTGCTTCTGTATCGCTATCCGAAGCACTCTCCTCTTCCGGTCGTTTCGAAGAGCCAAAAATAGCAGAAAAATCCCAGGAGATTCCCTCGGGCTTTTCTACGTCTTCATCTTCCTCGTCTCCCTTCAAAGGTTCGGTAATTTCTCTAGCATGCCCGAGCACAGACCCAACTTCCCTTGGTTTGGGCAACTCAATGCGTGGCCCACTACTTGTGGCATCGACACCAAGTTTCAGGAATAGATTGTTGCGAAGACGAAGTGAATCAGTTCTGGCATGACTAGGGGTTTTTGATGATTGTGTATCTTGAACACTGCTCATTGTGGATCTCTTTCGTGTTTTGTGGGATGGGTTTGGGTACCGGTAGCTTTTATGTTCTTCTGGGAATTTTATGCGAACGAATCATCCCAGTTTCCTGAAGTTCGAGAGAGATTTGTGTGCATCAAAAGTTCTCTGGCAGTCTCAGATGTTTTTCCGGAAGGTCGTTTAGAGTCAGTTGTCAACGAGCATGGCGAAGGACTGTCGCAGTCCACGATTTATATATATTATTTTCTTTCCCCGCCGCGGGGCTTGGCGATGATTTGTTGTGCAAGCACTTCTTCTTTTGCACGAAGATCGGTGGCAGCGGGAATGCGGAGTAGCAAGGTGACATCGGGAAGACAGGAAAAGTACGTACATCGAGACTTGGCTGACTCGTGGAGTGGCCAGTGTGTCAGTCGGAGAGGAATTTGGTTCGACTGAGTCAAATACTGTCTCGTCGCACAAGACGTCCGAATAACTTTTTGTCTTCCCACTTCCCATGATGATGGAAACAGACGACAAGAAGGTGATGAAGACAACAACTACCGGTACTACGTACAGCAGAGAAATGCTTCAAATCGACTACTCCATCATGCTTGCGCCTATGGTGCCACGGAGGATACCTTGTATGTCTTGACATCCTCTTATCATGACGCCATCACCACCACAGACAGAAGAGGCAGAACACCGCGTCACTTTGCGTTGTCCAGTGCAGGGCGATCTTCCGTACCTGCGTTTGTTAAGCTGCTATTGGACCTCAATCGAGGTTTAGTGAACTCACATGATGGTGGACCCCTGCCCATCCGAGTTTTGGCGGAGTTTGCTTCCACGGTACCAAGAGGTCAACAGCAACAAAGAGATTCCTGCAAAAGATGTCTCAGGTTGAGCATAATGTATTTCGGAGTAATCTTCTTTTGGACTGTCAACTTTGCGACCTGTAGCCTGGATAGGATGCATTTCGGTCTGGTGCCGCCTTCTGTATTGCCTTCATTTCAACCAAATTCTCGAGCTACCTCAGAACAAGTTGATTAAGTTCGTTGTGTTCACAGGAGGCTTTTCCACGTTATGCGACGACTCGCTGCGTTTTTCTTGTGTTGGTGATTATCCCTTGTTGCCTTCTCCCGGATGTTCTTTACGATCTTTCGGCACAGCGACTACTGTATCAACGATCCAGGCAAAGACACCGCTGATTTGGAGCTTATTGCAGATTTACAATATGAAAACCATGATGTACGGCCATGGTGTGACGGATGGAATGTTTTCATTTCGCTCTACACAATGCTTGTTGGAGACGTGGACGAAACGAAATTCGTGGAAGACTTCACCGCTCAAATGCTGTTTGGAGTTTTCATGTTCTTCGTTGTCATTTTGTCGACCAATGTGCCGATTGCTATTGTGATTGATTCCTACAGATTACTCAATAGCAACGCTCTGCGATTGTGTTCTGGACAAACAGATTTAGTTTTATTGCTCAGATGGATGCCATGGCGAATGGACCCTGGAGAGCTTCTGCCAGATGGGCGATCAGTTTGAAGACATCAATCGACGATGGCTGGTCACCTGGGATGTCTAGTACATTCGGAAGGGTTGAATGGAAACGTTTGATGGACTTACATGAGTTTAACCTCAATGGACATCCGCTTTCATTTGAGAACCTCCTCTACACCATACTCCGACTCTTCACTCTTGTCGTGGTATTTCCGCTGTGGATTATCCTTGGTTTCACAACTGCAGGTTGGCCATGGCCTCCACAGAAGCGTGAACATTTCTTCACAAGAAGTACTCTGACAAAACACAACTCCGAGACCGAGAGGGAGGAAGAGATCAGGAGGACGTAGTTGAGTGAAGTAAGGGCTGAAAGTGATAGAATGAGAGGAGAACTAAGGCAAGAACTGGCCCTCGACCGAACTCAAATTATTGTCCAGACGACCTCAATGATGGCGGAGCGCAAAATTGAAATTCAGAAGGAAATGAGACATGTCAAACGCATCGCTACGATACAACAGGGGAATATGTAGCCAAGATGGATTAACGACTTTCTTTATAATCAACTATCAAGGCCGTCAGTTACCAACAACCTGGCTATGAGCTTCATGAGAGGGGCATTGGAAACTACAAGTGATGGATCCTCAATTTTTCGGGCAAGAAGCTGATCCATCTTATCGCGGAGTCCGCCGATGAGGACTCCAATTCTGGCGTTGGCAGAGAGTTTTGCCCATCCATCTACGATAATCACTTCATTTCGGGCCTCCACTTCAAGCTTACCTCCAAATAGGAGCAAAGCATATGCACTGCACTCTGTAACATCACGTAGAAAAGGTTTTGAAGTCTTCACCATTGAATTGAACACCAACCAGGGGCAGCTGTAGTTTCCTGTTGAGAACAAGGCGGAGGAAGGATGGATGAAAACTCTTTCTTCTTTGACATTTCCGTCGGTGTCGCTATGCGGGCGGATGAAGAACTTCAGTTCCTTGGCAACCCCGGCCCGTTCC
This sequence comes from Nitzschia putrida, assembly GCA_016586335.1. NCBI lineage: Eukaryota > Bacillariophyta > Bacillariophyceae > Bacillariales > Bacillariaceae > Nitzschia > Nitzschia putrida. Next base: position 1,015,407 of record BLYE01000003.1, read on the forward strand.
ACAGCACCCTCGGCAGTGCTATCGTACTTCGTTGAGGGTCTCAACACGCGAACCAGTTGACTTGGTGCCATCGCCGCAACAGCACAGCTGCGGAGAACCCTCCAAGACTTTGAGTTCCTATCCGCCTCCGCGGAACTCACGTATCCTGCTGAGACCAACGAATTGTCATATTGTTGCACTAGCTCCAAGATATCTCGCATTCCAGTGACGCTCAGGCCAAGCTGAGCACAGTACTGCTTCCTTTCACCTCCACCTCGCGGTAGCCCTTCCCAGTTGATAAATGCAGCCGCAAGTCTGGCATGATCACTATTTCCGGCTTCTTCCAAGAGTTTGGATCTTGCCTTCTCAACTTGAGTGTCCTTGCCATTTGAAGGGTCGATTCTGAGAAATGGAGAGCGCCCTGTGCTAATTGAAGCAGCCATAGCCAAGGCACCTCTCCGACAACCTAGGATTGATCCCATTATCAACACTGACAAACAACGACACGTTAGATACAGCGATACAAGTAAACCTTCGCTTGAGCAGGGGGTGCTTACGTTTGCCCACTACTGGAGGAGCCGGAATTCCGGCAATGTGCATTCCAAGTGGGGTCAGTTGAAATTGACTGTTGTTGGTTTGCTGTAATGCTCCTAGGCGTAGCAAGCTATGTGTTGCAGCGCCAACGGCATCCAACTTAGGAGGATCAAGCAATCGTTGAAGAAAGTTACCATCCCCTCGTTCGAGACCCAGGAACATTAGATTCAACAAAGTTTGATCCAATGCGCAACGAGTAATCTCTGCTGCCGTATGGTCGTGGAGTTGTTCATATGAAGCCTTTGAAATCATCTTGTAACACTTTCCTTCCCTGACTCGCCCTGCACGACCTCGCCGCTGCTTCAAGCTAGCCTTGGATGCAAAGACTTCCAGGAGAAGTGGCATCCGATTCACCGGGTCATAGGAACTTTGTTTCTCCCGACAACAATCAACGACAACTGTGCAGTCCGGAATTGTGATAGATGTCTCTGCCACATTCTGAAATCAAAGTGATTAGTCTCACATTGCCAGATTGTGATGATGGGGATCATTTCAAACTTACCGTACTCAGAATAACCTTAGTAGCATGTGGTGAAGGCAGAAAAACACGGTTTTGCTCGCTTGGTTGCAATCCACCATGTAGAGGAAGTATTTGAATGGCGTGTTTGCTTGTCAGTCTCCCGATAGTCGACATTGCCTGATTGATCTCAGGCGCTCCCTGCAGGAAGACCAAAATGCTTCCATCAGCTCCCATAGCCTTCGATTCAAGAAGGTACTTCACTAACATGCCCAGCAAATCATAGTCGACGCAAGTCTCATCCACGCGCTCAACTCTCTTCTCGAGGGGCACCTGATGGGCAGGGATTTGTTTTTCCTTCTCTGGTTCATCGTTGGCGTCGTCATCGTTGGTTTCTTCGTTTTCTTCGTCCGAAAACTCAGAGTCGTTCCAGAAACTCGATTTCTTAGGAGCCCGGCTTCGGCCACCGAAACGTTTCTTTTTCTTTGGAGGGTTGTAGTTCGTGAGCGTCAGGACATCCTCCAAGAAGAAATCTTCAACAGGGAATGTTCGCCCAGGAATATGCATTCGAGGTGTATTCTTCCCCCAATATGCTGCGAAGCGATCAGCGTCTAGGGTGGCACTCATCAGGACTACTCTCAAGTTCGGGTATGTTCGCAAAGAATCCTTCAGAATTGCCATGAGGACGTCACCATCCAAGTTCCGCTCGTGCACTTCGTCAATGACAATGTGGGTCACACAGTCCAGCGCACCATCACATTGGAGCTGTCGCAACAAAATACCAAAAGTACAAAACAAAAGCCTCGTAGATTTGCTGATTGCCGAGTCTCCACGTACAACGTAACCAACACTGCCGACACCAGGCTTTGATTCGGCTCTTTCCTCCGCAACACGTCGAGCTACGCCAGTTGCGGCAAGTCGACGTGGTTGGGCAACTACAATCTTCGCTTCAGTTGGAAACTCTTCCAAGATAAATTGAGGTATCTGCGTCGTCTTGCCTGGAGATAGAATACGCAAAATGTCAGATTATGAACGGTCCGTAGTGATCGACGTCCTCCCGTATACGTACCACAACCGGTGTCTCCCGTGACAAGGACAACGCGAGAAGCCTATGACACACAACAATGTTAGCCCTAAATCCTGTACGAACGAATAACAACAGAGAAAACTGAACGAACCTTGTCTGCCTCGGCCAATTTTGCGAGGAAATCACTTCTTGCTTTTCCGGCCGGTAGACCCTTGCGCTGAAGTTCAAGAGATTTTGGAAGCGATGGGAATGCTTCTGCTGGTGGTGACCTGACTGGTGCTGTTGACCAAAACGGTCCCCTCGCCCTTGGTCGCTTGAAATTGACCGCCGCACTCTCCACCGGTACATGAGAAGATGCAGCTGCTGTTTTAGGTTTGCCTCCTACAGATGCTTTGAGAGTGGGGGGTTGTGCCACGTTGAGAAGACGGTGGTCGGGGATTTCCCCCATTGATTGGTGCAGTCCCTGCATGTGATTGAATAGCTCGAACAGCATAGGTTCTCCCAGGGGCAGCGTTGCCAAGAATTCAACCATCTGAACGTGCAGACCAACTCCAACACCAGGTTTCTCCCAGCACCCCTCCGTGGGTGCAAGGCATAGGACCATTTGAGGTAAAGAGGCCGGGTAGTGCTCTAGATCCAGTACCACCGTCAATGTAAGTGCTCCTGGGGTCTTGATCATGATAGTCGTCAACTTTCCATCTTTCGATTGACTCCAATCGTCTGGAAACATTGCATTCAAGGCATCCACTTCCTCTTGGAATATTTGTTGCCGTTCTTCCGCGGACAGCGTGGACTCTGTATCTTGTGGCAGACCTCCCGAAATCTCCATGACCTTGTTCCAAAAGATAGTATCGATCGACAGAAGTGGGGAATCCTTGTGTTGCTTCATGAGCCATTTGGCATCCTGTGGGACCAGTCCATACTTGGTGGCCAAATTCTGTACAGGGAGGGGAAGATTGGTCCCCACATCAAGGGCCTGGCGCGTGGGATCAAATCCTTCTGGTAGCTGATCTTCTGGAATATGTAAACACAACCATTGGAGACATTGCTCGTACGCTGGTTCCCAAGCATCTTCTGTGTTGGCCGTGGGATTGGCTTGCTCAAAACCTTTGCGAGCTTGAACCTTGGAGAAACCTTCATGGTGCAAGCGCTCTTCGACGTATTGTTGAAGATCCGAAGAATATGGCTCCAAGGCTTCGACATCTTCGACCCCATCGAGATCCAAATTGGATGTGATCCCATCTCCCACCAAAACAGCCTGTATTTGCTGTCGAAGTTTGGAAGACAAAAAGACTGGATGATCACGGTTGGCCATGCGAATTGCCTCATGACGACGAATGCGATCATTGCGTTCCTTGCGGCGTTGGTCTTGTTGTGCTTTCTGGTCTGCCTTACTGACAAAATTGGTGGAAGATTGCAGGCGTTGGTTGGCGGTTGCCTTGGCAGTTCCTTGTGTCGACGAAGCCGGAGTTTCTGTCGAATCGTTGGGTTTGGAGGTAGCAGCTTTGCCTTTTGCATTTTGTTCTTTCGTGGAAGCAATGAGAGTCAACCAGGTTGTTTTGTATGGCTCTGGGAGCTTGCTTTCGTGAGGCAAAGTGGGTGTCAGGTGTAAGAGCGCCAGGATGGCCGATTCTTCCTTGGCTTGCTCCTCATTGGCAACTGGAGACGAAGGGACAAAGAACATATCCTTATTCGGATCTTTGGCGTCGGGAACTATACAGCGGACTTTGAACTGGGTTGGATCCTTGAGTAAGTCTTTGAATTTTGCGGGGGGTCGCTTTTGCTTCTTACAAAACTCCTGGAGGAGCTGGGATGGGAGGCGTTGCCACTGAGCGATTTGTGTTTGGCCCACCTTGGTGACCTTGGCCTCCTGACCGACAACAGAAGTTTGTCCAGAAGCTCCTTTTTGTTTGTGGCCCTTTCCTCCCCATTGTTGCGTTTCTGGATCCCATTTATGGCCTTTGGAGGGACGAGGAGGGCGATTCCCACAATCGCAATTGTAGGGATGTTCACAAGTACATCGAGGGGTAGCGTTGGCTGCCCCTTTGCCACCTCCCTTTTTTCCTCCTCCTCCCCCCTTGGGCTTTGCCATGATGGACGCTTAAGTTGATAGGATCAAAGTTATTGTCGTTTTCCAGTGCCAGTAAGCCACCCTCCGATCACAAGCTTCAACGACGGGAAATGGTGGTGGGATGGTTTGTGCACTGGTCAGCAGTCAGCAGGGGTCGAGGTTTGTGTGTGGATCGGAGAGCTCGTATGAAACGTGTATCAATATTCATTCACGTTTCAATCATGGGCCGAAACACGCGGTGTTCTTGTGCTCTGGCATTAAAACTTAAAAACTTTGCAACTTGTGCACAAATTGTCCAAGGGCGTCACCTCCCTACTTTGCCTCTCTCGCCTGGCAAGGTAATGAACTAGTAGCAAGTGTTGTTATTCTGGAAGTGCAAGAGGGAGTATCAAGACTCAACGCTTCCAAGAGATCGCCATGGCTTCGGGCATGTTTGCGGCATTAGATGATTCATCTTCCTCGGAAGAATCCTCGACTGCCAACGACGCCCGAATTCAGATTCCTTCCTACGAAGATTTGTCTACGGCTAGAGCTGACGAGGCGACAGTGTTACAGGCAGTGTATGGAGACGACTTTCAGTGCCATCAGGGTGCCGCGGGATGTGCTGTTCTGCAAGTACTCGTCCGCCCACCAGATTTACCACCCGAACGGATAGGATCCGAGGTCACACTTTCCGTGGAGCTGGTGCGGCAATACCCTTATGTCCCCCCCAGGATTAAAATACGCAAAGTCAAAGGCCTTTCGGATGAGGAGAAGCAGCTATTGAAATCCAAAATGGATCAACGTGCCACTGAATTGGCTGCGATGGGGACTGTCATGGTCATCGAGTTTGTCCAACTTGCCGAGGACTTTCTTTTGGAGAGGAACCGAGACCCCACAATGTCTGCGTGGGAGCAAATGAGAGCTCGGGAGGCCAAAGAAAAAGAGCAGCTTCAGAAATTGGAACGCCAATGGATGGAGCAACCTTCCGAAGAGCCATCTACTAATGTCACGGAAGGCTTTTCTGGAGCGGCCCAGCCCATTCAAACAGAGGTCGAACGCGAGTTGGCGCGGCAAAGACAAGCCATGGACCAGGCACAGCAGCAGAGAAAAACTGATTGGTTTACCAGAAGACACTCTTCCGAGTTGTATGAGGGGGAGCACGACGGGGGCTTCGAACATGATGACGACGAAGACGACGATGACTTTGATGACGCTCCGCCGATAGGTTCCGCTAGTCGATATCAAACTGACTTTATTGAGCTTGGTATCCTCGGTCGTGGAGGAGGAGGTGAAGTTGTCAAGGTCCGAAATCGATTGGACCGGAGAATCTGTAAGTATACGGGAAAATACCACATTCGTGAAACCCTCCGTTCTAATCAATTTTTGGGACTATAGATGCCATCAAAAAAATCATTCTGGAATCGGAACAGGGAAAGTTTGCCAAGTTTGGTGCAATTCAAAATCAAAAGCTGAGACGAGAGGTAACGACGGTTTCAAGAATGACACACAAAAACATCGTCCGATATTATCAGGCTTGGGTAGAGGGTGGCCCAGAAGGGACGCTGGAGCCTGAAGTTATCGAAGAAGGGGAGAGTAGTGAAGATGGAGATGATGATGCCGCTAAGGTGCTTGCCACGGCTCAAGGAGACAGTGACGATGAATCTTCCAATTGGTGGACGAATTCCCCTCGCCACGAGGGACGCCCAGGTGATCAAGAAGTGTCAGATCATTCATGGGGGAGCTCGAGTGATAGCGACAGCGAAAGCAATTCTTCGTGGTCTGACCAAGACTCCAAAGAAGCCGATAGAGACACGAAATCCTCATCGAACCTAGGTATCGACACGGGTGATGGCCATGTTTTCGAAGTGAGTATACAAAACATTGACTCGCACCAGTACAAGATGTCAAGCTAACACTTCTATCAGAGTCCTTTGCTGACAGGCTTTGCCAATCAGACTTACAGCGGACTTTTTCAGTCCAATCCTACGAAAGCCTCGCAAACGTGTTCATCAGCAGGAGGGGATTCATTATGGGACGAAGACTCATCGGTAAAAGTGGACCCTGCCAAGTGTCACAGTATTCTATACATTCAGGTGCGTGACGTCTTGTACAAGAACAGCCAGGGTTACAAATTGATTCCCCTAACATCGTTTTCTATCAGATGCAATATTGCGCTACAACCTTACGAAAGCTGATCGACGATCAATCTCTGGCAAAAATGGATCCAACAGAAGTCTTTCGTTTGGTCAGACAGATTGTTGAGGCGCTGGTATATCTACATGGGCACAATATCATTCATCGAGATTTGGTAAGTTGGAAAAGGGGTCCTGGTTCACACTGTTTACTTTTACTCATCATGTGAGAATAGAAACCGGGGAATATTTTCTTGGATACGGATGGCAACATTCGACTGGGCGACTTTGGACTAGCAACATCAAGGCGAGACAAGACTTCCCGATCAGAAATTGAGCAAGATTCGACAACTTCCACTATGTTCGACACATCCAGTTTTCCTGCAGAGCACTTTTCTAACCACGAAGACTCAAAGGTGTCACAGTCAACTGTAGGGGAATCGCTGACCGGAGGGGTTGGGACAACATTTTATCGAGCTCCAGAGCAGGAAGGTAAATTGCACAATCGTTTTTCTGGCGACGGAAGTTACAATATGCAGGCAGACATGTATTCCCTCGGCATCGTGATTTTTGAAATGTTTCATCCGCCATTCAGTACGGTACGTGCCTTTTTGGTTCGAATAGACTCGAGGCTTCATTCTCTTTGCTCATTCGGTGCTCTGTGGCGCAGTATATGGAACGGTCTGAAACACTGAATCGGCTCCGAGGAGAGCGCCTTGGACACGGCCATGGGCACAGTAGTAACCAGAAAGACTTATATGACTCGAAGGAAAAGCGGGATGTTATGGACGCGAAACACCAGCGACTTCCAGATTATTTCATTGCCAACACACCTGAAAATGCCCAGAGGATCATCCTTTGGTGCTTGGAAGCCAACCCTTCAAACAGGCCGACTGCCTCACAACTGCTAAAGGTAAGGATTTCCCCGAATAGTGCCGTTCTCTGTCACACACTCAACCGCATTTTCTTCGCCGAAAGAGTGACCTTCTTCCAGCGAAAATTGAACTAGAGCAACACTACTTGGAGGAGGCTCTCCAACTATTGACGAATACCCAATCAGAAGGATACTTGCAGCTCCTTGAAGCGCTCTTCAAGCGCCCCACCACAGATCTCGCCGAACTCACGTTTGACACAGATGTTGCAGTGAAGGCCAACAGTGTTGGATCGTCGTCGCGGGACAAGGGCTCGACGTCCCCCAGTGAAAGCCTGATCAGAGCCATCAAAGACATTCGGACTGGTGGTGTGAACTCTTCTTTCTTTGCCATGAGTAACTCGTCCCTGATCGCAGCTACGTCAGCCCTTCGAAGGGCTCACAATGCAGGTCACATCGGCCGGGGAGGCAAAGGCATTTTGAATCGGGCTGCCCAACGGACGGCTGGGGTGCTAGCTTTCGCTGCTGCTAATGCGGCGGCTGTTGAAGGAACCATCGACGGTGTACACGGTGCGGACCCAAAGGTGGTCGAAACAGTTCGGAATCGTCTAACAAGCGTTTTCCAAGGACACGGTGCCGTACGTCTGCGAAGTCCTTTGATGAGACCCCGTCCAAACGCCCCCATTTTCACGAATCATGGTGGACCAGCGGAAGTTATGAGTCTCCGGGGGACTGTTTTGCTATTACCGGAGGATCTCACTGCCTCTTTGTAAGTTGAACACGTTTGTGAACCAGGCAGCACCCTTCATTTCCTCACAATTTCCAATCTTTACCCAGTGCACGCGCCGTTGGAAGGGGCGGAGCTGCCACCGCTAACATGAAACGTTATGATATATCCACTGTATTTCACAAGGCTATGTCAGGAGGGCATCCGCGAGAGTCACTGGAGGCTACTTTTGACATAATCCTCGACGAAGAAGGTGTCCAGGGCCATCAGCTTGAGGCAGAGACTTTTCTGAGCATCTGCCAAGCCATTACATCATGCTTCGCATCTACTGAAAAGAATGATCCTTTGCCTTTTGGAGCCCAATCACCCATGTGGTATATTAGGCTGTCACATACTCGTCTCACTGATGCCATTTTGGATATCTGTGGGGTACCCAACAAAGAAAGTACACGCCGATTTTGCCTCAGAATTCTTACTCATTGTACGGCGCCCCCGCCATTCTGCCTGGCAAAACATTTACCATCAAAGAAGGGACATGGTACGTCTGGAATTAATTTGGAAAACCAGCGTCGCAAGTTTCTTGAGTCTTCTCTAAAGGAAGCTGTGGACGTACATGACCTTCCGGAATCTGCCGCGACATTGTTTCGAACGTTCATATTAAGCGGGTGTGTACCGCTGTCGGCTGAAATAAATGAAGCTTTGGAGACAATCAAAATGGCAACAGCTTCGCTACAAAGAGCTCGAATGGGTGAGCATGGTGATGCTCGCTTGTATCGTCGTTTTGAGGATGTAGGGAGAAGTCTTAAGCATTTGCAGAATTTGATCCAACTGCTATATTCCATTGGAATTGGTCCGTTGTTTGGATCTATGGCAAAGCACCAAAGCTCGGGTCTGAGTCGACCTCTGTATATTTCTCTTGACCTGGGATTCCGACAACGGCGAAGGCATTTCCATGGACATACTGTTTTCCAATGTATAGCTCTTCCTGACACATACCTTGATGAGGTCTCAAGAAAGGAAACGGAACTGGAACCACACGGACATGGCATCAAATTCGCAGAAGGAGGCAGGTATGATGATCTTGTCAGACGTTACCGCCCCCCTGGCAATTTTGGAAGCGCTCTACCAAACGTATACACTACTGCACCAAAACCACCAAAGGTATGATTTGCGCAATGATATGACTTTTTTCGTCCGGTCTCTTGCTGACTTCTGACTTTCTTGTAGTGTGCCGGCGTGAGGTTTTTGGTTGGGAGGTTTGTCGAACTGATATACAACAAGGCAATCAGCAGTGGAAACATATTTTTTGAGACTTGGTCTTCCGATGCAACGAGGCACGCACTGGAAAGTCAAGGATTGGACGGTTTGGATGTTCTCAGGGCAAGTTTGGGCCACCCTTTTGCGAATGTGCTTCCATCCACCGTCCGGTGCATTGTTTCTGGAGCCCAGGGTCTAGATACCGGAAGTTGCAAAGAGCGGTTCGTTGTAGCCTCGAGGCTTTGGGCGGAAGGAATGTAAGTTGGTTTGCGTGCTTCGCTTGTTTCTTTGCTGGTTGCCTTTAACAGTAAGTTGTTGTTCTCCATAGAGCGGCTGAATACCTTGCACAAAGTGGAGTAATTACCAGTCTGTTGAAGCAACAGCGAGATGAGGTTCATGGCTCAGGCACAAGTGTAAGTTGTACAGACGATTATTACAACATGATGTCGGCAGGTTCACTAATTAGCTTTTTGCAGGCTTGGTCGTTGGATGAACTTTGTGGGATTTGCGCAATTATCAAGGTCAGTCCAACTCTCAAAAGTTGTCATGTGTTCTGCTGCACCGGCTTACAGTAATTCTTTGTAGATTCCCTTTGTCGTTATTGTCCAGCCACATATCCTCAGAGACAAGGGAACTGTGCGACTTCGACAAGTGTTGGGTGAGATGGGGTCTGAAAGCTACAGCTCAAACAACAATGAGCAGGTCGTGTCCCTTGAAAACCTTGCTTTTACCATTGGGGAGCTGTCTACCGAATACAACATTGGCGGTGATGATCAAGTCGAGGATCGTATGGAATCGTCTAACGTATACCAGCAAAATCTCAAAGAAGTGGGACGTTCAATGAAAACGAGTATAGATTGTGTTTACGTTGACCATGATCAGTACTTTGATGCTGATCGCCCAGTTGGAAAGAGCGATGCATCGAACTGGAAGGTAATAATGAAAACAATGAAGGCAGTTGTACAGAAAGGTGAACAATTTGTGTCAGCAATGATGGATCCTTCTTCGGTCAAAGCCGGAGAATACCTTCCAATATTTGCTGTGGCCGATGTCTCGTTTTGGGCCCTACGTGACTATGGCACATTGCTAATGAAACGAGCTCACGAGAAAAGTACGTCTGGGGCCTACAGTGAGGCATCTGCGCAATACCCAAAGTTTAAGCGAGTTCTGAAGACGCTTGGAATAGCAATCGAGAGCTTTATGAGGAGAAGTGGGTTCTGGGGTAGTTCCTCGAACGCGAGGCACATCTCATCCAGCAGTATTTCAGGGGCCAATTTGGTGACAATGTTACTCTACAGCAGAGCTGACGATCGATTCGACATGATATCGTTTGAAATATCCAACCAAAAGAGTGTGATGCAGGACCAGAGCAGAGGTGGTAGAAGAAAACTGTAGTATTAAGAATGTAAGTTGCCGTCGTAGATGCGACGCTGAACCCTAAATAGTAACTATGGAGGCAGTTGCACTTTTTTACTTGTTGGGCTCCATATTGAGCGTTTTAAATATCAAAAAATTGCATTTCGCGCCAGCCGGCAGAGATGGTCTAGTTGGTTATGACGACGCTTTATATTGAGCGTTTTAAATATCAAAAAATTGCATTTCGCGCCAGCCGGCAGAGATGGTCTAGTTGGTTATGACGACGCTTTAACACAGCGTAGGTCCCGGGTTCGATTCCCGGTCTTTGTATAATCTCTTTTTTCCTCAGCGCCACTCATTTCTCGGCATTGATGAGTGTAACAACCACGCAGAGATGGTCTAGTTGGTTATGACGACGCTTTAACACAGCGTAGGTCCCGGGTTCGATTCCCGGTCTTTGTATAATCTCTTTTTTCCTCAGCGCCACTCATTTCTCGGCATTGATGAGTGTAACAACCACGCAGAGATGGTCTAGTTGGTTATGACGACGCTTTAACACAGCGTAGGTCCCGGGTTCGATTCCCGGTCTTTGTATAATCTTTTTTTCCTCAGCGCCACTCATTTCTCGACAATGATGAGTGTAACAACCACGCAGAGATGGTCTAGTTGGTTATGACGACGCTTTAACACAGCGTAGGTCCCGGGTTCGATTCCCGGTCTTTGTATTCCAATTCTTTTTCCGAATTGGGGTTTCCGTACCTCATACTTTTGCTCCGTATTGTTCTGCATGTAGAAAGCAACATTCGAGAAAACTTCCATTAGGTATTAAATTTATTGTTCTCTTACTCTTCCATATCTTCCGAATCACCCTTCTTTTTATCTTCCTCGTACTTCCGTCTCGCTTCTTCCAATTCCCGGTTGGCCTTCTCGGCGTCAAATCCTTTGGTGCCACCTTTACTCTCATCAAGGTCCTTTTCGTGCAAAAATGGTGTTTCGAGATATTTCCCTGGAGACAATCGGAACTTGAGACAACCGCCCTCCAAATCTATATTGCACAGGTGTCTCTTGAGCATGTCCAGGCCCAACAGAAAGTCCATGTCTTTGGGTTTAGGTTGGGAATCACCGGATTTGGCACCGGCGGGGGGTTCGGGCATGGCCATGTTATCCATGACAGTTACACTACAAGGGAAATAGGTTCCTGCAATTTGAAGCTGGACAATGTGTACTTTTCCAAGGATCTTTCCAGTCCCGACACCGACAGCCACGCCAGCAAAGCGAGTATCGACATAGTCAAGGATGCCGCACTTCTCGGCACACCTCTTGCTCATAATGGTCATCTGAGCTCCACTGTCCACAAATGCTTGCAAACTGTGGTTGTTGATCTTGGCTTCAATATACAGCATCAAAACACGCCCCATGGATTCAGGATACTCTTGCATGGCTTCAAAGTACTGTTGTTGGACGAGCCGTTGTTTGCGTTCTTTGTCGAAGAATGCCTTGGCTTCTTCATCGTCAGGATTCTCGCGCAAACGTCTCTGAAAGTCTTGAACCTTATGGTAGTTTTGGGTGACAGCACTGGCACTCTGAATGCTTGCCCTAGCAATATCTTCACGCCAAATTTGGACAGCCTTTTCGTAGGGTTGGTCCTTGATCTTCTGGGCCAAACGGGGTTGGTGATAGTTGAGAGCCTTGAACAGAGTTGGGTTTTGTTGCAGCAACTTTACAATGGATCGGGGGTGAGGATTATGTGCAACAGCTTCTTCAAAGGACATGCCGTTGAAATATACGATGGGTGGTTCTCCAGATGCTGCTGCAGGGGTAGTGGTAGCATTCGAATTCGTACTCGTACTCGTGCCAGACATGTTGGCCATGGCAAAGAGGTTGGAAAAGTCCAGGTCTCCCCCAGAAGATGCGGGTGCAGGAACAGGGGCAGGGCGAGGGGCAGCAGCAGCTGGGAGTTGAGGCTTCATGACAACCAACAAGTCGCCGTTCACCACTCCAGCTTGAGAGAGAGAAGGCCCGGCGACCAACTTCCCGTCCTTGACCAAGACAACATCACCAGTAATCCCAAGAATGGCTCGGGCGAACTCCAAGCATTCATCAATGCTCATGGAAGGGCTCACTGGAATGGACTCTGATTGTCCAGTGAGGGGGTTGCACAAAGTAATTGTAATCTCCGACATGATGTAAAACCTTCGCTGTTGAAGAAGTTATGCAGTACGTACCAGGTACCTGTACTCGTACTTGTCTTTGGTTCAAGTCGCGATCGATGTGCTTCGGAACAAGACCATGAAGGACACGGACACATCCCATCATCTATGTTCGTTATTGCTGACGGCAAAAGTGTTCGTGTTCGAGTAATTCGCCGGCTACCACCACTCCACTTCGAGAGTTCTGCTGCCTCGTCCGATGGTGACTCCGATGAAGTGCCCGTCACTTATGGGAACTACTAGTATGCATTGCACGGTAAAAGTACAACGTTGTGGTTGTATGTGGCAACAAGTGAGTCTCCATAATTTCCGTTCGTAACCGTGTTGGGACCCAAGTTTCTCAAAGGCTTCTGGCCAAATATCCCTCCGGACTATGTGAAATATAGTGGAAAAGACACAGATCCTTTGTCCACGAGCAAGACAAGGTACGGGCGAAATCAATGGGATACTACGGTAATTATGTGCGTGGGTAAGTCAGCATTTTTCCCGCCTTTTTCGGACTGCTCGCCTCTCCACTCACTTGCGTGAACGACTTGATGGTCACACACGGCTACTGTCTTAGCTTACTCTCGTTTGGTTTGTGCTGCTGGCAAAAGTGTAGATAGACCTGCAAGCAAAATGGCACCTGATAGTCGACAGTGGTGCTCTCCCAGCCACGAGGAGAGTTCTCTTACACTGTCAGTCCCAAGAACTAGTGATATGACACGACGAATTGTTTCCAAGAGTCGCCAAGAAACTCCATCCAGTCTTTCCTTCTCCGAACTGCCGGCGGAGTTGTTGCCAATCTCTTCACCACGGTTTCGACGGATACGGCAGCGATCACAATTGGACCAATCGGTTTGGTTGAATTCCTCTCAGATGACTATCTGCCGCTTCGTCAATGGTGTAATTTGGATTCTGATACTTGTTTGTACAGTATACTGTCATCACTGTTGGACAACGTCGTCCACAAACCTAAACCCGCCTGTTTCTCCCGAAACCGCTCTTCGGGCAGCAAGCAACATCAACATTGCACCCGAAGTGGAGAGTGCTGCGTCCAGACGGTTACACGAGGCATCAGGCAGACAAAATGCCGGGCTTCCACCCAGTGATCCAGTTCTTCACATTGTCCATACAAGGTACGATATTCGCGCATGCTGGAAACCTATTGAAAATGGCCCTTGTTGCTAACGTTTTCCTGTTATTACGCTTTTATCAGATTCATGCAAAATCAACCCGATCTGGTACACTTGGGTTTGGCCCGTTTGGAACTCTTGAAAGAATTCTCTCTTCGTTCGTTGGACCAACAGTCCAACCAGAACTTTTTATGGGTTATCCGGACAGATCCCGATTTGAATGAAACTGTCAAACAACCCCTTATAGAATTACTACAAGATCATGATCATCATTTGCTGCTTGCAACCAACGAAAATCCCAACATTCAAGTCGCGGAATTGTTAAACGTGGACTCCTCCACGGTGTGGAGCGGTGATTTGGAGTATGCTAAACAGTATCTCTCACAACCTACGACACTGGCAGAGACAGATACTTCTGGTGTGGTTCGAAGAAAGGTTTTGGAAAGTCGATTGGATGCAGATGATGCCTTGCATGTGGACTTTATTGACGAAGTTCAGGGCCATGCGGTGGACGAGTTGACCCTAGAGGAACAACCCCAACCCACCTGGAAGATTTGGTGCGCCTCGCGACATCTCGAATGGCAATTTGAGTCCGCATCCGGCAAAGTAAACGATACAGGAGGTGTCTTGTTGTCCCTCAAGGACAATATCTGCGTGTCATCCGGCCTGACTGTGGGGTACACGGAAGGAGTCCAGGTGCATGATCTTCCCAAAATCAAGCATCAAGAACTGGCCCACACGGTCAAATCGTGCAAGGGACGAACCTCTCGGTGTCTAGACTTTATCAATTTGTTCCCAACCGCTCTCCGCGCTCGCACACCCACCAGTGCTGGTATGCTCAATGTGTTATTGCAAGGCAAGGCAGAACGCATCGATCGCAACTATTTCAAGGGAGCCAAGAAGCAAGAAACGATGCAAGATCGTATGTGGGAAGTAACCACTCCTCGCTTTGGCTTTACTTGGGACGATGCATTTCGGCTGCGGGAATACCTCAAGGATCATTTGCATGGCATTGCGGTGGACAATTTGAAGGGTCAATGTTCGCAGGGGCATTCGTGCAAGGAAAGTAGCAAAAAACTGTTACAAAGTTTGGTTGAAGAAACGGGGGTTGCAACTGAATGAAAGGGACGCTCCCTAGCATTGGTTGTCTAATACAAAACCTCCCAATGGGACGTAGTTTTGAACACTATAACGTCACCTCATACTCTATCGCTTCACTGTAATCTTTATCCTTCTATTTTCTGTCTCTTGGAGTCGACGTAGTCAATTTGCCAGTGCTGGCGCTGCAGAATCCAGAATACCATCCCCATACCGGGTCTCGTAGAGTTGTACGTACCGGTGATGATGACGCGGTGGAGGCGAGGGTGCACGCTCGATGGTCTTTTTTCGAACCGTGCGGACGCTCCTGGTTGGCATTGTGCTGCTCGCTGCAAAGAGAGAGGAAAGTCGCTGTAATAGGGGACGACTCTACCGGTAGCGTACTCGTACCAGTAGCACTCTTTGCACAAACAAGAAACAATGTTCTTAGTAGACTGGTGGTACAGTGCCCTGGCGAGTCTAGGTATGTAAAGGTAGCGATGGCCTTGAGGAGAAGGGAAAGACTCTCTTTCCAACCGTTGAATGTGTTGTCGCCGGTCAGCATGACCCATCAAGTTGATTGCTGGGGTTTCTGGGAGGTCTGCCCTCGAATTGGGAGACATGTATGTTGTGCATTAGGATCTCTCTGACACTTTGCTTTTTGTATTTTGTCACGTGTCTTGTGTCAATGAATCAAACAAACAAACATTGCATTGTTATTGTTACAGGACTCTACCACAAAAATGCCAAAATTCTCTTTTTGGGCTTGGACAATGCTGGAAAGACCACTTTGCTCCACATGTTGAAAGAAAACCGAGTCCAAGTCCACGTCCCAACTCTCCACCCAAACATGGACGAGTTGATCATTGGAAACATCAAGTTCAAGACTTTTGACTTGGGAGGTCACGAGACAGCGCGTCGTTTGTGGCAAGATTATTTCACCACTGTGGATGGCGTCGTCTACCTTGTGGACGCCATTGATAGGGGTCGATTCCCTGAGGCTAAGAAGGAGTTGGATGCCCTTTTGACCAGTGAAGAATTGCAGGAGGTTCCCTTTTTGGTTCTCGGAAATAAGATCGATATGCCAACTGCTGCCAGTGAGGAGGAACTCAAGTTCGCTCTTGGATTGGTCGATACCTATGGCAAAGACAGGGGACCAGACTCTAGTGGAACTCGCCCCATTGAGCTTTACATGTGCTCCGTCATTCGTCGAATGGGATACACTGACGGATTCAAGTGGCTTTCGCAATTCCTTTCTTAGATTATCCCCGTTCCTTATACATCTAAAGCGGATAGTTTCTTCTATTGTCTACTACCTAGTATGGTGCTTCCTAACTATGATGTCGACAGTTGCAAGGTTAGGAGAAATGAGTTGAAATAGACCAAGAAGAAGGCAGAGTTCCAGTTGCATGGGAGTTCTCTCGAAAACGTAGGACTAGCTCGACCACTTTGTGCCAGGCCATCTGCTATGTGAGAGTGACTACCCAGAAAGATGGTGTGGTCTTTACTCCTTCACTGTTCACAATCCTGCACCTTACGTCTACCCCATAATATGTATCCTTTGCTATCCGAACTACAAAATCAATAGACACCGTCATGGTGAAAATCTAACTTTTTTACAACCGAACTTTTGTACTACCGTGTTGTTGTTGTGAGAAGTGGTGAGAAGAGAGGTCGTAGAAGCAGCAGATCGTAGAAATCGGAGATGATAGATGATGTGAGGGCATTTGGGAGTATACTGTCGTTTCGATGTCGCAAATTGAGTCTGGATACTAAATGCAAAGTCATTTTCCATCTCTCAAAGGTGTTTTTTAGGCGAAAGATTACTGCCTTTGTTGGGCGTTCGTCGTCCTGCCTCCAACCAACACGGAGATTTCGTTTTCGCCCAAAACGCATTCTCGGGGAGTTTTGCGGCATTCTGTTATCCAGCAACAAAACTCTTTGGTGAATTTGACAACCAAAATGGGGTGGAGAATAGTTAGATGGTGCTGGGCGCTGACAGTAGCACTGTTGACTTTTGCGTCTCTTTCGTCGGCTTCAGGGGCTCGAGGTCAGGTGAGTGACAATGGCGTTCCAGCATATCCAGCCGCTGGGTCCTTCCATACTTGTTCGGCCACTCATCATGAATTTGTTGTCTACCCGTAGATGATTGCAAAGTTCAGTCGAGGCTTGGAATATGGTGTGACGTATGAGGCTGAAGCATTTGAATGTGATGAGAATCGAAATGTAATAGAAGACGTTACTACAAAGGAGGCAGGCGACATAGTTCGGATATGCATCGAACCCACCGCCCTGACGTTGGAACGTGCTGTGGTTATGCGCCGTATCGATTTCTTTACCTTTCAAGGCACCGATGGAGGAGCAGAACAACAGGCAATTGTTTCTCCAGGGAAAGAGGGTGACAATACCTTGAATGCTTGTATCGCTGGTAGTCCGATCTGTTCCTTTTCAACCCGTTTGAATTCCGAACTTTTCGTTTCGGATGGGTACATTACTGGAATCGGGCAAGCATATATGGAATACCAAGAAATTCAACAAGTCGATGATGATGACGGTGCTGTTCGACGTCAACTGGAGGAGGAGGAAGAGGACGGGGATCCCGACGTTCAATTTGCGGGTTACTGGGATGTTTCCATATTGGTTCCGGTAACGGGAAGTTTCCGGGTGGGGGGCAAGTCCTTTTATGAAATATTTACTGACCTGAGTAAAATGGTACAGTGGATCATAGTGTTGGGAGTTGTGGCGTTTTTGATTGCCATCTTGGTTTGTCTGGCATTCCTTGTTCTGTATCAACATATGAAAGACCAGAAACAAGGTGAGTTGGTGGATGGCAAGTACCCCAGGGATGTGGAGATGGATTCGCAGGCCTCGTTTTTCTTGGATGAAGTGGAAGCCCGCTCTTTCAGATCCAGAGATTACGATGATGAATATCCGGACGACGATTTTCCTGTGGATGACTTCTATGACGACGACCAATACTTTTCTGGAGACGACTACGATCTGCATGATCTCGACGAGGAAGTTGGGGACTTTTCAGAGGCTCCTACAATTGGAGAAGAATGTGCACCACCTCAGCCTGTGCTCAACAAACCCAGACTTAAATCAAGGAATCCTGGAAGGGAACGAAATTCCGCACATAGTGCAGGAACACGCAGTGCAGACAGCAGTAGGAGAACGGGCGCCTCTGGAAATGATACTTGTTCAGGATCCAGCGATGGTGGAAGTTTTGCCGGAGATAGTTGTGATGATTACTATCAGCCACCGAAAAAGATTAAGCCAAAGAAAAAGCCGCCTGTGAAAAAGAAGAAACTGAAGAAGAAAAAGAAGGCCACTTCTACATGATCAAAGTCGGTTTGCATCCAGACTCCAAACTGAGAAACCATGCCTACACCAATTACTGTACTCGCGTCCAGTACTGGACGTCTTCAATCGAAAAGATTGTACGGTATTTTCAAAACCCTAATTGAGCAAAGGTTAGGCTGCCGGAATGGTAGGTGCCTTGGAAGAAGAAGACATCTCCCAATGTTAGGACTCCTTGGCGGATTGCTTTGTTCAGGTAGATGTCACTACTAGATTGGACAATGAATTTGAAAAGGCACCTAATTTGCAGTGCCTATGTTTGTACATTGCAATATTGGAGCAACGACATTGAAAATGATAGAATATGAACGCCTGATGTGATATTGGTACTACAATGGGGTCTTGCAGTGTTCATAAATCGAATAGCTCATCCGTGTTTGCGGGGAAAATTCCATGAAAAGCTGATGGAGCAGGAGGGGCACGGCCGTTCGTGGACTGCGCTAGCGCCAATTCTTCTTCATTCATTTCAGCTGGAATATTGGCAAACAAGTCTGTGCTCAAATACCTTTCACCAGTGTCAGTAACCATAGCAAGGATATTGGTTCCTGGTTCACACGTTTCCGCAAACTTCAAGGCCGCACTGAGGATACCACCTCCGCTGATCCCACAGAAGATGCCTTCCTCCTTCGCCAGGCGTTGAGCAGTCGAAATTGCATAGGTTCCACTGACGTGCTCCAGGGCTTGAAAGCCATTCTCTTTGCGCGCAATGCTTATGAGCTTTGGAATAAAGTCAGTCGCCCAACCTTGCATTTGGTGCGGATTCCATGCTGGGTGAGCAGCGTCAAAAGACGTAGATGGGATACCAGACCTAGGGTACTTCGTCTTGATTTGACTCTTGACCATTGGAGCATTGGCAGGTTCACAAAGATGGACAACGGTATCGGGACTACGTTCCTTGAAAGCACGGCTTACCCCCAAAACTGTACCTCCACTTCCGTAAGCCATGAAGAAATGATCGAGATGTCTGTTAGAACGGTCAAAGGCATCGATAATTTCTCGACCAGTAGTTTGTTCATGCATCCAGGCGTTGGCCTCATTTTCGAACTGTTTGGCATAGAAGAATCCATGCTTGTCAGCCAATTCCTGTGCCTTGATCAGCATTCCCGTGGCCTTGTGTACCTTGGGGGTTAGCACGACTCTAGCTCCCAAGTAGCGCATTAGCTTCCTTCTTTCAAGAGAAAAGGCGTCACTCATGACACAAACAAAGGGGTACCCTTTTGCAGCACAAACGGTAGCAAGACTAACACCAGTGTTGCCGCTACTCGCTTCAACGACAGTCATGCCTGGCTTCAGCTTTCCCGTGTACTCCGCCCATTCGATAATTCCTGAAGGAATGACATGAAGCGCAACAATTTGAGGAAAAGATGCAGAGAGGTGTAGTGGTGGGTTAGAAGACCATAGTCAACAATTGGAACAACCTAGTTGTACGCACCAATAGCAAGGCGATCCTTCAATGAGCCACCAGGGTTGAAGTTCTCGCATTTGACGTAAACGTTGACCCCTGAAGGCGCCATTCGTTGCAACCGGATTATAGGAGTTTGGCCGATGCAATCCAAGACGGATTCCTGCAACTCCCAACGACGACGATTGGCGATTCGACGCAAATGGCATTGCAAGATCTCTCCATCTTCGTCGAGGATATCTTCCTCTGAAAGTGCTAGAGAAGACGATGCAACAGAGATTGAAGTGGTCGAACTCCATTCTAGGGCTTGGGCGTCAATCGTTTTGATGGGGGCACCAGAATCAAAGTTCTCGTCAGCCTGGAGGTTCACGAAGCTGACAGAAGAGCCACCGGCTCTTTTAAAAGGTTCGACAAGATCGGTCATTCTGGCTTTATGATCGGAACGTCCAAAAGTTGTATGCATTTCAGCAGCAACAAAGCATTCTCTGCCTGGATTCTGAATGATGGTACCAGGTAGGGGAAGAGCAGATTCGAATCCGTGATGAACATCGACCCACTTTTGTATATGCCCTTCAGGTATTTCGGATTGGCCTTGAAAGGTTCGCGGCGGCTTGCAATAATGCCAAATGCCTAAATTATGATCTAGTAGTAGTGCCCGCCATGATGGAAGAGATATGGAATTATGTCAAGCTATGGAAGTTTGACATTCCCTGAATACAGAAACACGACCACCACCATCTTCATTCCTGCTTCGCGCTTAAGGTAGTTAAGTACTAACGTAAACTAACTACTAGTATGAGTAGCGGTAGCTCTCCGTTGGTTTAACTCGTACTACCGGTAGTACTGTGCTGCTAGTAGTTAGTAGTGGGTTGAGAATTAAGACATCGCAATCATCATGAATCAGGCTACGACGAGTAGCAGGATGATGGATTCTCCTCACTCCGGAATAAAATAATGGAGCGGCACTTCTCTCCTCCTCTTCTCCTCTCTTCTGAGTGTGGCGACTGGCGACTAAAAAACAAAATAATGGTACAGTACTAATACGATTAATGAGTAGTACAACATGGCAACGACAATGTCAGGAATCAGGATTCTTCTCCACCTCTTTCCATGTTGTTTATTTCCAGAGAGCAACTCACAAACTCTCACATTGCGCTACTGGTACTGTTAGGCTAGCTAGAGTATTGGCAGTTGTTCTCTGCCCTAATCCAAGACTTCATCAGTTCCTTTCTTGCTTGTTCAACGGTATCGTAGCCGTGGTCACCCAAAAAGAGGTGAATTTCGATGATTTCTAATACTAACAACATTAGCACAGCGAGCGCGCTAATTTGCACTACTGGCATTATTTCATGGACGCTGCTTTTCAGTCTAAATCTGTTGAAATAGCACAGCAAAACTCTACTACATGTAGTAATGCCACACTGCGAAGTTGTCGACTACCGGTAGATAAAAAATACCCAGCGGGATGAATTTCCCCGTAAGAAATAGGCATGATGGTATTACTATGATGTCTAAGATGATGTCTACCACCTGTGCAGTAGTTGGGTATCGTGAACTTAAGCTAGCTATCTTCTTAAACCGCCACAACGTCATGAAAAGTAATCGGGTCAAGGGAAAGAATACCAAGATTGATCTTTGCACAAATCAATGTCATTGACCACGAACCCCCACCCCCGTGAAAATGTTGGAGTGTTCCCCTCTTTACAAATCGAAAAGCTCATCTGTGTTTGCAGGAAAGATTCCGTGAAAAGTTGATGCTGCAGGAGGGGCACGACCTTCGGTTGACATTGATAGGGCCAACTCTTCTTCGTTCATTTCAGCTGGAATATTGGCAAACAAATCAGTGCTCATATACCTTTCCCCTGTGTCCGTGATCATAGCAAGAATATTGGTTCCGGGCTCGCACGTCTTCGCATACTTCAAGGCCGCGCTTAGGATTCCACCTCCACTTATTCCACAAAAGATGCCTTCCTCCTTTGCCAGGCGCTGAGCAGTCGCAATAGCATGGGTTCCGCTGACGTGCTCTATTTCTTGGTAGCCCTTCTCTTTGCGGGCGATGCTTACAAGCTTTGGAATAAAGTCAGTCGCCCATCCTTGCATTTGATGCGGATTCCATGCTGGATGAGCAGCGTCAAAAGACGTAGATGGGATACCAGATTTGGGGTACTTCGTCTTGATATGGCTCGCTACCATTGGTGCATTGGTAGGCTCGCAAAGATGGACAACGGTATCGGGACTACGTTCCTTGAAAGCACGGCTTACCCCCAAAACTGTACCTCCACTTCCGTAGGACATGAAAAAGTGGTCAAGATGCCTATTAGTGCGGTCAAAGGCATCAATGATCTCACGACCAGTGGTTTGTTCATGCATCCAAGCATTGGCCTCATTTTCGAACTGTTTAGCGTAGAAGAATCCGTGTTTGTCAGCCAATTCCTGTGCCTTGATCAGCATTCCCGTGGACTTGTGAATTTTGGGGGTGAGAACGACTCTAGCTCCCAAGAATCGCATTAGCTTCCTTCGTTCAATAGAAAAAGATTCACTCATCACACAAACAAAGGGATATCCCTTGGCCGCGCAGACTAGGGCAAGGCCGACACCAGTGTTGCCGCTACTCGCTTCAACGACAGTCATGCCTGGCTTCAACTTTCCTGTGTATTCTGCCCATTCAATGATGCCTGCAAATAGGGGGCAACAATATAATGTACAAACAGGTGAGTGTATCGCCGTTGAAATACAGCGAAAAAAGGAATCCAGCACAGAATCGTACGTACCAATAGCTAGGCGATCCTTCAATGAACCACCCGGATTGAAATTCTCGCATTTGACGTAAACGTTGACCCCTGGAGGTGCCATTCGTTGCAGGCGAATGATAGGAGTTTGGCCGATACAATCCAAGACAGAGTCCTGCAACTCCCAACGACGACGATTGGCGATTCGACGCAAATGGCATTGCAAGATCTCGCCATCTTCGTCGAGGACATCTTCCTCAGAAAGAGCAAGTGAGGACGACACTGATGTTGCAGTGTGTTCGCTCCACTGTAGAGATCTTGCGTCGATTGTCTTGATGGGGGCGTCATTGTTGTCAGATTTCAAAGGTTTGAAGCTGATTGAGCCCCCTGTAGAGCTGCTGATGGATTGGTCGAAGTCGGGCATTTTCTAGAAATATGGTTTTGGATCCAAAGAAGCTTCAGAGGAGCGAGCTTGCCGCTTTTTCAATTTTTTTGTCACCGAACTCACTATTCCACGTATGCCATCACTGCCATATTGGGGTATATGCCCTTTTGGACACTTTCTGAATCTACGTGAAAGAATTGTCGTGATGCGGCAAATATGTGAGTACCGATCCTTG
Source organism: Nitzschia putrida (assembly GCA_016586335.1). Taxonomy (NCBI): domain Eukaryota; phylum Bacillariophyta; class Bacillariophyceae; order Bacillariales; family Bacillariaceae; genus Nitzschia; species Nitzschia putrida. The sequence goes on from BLYE01000003.1 coordinate 1,038,373, forward strand.
GTCACCGTTGCCCGTTGATATTTGTACTCGTAGAAAGTGCTTCTGGGTCTGGGGAGCGAGCAAGTTTAAATATGGACAAACTACTTCTCCTGAAAGTGCAACCATATGATTTCATTTGTCGTCTTCGCATTTGTAGTTAGTATTAGCAATTCACATGACTTTAATAAGACTGCATAGACATGTTTGATAGTACGCAAAAACCTTCCCCGGAATGCTTCGTTCTTTTTACAGTCATCGAACAACGAACCCACTCATAAAAGGAGCACAGAAGAAGAAGTAAGTAGTAGTGAAGCCGACCAGGTTTGACGAGTCACGAATGATTCGTGTTTCTGTCACGGTCAAGTTGGTCTGACCTTGGAAAGTGGAAAGTGAGGGCAGGCCACTGTCACTGCTGCTCAACAATTGTTTACACCATGGTATTCTGATTATTGGGCAATCGGTCCTCCTTCTTTCCCAACAGTACCGATGAGCAAAAATAGCCATGTTCGATTCTTCAAGTCGTTTTCCGGCTTGATCCTGATTCTCCTCTGCCTCCAGCTTTTGAACATTTGGCGCGCAAGTCTCAATGTGAACAGCAATCGACCCAAGACACCTTCACACATTACAATCAACACGGCTTTGCTGAAGAGTAAAACTTCGAAAAGTTCCGTACATAATCCTTGCTTTATAGCCCCGTCCAAAGGACCCGAGCGTAGCCTTGGCTATCAAGCTTTGACCAAAATTCAAGTTTCAACTTCCAACACATCGAAACAAGAGGAATCGATTGCGCCAAGAGTTCTCTGTGTTGTCGTACCAACATCTGGCCAGGAGGAAACCACGATACCTGCAATTCTGGACACATATGCGTCACATTGTGATGGGTTTGTCGCGATTTCGAAAGGTAACACGAATGCGTATGAGTACCCATCGTTGGTGGTAGGGGGGTCACTTGGTTGGGAACGGTTGCTTGGGGTATGGAAGGTGATTGAGCGAGACTATCCGGCCTTTGATGCATACCACTTTGCCACTGATACAACCTACGTTATTCCTGAGAATCTTCGTTCCATGCTCATGCTGTTCAAGTATCAATCATCTACTCCGTTGTATTTAGGAGGGACGGTAGTTTCGTCGAGGAAGGCACCCGAAAAAGGTCACTGTGGTGGAAGTGCGGGGTACACTATCAACCGAGCCACGCTGGAATTGCAGAAAGAAATGCACAAATGCTCAATGTCAGATTTCACCAATGCTACTGTGTATCAACTTCTTGCCCAATGTCTTGAAGAGATAGGCGGTATTCGATGCATGAAGACAACGGATGAGTCCTCCGCATTGCGCTATCTAGAATTTGGCTTGGACTTCCACGCTCGTTTCTCAAAGCATGTCAAAAAGACTCCCATCAAACTGAAACCGCTTGCTCAGCACCATGGAATTTACATTCGAGAAGGTTTGGAAGGGATATCTTCACATGCTGTGTCGTTCAATATACTCAACTACAGAGAAGAAATGTCCATGGAACCTGGCTTTACACCAGCCGACATTATTCGACGCTTTCACGCCATTCTTTTTGGTCAGTGTAAGGCTCAATGGGACGATCCTCCCATTCAAGCTGTTTCGCCGACAGGGCAGATCGGATACATTCATGATCCGACGTTCCTCCGAAACAAACCACCCGCCTTCACAATGCAACCAGAAGGAGACAGCGTCGGCGTGTGCGAAAATCCAAGGGGTGGGGGTAAAGAAGGTGAACACGGCATGGCGGGGCTTACAAAGATTCGTAATTTCTTGAGTATGGAAATGAGCAAACATCCAACAGACCTCAAGGTGTTGTGCATGATCTATACACATTCTGGCAATCATGCCACTCGCCTGCGCGCCATTGCAGAAACGTATGGACCCAAGTGTGATGGCTTTATGGCCGCTTCCAACTTGACGGATCACTCCATTGGGGCTGTAAACTTGCTGCATGAAGGCCCAGAATCTTGTACGTACCGTGTTTGTCACCAAGCGTTGACACTCTGTCGTTGTTAAACTCACTCATTGTTGGTCGGTTGTAGATGGGAATATGTGGTTGAAGGTTCGATCCATGTGGAGTTACGCTTATCAGCATTTCCTGCAGGATTTTGATTTGTTTCACATTGGGGGCGACGACCACTTTCTAATACCGGAAAACTTGCGTTATATGGTGGATGAAGGATATCGTTCTGGTAAATGGAACAAATCAGAGGTCCTCTTTCTGGGTGGGAACATGGTAGATTTCCCATTGACCAACATTCGGTACTGCGGTGGGGGTTCCGGGTACACATTGAATCGCCAGGCACTTCGGTTGTTAGTTGAACGTCTCTGGAACACGCACCAATGCAGTCCACATATGGAAGCTAGTGACGAAGACCGGAAAATATCAGATTGTTTTAGATCTGTTGGGTTGAACTGTATGGATACAAATGACGCAAAGGGGGAAAGTCGGTATCACCAGGCTGATGTCGAGTTTCATGCTAGTTGGACGAAGGAGGAACCTTCGGTATGGCATGCGGAGACTCTGGACCGAGTTCATGGGATTGAGTCGAAAGAGTTACTTGGCCAAATATCAGAGTCTAGTATCTCCTTCCACTTGAAAGGAGACCCTGGAGGTGTTTATGACCTTGGTATTCGTCGTTATCATGCGATCCTACAGAATCTCTGTTCATGGGATTAGCTACCTATAACTGCAAGTTATACTAGTCAAAGCCCCACCGCATCCACAAGCCAGTGAGCATCACAATGGATGATCCCCACCACGACGGCGCAACTAACGCTACAGACGACGCAGATGTTGGCCCCGAACTAGGCCCCACGGTAGACTCAGTTGTAGAATCTAGGGTAGTCCCGACGCTGGGTGCCTCCGTCGTCGCCATCATCGGAGAGCCAAGTGCTGGCAATCCACCATAGGCCTCGTAACACGGATAATCGGTATTTCCAAACAGATAGCAGCTTTGTGGCCCTCCTTCTGACGTGGAAATCGCGGCAAACGAATCCCCGTAGACCAACGATGAGATACCTGTGGCATTGAAGTCTCCATGCAAAGCCACGTACGAGCCTTGACCGGGACCAAAGACTTCGTCAACCAAAAAGGGCAAAATGTCACCACACCAAAGATCAAAGTTTTCTGCTACGCCAATGGAATACGGTGAATACTCTTCACCGTCGTCTGGGTTGCCTGAGTATTCGTGCGAATGGACACCTTGGATCCATTGCCCCTGGATGAGACGAACCGAGGTCAATGAGAACGAGTGGGTCAAATCAGAATGTCATGTCATCACTATTGCATGAAAGAACTTCCACCTTCTTACCTGAACAGCATTACTGGGGTTTTCCTTACCGATGTCGCATTTGCGACTGGGTACAACTGTTTGCGGTGTCGCCGTGCCGCCTAGAAGGGTCACGTTGTGACCGAGAATGCGGCCGTCCCCCTGGCAACCACCTCGGCAAAAATAGGCGTCCGCCACCATAAAATTGCACAGGGGACACATCGGCAACCCCACGGAAGCCGGTGTCATGCAAGTATGCCGTTCAACCGAGCCTGGCAAGCATGTTTCACTGCATACAACTAGTTGCCCATCGACAGGGACGGCACAGCCCACTATGGGTCCCTTGCCAGCAATACTTATCAAAATGTGACCGCCGATTTCTCCTGCCACCAGATTTCCGTTGTGTAAGTGCATGGCAAAGTAGGGGAACATGGGTTCCGGATCATAATCCATTTCATACCAAAACTGCATGCGTTGACGCGTCGTATCGACACGAGCATACAAGGTTCCCGTCATGTTGACCAATTCATCAGGGTCGGAATACACCAACTCGGCTCTGGGAGCCAGGGGTAAAGGACCTAGAACGTACGGATACGCCGCGTCGAAGCTGTAGGGTTTGCTACCTGAATCTTCACATGACTCCGTGCACAACAGTTGCACCGGATCGGTGTCGTTGTAGATGACTTGACATTGTTCAGCACAAGAAGATGATAGGACATCTTCCCCGTGCGATGTTGCCAGCAATCGCAAGCAAAAAATGAAGAGCAACGGAAGAGAGTTCTTCATGTTCTCGGGCAAAAATAAAGATGAATGAAACAAGCTAACAAGATCTGCCTTGATCTTTTTTGATGGCGTCACCAGTCACAAGCAACACCCCAGTGCGCACTTGTATGTACGATAGTACTACTGTACTGTACGTGGATAGTCTTCCGTCCGACCGTCGTCGTTTTGGAAGCAAATTTGGACGACTGCATCCACTACGCAACAATTGCATTGTTCTCGCAGCGGTCCTCTACTCGAAGTAGAATGGAAAGATCTCACAATGGAAAGCTTACAAAGATCATTAACGTTGTTTGATTCAGTCATTCAGTTCCTGACAAAGGCATCAGGAGAAACTTTGGTTCCCATCCGAACCCTACTGGCGACATTGCCAAGCTCTGCTGTGGATGTGAATCACTTCATGTCGCTGGTTCATTTGGGAATTCTTCAAGTTCATCCGGCATTGTCTGACGAGGATGCTTTGAAAGATTTCACAATTCAATGGGGGGAAGGCAAACGTGCTAACGACAAATATTCCGTTGGTTTCCCAGATCCTGACGACCAACGATTGAATGGTAGCACAAAAACTGCTGCCAAGAGAAGAATGGCTCTTCTGAAGAGAAAATGGAAAGCATCCTTGCGTAAACCAAAAAACAGTTCCGAAGACAAAATCAACTCCATGGATCTGTTGGTGCCAATTCCATCTCCCAAAGTTGACCCTGTTCCTGAAGGAACAGACGAAACACTTGTCGACGAAATCTCATCTGAACAAAATCCTGAAGAACAAGCTGCCCATCAGGCGCTACATGATATGCTCGGGCTGAGACTTTGTCTTCCAGACAATCCCATGGCATTGGCTACAAGTCCCATGCCTGAGTTTATCCTTCCGAAGCAGGCGTCCTATGCAGGTACAGTGCCTGCCCAAGAAGCACAGTATGACGCCACATCTCAATGGAAAGCCAATTTGGACCCCAGGCTATCTGCTGCGTTTCAAACACGCAAGCTTTATCGTCATCAAACTGTGGCCATAAGTTCGGCGTTGGACAACATCCCCACCATGGTCTGTACAGGAACAGGTTCGGGCAAGAGCTTGACTTTTCTTCTCCCGGTGTTGAACTCGGTGCTTCAAGGGAACGAAGATACCCGATCACTCCTGTTATTCCCCACAAAAGCTTTGGCACAAGATCAGCTGGTGAAATTAAAAGGATGGTTGGAGGAACACGGTCTACAAGACGTCATAAAGCCGTCGACGTTGGATGGAGACACACCCCACGCCTTTCGACAGGAAATCTGTGAATCCTGCAATGTGATTCTGACGAATCCGGATACCCTTCACGCAGCGATACTTCCAAATTGGGAGAAACTATATCGACCACTACTTGCCAACTTGCGTTATATAGTTTTGGATGAAGCTCACATGTACACAGGTGTCTTCGGAGCACATGTTCGCATGATCCTTGCAAGGTTATATCGTGTTGCAACGTGTTTGAATTTGACTCCAGGTCGTCCCTGTTTCTTGTCATGTTCGGCAACGCTGGCCCATCCGGAAGTGCATTTCCGCGCATTGTGCAGTATTGCGCCAGACAACCCCGTGAATGTTGTCACAGAAGACTTTTCACCCCGCACTGCCAAGCATTTCTTTGTTTGGAACCCTCCCATTTTGGATATGAACGGGAAAAGCCTAGGCCGAGTGCATCGGGAGAAAAGAGGAAAGAAGAAAGGACACAAAGAGTTCGAAACAACCAAAATGCTCCCAGCGAACGTAGAACCACCCAATCTCTCGGCCAATGCCAACTTGCTTGGCGATTCTCCTACAGGGGTTCACCAACACCGGCGACATCCTGCTGATGAGACTGCACTTCTATTGGCCCTGGCTGTGGCCAAAGGCGTGCGATGTATTGCATTTTGTAGAACACGCAGTTTGGTGGAGTGGGTGTACGAACGAACGATCAGGGCACTCAAGCAGTCCGCAGCCACTGCTAAACTGGTCGATAAAGTGGAGTCATACCGTGGAGGTTACACAAAGATGGAGCGACGTCTAATCGAACGGCGGTTGTTTCAAAACGAGCTACTTGGTGTAGTAGGGACCAGTGCTTTGGAACTGGGCGTAGATATTGGTGGGGTGGATCTCACTTTGCATTGTGGCTTTCCTGGGAGCCACGAAAACCTTATCCAACAATCAGGGAGGGCTGGACGAGGAGCCAACGCCTCTACCTCCCTGTCTATCTGTGTTTGCTTCAATGCTCCCATGGACCAACACATGTGGAGAAATCCAACCACCCTACTCTCCAAAGGCCTCTCCATCCCACTATCTATGCCTGTTTACCCCGGGCTCGTCCAAGGGCATTTACTTTGTGCTGGGCACGAGTTTCCTGTGGCAGGGAAATTCCATCCCTCCATTATCAACTCTACTGACCCCAACATCTTCGAGCACCTCATCGCCGATGAGAAAATGTTTGGTTCAAGGGAAGTGTTCAGTGAATCTTTGTCAGTTTTGCTACTACAGGGGTCAATGACAAAGGAAGCGATCTCAGTGGCATCGCGTGACTCCAAAATTGAAATTTTCAAAACACACCCGTCTGTTAAGAATCCCTGGTCCCAGGTTTCCATCCGGTCAATTGAACCAGTCAGCTACCAAATCATCGACATCACTCACCCACGACAAGCTGGAAGGACTGACGGTGTACAAGATGAAGCCGCCATCTTGGACGTTATTCCATATTCAAGAGTATTTTACCATGCCCACCCCGGAGCCATCATTACCCACCGAAGTCGTCGCTACCGAATTACGAGTATGAACCGACCTCCTGCTTTTGGGAAGAGCTCCCACCGCAGTATTACTCTGTGTGCTTTTGCGAAACCTTGCAATGTAAGGTACATGACGAGGCCTCTTAGTCACTTACACATAACAGTGGTGAAGCAAATCGAATCAGTCAACATGATGAGCACTGACGACTCTGATTCAGACAAAGCCAAGGAGACTCTGCCACAGACTCCTGAGTTGTCGTCCATTTACAAAGACGAAGGCATCGTCATTGCCCTAGGGTCTCTTGGAGGGTGTGGTGTTGTCACCATCAAACGAACTGTCCATGGTTTCAAGAAACTGTCCCTTGTTACAAGAGAAGAGATTTCGCGGTCTGAGCTTTCTCTCCCAGACATGGAGTTTGACACGTTTGCATTCTGGCTTGATTGCAGTGCCGATGTGCTGTCGCCGCAGTTAGGAGATACACTGTACGGGCATGGTGTTCACGCACTCTCACACGCCATGATGGCAGTGGCGCCGTTGTTTGTCCCTTGTACCGCTGGGGATCTTGACACCGATCACCGTGTGGTAGGGCCAACTAAGGTTTGTTTGTTTGACGTAAGGGCTGGTGGTTCTGGAATATGTTCCCAATTGTGGAAATCAATCTTTGTCCCCGGTGGACTCATCGAGGCAGCCATTGAAGTGCTGGCAGACTGTCCCACCTGTTCGGATGACGAAGACTACGATGGCGGCTGCCCAGGCTGCATCCAAGCAGGGGAATGCACAAGGTTCAATGACTTTCTATCAAAATCGTCGGGTTGGGTAATTGCCAAGTACCTGCTCGCCCGGATCAAGAAGACAGAACTCTACATGAAGAACCTACGCATGTCCGAGGAAACAATCGGGGAGGAACAAGAGAATGTCGAGACTGGCACCAAACGGACAATGATTCAAGTAAAGGAGTTCACGTCTCCTCGACGCGAGAAACGAGCTCGAGCCATGCGGTACGCCTTTGATCTTGCATCGGCAAGGGAAAGGCAGGTGGTGGTCGGGCGGCCATCCTGGCCAATGGATGGGGGAAACAACGACTCTCGACGCGACGACAGTACTGGTGATTGAAGTCTGTACCAACCAATGCCTAAGCAATTACACAAGAACTACACATTCCCACTTCTCCATCATTCTCAATACCTCGACGAAGGGCTTGTTCGTTGGCTCCTGTGACTGTAGAAACCTTTTGACCGCGTTTTACAAAAACAAATGTAGGTAAAGCCCAAACTCCCAAGAATTGCTTGACTGCTGGCAGTTCATCCTAGGATCAAGTGGATTTATGTAACCATAAGAATAAAAACGTTCTGACAAAAGCAATGGCATTCGAGTGGTAAACTTACAATATTCACCTTGATGAAGACTACATTAGAATGTTGCTGGGAAAGGGCTTCAAAAACTGGAGCCATGGCACGACATGGACCACACCTGCAATGCAACGAACATTGTCAGGCCCATTCAAAAGCAATTTTCTTGACGAGTATAAACGTACCAGTCTGCAAAACAATCAACAACCACTAGCTTGTCTTTGGCTTCCTCCAGTGCATTGTAGTATTCTTCTACAGTTTTGCATTCAACAACTCTTCCTCCAGCCATGGTTTCAAGATTCACTGTTTGGAAGCTTCCTGGTTTTGGCGTCGATCTATTTGAGTCTATCAAGTCAACGCCTTGTCAAGTCGAACTAATCAGTTATCGGCCTCAATCGAACACGGGCCACGAGATACGAGAATCGCAACTCCCATTCTTGTAGAAATTGAGGCACCCTCCAAAGGTTTGTGTGACCACAACAACAGTGAGCAAGGGGAATCGAGACCAACTGTGACTAAAGCATAATGGGTATTGACGAGCTTGTGACGGAAAAGGTGAATCTTTCCAGTGTGGACTCGCATGGTTGCGATGGAATGCGACAGACTCACGCTTGCGTTTGCCATCCCTGTTGTTTGCAGTGCCAAAAGGATTTGGAGGCTACCCATGTCGAGTGCGTTTCAGAAGACGGTTGCCATGGAGGAGCTAAAGTGCAATTGAAGGTTGTTAGTGCCAAATTTGATGGGGTTCCTTTGCTCAAGAGGCACCAAATGGTCAACGCCATTTTTGCAGATGAGTTGGCAAACGATACCATTCATGCGCTCACAATAAAGGCATGGACGCCAGCACAATATGAGTCCAAGAAATAGAAAAGATATTTCTGAATGAATATTTCTAAATGATGACCTGCGTTACTAATTCCACTATCTGTTTCTTTTGCTGGCATGGCCAGCTAGCTAATTCCTATTCTACCACTTCAATGCTCCACCAAGTCCAAATTTATCCAGCAGTTCCAGGTACTTTGGCCAGAGAGTATCCATGTTGTCACGGACATCGTTGTCTCTATCCTTGGTATAGAGATCGAAGCGGTTGAACAATCGAATCCACTCCAATCTCTCCAAATCTCCTGGCTGTAACAAATGTCGATAGGCTCCCTTGTCATGCATGGGGTAGGCCGAGTGGTATCGGATCATGTCCAATCCTTCTTGGGGAATAGTACACCCGTTCGCAACCAGCATACGGTACATATATTCATCGTGTCCCCAGGCCCAGCAGAGCTTGTCGAGACCACAATGTGGTTCGTACATACCATTCGGAGTATTGTACCGCTCGTCGTGCATATCGGGGTTGAGCTTGTTGAACTGAGGAAAAACGACCGCATCATCGGGAATCTTACATCCAACAACAAAGGTGTCGCCACCCAAGGCCCATTGTTGGCCTTTTGGTGAGTAGCCATCTTGACCGTTGTCGCCAGTACCCCACAGGAACATAATCTTACCCATGTCATGCAGCAATCCTACAACAATGAACCAGTCCGGGTGTCCAGCCTTCCGAATACCCTCGGCAGTTTGCAATAGATGCAATTTGTTGGGGAGGTCTAGGTCTGGATCCGAAGCATCCTAAACAGTGTTTTGTCGTTGTTGCAAGAGTGCAAGGCAAAAATTACAAGTGAGAACTGGGTCATGCAGAAACTTCTTGAGGAATGTCTTGCAGTCATACCACATAGTCTTCCAACTCGGCAAAGGCTTGTTCAATCGTCATGAGCTTTCGGTAGTTTCCATTCTCAAAGCTATACTTCTCTTCCATTCGACGATAAAATTCTACGGTCTGATGTTGACGCATGCTTCTGTAATGCTCCACTACACGCGGTTCAGACGTTTCCTCGGAGTAAATGCGGAATTCATCGTCACCTTTGTTCTGGTTCGTCTTGATCTCTTCCACATTGACAGGAACATCAGGTCTCTTCCCAGCAGGGGTTCGAACGGCTGCACTTTGGACACCCATGACAAGGTGAGTAGATTCAAGAGGGTTTTCTGCTGTTCTCGTCGTGAATCTTCACATGAATTTTCTGACACCTCCAATACGGGAATGAAACAGGAGTCAGAGTTCTGAATTGATCACATCGAATAAAGAACAGGGAGGATCAATAACATTGCGAGAGGATGAACAAATATTTCTGGACTATGATTTAGTTAAAGAGGTTTCAAAGCTCCATCAGAGCCAATCACGAAATGACCAGGCTCATCCACATGGTATACGGCCGTCTGCTTCTTGTTCATTGTATAGCCCCGAATGGCAACTGCTTCGTCATAGTCCTTTGACGGATCGTTTGGAACTAGTTCCCAACCTTCATTTTCAACCTTTAAACCATCAATCGTAATATGGGTATCCTTTCCAGCTCGAATTTCCAAGGCACCGTCCAATTTCAAGTTCTTTATCGTCACATGCGTACCATCAAGCACCAAAGAGGAACGTTGACTGATTTGAATGTCCTTTCCACCTTGAACTTTCTCCTTGATCTCCTGCTGCGTGATTCCAAACGATGGACTCAATAGAATACGGGGACCAGGGGTTACAGGAATGCCTCCAACGTTGACCAAGTCGCTGGGTTTTTCGGCAACGGTCATATCCACACCTGCGAAATGTAGCTTCCTTTGGTTTTGGACATACAAGTCAGATTCTGCAGAAGAAACGGTACCAGGTGCCGTGTTGCCCTTGCCAACAGCTTCTACTCCTGCCTCCAAGGAATTCTTTGAATCGAATCGGTGGCACAATGAGATACAAATCTCCAAACAAAATTTCACTCATCTGGTCATGCTACGTACCTTGGCCGGCGAAAATGTAAACCATCGGTCAAACATAGTGAAGCCAATGTTGCAGTCAGCTCCCATCTCCTTTTGGAACAACTTTGGGATATCTTGCATCATACATTCCAATCGTGTGGGTTTCTTAAAGTCCGTTCGAGTTTCATCCTTGTATTTAGGATTCACAAATTCCAACACAACTCCCTGATCTTCTCCTCGCAGTGTCTTGGCGTAGGCTTGAAGTTCAAGCACGAGATTGTTGGCATTTCCAGGGAATGGAGAGTAGCCTGTTGCTGGATCGGGGACATCTCCCTTGCAGTCCCCTTGGGATCGTAGCAATGGGTCCAATTGGTTGTATTCAACATTGATCACAAGACTCTTGCTGGGATCAGATTTGTGTCTGTGGAAGAGGAGTGAAACCGTGGGGGTTAGGCAGGCTCGTATAGGATCCATCACCACTCCGACAACCATTTTACGTACTCGAGACGGGCAATCGCACCAGCAGCTTCGCCTGCCAATCGAGGAATACAGATACTGTTCATGTGGAAACCTTTGGCAACGCTGACACCCAACGTTGGGATGATTGAATTGATGACCAATGCATTGGTATCTTGCAAAAAGAACACATGTGTACGACCCTGTTTCTCCCACTGATCAATCAACCCTTCCCGCAAAAGAAGGTGATGTACATCTCCGTGACCATGAGGTTTGGTTTGGATAGCCCATCGATTATTGTCCTTCAATGCAAGCCCTGCACTCTGATCCTTAAGTGCTGCCACTTTGTCTTGGGTGACAATTGAAATCATATCATCATCCATTCCGAAATTGTTGTTCTCCTTCAAGAGTTGGCGAGTTGCAGGGTCTGTGTCTCCAGACGTCATGATCACCAACGGAATACGAATGTCTTGTTTGCCAGTCTTTTCACGAGCCATGGCCTCCATAGCCTGAATGTACTTGACGTAGAATTCCAAATAGCACATATCATCACAAAGGTTGGTTCCCAAACTCAATTTGATGCCGGAATAACCGAGACGTTCTCCCAAACCACCGGCTACCAACACAAATGCTGCACCTTCCAAATGCTCCAAACCTAGTTGTTCTGCTTCTGCAAAGGGCATGGTTCCCTCGCCATCAAACGACAAGGATTCTCCTTCTGGGATAGCAGCTTCGTATTCCTCAAAAGGGTTAACTCCCTCGGCACTTTCCTTCAAAAGGGCGCGAGCTTTTGACAAGTAGGACGAGAGTCCACCTGGATAGGAGGCATCCAAATCAGCCAACTAAAAAATGATAAGAAATGGTTTTAGGATACCACTGCAAAAAAAGAAAATCATACAGTACTCAGCCATCCTAACCACAAAACAACCAAGGCATATCCTTACCTGCTCAGCTAGTTTGATTTTATCTTGATCTTGTGTTCCCTTGGCAGGCCATTGTTCGTAGACATGGGCCTGAGCACCTTGCACATCCGAATCAATGAGGTTTTGCAATGCCTGACGTCCTCGCTCAGACAGAATGCTCCAATTCTCTGGAGAAATAGCATCCTTTGTTGCACTCAGGGGAGACGAAGAGAGGGAAGGAGGAGCAAGGTGGCGTGTCCATGGCAAGGACGTCCGCGCCAAAAAGGCTGGAACGAACGACCTTGCGACGGTGACAGAAAGGAACAGGTACGTGCACAGCAACGTAGAACGAAGCATGCTAGAAAGAACACTTCTTGGGTTGTTTGGTTGTGCTTGGATACACAGTAGTGTACGAGTACTCTGCTTCTACCTAGCTGCAAACAAGCTCGGGGTCAGAAGAGTGGATCATTGTTTTGGAGGGAGGGAATGCGCCCAAGCATCTCCTTTCGTTCGCCAAAAAATGAGGAATCTTTGGATAGGCCCCAATGTATACTACTATACATATCAACGTAGCAAGCATACCCTACTATCAAACCTTGATCGATCGTCGGGAGGTGCAAAACAAAGAAAGAATTCTCATTACTTTAAACCAGTACAAGTGACCAAGCAACTGCTTTCTTTCAGAGACCCAGAACCGTCCGTTTAGCGAGAGTAATCTCTAGCTCCGAAAATGGTGCTGCCTACACGAACATTGGTGGATCCCTTGTGAATGGCTTCTTCATAGTCCCCACTCATACCCATACTCACTTCCAACTCACTGGCTGGAATTTCCAAGGTCTTGGCTACTTGATCACGGCAAGCTACCAGATCTTCTAAACATTGGACGTCACCGGGAGCTCCAATTGTCATGAGTCCACGGAGTCGAATGCGAGGACATTCTTGTCGGATTTGTTGACACAAGGCAGGAGCTTCTTCTACAGTAATTCCGCTCTTGGAATCTTCCCCAGAAGTGTTGATTTGCACAAAGATGTCTAGAATGGTGGGGGCGTAGTCCGCCATGGCTTGGTCCAACTTCTTGGCCACTTTGAGGGTACTGACCGTTTCAATCACCAAAGAAGCGTGGGGAACAACACCTTTCACTAGCATGTTGGCCTTGTTGGATTGCATGCCTCCAATGAAATGCCATTGGACATCACTAGCTCCTAGTTGAGCGGCTTTTTCGACCAACTCTTGGGCATAGTTTTCTCCAAATACTCGCTGGCCACTGGCGTAGGCTAGTTGAACGTATTCTAGGGGTTTGGTTTTACTGACAGCAACCAAACGGACAGTAGCAGGATCTCTGTTGGATTCTTGGCAAGCCTGAACAATCTTCTCTCGTACATGAGCCAAGTTGGCTCCAATCTCGGGAGTCTCCTCAGCAGCGTCGCTCATGGTGGCAAAGGTAGAACGGAGAATAGGAGAAGTGCGAAGGGGATTCCCGACAAAGCCAGAAACAAGAGATCGATTCCAAGTCGAGAGTAAGACAAATGTGCAACAAGCACGTGTGCGAGAACTGAACATCAAGGCTCTCCAACGAGGCAGTGATGAGCGTTGTATGTCGTGGTGTTTGTGGAGAAAGAAGTTGGTGGAGATCGTCCACGAACCCATGACTCGAAGGACTACACTTTCGGATCCTAGTAGTCGGCAGTCGGCAGTGGATTCTCGGACAATCCAAAGTCCACAACCAAAACTCACCACAATACGTTGCTTGTGATCATGTGCCGGATACTCTGTGCTCTCTCGTTCCTTTGCACCCTCTTTGGGGTGATCTTCACCAATGCTCACCAAGACTCGGAATTTCTGAAAGACTGTCGTCAAGCTGGCTTTGATCCTCTCCATCTCGCATGTCCAACGTGTGACCTCTTGCCAGCAACCCACCAAGAGAATTGCCGCGCGTGTTGTCTGGAGTACAAATCACAACAAGTCAACCTGCGACGTTATCCATATGCTGTTGTTGTTCCTAATATGTATTTTGAAGAAATCATGTCTTTGGTTCGGGAGGACTGGTCTGTCTTGATGGAAAAGTTGGGTCCGGATCGCTTGCGCAAGTTGGAGCCTTCCGAGCATCCCCAAATCTCGTCGGCTATTCTCTGGTTCAATACCCCACCACCCCCCAAGGCGTCTCGAAAGGAACTTTCGAATCTTGCAGTGGATCGTACCGATTTGTACGGTTGGAAACGGGATGATATTCGGGAAATGCTGTTGGTACTGGTGGAAGGCAAGGATGATGCATAAACTAGGAAGCAATGGTTTGAGAAACACTAGTCTCACTGGAAACTATAGTAACAGCATTGTAATACACGCACGTAAAGAATGAATTATGATTAACTGCAAGATAAACTACATCTACCGCTGGGTTCCCAACGGTTACCCTCAATCGTTCGCATGGAGCCGCCCTGTTGTTTCAAACGAAATCTGTTTTCTCGGGGAATTGCTGGGGCGAATCCATGTTGTCGGTAGGAATGTTGTTAGCATTCCTAGTACGAGTACGCCCCTCTTTTTTCTGTGAATCCTGCAATTTGTTCGACTGATTCGTAGTATCGGTAAGGATCGAGGCCTTGTTGTTGTTGGTATGGTTGCTGCTACTATTGTCGGGAGGTTCTTGTTTCACGGGTCGCCCCGACCGGTGTGCCTCCAACTCTTGCATGCGGTAGCGAATCAAAGGAGCTCCATCACGGAGGGATTGGCAAACCTTTTCATAGGTACGCGCTTGTGTCATTTCGAAATAAATGGCGTCGCCTCGAGGATTGGTACCACATCGAAGGAAACGGCCTCCATGCTTGTGTACCACATCAATGATCTTGAAGGCAATGGCAGGTTTG
Organism: Nitzschia putrida; assembly: GCA_016586335.1. Classification (NCBI taxonomy): domain Eukaryota; phylum Bacillariophyta; class Bacillariophyceae; order Bacillariales; family Bacillariaceae; genus Nitzschia; species Nitzschia putrida. Next base: position 1,053,493 of record BLYE01000003.1, read on the forward strand.
TCCTTGCGTCGGGATGCAATGTAATCGACTTGATCACGACGAACAAGATCCATAAAGAACTCGTTGCCTTGAGGGTTCAATGTGGCTCTTCCCCGGCCACAAACTACATCGTAGGGGTTCAACTCGCGAATGGTGCGTTGGGACTTGTTACTGCCTTCATTGGCCAGCACTTCCTGCTTGGGAATGGTTGATGGGGACTTCCTAAAGAGAGAGATAGAGGCTGATTCACTGGGAGGGATCTTGTCAAAGTTCTCTTCAAAGGTTGAAGCCATGCCCAAGTCTGGAATGGTAGTTGCCTCGCGTCGTGTGGATGGATTTTCAACAGCACTCGTAGCACCACTGAGCCTGCGTTGCAATTTGGCCGGTTTGGTAATGTGGTAGTCCCAAGGCGAAGAAGAACGGGATGGGGACCCCACAGGAGGAGGAGCTTCAGCAGAACCGTTGGCAATCATGGCTGGAACGATTGCAGGTGGAGAAGGAACACAAAAGTCATCTGGTTCTTCCCAGAAACGGGAGTTGGAGGGTTGTTGGTGACGAGGTGGAGGTAGAGACGGAGAAGTCGGTCCACCAGGTACCTCGTCGTCTTGATACGCTGTACGGTCTTCCCACCTGCTGCTGTAGTAGCGGTAGGCATGGTGATAGTTGCCACGATGGGGCGGGGCCGATGCTGGAGGCGAGGGTCGATAGTAGGAGGGAGGGTCAAAGTCAACGCGGTAAGATTCAGATGTCCAGGGATTGGAGTACCGATGGTCCGAGGGCACTGAGTGAGGACCTCCTCCATACGAGTAGTAAGAAGAGCTGCTGTACCTTGAGGACAAACGGTGATCCGAGCTGGGTGCCTCGGGAGATCTGGATGGAGGCCGACGCCTCCAGTTTGTGGGGATGTACTCCCCAGGGTGTCTGGCAGAAGAGGAAGTACGACTGTTGGCATATCGATCAGTCTCCAGGTGCTCACGAGAGCTGACTTGAGGAGAGGGCGGATTTGGATGAGTGGTGTGCTTGTCAGAGCTCATGGTTCGATTCGCAAGTGGCTGTCCTTGACAGAGTGAGGTGAAGGAGCAAACGAATGTTGCTCCATTGCAGAGAACATGCCATGGGATGCATCCCACCTAGGTGAGATTGTCTCTATTTTCAACGGTTTGAAATACGGAAAAGTGTCCAAGTCTGTGGGATGCTCCCACCAGCGTCGGCATTCCGTGGTGAGCTTATATTATTGACCTTCCCGCGGGACGCTTCCAACCCACCGGCTATCTAACCAACATTCGAACTAGCAAAAGAAGTGTCCCGCATTCTATGTGACAGACACATCGGATACATGAAACCCATTTTCAATCAACTCAGTGAACTCATCCCGTCACTCAACATTCAACAAAACTTGTTGGCTCCCACTTTCACACGTCGTTGTCATGATGATGTGTTTGATTGTGGTGAGTCAAAGAAAAAAAAGACGAAGTGGTTGTTCTTTGCCAGCTTGGATGCAATTCTGGCGTCAGTACATACACAAGAAATTTCGCACATGTGTCTGCCACAAGGATGGTACGCGCGCGTAAGCCGTCCATTTGAGCTCACTGGCCACCATTCAAACTGTGGAAGAGTTCGATAGTAAAAGTTGGTTTTGTTCATCCTTGGTTCAACCACCAACAAGCTACTCCATCGTCGTCCACGACTGCACAAAATATAATAATAGGTGAGAGGCAACGACCACCACCCACTACTGTCGTCATGTCGGAAATCAAAACAAGGATTCTGGCCTATGTATTCTCTGCCTTTCTTCCTCCCAACGACCCGGAAGAAAGAGACTTTTACGAAGTGCTTGGTATCTCTCAAGATGCAACCAATGAACAAATTCGCAAGGCGTACAAGTCCAAGTCTCTCCAGCTCCATCCCGACAAAGTGGCTCAACGCCGTGGAAATCTAGAAGAATCTGCCAAGGAATATGAGCTAGTTCAAGAAGCCTACGGTGTCTTGGTGCAAAATGAGAAGAGACAACGATACCATGCCCTCACTTGTTCGCCCACGCGGTACCGATTTGTGCAGCGAGGTGCATTGGTCAACCCGGGCGCCTTGTACGAGAACCTCACACACGCACAAGTTGCCGAGAAAACAAGACTCGTACTGTTCTGTACACTTCTCGTCATTATTGTCATGATTCAGCCCATTTTGATTGCGACCAAGGTTAATCATATTGTCGAACAAAGTGGAGCATTGGAAGATTCCAAGTGGATGATTGTATTGCTCCCCACCTGGATCTTGGGAGGACTTTGGCTTTTGTTTTGGTTGTTCCTATTGGCTATTACACCTGCCGAGGCCAAGATTACAATTCTTGTCACTTTCTTGGAGCATTTCTGTTGGTATCTTGGTGTTTTCTTTTTGGCGCGCAAATGGGATCATGCTTGGACCAGCGACTATGCCAAAGTCCTTATTCCTATCTATTTTGCTATGATCTTCCGATGGCTTGGTTCCATGGCTCTCTTGTACAAAATCGGTACCGATGTAGAGCGAATGGTGACGGTTGAGTTTTTGGAGCGTGAGATTCTACAAGGAAAGCCATTGGATTCTTTTCCAGAAGAAGAGCAAGAGCGCATTCGCACTCAATATCTTGTTGTGACGGTCCCACCTGAATTTATTCCTACTGTTCCAGAAGGAATGGAGAATGACGAGATTGATGAGCAAGAACTAGAAACTCAAAAGGTGGAATCGACTCCAGAATATGAGATGGCCATGCAAATTTACAGTCGCACCATGTCCAATTTGATTGGTTCTGTCGTGTTCGGCATCACCTTCCTTGTTATCCTTACATCCAAGCTGGATGGAAATATTGATGCAAGTTATTGGGTTGTCTTTATTCCTGTTTGGGTTCACTACGGAAGTCGATGGTTCGCCAGTTGTTTCAAGTGTGTCTTTATGCCGCTAACGGAGGAAGAGATTGCCCTTCAAATGCAAATGGAAGAAGCTGAGGCTCAGCAAGAAGCGGAAGGTAGCACTGCAGATGAAAAGAAAGACGAAACGGTTGAAACCCCCGCAGAAGGTGCTACTGAAACCAAGACATCGAATGGAGTCGAACCCGTGCCCAAAGCAACAAACGAGACCGTCTCGGAGGAAAAAGCTACAACTACTAGTGCCAAAGAAGAAACAACGGGATCCACCGAAACACCTGCAACGGATAATGCTACCACGGAAACATCCAAACCTGCAGAGCCAGAAACCTCTGCTAGTTCAGGCAACGGTGTTACAATGGATGACGATGGCAACATCAATATTGATGAAGACACCTTCCGCGCTTGGCAGAATGCGTATGAAGAAGCAGAAAAGGGTGCCATGGAGCAACAAGCAGAGGCCGGGCAAACTTGCATTTCTCTCAGCTTCGAACTGGCCTTGATTGTTATGATTGTGGCAAAGGTCGATCAGGCCTACGACAGCGAAGACCCCGATGATGTGGGATTCAATACTTTTTGGATTCTATTTCCTTTCTTCCTTTTCTTTGGGCTTTTGCTCTGTTGTTGTGCATGCATGATCTATGGAGCGGAACCAGGGAGTGCTACTGAGTTTGAAGGCGACGAAGCTAGCCCCGAAGTAGATGAAGAATCTCCTGCCGCCTCTCCTGAAGAGCCCACTATCATCGCTCCAGCTGCCGTTCCGGAGACCAAGGTCGAAGAGCCTGAGACGATAGTAGAACAGAAAGTGGAACCACCTGCGCCCAAGGAACCCGAGGCTGTCCCTGACATGGACGACCTGGATTAGAACAGGTAGTCAGTAATCGTAACATTGATATGTAGTAATGCATCCAAACGTGAACTTTCACCTGTAGCCTGTTGTCCTCTCTAGGACATACTGCATAAATTGTGCACAATGCTCACATCATCGCCTCATTTTTCTAGTCACAAATTCGACTTTGAAGGAACCAAAATGTCGTTTTCCAGTAGGGGGCGAAAAAGTTGTTGTCCTTGTTGATGAAAAGTTACTGTCGCTGTCATCAGTGACTATAGAGGTGGGTTCAACACCTTCTTGTGCATCCTACCTAGCATGAATTGACAGGATTACAAGACGCAAGGACCCTCATTTTTTTGATGGGTGGAGTATTGCTTTTCGGGTGATGGGCAGGTCATAGTGTATCTTGTTGTGACAGACATTATTTCCTTCAATAATCCTGGCACCTTGGTCTTGTTGCCATACATATTTGATTGCATATGGCAATATCTGACATACAAGTTGCGTGGGAACCTATAGAAGAAATGAGTCTAATGTACCTATTGTATATACATGAACCTCTGTTCCCTATTCTCCAACAGGTCATTCCAGATCGAGGCAATACAGCGAATAATAGACGAAGAATGACTGCCACAACCATCGTATACAAGATTGAGGCATTTCTGTGTAGGAAGTCGCCCAAAGGATTCGCGTTGCTCCAGCTCCACAAAAAGCCTTGACAGTGGTTCTGCTGTGTTTCAACTGATATCCTCTCGTTCACACCTTCCTTTATACCACAACAAACCTTTCAACCATGGCAGAATTAATGTTTGGATTGTCTCAGACCAAGAAGAAAAAGTAAGGAATGAAAATGGTTACGAAACATATACATTCATGTTGACATCACTTCTGACATCAACTTTTGTGTTTTCGACGTTGCCGTAACTTGACAGGGACACAGAAAAGAAGGTTATTGGATACAAAAAGGCCCAACAACACTATGAGGGACGTCCTGATGAGGATGTTGAAGCTGTCCAACGCAAGGAACATTTCACCCGTGACCAAGGAATGAAGCAAACGGCACGTACTACTGTGAAGGATAACGCCAACGTTGTTGTTACAGAGACTGTCGAAGGCAATGTCCGAAAGGGTCAATTCGATCGTGAGCAACAAGAAAAGGCAACTCGTGTTGAAACCAGGATCAAGAACCGTGATGTTCTCATCACCGATACCGTTGAGAGTGAAGTACGAAAGGAGCAACATTCTCGTGAACAAACCTGGAAGGAGACTGGAAAGCAACAGAAGAATGCCAACACGAACTTCGATATGGCTCGGGCTTTGTTCAACTAATCGATTTGTATGCTTATTATCCGCAAATACTTGTATGTGACTCGTAACAATAGGTGTGCATTCCTACCCATTGACTTTGTTGTTCTGATCATCGAGTTCGGTCAAGGCGGCAACTCTATGACAATAAATTGTGAAGAACTAGTGAAACCGACTCCTTCTAACAACAGAACTCACTCTAGCAAGTTAAGAGTATTGCACGAGGAAGTATAGTAGCTACAGTTGCAGCGAATACTGTGGCTCTACAAAGTAAGGTAGCAATACAATACTCGTAGCAGCAATGGTACCCATGATAGTAGTGACAGTCGGTCCCGGAATCATAGGCGGCGTTTCCGTTAAGTAGGTTCCGTATACGACCGGATGATTGTTTTCTGACCAGAAGAGTTCCAATGTGCACGTAGAAAATCGTGTGGCGCAGTACTAATCGGCACAATCAGGGCACTCGTTTTCCCTACCTTCCATTTCTCATTCCTCACCTTCGTCTCAAAAAACACCGCAGTGCCAAATTTTTTGCCTGTCGCCATAATATTTTCTAAGCGGAGTCACCACCAAACAAAAGCACCATGGCAGAATTGATGTTCGGTTTGTCTCAAACCAAGAAGAAAAAGTAGGCACACAGATTCAAACCATGTCTTGACACCTGCCACGAGCCCGTTCTAACGCCATTGTGTTGTTTGTTCTTTCTACAGGGAGACTGAGAAGAAGGTGACCCAAACCAAGAAGGACACATGGAAGTATCAAGGGCGACCCGATGAGGCTGTGGAATCTCAAGTACGGGCTCAGCAACACAACCGAGAGAAAGCGGAGAAGGCTACACGCACTGAGACTAAGACTAACTTGAGGGAGGTTAATATGGCTGTCGACACCGTTGAGAGTGAGGTCCGCAAAGAACAACACCAACGCGAGAAGGACTGGAAAGAAACAGGAAAGCAACAGAAGAATGCCAACACCAACTTCGATATGGCCCGAGCCCTTTTCAACTAATGCACCTTTTTGGGTAAACTCTGAAAATGACTGCGTTGGGGGACAAGCAATCGAATTAACAGAGCAAGCTTTCTACCATTGTTATAGTCGTAGTTTGATGTACTGATTGATTTTGTCGTTTTGTCTCTGCAGGATTTACGACGACAAAGTGGCTCCACACAATACGCCGCCATCTATACTGCATTCTACTGCATTGCCGAATTTCCTCGAGTTTTGTTGGGGTAATGCCACATGATGAGATTCGTACGAGGTTGATCAGAGAACTGCCATGTCATCATCAGGCATCGCAAAGAAGTACTACGGGTAGTAGAACGTTATAGTACCCGGTAGAAGTCGTAGTGGCAACGAGGGCGTTGGCAGTAGCAGCAGCAGTACGTACTGGCAGTAGTAGTACGGTACTGTACCCCTGCACCACCAGCTCGTACGTACCGCACGCAACATGCGTCGAATATTATTTCATTGTAGGAAGTTGGAAGAGACTTCTTGCCTGTTGCAGAAGTTATGAGAACCTGGATAGAACCCACTGTACCAACCTAAAGATCTTGATTTGACTTCTGCAGCACTCAGGAATGTACAATGGTAGTATTTGTATGGTGCTGGACTACTAGGCAGCACTAAATTACCTGCTGAAGGTAATGTTTTTTCTGTGTGTTTCGTTTTGGAACATCTATTCTGTAAACTCTGCTGACCAATAGAAGCACGACGTTGTACCATGAAGTGTCAACAGTCAACAGTGTCCTGCAAAGTTGCGCTAAAAGGTTACCGGTACTGTAGTACTTCCTCATTGCAACGAGAATCAAAACGTAGCAGCAGGAACAACGAGACCAAAGGATACACGACTGAAACCATACTGTCGCATGGCATATTCTAAACATTGATGACGAGTCCCTTTCCGCGCTTATTCCAGGAATTTCGCCACCAATCAATGCCACTGGGGATGAAAAGGATCTGCTGAAGCTGCGAATGGCTTTGTGTCATTCGAGGACAGTACTTGTGCAAATAAAACCCAAGCGAAACAACAGGTGGTATCTCATGATGGAATTTCTAGAAGCGTTTGACCATGAACTGAGCTTGGTCTCTGCTGTTGCCTTCCTATGTCTGTTCGGATATATTGGCTTCCTTTGTCAAACCTTTGTTCTCAACCGCTTGTTCCGTCGAGGTCAAGTTGCTCCTGTTATTTCCAAAACTCAAGCTATCCGTACTATTGTGTTTCTGTTCTTGGTGGCTGAACTACCTACGCTTTGGTTGCAACCAAGAGATGGGCTTGCCGATTTGATCAAGGGAACAGATCCTCGATTAGATGAAATTCTCGAACGAGTCCCCGGAATCCAACGTGGCCCCAAGGCACCATTCATGTTTGGGAATCGGCACATCACTTTTTTCCCCTGGTTGATACAGAATGAAATCCATAGATTGGAGGGAATTCCTTTTCAGCGACTTGATGTCCAGGTGTCAGATTGCATCGACAAACAAAGTGAAGGGTGCGATCCCCTCACTGCAGAGACCATGACGGACATTATTACTCTTGATGTTTTCCCTCCATTTGATGAGAGCTCACCATATGCGGAAAGATTCAATTCGAGTTCACCAGTCATTTACTATGCTCCAGGTCTCCGTTGCCATGCCCAGGATATCCCGGGAAACTCTATCATCCGAAGAGCCTATGCTCAAGGATTTCGTTCCATCGTTGTCAACCGACGAGGTCACACACCAGATCTCCGCCTCCAGAGTCCTCGATGGAACCTCTTTGGAGACGTTGATGATTTGGAGCAAGTCTATTGGCACATAAAAAAGAACTGGGTGGCACCTGATACTCCAATGTTTCTGTATGGAATTTCTTCGGGAACGGCTGTCACCGTAACGTCTCTGGCGAAGTGGGACAGACGTCGAGTGGAAGAACCTGATCGCCCGACTCCTTCCTTTGTTGCGTCTGTAGATGTGACTCCAGGGTACGACATTAGCAAAGTTCTTCGCCGTGATCGCTTCCTATTTCCGTACAATGACTTGCTGTTGGCCGGAGTAAAGGATCATTTCGTGGTTAAGAATGAGGAAGTTCTGAGAAAACATGACAGTGAATCTGTTGATAAGCTCTTGGCGGCCAACAGCCTGCAGGAAGTTGTTGAGGCCGGGGCAAAGTTTGCTGGGTATGAAACAATTGAAGAGTACTATGAAGATATCAACCCAATCAATGAGATGCGTGATATTACAACTCCAAAGCTAGTATTGAATGCAAGGGATGATCCATGTTGCCAAATCGGGAACTTGTACGAAAGAAGTCCTTACCCCCGCCACGAGAACAAAACATTTGCTGAAATGATTGCTGAAACTGAGAATGGTATGGTGGCTGTTTCTTGGACTGGATCCCATTGTCCATTTTTGTGCACACGCGGTATGTGGTTGCCATTTGTTAAGGATCCATTCAGCGGTGGTTGGATGCTCAACAGCTGGTCCGATGAGACTGTTATTGACTACTTTTTGGCAGCCCTGGATGTTTACAAGGACCGACGATTCTTGTGATCGTATCCAGATAAGTTTTAGTATTATTGAGAGACCATTTCTTTGGTTAGATTTCGAACAACAACAACGCATCAAACTACGATTCTTTCATGCAATCGGGAAACAAACTTTAAATATCAATAATTTGAACGGAAGACCACGAGGGGAATTAGTTCAGTGGTAGAACGTCTGCTTTGCATGCAGAAGGTCGTGGGTTCGATTCCCACATTCTCCAGCCCCTCACTTTTTGCCGCTCCTCAGCCGTGTCGTCACCTGTCCGTCGTAGCGGCCACAGGGGAATTAGTTCAGTGGTAGAACGTCTGCTTTGCATGCAGAAGGTCGTGGGTTCGATTCCCACATTCTCCATTCCCCCTCTTTTGCATGCTTTTCGCGGCAAATCATCTTTTTCGCCAACTTTGCCTCTTGCTACTTCGCACCAATGCTGCATTTTTGCTACGCGAACTTACTAGGAAGTTTTGCTGTTGAATAGCAAGCAGTGAACAATGACCGACAATCCGAAGAGGCAAGCAGAAAATTCCAACCGGGCCAAGGCAAGATGGGCAATTTTGCGCAATGCCCTACTACAAGCGAGTCGCGAGAAGGACAAGGAGGAGGTCCAGGCTGGAAGCATTCATCGTTTTCCTGGATATCAACTCATTCGACCAAGGCTGGCTGATGATTCCCAAAATTTTCTTTTCCTTGATCGTTTGCGGTCAGTACCACGAGATGACGTTCCTGACGATGTACTTGCTCTTGCTTTGGAGGCACTCGGAGGGTCCTCAAATCCTGAGGCCAACCCATCCACACATTATCAAGTCTGGGAATATCCACTTGATGCGACCTGTTCTCTTTGGACCCGTCAACCATGTCGAGAGGCAACTCGCTGGACGATTCAGGATCTCGTTAGTCATAGAAAGACAGGCGTCGACAACACTGGCAATGTTTGTGTTTGGGATAGTGAGCTGACATTGTCCTACATGCTGTTCCATCACTATCTGAGCACCGCAAATGGTCAGACTATATCATTTGGTCATGAGGCCTTTGCTTCACTAGGCTTGCCCGGGCGCATTTTGGAGTTGGGAACTGGAATGGCTGGGCTGGCAGCAACCAGCCTTGGGATGCGAATTGTTCAAACCAACAAAACAAACGTTGAGATTACCTTGACTGATGGACACCCTGAGGGGGTACTCAACAACAAGGTGAATCATCTCCTCACACAGGTTTCCACGCGGACGAAGGAAAATCCGACCGATTCACAAATGAACCCTTATCTTTGTCTCAATGTATCATGTGATGTACTCCTCTGGACGCCGGAAAAGACATCGACCCTCCCGCATCAAGACCTTGTCCTTGCATCGGATTGCGTGCACTTTCAAAACTTTCACGCTGCTCTGATCATCACTGCATTGCGCTCGCTGCAACTAGGCGGGGTGGCAATATTTTGTCAACCCACCAGAGGAGACTCCCTTGACAACTTTTGTCAGCTTTTGGCCTCAAAGACAGGCAACACAGACGAGGTTCCATTACTATCTTTGCAATGGTGGACCCACCCTATCTTGACCGAACAAGACAAACTGGCTCGGGAAGCGGACGGGGACAAGGGCAACTACGATCCTGAACTTCACTGTCCAAAGATACTACTGATCAGCAAACTTCGAGATCTGACAGAGCAAGACTGTCTCGATCTCGTTCAGTGCCATTCACGCATTCAAGGTCAATGATAGGCCTCGTACGGTACGGTTGCTTGAAAACTGACTCTATTTTGGAGTTGCGATCGCAACCATGTATTATTTAGCTAATATGGGATCTCATGTGCACTGGCAGTCGCAGTATTCTGTGTGATCCAGCAGCCACATACCCGCCCATTTTCAGTACCCCTAGGAAACAGTTCCCTTTGATTTGTGGCTACGTGACGACTTCCGTTTTTCAGATCCAGTTTTTCCTGGGCTCTTGGTGGAGTGCTTACGTCGACTACTGGTCTGAGTCGGCCGTTCAGCAGGTTCTGTGGCATCACGCTCCCGTCTCCACAACGCGATTACTTCATGGCCTTCTTCTTGCCAGCGATCAAGATTCTTGTGAATAAGTTTGGTCAAAAAGCCCTTATCGCTTTCTCCGTGCTCTGAGGAAGATGGTAGGGTATGTGTTCGTTCTATGCGTTGCGCCAAAGGAATCATGTAGCCATTCAAGAATGCCGACTGGTTCTCGTACCAATCGTTGAGAGGGTCTTCTGAGAAACCTCCCGAACGACCATCCATGATGGATCGCCGAATCTCCTTTGACAAGCGATGGGAAAACTTGATCATGTTATCCCAGCTCTGCATCCCGTGGGAAACATCCGATACCAACAGAATATGTTCCATCAACGACATGGAACGTATGGCATGGTCAACAGTGTTGACCTTTTCAGTTTTTGTTGTATCTGCTGTCACCGAATCCATGGGTTTCTTCCCGTTGAGCTCAGTAGACACATTGAGCTCTCTCTCTGACTCCTCGAACTCACATCCTGAAAAGTCGAACTTCGCGAAAGACGAACAGGTTGTGGCATCAACTGTCGTGACAGTCACCATGGAATTCTCTGATACAAGAGGGCGAAGTGCGGACTTTCCTCTGTGTTCTTTGCTGACATCGGAGTCAACCTTACCACCTCGGGGTTCGATGTGACTTCCATCATGTCTCTTGGAGGAACCACGTGAGAGTGAACTGAACAAACTGGACCTCGAGGCGTGGTTTGGGAATGAGTCGTTCAAATCAGCATAGGGCTTTCCAGGCGCTGCTTTTGAGGTGCTGCTGTTTGTAGGGGAGACCTTGGAAATACTTTTTGTTGAACGGTGAAGACGTGAAAAGGATGAAGAGTTTGATTTTGTGCCCCCTGACATGGTTCTCATAGGTGTTGGAGAGAGCAAACAATGGTTGCTGCTATTGAATGATGCACAGCTGTCTTGGAGATTCACACTTGGATAGTCATCAGAAAGGAAGATTTGGATACTGTCTTCGCTGTCTTCTGTAGGTGTCCTTGCCACTTCCATTTGGCTCACGAATTCTTTCGAGATGTCACTGTAGATGCTGTCTTCTTCGGAGAAGCTATTGATGGAGTCTGACTCACAGCTATCGTCGTCAGGGACTTCTGGAGAAAACCACCAAAAGCCCAAAGTGTCGTGCATGGATGTACCACAGTTTCGAGGGAAGTGAGTTGATGGTGTCAAACCAAACTCTACCCAAGGATCATCTACCTCAATATTTCTCCGATGAGGCAGTTTTGGGAAAGAAACTTTGGGCGAAACTGAGGGAGTGGAAACTACCTTCGACTGACGACGTGGAGTTGGATGCTCACGAGGTGGAGCGAGTTTGGGAGCTGAGCTTCCCATCTCGTCTTCAATGTTTCGTGACGCATGATGAGTTTCAGTGTCCTTGAACACTTTCTCCCACCGCTGTCTCACAGATGCTCCACGTTCCGGCTCAGATATATCTGTTACTAGAATCAAAGAGGTCACACTCTCCCTAAATTTTCTGTACTCCGAAGATTGGCTAATCCCAGAGGGAAAAACAGCCTGACGCAAGTTGTCGTATTCGGATTTCAATAGCTCAGCGAATGCAACTGTCAAAGACCTCTGTTCAGCAACTGACTGATCGTTATACTGAATTGCTAGTGGATGATTCTCATTCACCAGTTGCTTGTTGGGGACTCCAAGGTGGTCAACATCGTGAATCAATGCTCCAAACAACAAGGACCAATGTAGTAACGGGTTTGATTCGAAAGGGAGATCAGTGATGTCTGTATTGTTTTTGGAAACCTCTTCTGAGTCACCACCTTCAAGAACTATGTCCAACAACTTGTTCGATGACATCAGCACGTGGTATGCGTGCTACGTATGGTTGTGGTGTGGCACGAACACTTCATTAGGATGTCGTTTCCTGACTTGCGAAAAATTGATCGATTTTACTCACCAGATAGTTGTGGTAGGGGACTTCATTGTACCCTTGGAATATTGCTCTGCAAAAGGAACGGAGTTCTGTGAATGCTTTAAGATTGACTGCGACCATCGCTTTCTCGAGCATCTGTGAAGATCCCAATATGGTGTTGCATACTTCCGCCGTAATGTAGCTCTTGAAATTTTCATCGGATAGCCTCAGCGCCAAGAGCCTCACCAGAAGTAACGAAGTGGCCAGCTCTGAGGTCACTTCAATACTCGTTGCTGAGTGTTTCGCTGATATGCTTGAACTTGGACATTCAATGGGCTCGAACCCCAATGTAGCCCATTCTTGAGATGCAATTCGCAATGCACACTTCAAATACTTTCGTAGTGATGACTTGAAAGCACGCGTCGTTTCTGATGTTCTAGCACCCATTTGTATTTGGAGATTCGAATTGAAAACGTCTCTCAATGTTGCTAACTTGATCGTAGAGGGATGCACTGGTGTGATGAGTTGTAGCTCCCTGTCACTGTGTAAGGTGGTACTCGTCCTAACAAAACAAAAAGATGTGGAGTGAGAAATGATTGTAGAATATGTATTGCACTCCGTGCCCTCACGACAATCAAAATCCAATTGCCTTTTTGGTGAGTTGGGATACAACCGCCACACTTCGTATCATGTATTTAGGCCCAACCACATAATTACAGTCACCATTCGAGAATGCTTCGAGTCTTGTGTTCCTCAAGATAGAAACATGGCGGTAGCCTACATCAGGCGAAGCGCCAAAGTTTCAGTCATGACACTCCCGAATGACCTTTTGGAGTCACCCAGTTACACCATAGGTAGTTACCAGTTTTTACCTGGTGGCCTCAAAATGAAGAACGCATCAAGCCATAATAGTTTGTTGTGCTACACTCGGCACCAGAGATCTTTTCGAGTTAGCCTATTGTTCAACATAGACCAACGATTCAATACACTCGCATTTTGCTAGTTGATGAATAGTCATTGAAAGACACTTCACGCTACTCAAGTCGTCACCTTCTCAAAGTTTTCCCCAGATACTACTAGATTTAGTGAACTTTGCCTCTATTCCTCCCTGGCAATGAAGCGCCAGGGGTTTTGCAATGTTCTGGTCAGTCGAGGCACTCTCTACCTCTAGCGGTAAGCTTCGATTTCGTCGTCAGAAGAATCTGCCTCTGGAAACTGCAAGTGTCCCTCACGGATGATATTGGCTGTCAGGGAAACGCCCTCGCGCATCCAACGTTCCTTGTTCTCTTCCACTAGCGACGCAAACATTGCCCCCTTATCGTCGTCCCCAAACACACCGGTGTCATCCAACTTGCGAGCCAATGGCAACAAATAGGCCTCCAGGAAACCAATCTGGTTGCTGAACCAACCTCCTTGTGGATCATCTCCACGGCCCTGAACGTAGGCACGCTTTAGTTCCAAAAACAACCTGTTACTCCATTTTGCCATTTGGTCCCAGCTTTGCAAATTATGTGCGACGTCAGCAGCCTTCATGATTGTTTCCATGACCACAGACTCACGAAGCAAATCTAACTCTTCCTTTGGTTTTTGCTTCACTGATGCCCGTTTAGCGCCAGCAACTCCATCGGCAAATTCCATGCCACCAGTGCTGCCAGTGGCTGACATGCGCGGCTCCATTTTTTGATAGGTTTCCAAAGCCTCTCCGGTCAAATCGACAGTACGGAGCAAACCGAGACGCGTATTTCGGTGTCGCTTGGCCGAGTTGGCTACACTGCCAGGGCCGATGGATGACAATCGGCGATGGAATTTCAGAGCCATTCCTGCCAGATTTCCGCTTGCGGTAGAATGGACAGATTCATCTGCTGACTGTCCAGCTACAGAATTCATAGCGCTTACCAGAGGCGGAGCATCGACTGTTACACCCTTCTTCTTACGTAGTTTTCGCATAGGTGTGGTACCCTGCTTTGGAGGCCTGAAGACGGGACCTGTTCCATCAGAAGATTGCAAGTTCGCAGCGCGAAGCTTAGACGAATCCAACACAACTGGTTCTGGTGCTGTAAACCCATTGTCTCCTTCGTTCTCGGAAGAATCAGGTGTACTGGACACACTCTCGTCGTCATCCAATTCTTCAGCCGTAGTTTCGATCATTTGAACTGGCGAATCCAATGTGAGCTCCGACATGATGGATTGAGCACTCATCCTTCGACTGGGCCTTGCAATGCTTCTGCGTCCTGTAGAAGCCATTGACGCCCGACGCTCCATCTGTTTGATAACCTTTCGTTCTACTGTTTCGTAGGGGTCACCAAAGGCTTCCTTCCATTTGGACTTCCCAATCTGTGCCCGATCAGGCGACGCGAGGTCCGTGGTCAACACCAAGTTGATAACAGCAGCTCTAAACCTTCGATAGTCTTCGATGTTAGGGAATAGAACGTTTCGCAACCTTCCGTAGTCAGGCTTCATGAACTCTTCAAAGGCAATTGTGAGACTGCGCATCTCAGCAACCGACTGATCGTTGTACTGAAGGGCGAGGTTATCATCTTCGACTGTGAGCTGTCGGTTTGGAACACCGCGATGTTCGACGTCGTGAATCAAGGCAGCAAAGATCTGGGAAAATTGCATCAATGAGTCATCACGGAATCCGTAAGAGTACGGCAAGCTTCGAGGGCCTGAGCTTGAAGTATTTGGGTTCAAGATCATATCCAGCAACTTGTTGGCAGACACAGTGACGTGATAACAATGCTCGAAGTTGTGGTACGGATTTTCTTGGTACTGGGTCAAGATAGCCTTGACGTATTGTCGGATTTGCTGAATGATTGGAACAGAAACTTCTGGAAAAGGCCATTCATTTTTGTCGTCCCCACGGCGAACAAAGAGCTGGCGACAGATTGTGGTGGTTGCCAAATCTGGAAAGGTACCCCTAGGCTCAAGCCATGCAATGATTCGAATCAGAAGCAAAGATGTGATCCTGTCCACTGATACGTTCAAGTCAGAGGAAGCAGCCACGGCAGGATCATCCCCGAGACCCAGTTGATCCCATGGCTGACTGGTGATGCCCAGGGCCATACTAACGTAATCCCAAGGAGCAAGCGTTTCTTCTGCAGACGACATGATAGAGGTGATGAGAATTGCAATCTTTTTCCCGTTCCCAAAGAGTTGTAGTTGCTTTTGACCACGGAGTTGCACGTCGTGGTGTCCCTTCCCCTTTTGTAAAATGAAATGACTGCACAAAATCACTCCCCTTCACTTGGATCTGCGTGCTGTGTGGTGGTGGTGGCGAGTTGCGTTTGGCTTCGTAAAGATCTTCCCATTGCACTTGTGTCGACGGGGTTCCCAAGAGCTCGTTTCTCAATGTGGGGCTTATTCTTGACTGAAGCTCGATGCACTAACAATTATCAAACCTGAATTTTGGTGGTGCTTCTCTATATGGAGAGCTACCGCGTCTGTCCGTCTCTCAGAACCGGGGTTTCTGTGTTGGATACCAATCAATCGAGTCAGGATTCAGGATCCACGGTTCCCACCACAGCTTTCTGCTTCCTGCATTGTGTATGCAACAATTCTTTCTGCTTTGGTATCATGGTTGATCACGACGAAAGTCACCGACCAGGTGAACCAAAACCTTCAATCTCCTCAGCTGAGTTCTATGCTCCCAAGCTTCCTGCTTGTCTTTGTCGCAAAACTTCTGCAGAGCGAGGACGTCATCTGACATCGACCAGGTTCATTCCAAAGGGTCAGCTCCTTTTCTGTGAACGCCCCATTGTTGCACTTCAATCTCTTGGAAATGTTCACTCAGGGGTACTTCTTTGTCACTACTGTCATTCCTTTGTAGGAACCCCCAAGCAAGTCCTCCAGGTTGCTGCACATCCTGTCAAGCTTGCCTCTATTGCAGAAGCATCTGATGAATCCAGCGAAATGAACGATGACAGTCCACATAAGATTCACGTGTGTCCTTTTCATTGTGGACAGTTGTATTGCTCTGAAGAATGTCAACGCGATGATTGGTGTTTTGGAGGTCATCAACAGCTTTGTACAGGTGACATCGCAGAGCCTGATGAAGAATCCATGGAAGATGTTCATGCGATGCACCCGTTGTTGCAATACAAGCACCATTCGATTCAGTCCAACGAGATTTTTCTCTTGATCGCCTCCTGGTTGGCCCGTATTCTCCATGCAAATGAGCCTTGTCCCCCTTTGGATGCTGAAATCACTCCTGAGGAGATATCAAGTGCTCATCCCTATCTAGATTTCACCATGAACCCTTGGGAGGAAGTGGTGACCTTATCCACCACGGAGAAGGATGAAGCGCTTCAAGACTCCTGCCGCTCACTCTGTGAACAAGCACAACAGTACCTGAAGCAGGCTTGGTGGCCGAATGCGCCAGAGCCTTCGTCCTATTTCCCCAATACATCTCCCTCCGTCTTGGCGTCATGGTTGGATTCACCAAGAGGGTTGTCGCAATTGATTGGTTCGTTGGAACAGAACTGCATGGGGATTCGAAAATCGCACCCTATTCGAACCGTTTTAATGGAAGACTCTGACTTTCGACGTGAAAATCATACTCTGATGATTCAGGCGCTGTTTTCGCAACAAGGATGTGATGAAGGTGACGATTGCTGTGCTGACGACGATTCGGATGAGGAAGTTGAGAACGAAGATGGTGACGAAGCCGTGGAGAACAACGAGAACGATGATCAACCACCTCGAGAAAGGACTATCAACACTCCTGATGTCACCACAGATGAGGATTCTGAGTTTCTAGATTGGAGCCCTGATGACGTTGCCGATTATTTGGCTGGTCTGCAGATGGGAACCAGCCACAATCCAGTCGTAACATTGGCAAGCCAAGATGGGACTGCTCCTGCTGTTGACGATGAATGGGATCATATTCTTCCAACACTCGATGGAACTGCGCACTATGCACTCACGGAGAAGATGAATCACTCATGCGATCCCAACGTCATTCTACTCTACAAAAACGACCGTGGTTGGGGAAAGGACTATCCATTAGCTGCCTATTGTGTCGCACTCCGGGATATTGAACCTGATGAAGAATTGACTTTGTGCTACATTGATGCCAAGAAGCCTTACTCTGAGCGCCAAGAGGCTTTGGCCAACTATGGCTTCCAATGCTCATGCTCCCGCTGCCAAGAGGATTCCACAAATGGAAACTATGAGGAAACCCCTGATGTAGCAAATCCTCAACGGACTGAAACCGATGATTTGTTCGGGGATGATGAAGAATCTGATGAAGAAAACGAAAATGGTACCAACGCAGAGGAGGAAGTCGAGACCGCGAAGACTGGTGACGAAAAACTGAAAGACATGGCTGAAAATCTCGAATCCATCCGCAATGCGTCGGTGTATGCGAGTATTCCCGTTGAATGTCTAGCCCCAGTAGCCAACCACGTACAAAAGTTGGCACATTCAATCCTCCAGACCGAGTCCACTGACCTTGGAAATGATTCGGTGGAATACTTGCGTCTCATTCGATTGTGTCTAGATGGCGCCATTCACCACGATTTTTCGATGTGTCGAATTGCTGGGATGGACTTGGAGTCTCAGGTGTATTCAAAACTACAGAAGGATGGTTCATTCTCAACTCCAGTCTTGAGAGAGTGCTACTGGTTAGCATGTTCTGCAGCGGCCCTAGGATATGCCCATGAAGGAAGCTTTCTTGTGGCAATGAAATATTTGGACAAATCTCTGGTTCTTGGCCAAAACCGTGAGGTATTGGGCAAGTTCTTTGACTACGTGGAAGTCCATGCCGCTGAGATGGCCACGACGCCATGTCCACATGGCTTTGACTGCACTATTCCTGACTTTCGTCTCCCCATATTTCAAAGTGTTCTTTCAAACCATGGCCTGTCTCAGCCAATTTCATTTCCTGTGGAAGAGGCGAAGACCATGTCACCTACTGAATTTGGTCGTCATGTCCAGCAGCCATCTAGTAGTTCGGAACCCATTGTTTTGCGTGGGTTTGCAAGCGATTGGTCGGCAGTCGAGAAGTGGCGAAGGTTGCACTTGCTTTCTCGACAACACGGACATCGTTTGGTACCTATCGAGATTGGTTCCATGACTGCTGGAGAAATGACAGAGAAGTTGGTGCCCTTCCGTCGCTTTGTGGAATCACATTTGGCGCCAAGTCGTACTTCCAGACCAAGCGAAGAGAAGGTAGAGGAAAGCTGCTGGTCTCTACAGGATGCGGCTCAATCCCACGACGTGGCATACCTGGCCCAACATGCTTTGTTGGAGCAAATACCAGAGATGTACGATGACGTCCCACGGGACCCCTGTGGCAGTGCTGTCAAGATATCGAAGGTGAATGCTTGGATCGGCACTGGAGGAACGAGGACGCCGTTGCACTTTGATAGCTATGACAATTTCTTGGTTCAGATTGTGGGTGCCAAATACGTCCGATTGTACAGCGCGAAAGAAACCCCCCGGTTGTATGTGAGCCGCAACAGCAAGGGGAGCTATGGGTTGCAGGGAAACATGAGTGAGCTCAATTGCGAAGCGGAAGACTGGGAAAGTCACCCTTTGGCAAAAGACTGCCCCTACGTTGAAGTCATGTTGCTGCCAGGAGACTGTCTCTATATCCCATCTGGATATTGGCACTATGTGCGGTCTCTCAGTACAAGCATTAGCATAAATTATTGGTTCTAACTGTAAATTTTATTTATCAATGACCCATCCTAGAGCTCTTGATAGGTATTAGGATACCATTTGCCTCCAACGTTGCCGGCAACATTCCCGTAGTCACCCGACGCAAAACTAAAGGAGAGTGGGTCAAAGTTTTGATGTGTGACAAAAGAATACATGGTCCAGGTCTTGCCAGTAACTGCATACTTTTTCTTCTTTTTCAAAGAGCGATGGGAATCATCACTATGACTTTCAGATAGATGTCTTCGTTGCGCCGTGGCATTGAAGTTGTCGGTAATGACGCGGGTGCCCATGGCATCGTACACAAACTTGAGTTGCCATACTTGATCAAAGGTGTTGATAGGGTAATGGACGGGGCAGTTCAAACACGACATTAGACGACCCAGATCACCGATCATCTCATGTCTCCATGAAACCACAAGGAGCTTCCCGCACATGTTGCCATTGGTACCACCGATATACTTGAATAGTTGTTTTGCCAATCCCTTGTTGGAATCAAACTCAGCATGAATTTCCAAGCCATATTCTTGGGCTAATGGTTGCAAAGTCTCTATTTCTCGAAAGTTGAGGTTCGTCGATCGTTTGGCAGCCAGTGCAAACAGAGCAGAAGGAACAGGCCACCGAGAGCTGGTTGTGTTGCCGAAAAGTGTCTTGAGAAAGTGAGCTCGCTCGAGTCCTTGGTAACTACAGTGATCGTTGCCATTGGCATCCAGAATTTCAGGCCCATCTTTTTCACAGTGACGCATCAGCAAAACTGTCGTTTCGCACCCAGTATGGACAACGGAAGGATCCGTGTTGCGGTTGAGGTAGTCCAAGCCCACGACGTCTGGATTAGCCATGTCAGCATTTGTTGCCACTTCATCTGACTCCACATCAGGTTGACTAAGATCTTGCATGTGACCATGTAGTACAAAGATCATGACTGCCATGACTAGTACACTGACTATACCAATGGCTGTATACAAGAGACTTCGGTTGGTCTTTCGCCTTTGAATGTCTTCATAGGTACGACCCATGTCATTAATTTTGGTTGGTCCAGCGTTTTGGTAGCTCATCGTCTCTATTGAAATATCGATAAAGTATGTACCGGTAGTCTATTGAGTTTGCTGTTGTTGCAAGCTTTCCGCAAAAACAAAAAGACGTTCTGTGGAAACGGCCTCTTTGAGCTGTAGGCAATGGTGGTGTGGGAGAATGGGAGTTGTGCCACTCGTTCGTGCCTGTCGTCGTCATCAGTTCGTTGGATTCGGACGAAGATTCATTCCGCTCACTTTCAGGGGGACTGGCCCTGGACTGGATAGGGACTCAACAGAAACAGAATAACCTTCTTGGATATGTACAGTGACTTGGAACTCCTATTCTTGCTGAAGATATCAGGTCTCCTCACAATGCACCAAGAAGGTCATACCATCCAATGGCCATAGCGGAGCACTATACAGTACAGTAGTAATCGTAGCTGTTGTCCTGTAGTTAAGCTTGCAGCTCATTGTACTGTAGAACTAACCGGGGGGGCTCCTGTTGTGCGAGTTCTGCATGGACTACCTAGAACAGGAAGCCACAACACAAGAACACAATGCTGCATGATGGTTTGCATTGTTTCACCATGTTATCCAGGATGTTCTGAGGAGGTGAATGAAAACAAGTTTTCGAAAGCTATGGTTGTGACACGTGTTAACCTCGAGGTTTTTGTTCGCTTTCTTTCTTCACCTAGTAAGTCGTGGATTGGATTGGAATGGGGTGCCATGATTCTCGATTCTGATTGGACAAGTTCACTGGTACAGAATTCTACTTACGCGGCAACGCGCTTAGCGAAGTTTTATGTAGGTGAGTAGGATTAGCGGAGAAGTTCCAAGCAACCAGTACGGTACCATTGCGCGCAACCTGGCCCTTGTCCATCATAGGATACAACAAGCAAGTGAACATATTATATTCCTGAAGAGCTTGTTGGTTGCCAAAGGATAGAATACAATGAACAACCCTTTCCGATCTCACCTGTTGCAGCAGTGGGCCCGCAGTAGTCAGGCTAGGCCTCCGGCTGCCATTGTTCCTTGGCTTCAAAATCACACGTCTGAAGCTCCAATCGGCATTCAATCCTCTTCCAATGGAGTTCCACCTCCCCAATTTTTTCAAGATGAATCCCATGATAACATCAAGGAACCATTTGCCTCTTCCAGATTGCTGATGGACGGATCGCATCTTGATGAGTTCCGTCCTTCCAGTCCACAATCCTTGAAACACCCACCCGTTTCTTCTCTCACCCATCTGGACTCCAATTCTGTTTCGTACAGTTGGCCCATGGCATCAACTCTTTCCAATAAGAATTCGCATGTTGTGGCTAGTCAATCTTCTAGGTACATTTCCACTGCCACCAACACTGTCTCTGTGAACCAATCTTCCAAAAGTCCTTCCCCGTTTGAGGCCAAGTTCTCGGCTCGCACCAAATCAACAGCAGCAGCAGCGGTGGAACCAGAGGAGGACAGCACAACATCATTATCTGCTCCTCCACCACCCTCTGCTCTCTCCCTAAATCTACAATCACTCATGCAATCCCGACATACTTCTTCCAAACTTGTTCATCAACAATCACTTCCCAATCGCTTTCAGGAACATGAAGCCCTTCGCAACGCCCTTCATCGGGCAATGGAATGTGCCCTCATGGCTCCCAATCACAAGAAAACGGAACCCTTCTCCTTTGTCCGATTCATGGCTGGTTCCATCTCAGCCTGTCAGTTGGCGGAAATTGCCTACAACGTGACTCTCGCCAAGAACGCGGGCAAGCCCATGGCCGAGCAAGCAGCCGAGAGCAAGAAGAAGAAGGTACTGAGTATTCCAGCGTTCCTGGCAGTAGTGGTGCACGACAACCAAGCTGCCGTGCCTACCTCTTCCGAGACGGAAAGCCCTGCAATTGATTCCAAGAAGGATACCAAGGCATCCAAGGCGGTCGAGTCGGAATCTAGCGGCCAAGTTTCTGTCACTAAGGACGATGATAAGGCAGTAGTGGACACTAGCAAGATTGCTCAGATTCCATATGCTCCACCACAGACTGAGAGACAATTGGAAGATGTAAGTGCCTTTATCCCAACGTAGATCGTCCTGAGGTTGGAAGAATGTTTCTCACTTGTGTCTTGTTTCATAATTCTGCAGTACGCCGCTGCCAGTGCTGCCGTTCAAAACATTCTGTTGAGTTTGCACTCTGAGGGCATCGGTAGCAAGTGGGCGACTGGTCCTATTATCAACACACAAGCCTTCCGTGATATGGTGAAGGCTCTACCTACGGACCGAATCGTTGGATTGGTCATGGTTGGTGGAACGGAAAACACACAAACTGCAGCTCAGCCAGAGGATGAATCTGTGAGGTCTGTCTTGGAAGTGCAAGAGAAACAAAGACGTCGACGCCGAAGGCGCACTACCGATGAGATGTTGCAAGACTTGGAATAAAAAAGCCAGAACTGCGATTCTACTATGACCATACTACATTATCTATACTGGATCCTTGTGACCAAATCATGGGGAACACATAGCTGCAAACCCGTACTGTAGCAATCTACTTTTTGGCTAGCTACTAACTACTACTAGTACTTCTCGAATTCATGGCTCTCTAGAGGAGTTACTGGTCGTACTACGGTAGCTCGTGAGAGAATCTCCACGTACAGAAGACAGATTACATCGATGATGGTGTCACGCCATGACCTTCCCAGCATACTATCCATGTATATGAATCGGAACTGAGTATTGGACGCATGGACGGACCCATTTTTTTAAAATTGGCACCACCACGTACGGGTACCAAACCCATTTTGATTCCGCCGTCCAGTTGAACTCCATCCTCCGAAATCCTGCTGGGCAAAAGTTCTCGCAGCCCGCACAATATGAGGAAGAAGGAAGATTGCCCGATGAAAGTTCGACCCCGAAGGTTGGGATACGGGGCTTTAGGAGTCGTACTTTTGTCTTTGTTTATATCGTCGAATCGCATTGCTGTGATATTTTACCATCAGGTATCCGACACGGCAGGAGGAAAATCCCAATCCACAACAGAAACAAAAACAGAAACAGCAACCAAGGACGATGAAGTCAAAGTTTTTCCAAGGGTTTGTGCGAAACTGCCTCCTTCCCGACCAGTCTGGGAGTGGCACCGATTTTCCAACTCATCAACAGCACCCAAAACCTCTCCTCGAAGCTCGAAAAAGTTGCTGATTGCAACGTACTCGGCATTTGGTGAATACGCCCGCCTTTTGGAGTGGACGTCTCCCATCAACAAGGAGTACGCCAAAAGATGGGGACATGATATCGTTGTTCTACAAGGAACAACCATGATCCTTAGCTGGGACCGAGACTGTTTTCCTCCAGAAGAAAGGTCCCGATTCAACAAGATTGATTTGCTCAAGGTTGCCTTGGAACATAAGCAATACGATCAACTCCTGATACTGGATGCAGATACGTTGATGTACGATTTCAACTATGACATAACAACATTGGTCAAGAACACTACCATGTTGGTAGCTCAACGAACGCACAAGGATGATGAAGTAGCCACCTCCCACATCAACAATGGCATCACATTGTGGAATCTAAAACACCCCTTGGCTTCGAAAGTCGCCAAGGATTGGGATCAAGCGTGCCGTGATGGGATTCCAGACAACCGACCATTCCGTGGGGATCAATACTATTTGAGGCAAGTTTTGGATTCCGAAGATCGTGTACAAGCCATTTCCTCCGTTTGGGACGAGTTCTTCTATCGGGATGGAACAGTGATCAAACACTTTCAACGATCGAACGATCGCTCATGGAGTGACACGGGGCTGGACACACGACAGGAACGTATTGAGCAAACAACCAATGAAATTTGTGCAACGTTTGCGTTGGACCCACAATCTTTGGACAAACGAGTCTACACAACTCCACCAGAGCTGGAGGATTGCATACCGCGGCGACCAAGCACTTGGAATATGTCGACCTACTCGAGTTCCAACACTACTCGGGGGAAACGAGTACTGATGGTACAATACGCCACCTATGAAAATGCCACAGTGACCCTGGACACCGCATCTCCCATCAACCACGCATTTGCCAAACGGTGGCACTATGACTTGCTGGATGTAATGGGAACTATCCTGCACATTGACACAGATCTAGAAGTTTGCGACCCAGAATATGATCGAGCGGTGCACAATAAAATCCCCATTTTGATGTATTCTTTGGGGCAAAAGGCAAAATATGACTACCTATTCCTATTGAGCGAAGGTAGCGTGATGGTGGATCTCGAATCCGACATTCTCTCCTTGGCAGAACCCGGTGACATGCTGGTGGCTCACCGGTCTAGTTCGACGGCGAATAATACTATCCAGCCTTGGAACATTAGCACCGGTATCACACTATGGAACTTGCATCATGAACAAACGGCGAAACTAATGAAACATTGGTTGGAACGTACGGAAACAGGCCTCGTCAAGTCATTCGCCTATGGCACGGCTGAGAAAGACGACCAATACTACCTACAAAAGGCATTACGACACAAAAAAGAGTGGATATCAGCAGTTCGTGGTGTGGACAAAGTCTTTGATGGCGAGCATGGAAGCATCGCTAGACACTATCCACTGTCAGAGGGGAAGGCCATCCAGAGACGCATCCAAAAAGATGTTGATTCCGTCTGTCAACAATACCCCTTTGATTGCCGTCCATTGGAGCATTCGTCACTATAAGTTCCGGTAACTTGGAGTTGGTCGGAGTTCTAGTTAGTAAAAGACGTTGTTAGAAAGATGATGGAACTACAAAAACCTCTCCACCTCATTTTTTGTGATGACTCTTCCGACTGAGTATCCACGATGTCCACCATGTTGGACTCGGACGACACGACTCGTCAACGCATTGCAGCTTTGTCACACAGTGGTCGGGGCGGGCACGTGGATTGTATTGCTAAATGTGCCAAAGGTCCACTCCGCTGAGCCATGTGTATGGTGTTCCCGCCAAACTGAGTGAAGACTATTTAGGTGGTGCATGTCCCACATGCTCTAAATTTTCAGTCGGCATGCTCGTTGTGGAGGCACCTGCATTCGTGCAAAGAGAAAATGCCCGATTTCCATAGAGGAAGTGCCTGCCGAAACAAACGGGACAAAATTTGGACTTTGAGGACAAGCAAAAAATCGGGGAGGTTCCCACAGGCACCTCTGCGACACAACTCCAAAGACTCGTGACGACGACAACAACAACAAATACTCGTACCAACAACAACCACCCTTCCAATCAACATATTCGATCTGTATTGGTGGTGCCACAAAATTAACTTTTGGATTGTATTGCATTGATACTGTTTCACAACTACATATTTCTATTTTTCACATCACTGCAAGAAAGAATGAAGCCTGAGAAGCCACAAACACCTGCTCCAGCTGGGTACAGACCTCTTCGGTTCTTGCTGTTGCTATTGGCGTGTGCCATGGTTGGGGCAGCTGGTTTGTACCACTTCTCGACAATGACTGGGTACTCCCTGCCTTCCACTACGTTGGAATTGGCACAGGAAATTATTCGTCATCCCATTCCCCTCAACACGTTTCAACTCAATGAGACGGATCATATTAAACTCGAGTTTTTCCATAACCACGGAAAGAAGCCCACTTGGTCGGGGGTTGCCATGGAGAAGAGGGCCGATGAACATTGGGATGATAATCTCCGATGGCATTCCGGTTCTGCTGTAGAAAAACATCACAAGCGGCTCGAATGGTACAACTACAGTCAAACGGGCACCCGTCAAAGTACCCCCCAAAAGCGCATGTTGATTGCCCAATATTCCAACAAGGACGTCTATGCAGATATCTTTGAACTCACCAAACCCATTAACATGGCTTACGCAAAGAGATGGGGCCATGATATCGTCTTTTTGAATGGCCAAAACAAAACGCAAGAAAATAACAACCTTCCCGCCCTCCTCCAATTGGCATACGAGGCAAGGGACCGGTATGATGTTTGCTTGTTGATGGATGGAGATGCCGCCATGAATCTTCACAAAGTGGATGTGTCGGATCTAATTGTGGCCAAGGAAATGGCGCTTGCCCAAAGAATTGAAGGAAGTGACGAAGAGCACACTTGGAGGGTCTTTAGTACCGTCTCCCTGTGGAATTTGCACCACATGTTGACTCCCCGCGTCGAACGGGCGTGGAGTGATCGGTACAAGGAGAGTTCTCCTCTCATTTCGTTGGCAGAGCAAATCAAGCCCTATGCCGAAACCGAAGTTTCTACGGTCACAGGAGAGATTGGCCATGACGATTCGTCTTATATCAAGGCCCTGCAATTTGCCACCAAAACGCATGGGTTCCGAAACGTCGATCCTGCCGTCCGTCTTCGACGATGGAGAGAGCAAATGGTGGATGTCTGTAAAAAGAATCGTCTGGGGTGCAAAGACGGCAATCCATTGCAGGCTTCGTCGCAAGTGCCGACACGGAGATTGCGAGCGGGCAAGTAAAAGAGCCAGGCAATGGAGACAATGGCTCACACAACATGGGTTCGCTACTAGACTAGCAGCCAGATTTGTCCATACCTACCATTTGCGGAATTTTGCAAGCACTTGCAGAAGTAGGAGACTAGTTAGGAGGTTGTTGGTTAGTATTTGTTGGAATATTAGGACTATGTTACTGGAATTGAAGATGCCATCCCTTAGCGTTTTAGGAATTCTAGGAACCGTTCAGTGGCACCAATGAGACCATCGTGCAAAGCGGATCGAATGCCAGGGACGCCAAAGGCAATGGCACCAGTTCCAGCTAGCAGCAACAACGTTCGCGTGTGAAGGACTGGGACGTCGGGAACCTTGAAAATGGCATGCAAGGCCCGACGTTTGGTAGCTGTGTAGGGATGACAACGGATGTTCCCAAGGTCAAACAACGAACCGAGAGGTCGATAGGCAACAGGAAAGGCGTGTGTGAAAGTATCAAACGAGAATTTCCCATAGTAGTTTCCAATTCCACTTGTTCCCAAGCCACCAAATGGCAAATGGTTCGAGGCACCTTGAATGATCACATCGTTTCGTAGAGCTCCAGCACATCGACATTGGTCAATGTACTCTCGGAATACGGACTCGACCGGTGTGAATACGTACAAGTGGAGGGGTTCTCCAGGAAGTTCCTGACAGATCCGAATGGCTTCCTCGCGAGAGTGTACCGTGACAATGGGCAAAACAGGGCCGAAAATCTCCTCTTTTAGAATCAAGGAGTCCTTGGGTGGATCCATCAATAGCGTTGGACAAATGTACTTGGTTTCGACATCGCAGAGCTTGGATCCTCCGTGGACTACTTCAACACCTCGGGATTCGGCGTCTTCAATCAGAGACTGCACTCGTTTCGCGTTGGATACGTTAATGATTCTGGCCAGCTCTCCGTTCTTTTGGTCCTCGCCAAACTGCTCTTTGATGGATGATGTCAAGGCTTTTGCCAAGGCAGCTGCGTGCTTCTTGTGAACAATGAGAGTGTCACAAGCCACACATGTTTGGCCCGCATTGATAAGTTTTGCAAATATAATTCGGTCAGCGACATTCTTGATTTGACTGCTGGGAACTGTTTCATCCACAACAACTGGACACTTTCCTCCCAACTCCAATATTGTGGGTGTCATGGTCTCGGCGCATGCTTTCATGACAATCTTTCCAACACGGGCACTTCCAGTGAAGAATACCATTCCCCACTTCTTTTCCAACAAAGCAGTGGTTTCCGCAACACCTCCCAATACCACTTGAACAACACCTGGCTCTGTATAATACAACTCCAACAACTCCTTGAGTAGTTTTCCAACATTGGGAGTGAAATCACTGGGTTTGACCACGGTTGGGTTACCTCCCGCCAACGCTCCCAACAGAGGCTGGAGAATCAAACGAACTGGATAGTTGTAGGGTCCAATAATGAGAACACCAGGAGCATTCAAAGGTTTGCTTTCCACATAGGACCAGGCAGGAGCCATGACGACAGGTGAAGGCACAGGCTTGGGTTTCATCCAAGTGTGAAGATTATCGAGAACATACTGGACATCTCCCTCCAATGGTTTGGTTTCAATCGCAAGAGCTTCAGTACCTTCCCGTCCCAGATCTTTGACAAGAGCTTCCCGGATGGCTTCTTCATTCTCTTGAATTAGACGCTGAAGAATTTTGATTTGCCGGATCCTCCATTCATAGGACAAGTTGGCACCAGAGGCATGGACGGCCATCATTTGGGCTTGGAGGTCGTCGACGTTGAGTGTTTCCGTCATGGTTCTACGTTTTTTGGACACTAATATTATTGTGCGATCGAGTCCAAGAACAAAGATCTTCTTGAAAGGATTTAGTTGTAGTAGGCTTTATTGTATGATTGTTGTCGATGATGCGACTGATTTGGAAAAAGCGCGGAAGGGTAGGTGTCCTTCCAGCTCACGGATTCAGTAGTGTCCTACAACAGTGTCCGCCACACGGACATCCCCAATACATTCCGACATGGGAAGATGATACTAACTACCTACGAGTACCTCCTAAAAAGCCGCTTTGATGCAACAAACTCCACTCCATAATATAGTGGAAGGAAGTGGTGGTTGTAGTGGTGCGTGGTGCCCACCCACGTCGTACGGATAGACCAATTAAAAGACACAAGACAAAAGTTTCAAGAAAGCAATTCTATTTACTCCTTGGTGGTGGAAGAAAGGATATCAGAGTCTCCGGCATCGATGATAGCCATGACGGAGCAGTTGAAGAACTTTCCGCAGGCAGTTCCAAGAGCGGAGTTGTCCCCAGAGTAGTGGTGTACTGATGTCTTGGCAAGCATAGACATGTATTCGATCTCAGACTTTCGGAGGTGAGGGCAGTTGGAGGAGATAAGGATCATCTTGGCCTTTCCTTTTCGGAGGGCCTTAAGAGTATCCTTGTATCCCAAGATGGCCTTTCCAGACTTCATCACCAACTTGAGGCGAGAGTTCATAGAGTCTTGAGTCTTCTTCTGCGCTCGAGAAAAAACACAAATGTTTCGGGTTAGAAAAGTATTGCAAAACAGACAACGGTCAGCAGTTGCTGATCCGCCCGGAAGGTCTTGACATTTGATGGTTCAGAGACAAATGGCATGGCGAGGATAGGACGCCAACGCCACAGCAAAGGAGCAACACCCCAACGAGCAGAGTGCTTGTCTAAAACTGAACTGTCAATTGACAACCTTCTCGGGCGGGCAGCAACCGCTGATGCCCCCTCCAGTGTCAACGACGTACTTGCTTCTTGGACACCATCTTGATTCGTAGATTGCTATTCGATTGAAATTGGGAAATACAGGAGCGAGCTCTTGCGGCAAAAACTTGCCAAGGGGGAAATGGTGGGCGGAAGGAAGGCGTCTGACCTTGACTCCGTTTTTAGTATCAGGTAAGTTTGAGATTTCGTTGTGGTCCATCAAGTCAAATATCACCTTCCAAAAAAGTGAACCAACCCCCGTCTGGCCTTGTCACCTTCGTGCGTTTGCTCACATTTTTGGTGTGGTTCAGTCTTGGAGCACAAGTTTGCGCCGTTGACTTACCTTTATTCGCAGAAATGGCACGCATGGTCTTATGGAGAATGTCACGCTTTGGACCATTATTAGGCAGACGAGCACTTCAGTGTATGTGAACCTTCTTTGCAACATGTACCACAGAAACGATACTTCGACAATGATTCTTGGCCGTCATCACCGCCAAGGAGACCGCCTTGATGTGGAATGCTGCTACCTTTCCGAGGACCAACGAAGAAAGATGCAGGAACCCAAAGGACACCGACAACAACGTGTGATTCATCCGCCTTCGGCACCCAAATACACGCAACATTCACAATCATCTGCTCGTGTGGAGAGCCGAGAATCCGAGAGTGTAATGATGAGGAAGCGCCAGTTGTGGCGTGGATTCCGACGTCGAATGAGAATGGAACAACAGGAAGCCGTTGCCCGACGCGACGAGGATATCCGAAGAATGGATAGCTCTATTCAAAAGGCTGAGCAGCGCCGTGAGTTGAGAAATGCCATGAAGGCGGAGCACAACCGATGGTCGGATCCTTGTGAATCTGGCTTTGGCCATGAACTCGTCTTGACAGAAGATCTTACCAAGGGTTTCCGGCAGGGGTATGGAAGTGGAAGCAGCACCAGTAGCAGCGGCAGCTTTTGGAATCTTTTCAACCACTTTGTGGGAAAGAACGAAGACGCTGACACTACCTCTACAGCTGATAGCTCAGGCATGGACGATGATGCCTCTCTAGCATCCTACGCTTCTTGGCAGTCATGGCAAAGTGGCTCCACAGCTCGGGTAAACAACTGTGGAAGACAACACAGAGAAATGTTGCTCGATCACTATGGAGGAGGAGATGATCCATGGTCTGCTGCTCGCCGGGGCGACCTCCAAGCCCTTGAGCAACGCTGGAAGAACCGCCATGATTGGACCTTGGAAGACAGAAATGGCAACACGCCACTCTACTATGCCTGCCAGTCAGGAGGAGCAAGGGACCTTCGTGTCGTCCTGTTTCTTCTCCAACAGTGGCCATCCACACAGCACATTCCTGAATCCATCATGGAGAGCTGTCAAATGGATGCTGCGAATGAATTCATTGCTGAACTTCTTCGATTCCCCGACCAAGCGGAGCGGATCATTCAAGATTTTGAGGAAAATGAGGAGGACTTTGGCAACGATCATGTGCTCGATTTCATCGAGGAAAACTTTTTGAGGAATGGCCTCTATGGCATCTCCGAGACTGTCGAAGCATAAGATATACATACATTCCTAATACAATACTACCACAAACCAAAACTATTTAAAAGATGGTCCTATTCTATTATGTACTCAATCAAAGTAGTGTTTTACTGTAGCCCAGGTTTTTTCGCTTGCGACCTTCTTGACAAGTGATCGGACATCCTTTTGTTGTTTCTCTGTGAAATAGCTTCCATAATCACTTCGGGAGCTAAACTCTCTCAGTACTCCATCTTGCTTCAATTCTAGGAAATCCAGAATTCTGCCGACCGTAGCGTTGAACTTTGTCTTATAATCCTCGTAGTACACCGTGAGGATTGGCACTTCGTGGTCGATCAGTTCCAAAGACTCGTAGACAAGATTGTGCCATTGAGTCCACTTATAAAATTCACCATGACATGGGGCTTTGGGAATCTTGTCCTTCCCGAAAAATTCCTTGTCCTCCTTGTGGTAGCGTTCATCGGAATCAGCGCAGTACTTTTGCAAGCCTGCTGCGTCGTTGGCATGGCCATCCAACCAATCTGTTTGATTCTTCACATCAGCATGCCTATGTTCCAAGTGATACCTAGCAATGACATTGTGGAAGGGATTGCGGATCAAGTGAATAGCTTTGGCGACCCAATCGGGACTGTATTTGACGTCAACTCGTCGACGCTTAGGAGGTATCCTTGCATGTCCACTAGCACAATGTCTGAGAAAGTCTTTTGCAGACTCAACATACTCATCGGGGCCGCATTTGATACAACGCGATCCACAGTGAGTCTTGGTGATGACATACTCATCAGGCAAAGGTCGAGGGGTAGCAATTTTTCCTGACAAGCCAGCCCAATAAGGACCTTCAGGACGACGGGGATAAATGGAGAGCGACTCTTCATCGTCTAAAGCCGTTACCTCGTCGCCATAGTTCGTTGCAAATGCTTTGCCACTGGAGCGGGCAACCATGGTCATGGTGTAGGAAGTACCAGAGTTGGGGAAACTCATTAGCCAAACAATGGCAGGAGTGAATTCACTTTGTGGCTTCAAAAAGAATTCTTTCTCAGCAATGTCGTCCAAGCGAGCTTGCGTCACTTCTGGAACCTTTGCCGCGATCAATGACGAATTTGACGCCGCAGAGATCGAGGTCAAAATGCTATCCTTCTCCTGAATTCCCACGTAGTAATACAGTCCAGCAAGGCCGGCAAAGATGAAGAGAGACTTCCAGTTGCGCATGTTGCACCTCCCCGAAGCACTAGCACCGGCTCCATGTCCATTTGGCACTTTTTCATCAGCGGCAGCGCCGTTGTTTTTTCTTCTCTCCATGGTTGATCGATGTGATAGATGATACTAGTAGACGGTGTTGTGCTCTCTTGTCTTCGATCGAGAAATGACGAAAAAATTGATTTCGGTGGGATCCACGCACCACGCTTCCCGCCAGAGCTGCTGGCCATTTTTGTCGTGGATAGCGTTAAAAAGCGTTATATTTCCACTCATCCTCGCCTTTCCACATGAAACATGCGTGGAGCAGTATCACAAAGCTTGACCATCTTCGGAGAACGATAACATTGCTCGCCTATTTTAACTGCAGGTATTTGTTTTGTGAATATGAGGGTGTTAAGTCTACCAGTGGTACCAGTAGAGCGTAGCTTTTGCTAGGAGCAACGGATCCAACACCTACTAGCTAGCTAGGCCAGTATACCTAGGTGGTCTAGTTGCAATGACAAAGTACGAGTACCCATACCTACCAGAAGTATTTCCTATAATACGGTACTACCGACGAGTTGCCTCTACCTCCAACAACGACGGTTGAAGACGACGAAGCATTGTGTGTTTGACGTCGTCGTTGCTCCTCCTCCTCCTCCTCGATCCTCGACCTTCTGGGAGGGACTTCGGTACAATGACGTACGACAACTACTGGTGGTTAATGGTGGTTGATTATTGTTGGAGTTGTTGGTAGTGGCTTTCGTATATGCCCTTCAGACCCATACATAGCGACCAGGGTTCTCGTATTTAACAGCAGTGCAACGACCTCCAACCCGTAAAACCGTTGGCATGGCCATTCAAAACCCACTCCACAATTTCCCAGACTCCCTCCAGCAACTGTCATTTCCCTGCTCAGAGATTCCCTCCCACAACTTCGGAGCAACTACCACGTCGACACACTTGGCAGATCAATATGCGACTCTTCGGAAGAAGCACTAACATTGAATGCCCAGACGGCAAAAGAGATGATTCAACGGCAGAAGATGAATTCATTGAGTGTAGTGTGGAGGTGAATGATTCAATGTTCAGGGATGAAGATATCTCCCCAGGCCTATTGGAGCGATCTTTCTATTATGTCACAAACAATCGATCAGGGAGTTGTGTTTGGGTAATTGGGGCTGTTTGTATCTGTGGATTGCTTGTAGCATCTCCCATTGTATACAAAACATGGGGAGCTGAAGCACCGATATCCACGCCCATTTCCGCTCCCAGTGCAAGTTTCAACCTGGATCCTTCTCTTGAGCCTCCATTGATTGAAACTCCAAGTCCCTCGGAGAGTCCTCTTGTATGGGAAGACGCCCCAGCCAACTCGGCTCCTTCTCCAAAGCCTTCCCCCAATCCTACTGTATCTTATCATTTCCCTACATCATCTCCTACCACGCCAACGTCATCTCCAACATCCCCTCCAACTGGGTCTCCTACAACATATCCAACCTCTGACCCGACTGGAGAACCCACTACCTCTCCTACGAATTCACCTACTTCTCTGCCAACTGATAATCCCACCACCGAGCCAACAGCTAGTCCAACCACAGAATCCGTACTTTCTACCACGGTGACATATCAGCCTGGAAACCTAACTACCCTAAAAGAGGGTCTCCTTTTGTCAGAGGGGTTGGATGCTCGCTTGATTGCAATCACTGATCAATACGTACCATATGACTTTGGCGGGTGGTCAAACCAACTTTTTCACGGTCAACCTGATGCTGGGGCTACCTTTAGCGACACTCGTGAGGGAAATCCAGGAGGTTGGATCTATGTCAGCAATGCAGAAGTCGAAGATGGAATGGGTGGTGTTGGTGCTATAACCTTCGACAAAGATGGAAATGTCCTTGAATACCAATGGTTACTCAATGGCACCAGTGAGAACTGTGGTGGTGGACGCACACCTTGGGGAACATGGGCTAGTTGCGAGGAATTGGAATACTATGGTGTAATCTACCAAGTGGACCCAACAGGAGAGCGCGAACCCGAAGTAATGACCATGGGCAGTGAAGGAGGACGATGGGAAAGTTTCGCCTACGACATTCGTGATTTGACGACCCCTCGATTCTTTGTGACGGAAGATCACAAAAAGGGAGCACTTCGTCGATACACCCCAGAAAATCCCGATTGGGATGATCCTTGGTCCATGCTACACGGGGATGGGGTCACTCAATACCTTCTGTTGTCTCCAAATACCACGTCAAATGGGGGAACTTATGAGTGGACGGATAACCTGGATGCCGCCAAAGGAAATGCCAAGAAGTACTACCCCGAGTCGGAGGGAATTGATGTTTACAAGAACGAATTGTACTTTGTGTGCAAAAAGATCAAAATGATGTTTGTTTTGAACTTGGACAGCAATACGTATCACAGTCAATCCACTGTGTCTGGTCTGTTTGATGGCCAACCGGATCAATTGCAACGGGTGCTTGGCGATTCCACAGATCTTTTGTACTTTACCGAAGAAGGTGGAGTTGACGCCGGTATCCATGCTCGGGATGAGAATGGTCAATTTTATTCCATTCTCGAAAGTCCTATCTACGTGGACGAAACTACGGGGCTCTCGTTCTCCCCTGATGGCAAGTTTATGTACACCGCGTACCAAGACAATGGTTTGTTGTTTGCCGTCTGGCGACAAGATGGCCTTCCCTTCAATGAGGCTCACCTAGACGTCAAGATTCACTACGAGTCATCCTAAGAAAAGCCTTTGCCAATTGCTGCTGAGTTGTGTCAGCATGCTGTGTAACCTAGAAATATTATTGAATTCATAAAATTCCATTTTCTTCCGGATGGCAATGCCGCAATAGCCTGATTCCCGATTCGTAGTTGTCACTGAGGCGGGATTGAAGACAATTCCGATTCGGAGAATGATGGAGAAACAACTAAAAAATTCCCGCCCTCGCCAGAAGCCGTTCCTCCTCAAGGAAACCCAACGCCCATTCTGCCTGCCAGCACAATTTGTTCAAGAAAACGTGTCCTACCATGACAACAGGAGAGATTTCCTCTAGAATTCTCACCAGCAGTGTGAGCGAGAAACGCCAGTTTCACAATAGGGCGTCTTTGGCTCTCACGTTTGCTTCTATCTTGTTGTTGTTCGTCCTGTCGGTTGTCTTTCAAGTGGACGAGCCACAGCACGATTCACGTTGGTTAGAGGATGTCAACGGTGACGAGTTTGGCCAAGGTGACCGTGACTACTCTTCGTATTCGTGTAGATACATCTATGAAGTGACGCCGGATCCAGGAGAGGATCAATGTCAGTTTGCAAGGACCTGCAATGACGGTGACGGAATTTGGGCACCCATGGTATTTTGTCGCAATCAAACGTATTCTACCAAAATATTGTTTTGGGCCCTGAGTCCAGTCATTATTGTCTGGATGGTCACATTGTTTCGTTTGTTGGGTTCTACTGCTGAGGATTTCTTTTCACCTTCTTTGGAGATGTTCAGCGGCAAGTTGGGCTTGCCTCCCCGATTTGCGGGTGTCACTCTCTTGGCATTGGGAAATGGCGCGGCCGACGTTTCTGCCACCATTTCCGCCATCAAGTCCGATGTTGCGAATGGTTACAAACTGAGTTTGGGAGCGCTCACTGGAGCTGCCATGTTTGTGGGGGGTATTGTAGCCGGAATTGTTGTATTGGTGGCAGGAGGTGTACCTTGTCGAGGAGCGTTGATTCGTGACATTATGGCATTGTTGGTTACCGTCTGTATTTGCTGGGCCACCTTGGCGTCGGGAGAAGTTGGACCGGAAACCATTTCACTCTTTCTTTCCCTCTATGCCATTTTTGTCCTTGTTGTGCTCGTCGCAGATATTTACCACCGCACTGTCGTTTTGCCTCGCCTGCGGGCCGCCGATCTGGAAGACGGTGAGGGCTCCTCCGAAGAAGAAACACCATCCTTCTGGACTAGGGCCATTACAGCCTTTTCCAACTATGACAACCCATGTCAGCAAGATACAACACAACCGGAAGAAGAAGACGAAGGTCTTGGGATTACGCAAGCTCCGCGCAATCCAGCCGATCAAGATGCCCCTATTCCACTTCACGGACAAAATGGAATTCTCCATGGCAGTGGACTAGGAAACAGCGGACTAGCCTCCACAGGTCCAGTTGTTCATGCACCTGAACAATCTACGTTGGATGATGAAGGTGAAGGAGGTGATTATTCACTGCTGATGGACAATATTGACCAAATTTGTGTCGCTCCTGGTACCGACGGATTTGGCTCCTCCAATTGGGGTGGCGCTTTCCATGACTTCAAGATTGAAGTTTTGGATGCTTTGTTCCAGATTTGGGTTGATATCCGAAGCGACGACTTGAATATTGCAGAAAAGATCATGCTTTTCTTCGAATTTCCCTTTACTATCATGCGGACTGCGACGGTTCCTATCCCTTGTGATGGCTACTACAACCGGGCCAAAATTGCCTTGTCTACGGCTGTATCTCCTTTCTGGTTCGCATACTATGTTTGGGCGGAGCATGGCATCAGTCCGTTTTCCTTTGGCAGTGCTGTCTTCTTCCTTTTCTTCTGGGTTTTCGCAATGCTAGTTTCTCTATTTGTTATGCGATATGCACCAGGAGGTGATGGCGTTATGGCACTTTGGGCCGCTGTTCCTTTGGCACTATATGGTTTCATTGTTGCAGCCACCTGGATCGACTACATTGCTGACCACTTGGTTAGTCTTCTTGACTTTATGGGGATTGTTTGGAAGATCCCAGGTTCCATTATGGGACTAACTGTTCTGGCATGGGGTAATTCCATGGGAGATCTGAGTGCTAACATGACCATGGCTCGGAAAGGTCTCGCCAACATGGCCATGACGGCTTGTTTTGCTGGTCCTGTGTTCAATATCCTTGTGGGACTTGGATTTGGTTTCTCCGGCTTGTCTGCCAAGACCGGAAATCAAACCGCTAGCGTATCACTTTCGGGTCCCATTATCACAGGCTTTGTGTTTGTGGTTCTCAACTGTATCACCATTCTACTGACCGGTCTCCTCATGGGCAGCGGACGCATTGAGACCTACTACGGTTACAATGCCCTTGCGTTGTACATTTTATACGTCGTGGTGTCCATTTCTCTAGAAGTATTCTCTTAGGCGCTATGATTGGCTTTGATAATAGATGGTACATTCAAATCGTTCCATTGATCCACCTGTTTTCGTAGACTAGCAATCGTTTCTGGAGTAGTGCGGCAGCATCCGCCAACAAGCACCTTGGGCATGGGGCCCTTGCCCTGGTTGGCCTCCCATGTGGTACGAACAACATCCACAGCATGTACCAATCGATCCGAGAATCCCATGCTGTCAGTACATCCAGTACCTTCTACCCAAGTTTCATTCTCGGCATTCCACTCCTCACCAGAATTGGGGTAGACAACAATTCCACGTCGTGGGCCATGCTGAGCCATGTGTCGGGTCAGATTTTCCAACAACGTCGATACCAAGGCACTATCGCAACAATTGACTCCAATGGCATGAACGCAGTCTCCGTTGGGGTCATTGTCCCGTATGGCATCCAATGCTTCCACCAGAGGCTTGCCCTCGTTTAGGGTATCACCATCACGGCATGCCATGGAAACCCAGCAAAATGTTGGGGATTTGTCTACTGCCAAAGATTTCAGGGCCTCGCATACAATTGCAGTCTCTTCTACCGATGGGATGGTCTCAATGGCCAATCCATCTGGTTGACAGTCGAGAAAGGACTCAGCTTTGGATCGGTGAAACTCCAAGATGGAAGCAGGAGGAGCCTCTCCGTAATTCCCTGTATATTCGGACCCATCAGCCAAGGCAGCTCCATAGCAGCCGCTGCTAGCGACCACAAAACTAGGACGCTTGG
This sequence comes from Nitzschia putrida, assembly GCA_016586335.1. Lineage (NCBI taxonomy): Eukaryota > Bacillariophyta > Bacillariophyceae > Bacillariales > Bacillariaceae > Nitzschia > Nitzschia putrida. Next base: position 1,091,309 of record BLYE01000003.1, read on the forward strand.
AGGGACTTTGCTCAATCGCTTGCTTGGCAATGGAAACTCCCGATTGAATCAGGCCTTTCATTTGTTCCTTGGGAACTACCTCGGGTTGAGTAGGGACACCATAATGACATTGATAGGTAACAGTCGTAAGAATGTCGGAACCGGCCTTCAGCCAATCCTTGTGCCCTTGCAAAATTACTTCTTGTCCTGATTGCGACAACAAGAGGGAGGACGACCACAACGCTCGGATGGGGAAAGATGCGGTTGGATCTTGTTGCTTCAACAAACGCTCTAGGTGGGTTGACACACCACCATCCATAAGACGGACCCATGGGCCTGTGGTTGCGCTACGAACCCACTCCTTCAAGGAACTCATCTTGGTGGATATCCTCTTCTACGGGTAGAGTAAGTCAAGGTTGGGATTGTGATTTACTGTGACTACCCTCTCTCGATGTCGTATCATCGAGAATTCACTGTCATCGTGCGATCACTCTGCTTACGTCATTCCGCGCTTAGATAACACGACGGAGCATTCGTCCTTGTCAACTACCCGATTCTTTTCACTTCTTGACATCACCACATTGTTGCTCTTGTTCCGTTAGCTGCAAGTTGTTGTCTTTCGAGATGCTTTCGCAGTGCTCAGTGTGAGGCATTTCGACTTTAGATGAATGCGAATGTTGGTACTAATATAATAATGTTAGTACGTACGTACGACATCATCACCAAATTTTTTCCATGTTAGTGATGTACGAGGAGCACGTACGTACGAGTATTCGTACCACCGTCGTCGTACCGTTTTCATGCCATGTCGAAACATAAATATATTCAAACATGAATATTTGATTCATCGAACAATTTTTCCCGACATAAAACTCCTCACAAGAATGAACAGCCTGGAGACCGTGACAGCAACCAGTTGTTGTTCTCTTTGATAACAGAGCTTCGTTGGATACCTCCACTGCCTTGACAATAGTCATGCTGAAATCTAAAAAAGCTCATCACACACCTCCGAGGAACTGGAATCTTTCTCTGGAGAGTACCAAACGAGGGGTGGCCAACCCAACGGAACTGCTAGAACGTAACTTCTCAACCGAGGCCAAACCACTACCCATTGAAGGAGAAATCCTCAAAACAAACATTGAAGTGTGCGCTCGTATTCGTCCTCTTCAAATTCAAAATAATCGACAAGGATATTTCACGCAAAGCAGAGGTATCCAGCCTCCCAACGGTACATCTCGTCAGGAAAACTCTGACTCCAATCCAATTCCAGCGTGGGATGTCTCGGCAGACGGAGAAACAGCTGCACAGTCCTCTGCAACAAACTTAGTACAGGGAAGAACGCATTCATATACTCTTGACCATGTGTATGGCCCGGAATCTTCGACTACGCAGATATATCAGCGCTCTGTCCAAACGTTGGTGCATCGTGCCATGCAAGGCTATCACAGCACGGTCTTGGCCTATGGACAAACTAGTACGGGAAAGACTTTTACTATGACTGGAGCCAAGGATGCGCCCGGTTTGATCCCACTATCGATAGCCGATTGTTTCCGATACGTTAGGAACTCCCAGGAGTCAAGAGAATATCTCATTCGCATCAGCTATTTGGAAGTCTACAAGGAGCATATTCGAGATTTGTTGAATGCAACACCAGAGCCTGTGCGTTTGTTTGATGGTCCCAACGGTTTGGTCATCAGGGGCTTGAAAGAGGAAGTAGTATCCTCTCCGGAACAAGTATATGCTAATCTAGCCAAAGGAGAGAAGCGCCGTCAGATTGGGGCAACCCACATGAACCAGCACTCCAGCAGAAGTCATGTAATGGTTCGCTTATGGATTGAGAGTACATCTGTGGAGTCTACAACTACCCGCCTATCATCCCTGTCCTTGGTTGATTTGGCCGGAAGTGAGTCTGTACGGTTGAATGGCGCGGACCGCCGCGAGGAAGGACAATACATTAACAAGTCCCTCATGACATTGGGCCAGGTTGTTCTCAGTTTGAGTGAAGGAAAAACGGGTCACATCCCCTACCGTGATTCGAAACTGACTAGGCTCCTGCAGCCAAGTTTATCTGGAAATGCACAAATGGTATTGCTCTGCTGTGTTTCGCCTCAGGCAAATCACCTCGAAGAATCACACAATACATTCAAGTTCGCTACCAGGGCCAAAAAGGTGGAACAAAAGGCAATCATAAACGTTGCACAGGATGAACAAAGTATGCTTCAAAATTACAAATCTGAGATCGAAGATTTACGCAAACAGCTGGCGGAGGCGAAGGAGCAGCAACGCATATACCAGGAGAAAGTTAAGCATGCAGGAGAGGAGCAAAAAGCCAACACAGATGGTGAAATCCAGGAATTGGCAGAAGCAATTCAAACTATGGAGCGTCTAGTGTTGAGAAGTCGTCCACATCAACATCGTACGTCGTCGTCAGAGAACGTTTCCAATGAGAATCTTGAACTTCTAGAAGAAGTCAACGAGAGCAGTGATGACGACGACGATATGCTGATTGATTTGCCTCCTCGTTCCTCGCCAAAGTCTCCCGAACAGGATGCACTCCACAATGAGCTCGATAGAATCCGTGGGTTGCTTGGAAGTGTCATGAAAAAGCGCGGGGTGTCTGTGGACGGGGTGGCTCCAGCTGCTAGGCGTCTCGATTTTTCTACTGCTGCAACTACCCCCCAGAAGCAAGAGGAGGTGGAGTCTCTGCGCAAGCAGCTGGAGGAGCAAGAAACTGTCACTAACATCCGAAAGGCTGACTCTTCCTTCTTGCAGTCTCAGTTGAGAGAGAAGGACAATCTACTGGAGGAGGTTTCCAAAGTATTGGAGGCTCTGGAAAGGCGTCAGACCAAGCTAGAGCAGGATAACGCGGCACTCTTGGCCGAGCTACGTTGGTACCGGGAAAAACATGGGGAGTCTCGCCGTCCCTTTCAACCCCTGTAAATTTTGGCTCTCTATGATCTTGGTTGTATCGATACCGAACTATTGTAATTAAACTGGAATAACATATTGCCAATGGCCTTCTCGTTAGTATAAGATGGAAACGTATGTCACCGGCAAGAATACAACCTTCAGATGAACTTGATGTGATAGAGACCAGAAGCTCGGCTATCAAACACGAGTTTAGTTGCCGAAACTGACACCTGGTTGGGAGGCTTCCCAGCAGTAAAAACAGTCTACTGGTGGGCATTCCAAAATTAATAATAGTCCCACGTTTAGTCGAGGTGGAATGACCTCACTGTACGAGTTCCCGATCCCGTACCGTACCGAGATTGTAGGAATGTACCAGGATTCGGTTCGAAGCAATCAAACAAACATCCATACTCGTCATATTGTAATCATAGTAGTCAACAGTCGGCCCTCCTCCCCGTAGCATGCGTGAAAGCCCTACCAACACATGCATCGAAATATTGTTGTTGCTGCTGGATTTCATCATGATGTTGCTCTTGTTGGTGACTATATCTACTCACTGACAATAACACAGTGGATTAGTATTTAACTTGCCAAGCTCTCTTTTAAAGGACAGTGAGAAGATATCAAGAAACCACAAAGTAATAGCACTAATACTGTGCAGCACTCCTCGGTGATTCTTACTCATTGTCAAGGAAGATTTCGGTTGATCCAATGACGAATTCATCGTGTGCTCTTGCACTCTGATCATACAGGCTTCAAAAAACATGTCAGGATCACTGAATTCTTCAAGAAATGGTTGAACGACTGCTTTTAGGGGGACAAAAAAGAATTTTTTGGATTTGTGGTCATTGTTTGAGCCTCCCATCCAACCATTTAGGTCCCGATCAAACCACAAATGCTATCAAGCAATCATCATGTAATATTGAAACTATAAAGCGTCTTTTATTAGTGAATGATGCTGCATTGGTCGACAATTGCACCATTTTCCATCATGGTTGAACCGTTTCAAAAGGAAATTTGAACGGAATTGATTAGACGGACCAGTTTGTGATTAGATCGATTCATTTGTTTGACTGGTTTGACTTCGTGTTGATTAGTTTGATTCAAATTAAGTACCATCCTACGCTACCGGTACGAGGTGGGACCCGTATGTCGTGACCAGACTGAAACTCTCTTGGATGACCCGAGGACGTGACTCTCAAGATCCAAAAGAACCAGGGAATTTCAGTGAAGCTGGAACCACTTCTTGTCCCTTTCCCATTCGATTGTTCAACAAACCGTAGTAGCCCTTCTTTCGACGGTATTCAACAAACGTCTCCATTATGAAGGTCACCAAACAGGACATGCGATGGACGAATGAGCCAAAGAAGTGGAAGCAGATTGACGAGGATGTCAAAGTCTGGTGCCCTGGAGAAGTGGATTACTGGAGAAACACTCTTCATGGATTTGTCAAGGACGATGCTCCCTTTTATTGGATGTATGTAGATTATGAGTTCGAGGCTCGATTGAGTTTCAAGGCAAAATTGCGAGAGTTGTACGATCAAGCTGGACTCATGCTTCGTTTGGATGAGGAAAACTGGATCAAGTTGGGGCTCATGCACTACCGCGACCAGCTATACGTGAGCTGCGTCTTTACTCGAGGAAACTCGGACTGGTCCACTCACCGTCTCCCCAAGCGTAAGATCGAATGGTTCCACGTGTGGGCTAAGAGGAAGGAAAACTATGTTGAATGTTTCTATTCTTTGGACAACGAAAACTGGATTCGAATCCGACAAGGCCATTTCTCGGATGCTCCTCGACTTCGGGTGGGTATGATGTGTGCAGCTGCAGAATCTGATGGCGTGAAGGTTACGTTCAGCAATTTCCTCATTAAGGGTGGTGTTGATGACGACGACTTTGTGGAGGGAGAGGGAATTCCAGAGGAGGAAGAAGAGGAAGAGGAAGATTAAACCATATCGGGAAAGTATTAATTGTGCTACATTGAAACTAGAAACAATCGATATTCACGCCTCCAGAAGCAATACTAGATTCGGACTAGAAATGGCCGCGGCAAGTATTCGTTTCAAATAGCAAAGTCCTCCTGAAAGAACTGAAGGATACCAAACTCTTTGCCATGATCATCGAGTTCTATCCAACATGAAACATGGCCTATTCAAAGCCTGTAGCAATAAAACAGGATATTAGCAAGAGCTGCAATGTTCTAATTGATGGTGTATACAAGCGACGAGATGTACTTGGTACGGCAACTTCCAGCAATCAGGCTAAAAGCAAGAGATAAAAAGATACACGGTGGGATGGGTGGAAAGCCCATTGAGTCGTGCGAGTCCTTGCTCGGTGACCGTACTATGACCCCCCAGAATCCCATGACCACATTAATCTGGTAGACCAATCTTGTGGACTCTCGAGACTCAAGATCCACCCTGACCTCACCGAGAACAATTATTGTATTGAACCAGGGAAGTCTCTTGGCAAGGCTCCACTTTCAGGTTTCTTACTGTTACTAGTAGTTTTCTTACTTCGCAATCATGGCTGACGACGACGAATACGACGAGGAGGAAGAAGAAGAATACGAGGAGGATGAGGATGCCCCTCGCGAGAAAAAGCAAGGGATGCACTGGCACAACGAACCTGAAGAATGGTCCCAGCACCGAACCACGGTAATGATGAGGGTTCCTCCAGGCACCGACTTTTGGCGCAAGACTGGACAAGATGTCATTATTGACAACGCCCCTTTTTACTTCTTGGAAGTGGAGGGAGACTTCGAAGTCCGAGTGAAAGTCAAGGCAAAGTACGAAAACCCAGATGACCAAGCGGGGATCATGGTCCGCGAGGATGCAGAGAACTGGGTGAAGCTGGGCATCCAAATGGTTGGTGATGTCCCACACATGTGCTCGACCATCACACACGACAGCTCGGATTGGTCAATGCACCCGCTTCCTCACTTGCCTGAGTACATGTGGGTGCACGCCAAGAAGATTGGAGATGGATTGGAAGTATACATTTCGGAGGACAGTTTCGACTGGATGCAAATCCGTCAGGGAGATATCGTGGATGATGCCATTTTGCAAGTGGGCTTGTATTGTGCCTCTCCCAATTCTTCAGATGGCTTCGAGGTGACGTTTGAGGATTTCATGATCAAGGACGAAGAGAGGTAAACAGAATTTAGCGGGGTATTATTTAATCTCTGCTAGTAACAAAGAGTTTATGTATCCCTCTTGGGTTTTTGGATGCTAGCTAGGTACTGGTAATGCCGTAGTGGGTGGTTGAAAGCAACTTTGCAAAGCATCTGGTCTGCTCTGCTGGCACCGTAGTAAGGGGGCTCACGACTCACGACTCAGTCGGAGGGAGAAATTGGTACCAGGTAACGTCGCCCTCACAAATTCGTCCCGCCGACAACCGACACAACGTTCCCGTGGAACAATAGTCGTCATTGCTCTTGTGTGTTGCAACAGTTTTGATAGTTTCACAACAACAAGAAACATGGGTCAACCATGGGATGAAAGTGACTCTTCCACGGAGGGTGACATGATTCGGCTGGAGTCCAAACTTGAAGAACTGCGGGCCATGGACAATTCCAATGATGGATCTTCCACGAAGGCAGGACCCATGGATGCAGTAGTACCAAGAGCTAGACCATCGTTCCTCGAGCATCTGCCTTCTGCCAGCGAAGGGACAAGCGCGGATTCCTCTATCTCCTCTGATTGCAATTGCCCTGAGTCCCAAGATGCCGTTCCTCCGTGTAGCATCTCGATCGAACAGCCTCTAGAGAACTTTCCGTCGCAACACGACCACCACGACGCTCCTGTTCTCTTGGAGTCAATGATAAAATCAACCCCCCAGTCATTGGTTGAAACCTTTGAACCACCCTACAGCACCAAGGAACATTCCAATGGAAATAAAACAATAATTGTCAAGCCTCCAGCCACAAGTAGTAGCGCCGATGACGGTGAAAGCTCTACCTCAGACAGTTCTTCTTCTGAGTCTTCCGACAGTTCATCCTGCGATTCAGATGAACAATCTCTCCAAGAAGAGAACCTCACTTTACAGAAGCCATCTAACGATCCACAAGCACACCTGCAGACTACAACTTCACGTCACGGGTACGAAGGGCACTCTCGTGGTGGGCTCCACATCGAACCGCACAAGCAGCCAGAAGCAAAAATCCAATCCAGTCTTGGACGATGTGAATCTCAAGTTGATCACCCTCCTCAGCATCGTGAAACCGAGCTGCCTGTACAGCAACCCAAGGACTGGGGGAAGGAAAACGAACCACACGGATCAAACGTGAGGGGTGTCAAAGAAAAACATGTCGTTCAGGAACTCCTCGTCGCTGACGAGCCGACTCCTGAGGTTCATTACCAGCACTATGTCCCTCCCACCCATGTCCCAAGACAACCACCCCACGTGCATTCCTTCTCTGTTCGGAATCGTCCCCAGAACTCTCGGTTTCAAGTTCGGGTGGATGCCTTGTTCAATGATCCGGTCAAGAAACTCTGGGATGGCAAGTTTGATCATTTCAATGCATTGCAGTCTGAAGTGTCGAATACACTCTGTCACAGCGATGATCACGTCATCGTCTCGGCCCCAACAGGTGCAGGCAAGACGGCTCTTTTCGAAATGGCCTTGGCAAGATTCATCACTTTCGATCTTCAGCAACAATCCATCCGTCACCTGTCCAAGGCTCGCAAGATGGTGTATGTCGCCCCAAGCAAGGCGCTCTGTGAGGAACGCCGCAACGACTGGACCCGGCGACTGGCCAACCTTCAACTGGGGATCGAAGTGGCCATGATTACTGGTGATGTAGATCCAGGAACCTGCTATCATGACCTCGCTTCCGCTCATCTCATACTCACTACTCCAGAGAAATGGGACAGTATAACCAGGAAATGGAATGAAAACTTCTATCTTTTGGCATCTGTCAAGCTCTTCATGATTGATGAGGTCCACATGATCGGTGACGACTCAAGGGGGGCCTGCTTGGAATCTGTTGTCGCTCGTATGAAGACAATTCAGAGAGCAGCCAAAGCCGTACAGCCAACCAGAAATGAATTGCTAGCATCAAGGTATGGAACACACAAACAATACGTCGTTGCACACCCAACAGAACTCACTCGATGTATCTTTTTGCCAGCTATCCAGCTACGACCACACAGAGCCTAGCCTCAAATCTTCGGTTCATTGCCGTTTCAGCGACCCTCCCAAATATTGATGACGTAGCCGAGTTTCTTGGAGCCCACGAGGCATACACATTCGATGAAAGTTTCAGACCAGTTCCCTTGACGAAACATGTTGTTTCACTTGGGTATGTTGGGAAGAATGAGTACCGTTTTTGGAATTCGTTTGATCGACATGTTCCAGAGCTGATCAACAGGTTTGCAAGCGGAAAGCAAACGCTTATCTTTTGTCACACGAAGAGAGAGACGGAACAGCTCGCCTGCCTCCTAATCGAACAGGGAATTTTCAGTCAAGGACCCAAGACAACATCAGCGGCACCCCCCGGTACGGTTCAACACTGCCTCGACCACGGAATAGCGTACCACAATGCAGGTGTTGCAATGGCAGATAGGCATCGCATCGAAAGTGATTTTGCAAATGGATCCCTTCGTTGTCTCTGTGCCACATCTACTTTAGCTGTTGGTGTGAACTTGCCGGCCCATTTAGTGATTGTGAAAGGCACGAAGACTTGGCGTGGCGGGGGTTCTGGGTATCAAGACATCGACAAAGGTTCTTTGCTTCAAATGATCGGGCGGGCAGGTCGCCCTGGTCTTGACACAAGTGGTGTGGCTGTCATAATGACAGACAACCAGTCCAAGGCAACAGTCGAACATCTAATGAAGGGCCTTGGTACTGCCGAGAGTCGACTCTTGTCCAAGTTGGCTGATGTAATGAACACTGAAATATCCCAGAGAGTGATAACATCTCCACACGGCGCAATATCTTGGTTGAAATCCACATACTTTTTCTCGCGAATAAGAAAGCAACCAGCAAAATATGCCATGGGACCAACGTGGGAGTCGGTTGATGCCTATTTGCACCACCTGGTTCAAAAGGTGGTTGCGGATTTAGCCGAAACTGGTTTGGTCAAACTAGAAGAAGGCGAAATCATAACACCGCTACCCTCCAGCCATATCATGAGTCAAAGCATGGTGCCTATGGAGTGTATGAAGTTGATCGCTTCGTTGCCTCACGACAGCAGTCAATGTCAACTACTCAAGTGTATTGCACAGATGAATTCCTTGCAATTCAACGTAAGAAGACACGAAAAGAAACATCTGAACGAATGTCACAAGAAGGAGTCAATTCGTTTCAAACTTGAGGGTCCTGTGAGCAAAGTACGAGTGCAAGATCCATGGGAGAAATCGTTTGTTCTTCTCCAAGCATACATTGGCCGAGAGTCTTTCACCGATTTCACGCTCGGACAGGAAATGTCACAACTAGCTGAAAATGCTCAGCGGCTCTTGCTAGCAATGCAAGAACACAGCATCAAGGCATCTCGCAATGGGAGTGTGGCATTCCAATGTCTTAGACTGAGACGCTCACTTCACTTCGCACTTTGGGGGGAAACGGATGGAGTGCTTAGCCAAATAGAAGGAGTAGGCTTCACTGCTTCAAATCAACTCAAGTTCAACGGCATCTGTACGTTTCAGCAGGTGACAGCGGCGACTGAACAAGCTATTGAGAAAGCAACATGCAACCCCAAACCCTTTGGAAAGAAAGTAAAAATGCTGGTTGACATCCTGCTTCGTTCGAAGCTCTCCCTAAGCGCACGTATCGAATTCACCAGGGGTGCAGGTTTGGCAGCAGGTGTCATTTGCACATTGACAAAACCAGACTTTTTTGACGCAACAGCGTCCACTAGCCAAGAGGCGGCAGTAACATACACACTGGTAGGTGCTTGTCAGATGTTTCTTGGGTTTGTCAAGTGTTGATATTCTCACGATTTGGAATGCAGTTGGCCTATGCTGATGACCCCGGGACTTGCACCTTGTTCAAAGAAGGGATATCAAGCCCAGGTACCTTCCGTTTTTCTCCACCCTCAGGGTTCAAGAAAATTCACATCCAATTGGTGGCTTCGCTTATTGGTTTGGATGAGTCTGTCGTCCTCGAAGCTGAGAATGGCACTCAGGCAACCAAGGATAGATGTCATTCCAAGCCCCGCGTGAGAGATGGAAACCAGAGAATTGGTGCAAGAGCTTCCGTGTCTACTTCAAACAGAACACCCTTTCAATGGAATGTTACACCGAATTCATCCCAGCGCACCTCTGAAGGGTCGAAAGCAGCACCTTCACACTCTACTCCAAATCCCCCCTCAATGAATGCTGGTCAAGTTGGACCTTTGCCACCTCACAAGCAACAGCGAAGCTTTGTGAGGCCTGGGCCGGTCTCAAGTCGGTCTCCTCATGGGTCAGCGTTTTTAGCCCAGACACCCAGGGACCACATTTCTTCGATCGCCACGGTAACACCTGCAACATCTGGAACTCCGACAAACCCTGCACTCCCTCAATGTGTTTCGGATCCTCAAAAGCGAAAACGAACTACATCACACGAGTGGTGTAACTCATGGCGAAAACAACAAAGGCAACAGCAACGTGCATTTACTTCGAAAAGGGACAATCCCTTTTCCTTGTTTCAGCATGACCCCAACGACGCTGAGTCTTTTCTTGAAGGCTTATCCAACAACAGTAGGTCACCATCGCAAAGTGTCATTCCCGTCAGTTTTCCTCGAGAACGTCAATTTCCAGGGCCCATGTGGGGAAATGCGCGCAGACGTCGGCCACCACGCGAGAATCAATATCGCGTCAGTGATCAAGAGCTGCTTCGCCATAAGGCTGACGAAGCCAACAATATTGCTTTCCACGGCACGCCAAGTTTCTTCGCAACACCAGTTCTCGATCCTGTGCATGGGTATAGCACTCAGAATATCGAACACATGCCACCGCCACCTCATCAGTACCATCAAGATCAAGGCAGTTGGAGTTTCCCACCAGTCTTTCAACATGCTCAACCAATCAACCCGTGGGGAATCGCACAGCAAACTCAGTACCCTTCTGAATGCTATTGGGGTAACAATTCAACCATAGAGGAAGGTGCAAGCAGTCGGCCTAGTATTCCGGGCTACTCGCAGCACCCCGGGTTGGCGCCTCCTCCCCCAGCAGCGAATTGGAACCATTCTTCTACCGGTCCTTTCCACTATCAGCAAGAGACCAGTCCACAATGGCCAGAAAACCTTCAAGAGAATTATTCAACACACCAGGGAAATTTTTATTGATATAGTCGAAGTGAAAACCAGCTGAAGAGATCTAGCGCCATAGTTTTACTGTACAATCACGGGAGCTACTTAGCAGCCCCGCTTTGACCACCTTCAAGTCTGTGATCGCATCTTCGTGTACGTTCTCAGCTCTCTTTGTCCCTTGCAATAACTTCCGAGGAAGCTTCGATGAACTCAGGTCTTTGTTCGAGGGGATTGGAGGTTGACGACAGAGCATCAGCCGAGCAGTTTGGTCATTGTCTATCCGTTCAAACGTGGGTCGAGGTTGCATAGACTCCGGACCCATACTGACATAGCATTTCGAAGGTAATGCAAAGTCCCAGAAACGAATGCGGCAATCACTTCCTCCAGTGATCAAGAAACTATGGTCACTGGCTCCAATGCTTCCGACCATGGCGTTTACGGAACGGAACGACGATGCCACCGTATGCCCCAAATTCGGACCAATGTCCTTCGACAGAATTGCCTTCCGCCGTGACGGACCCGAAAGGGGCATCTCCTCAAGAGTAGGAAGTCCTTCTATGTTGACTTTGCCTGCATAACGTCCTCCGTAGTCAATGGTACGGAAGCACTCGCGACATGTGCCACTCCAGAGATCGAACATGGCGCACTCATTTGGCCCACTGGCTGCGAAAAGGAATGGCCGCGCAAGACTGTCGACGTTGCCCCTGGTGGAGCTCCACGACTGGGGCGGTGGTACAAACGACGTTGCCAGGCGGTTTACTGGAGCAGATCTACTGTGGTGCCAAAGTTTGAGAATCTGCTGGAAGCGTAGATCCCATAACGAAATGAATCCTTTGCTTGTACCAGTCACCACCCAATTGCGGTCGCTACCCACAGCCATACTTGTGATATACCCAGTGTCCTGGGGAGTTTTGAGCTGAAATGGTTCTTGTGCCGCTCGGAGATCCCATGAATGAATGTACCCACGTTGGGAGGCGTATGTCAATATTGACGAAGAGTTAGTATTGAAGTGGTTGATTGCCAAAATCTCTCCTTCGTTTGGCTCTAAACGTCGGATCTCGCTCGATCCTACCACTCTTGAAACGTCTCTATTGTCAGCTTGAGTTGCTGGGGTCTTCGAGCTTGATACCATGTCAACTCTCCATACATGTACAGATCCGTCGCTAGTACCTGAGACAACTGAGTGCCCTCCCTCAACAACCGCCACATCTTTCACTTTGGGGTAGCCACCCGAGCTGTGACCGTGTGCGCTGTACACTAGGCTGCTCTCCAATATTCCGTTACTCTTCTCAGCCTTGTCAAGTTCCCAGACTCGGCACGTGCCGTCGTGGCTTCCCGTCACAAAGAATCGCTGGTCATGAGATACTACCAATCTAACAATTGGAGCACTGTGACCATGTTCTGGAGAACACTTCGAAGTTGCAACCATAGTGTCGATTTTCAACTTAGATTCAGGGGAGGACGCGGTTTGCTCTTTCGTCTGGGCTCCACGTGCGTTCTGGGTGTTGTTGTTGTTTCGAGACATGGAAATGGAATCATCGGACAATTTGGGTGGAAGTGGTGGAACCTGGAGGGCATTAAGTTTAGTCACAAGAAGTGATGTATCCGTTAGAGTCGGATTAAGGAAAGTCTCAGAGCCCCACTCCCCTGCACTGGCTGCTTTGATCCTTTGTGACTCGTCGGACAACAACAGGTTTACAGCCTCTTCACTGCTGACATCCGCATGAGTAGGTGCACTGCCCCCGCCATTCTGATCCATAATTGACAAACCATAAACTTGACCAAGAGAAGCTACTGTCCTGATAGCAACTGTCTCGGCACCAGAGCAATTCTGCTCTTCTCGGGCGTTGCGGACAACTCTGTACCAATTCGGGAGTGTCGACGCCGGCAACCCTGGAATACTTTGCTTTGGAAACTTGATTTGCTGCGATTGTTTGATGGGTGCTTCAATACATTGGTTGAGCTGAGAGCGAAGGGAGCATTTCTCGGCATCACCTTTCGGAAGGAATGCTTTCCTTCTTGCAAGGAGCTTCAGGTAATCTCGCATTAGCGAAACCTGCACGTCCAAGTCATTCCGTGATTTGGGTACTTGAGCTAGGGGAGCAACAGAAGAACGATCGCCTTCCGCTTGATCGGGCTTATTGTGCGGCTCGAATGCAATTGATGTCCAATTCCCACTTGTAGGAGACATAGCATAGTCCGAAGATGCAGACATTTTCTCAAGTTCTGATTGAAACCTCGCGCGTTCCCAGGGTTTCTGGAGACACAGTTCGAAACCCTGCCGATTCGTCAAATTGTCCAAGGAAGGCTGAAATCTTAAAAATGGCTTCAGGACGGGCGACACAAAGACTACGGCATCAGGGTGGCCAAGCGATCGACTCAACAATATGACAGTCTCAATGGCAAAATATCGCACATCAGCAGAGGGATGTACCAGCAACACTGCATACTTGGCCAACAGCCTGAAAAAAGAGGATGAGAACATTGGAGAAGTATAACTATCGATAAAGCATTCCCACAACACTCACCCCTGGGATGAATCTCCTTCAGCACCTGATGAGGGAGTGCCGAGCATCAATGCTCGCGACAACAAATTCATACTCAGTAGTTTTGTGAGACACCGGAGAGCACGACTAATCACAGCTTCTTCCTCGTCAGCAAGGGCAGTTTCCAAACATGGAATCACGAAGTGCTCCGTTGCTGCCCTCCCGACAATATGGCACACCGAGGGAAGACAATCAAACAGGGATGCTCGCAACTGCCAGTCCTTCCGTTCGTTCAAGAAAGACAGCACCTGAGGAAGAATGAAAGCAAGAACTCCATCCAATCCAAAAAAGGTGCAAAGACGGGCCATATCTTCCAGCAAGGCTTGTTTCACAGGGGAAGACTTTTCTGATTGATCAGTCGTGATATGGACTACCCAACGCGACACGGTTTCTTGCAACACCCCAAGTTCAGAAGAATAGGTGCTCTTGAACAAAGCTTTCCCTGCCGTCGGTGCCCCCTCTGAACCTGCAGAATCCGCGACCGAGTCAGCCTTTGTTTCTTTGGAATTGGAAGACTCATCAAGGAGCTTTGCAACGTCATCGGTAAACACATCCTTGATCGATGGTTTGGTTTCTTTGTGTCCATCCTGGGAATTGCCGGAGGTAACACCCCCAACTGCTTCATATAGTCTGACGGCATGGGAAATATCTAGAAAGCGTTGGGCTGTCTCGGCTAGTACAGCTATGCTTCGTGCGAAAGATAGGCGTACCACTAGACATGGATCGGTGATAAGATGCGAGACTCGCTTGAAGATATACTCCGGAAAGACCTTGGAATCGGAGGGCGGAAAGGATTCAATAGGACTGACAGTAGAAACAAGTACCTGTATAGCCTTGGCTCGAACAAGTGGATCGTGATCTTGCAATAGCGACACAGCGACAGGAAGGATACGCTGCAAACGAGCTTCATCGTCCGAGTATCGCCCGACCCTTTCCATAAGTTGCAATGCAACCAATTTACTCGAAGGTCGTTGTACATTTCGTACCGTGGAGAGCACGAGCTGCAAATACACCAGAAGCGAATGCTGTGCCATTTCCGAACGTTCCACCTTGCTTTCCTCCAATGAGCTGGTTGCATTTGGCGTGGAGATGGTATCGAGAGCCATTGCAGCGTCGGCCTCACTCTCCAAATTCATCTCCTCCAGTCGCTTGAGAAGAGCCTCTGTTTCAGCAAACAAATCAGCACTCGACATGGGCTCCTCCTTCTTCTCTTCGGCGCCCGACTGCAAACTGGCAGTAGAACCTGAAGGCAGTTTTTCCAACTTGGCCATGGTGGGTCCTAGGACGTTTTGAACAAATTGAGAGCCAGCTGCATCTCGAATACCAAGGGTCTCCCAAATGACGCGCGAGAAATATGTAGCAGCAATGGCCAACCTGGCATCCGGTGTTGCATAGGTTGCTCGTTCCATCATGGTAGCCAAGGTTGAAAAGGACTCGGGCAACAACCCGGAGGCCTCGAGGCGCTCAATGTATGCACTGGCCGACAAACGTTCCGCGGGGTCGAGATGAAGCATGTGACGACACGCCGCTCGCAAGGCCGAAAATTCAATTTTGTTTAGCTTTTGCAGCAAGGTTTGAGACGACTTTTTCTTTCTGTATTCCATCAAATCTCCCAAGTCGAGGGCACGCTCTCCATTGAGAAAGGTCTCCATAATGACGCAACCGGCAGAGAAAATATCCATGGCTGGTGTAAGAGGCGACTTGGTGACCTCTGTCGAGGGGTCCAGACTCGGAGTATAGAACCTTTCCGGCGCAAGGTAACATCGCTTTTCACGTGGCGTAGTGTCGGTACCACTTTGATAGTTTTCTTGAAAGTAATATAGATATTCGGTAGGATCGTCATCCGGCAAGGCAGTCCGGGCCTTGTAACTTGCCAAATCTAACAGGACAACCCAATTCCAACTGGATAGCCCAACGTTCTCGGCTGTGAGGAAGCCATGTACGACTCCCTTTTCGTGCATGGCATGCAGGGCTTGAAGAATTTGATAGGCAATCCAAAGTTTCTCCACATGGGTAAGAAACGGACGCGATGCGAGTCGGTCCGAGAGAGTAGTAAACATGTGCGGCCTCATAATATATATTTGTCGTACAATGATATTGGCCTTGGGCCGGTAGGAACCCAAGGTCCAGTGAAAGAAAGGAGCCACATGAGTTTGCCCTTTCAGAGCACTCCGAATGCGCTTGAGTTCTTGCTGTTGTTGCTCCACAAGACTCTCTTGATCTTTAGCAACCAATGTACTTTTGAGAACAACTGTACTTGCATTAGACTTGTGACGCAACCGGAACGTTCGCATCATTCTACCAGACCCAGGAAACAAGTGCTGATCCAGTGCGTAGGCACTGAGCTCACTCTGGTTTCCTTCTAGTTCTGGAATTCCATCTTCAATTCCTATACTTGTAGAAGACAAGGTTGTGTGACTAGCCCCCATGATATCTGATTGTGGCTATGAACAACTCTTCAACAACAAGAAAAGAGTAGTATCAACAACCACGTGAAGCAATGGCAATGTCGCAAGAATCAATCAACTCAGGTCCAGCAGAATCCCAAAGGAGTCAATCGAGTCGTATTCGAAGGTTCGGTGGTCTTTTTCCACGTCACAACTGATAGATTCTAGTGAGTCGATCATGTGAATCTTGGGCGTGCAGTAACGCATCTCGACCACTGCTTGCTTCGGGTTTTTCCATGGCGGCGTTGCACATTGTTGTGCCAGCGTCATCACAAAAGTCATCACGCACAACCAATTATTGGTCGGTGGAACCTTTCCTCTTTCAAACCAACCATCGGTAGCAACATGGGTGCCCCCTACGACTTTGCTGGAGAAGAGTTCCTTCTGGAATCTCCTCCTGATTATCCAATGGAGAGAATTTGGCTGGCGATTCAGTTGGGAGCTGCTTTTGTGTTTTGGATTATCTTTGTTCCAACCGTGTGCAGTTTGGGAAGTGTGCCTGTGCCAGAAGAAAAACCAGCTGCTGCTCCTGTTACCAAGGTATCTGCCCCTGTCGAAAAGAAAGAGTCCAAAAAGTCCAAGAAAAAGGCTGTCAAGGCTGCTGCTCCTGCCAAGCCCGTCGAGATTCCAAAATCTGCGGAAGAAGAGATGCCTCCTCCAGAAATCAGTATCTTTACCGTCATGGCTTGCGCTTTTTGTTGTATGATCTCCATGGCGTTACTTCTCTTCTTTGCTTCTCCCGACAATAGATACACTGCTCGTGGAGTGTTTGCAGCACCTATGTTTACACAAGACGAGTGTTCCTTTCTGGTCGACATGGCCGAGACGGTGGCCCAACGAAATTACCAACTGGCCCACAATCACTCCTTGGCTACCGAGTTGGGTGGACCTCCCCTTGGTGAGGCAGAACAAGGGTTTTTGGTGGAACCAGTAGGATGGCAAAAGAAGCGTCATGGAAACTTCCCTACTACAGATCTCAACGTGGTCACAGATCCGTTCGACAGCGAAGATTTGAAGTGGATCAAGGATAAGTTGGACGCCCGCTTGTCTCCTATTTTGCAGCGTCTATACGGAATCCCTATCCATTCCATCCGAGCAGCCGATGTAAGTGTTGTTTATGGGGGGGGACGCATTGTGCTTGTCCTGTCCTGCAATATCCTCACTATTTCCTTTTTCTTGCAGATCTTCCTGGTCCGTTATGATGGAGATCGTCAGGCCCACTTGACCAAACATACGGATACTGGAGATGTAACATTTACAGCCTTGCTTTCAGATGGATTTGAGGGTGGTGGCACTCGGTATTGGAACGAGGAGACACATGAGCCTTTTGCGGATGTTTTGCCACCCAGCGGTCAAATGACATTGTTCACCAGTCGTTTGTACCACGAGGGAATGCAAGTTACCAAAGGTCGTCGCTATTTGTTGATTGGCTTTCTCAATGTAGACCGAGTGAATATTTGGACTGGAGCATACACAGGACTCTCATGGTTCGCTTCATGGGGAGGACTGAATTGGGGTGCACAACACTTGGCCGATGGCTATGAATCTGCTTTCAGAAACCAAGAAAATGGTATCCAAAAGTGGACCAACTCCAAATATGCACGTGGCTTCTTCTTGGACATGTATGCTGGTCTTCGCTGGGTAGCTGATAAATTTTGCAGGCACCACTACACTCCCCTCGTGGACAATGCAGTCATTGAACCCTACCTCGAGGCACTAGACAATGCACACGCTCAACGCAAGGGAATCAAAGAGGCCAATTGGTTCTCGGGGCAGCAAATTAATTTGGATTGGGATGGTACGGTGAATTCGTACTGGGAGACTCGGGCTGAGCAAGCCGACAAGTTTGAAGCCGTGCCGGAATAAGTCATGCGGCGAATCCACCGTATCGATTTCCTATCTACTGGTTGATGAAAAAAGTGCCCCAACCAAAAGCTTGTAATTAGTACTAGTATGTTCCAAGTATCACTTTCTGACTAGTATGGATGAAAACAAATCAACAATTTAAAAGGTATTGTCCTCAAACTTCGTTTTCAAGTTTCCTTACCACTTTTAGACAACTAGAGGCAAGTGTACCGTTGATGACACACGCTTGGCTATCCACTCAATCATATGTCATTAGGGATGTCGGCCAAAATATCCTGAATCTGCTTCTTTTGTTCATCCGTGTAGGACCCAAATGGCTCAGCCATAGTGCCACTACAAATACCATGAAGCTCCAAGGCACACTTGGTCCCCGACACATATCGAAATCCAGGAGTTCCAATCTTGTAAACATCCTGGAAAGTTTCCACATGCTTCATTAGCTGTTTCACTCGGTTTTGGTCTCCCTTTTCAGCTGCTTGATGAACACCCGCGAAAATTCGAGGGTACACATTGGCACCTCCATTCACACCGCCATCTCCCCCCACTCGAATAGATTCGGCCAGGAGGTGTTCGGGCCCCATAAGAATGGTCCAGTCTGGGCGAATTTGCTTTAGTTTGCAAATTTGAGCATAGTATTCAATGTCCCCGCTGCTATCCTTGATCCCCACAATGTTCGGGTGAACGGCTAGCTCCTTCAATGTGTCGACAGCGAAGGTATTCTTGGTTAAACCCGGCATGTTGTACAACATGACGGGGAGATCCACATGCTTTAGAACTTCTTCAACATGTCGTTTGACCTCTGATTGTTCCAAGGGGAAATAGTAAGGGGTAGTGAGGACTACCGCCGACGCGCCTGCTTCCTTGGCAACTCTAGCGAGCTCCATTGTCGTAGCCATAGCAGCGTCTGTGATTCCAACCAGTACAGGAACACGGTCACCCACAATATCACAACAGGTCTGAATAAACTTGGTGCGGGCAGTCACACTCAAGGAAGGGAATTCACCGGTAGTACCCAACACGAAGATACCAGTGACGGGTGAGTCAAGGATATGATCCAACAATCGGCGAGTGCCTGCTACATCAATCTTGTCATTAGCCACCAGAGGAGTCACAATCGGTGGAATGATACCGGCCAATGGTTTACCACTCATTGGCCATGCTGTGAATGCATGGGCTAGCACGAAGGAAAGGGTTACAAGCCCACGGAGACAGCGAGTCCACGTCATGGTTCAAGGAAATGGCACAAAATTGGAAGTGGTCGTCTCGTCTCCAACCAAAATTGGACTACTTTGATTACATCAATTCGAAGAGGTCCTAGTTCGAAGCGCGACGTTCTACTCTTCTTCGTTTCTTTTCTTTGTTGTTTGGATAGATGTTGCTATTAAAAAGGTGTGTAGTTGTATTGTGTGAAATATGTACAGTCTTCTATTTCTATGCTTTATAGACAGTCTATCTCCTTTTGGAATTGTGGGAAAGTGAATCGTTCACTTTTACCAGCAATCAAGTTGGACTTCAAAGTCAGCTTGGCCGCGGCTGTTCCCTACAGCCTTAGCCTCTGCGGACATGGACTCAGACACAACTCGCAAAGAGTCAGCGTCGGTGATTCCCAAAACTCTGTTCTTTTGTTGTTGCACCAATACAGCACGGATAAGTGCGGCCCTCTTTCCCTTGCTGGCCCCACCCATCTTCTTGTCGTATTGATATTCCAACCCACGCATGCAAGTATTGTATTGCTCAAGCTTCTTGGCATCATCATTAAGAGTTTTCATGGTTTTCATAGTCCTGGCGCAGTCAATAATGAAGCTACGGTACTCTTGAGGAGTGTACCAGGACCCTTGAATATCGGCGGAGTCGCGAGTGGAAGAAACTTCGGAGACCATTGCGGACATCCTGACAGTTCCCTGTCGTTGTCTCTTGCGGGGCTGTACGACTACAAGTTCTTCATCGCATTGCTGAAGTTTTCTTTTGCCGCAGCATAGACATCCTTCTTGGACTTGAGAAATCATGTTGATGTTCGATCGATTTGGTTTGGCACGAGAGAAATTTTGTGAGTGTGGGTTGATTTGAGTCGGTTTTGAGTTCGGGAGCTCTTTGCACGCCTAATGCTCCGATGTAACAAAAACTGGACTAACTTCTAAGTATCGGGATCGGCGTTTTAGGGCCCAGGGGAGGAATGCGAGCCCCACTTCGGCATATTGAAACATTGCATTTCTTGAATGAACAATGGCGTCTGGTGTCGAGTTCCCCCGATGTGAATAAGTGGTGACTTGACGCCATAGTGCCCTACGTTGCACTTTTGTTCGGGGAATCACGAAACCGGTATGCCGAAGGGGTTGCACGTGACAATATGGCTGTGCTGCCGCTAAGTAGATTTCCCATTTTTCGGAGAAAGAAAGAAGAACGGTACCACTACTACTACTGTGGTGCTGCTGCAATCCTACGATGAAGTGGACATGGCGTCGCACAAAAATACTCCAACCATCATCATCATGGCGCCGGGATTGGAGAAGGGAAAGGAAAACCGAGAAAGAATGCTGCATACGTCATGTGGTACGAGTACTTATTTAGTACTAGTACTACAAAAGCGGCGTACAAAAAAAATGTTGATGGGCGCTTTGCTACGAGTGCTACAACTGTGCAACAAGTACTTTCTTCCAAAATAAGAATACGAGTACACTGGTTTTTGGTTAGTACTAGTAGTTTGATTGCGTTACTGGTAATAATGAGCGAAATGGCAGCATCCGGTGTCTCCTCCTTCGAAGTATCGAACCAGTTTGTCGCTATCGTAGCTCCCGTGGAATTGTAGTGCAAAACTTTGGAGGGTAGCACCCTCCTTCTCCTTTCACGAGTGAAGTTCTCCAGCACCTCTCCTAATCGCTAGGTAGTCGAGCATCGTTGGTACATGAAAATTCTGCTGGCATTGAAAAAGAATGACCGGGAATGTCTGAGGCTTGATCACCAGTGAAAACGAAGCCTTCTAGTGATGCCACGAAGCAAGAAATATATTCAGCGACATCTAGGATAGATGAACCACATTGCTAACTTTCGGTGGCATGTTCCCGGCGCGACAGATCTTCTTGAACTAGGCGATAGAAATCTTCCATATCATGACGGTCTTCCATAGTTTCTGCAGGTAGCCAAAGGACACGGATATGGGACATGTGGTTGAACAAATCCCAGTCCAACCGAGCAGGCGTGTTGGTAGGTGCATTGTGCTTGCGGCCTCCAGTTGCGGGGTAGTAGATAATGAGGGTCGATCCCCTTGGCAAGAATGTAGCAGTAACAGCACCGCCGCCGCATCCCGTAACGAAAATCGTCGTTTCGGAGGCAAGTTGCACTTGCTCATGGAGCGTCATATCCTTGAGAGTTACACTCTGGACTGTCGCCTGTTGTGGTTTAAATTTGCGCTGAAGCAAGCTTTCGTGTAACACAAAATCTAAATTGCGCGCTTCAACGCTGGATGACCCCACCGAAAAAACAATTTTGTACGGAGCCTTGGGTGTGATGGGAGTCAAAGGTGATATCCCCAGGTGCTGCATACAGAATGATCGAAACTTCCATATCACCCCTCCTCTTCCATGATTTTGAGTTGTTTTATAGTCTTCCTCATGCCAACCATGTAGTTTTTCCCACCCGTGATCGGTAAGGGCCCCAACACCGGCCAATGCATTTTTCGCACACACTAACTCTGTTTTTGGCCGGATACCACTGGAAAGCTTCAACTCCACAGTTGGCTGTTCTGCTGGAATAGAGTAATTGTTAAGAAGAGGCCAAAACTTTCGTAGCATGCGTTTGCATTCCTCGGACCGTGCATCAAAGTCGCAGCTCGCCCAAAGTTGCTCGCCTTCCAGAATCATGCGAAGAGGCAGGAGTTCATAATTTGAGGTATGAAATTGGAAAAGGTAGGCAAGGGTATAAATGGGCAAGAAGTCGTCCCACACAGCATGACCTGGGTTCCAACCGGCAAGAGAATGAAAAGGGACCATCACCACCGAATCCGGTAGGGCATAAAATTCCGCCGGAGGATCATTCATGATCGTCGGGTACCACTCCAAGCGCGGAACCCCATGTCGGCCCCATTTTGGATTAATTCCACCAATAGATACGGTTGTGTTTGGATGGATAACGGATTGTGAAACATCGAAATTCTTGGTGAGGACGGCTGCCGATCGAAACCTTAGATCACGAGGCCGTTGATATACTTGAAACTGACGACTTGTCATATTGAAACACATGAATTTGAAATGACAAGAACGCTGCTTCCAGTTGGTTCCTTTTTGATAGTTCTCTCCTATACAATGTTGAATGGACACAGGTTTGGTGTAGGCAATAGCAGATACATTCTTGTAGTACACTGGGTAGTCGTTGAAGGTACCATCGGGTGTGCGGGTGTTTGCGTCATTCACATGGACAACTTTTACTTGCAGACTGTTGGGGCCAGGAACAGAGGGGTGACTGGATGTTCCCACCAGCGCATATTTTACTTGCACAGCGAGAAACAACTGCAACGCCACCAACACCGACCCGACCAACAACGAAAGCTTGGGTAGTCTTCCTTTCTGGTGCTTGTGAGATCCTTGACGCTGAGAGGAATATGAAACGTTTCTCTTGGCTCTTGTCTCTTGGGTGGGCATGATGTCGGGAGCGAATATTGTGAAACAAACTATGACGATTTGCTCATCATGGTGACGGACTCAGAGATTTTATGGTGGTGGTGTATGTTGGGAGGGTGGTTTTTGTCATCGCGAATAATGACCTCGGACACTCTGTCCGTTTAGACTGGCGTTATCGGACATCGACCACCACCATTCAACTCTTGGTTCCTGTTCCTCATCTCTCATCAAATGATTGGGAATGTGTGGCATCAATTTGCAAGTTTGGGGCAACAACCCCTGTCCTTCATGTCAGTTGATTCGCGATAACAAGACTACCCTTGACAATCTGCAACGTCGAGGACCGGATGCATGCCAATCGGCAGAACTTTCCCTCCTGCCGAATCGATCACAATCGTTTCTCAATGCTTCAGTCCTTCGAATGCGGAAAACGCTTCAAACACAACCAGTCACAATATCGAGTAGTAACTTCGTCTCTTACTTTTGTTGGAACGGTGAAGTCTACGAGGCCATTGACTTCGGAGAGTCGGCTGGGGACTACGATACCTCCGACACACAATTAGTCGCCAGCCAATTGGAACAACACGCTTTCCAGGACAATTCGGTATCATCGGAAAAAGTAGCTTCAGTTCTCGGTTCACTATTCAATGCAGAGTTTGCCTTTGTCCTAGTGAGCCCTGACAAAATACTGTTTGGACGGGATGCTTGGGGCAGGCGTTCTCTCCTTCGATGGCATTGTCAGCACGAAGGTTGTGGTTCCTTTCAAATTGTTTCGACACCTGAAACATTGTCTTCAGAAACGGATATTACCCCTCAAACCTGGGAAGAGATTGCTCCTGGACAAGTTCATTGTTTGACAGTGGATACGTCAAGCGCAGTATCCATGACATCGAATCCCATCTGCATTCCCACTTGCGATGTTCCTCGCCCTTTGAATCACTTCGATATCCCTGCGCCCCCTGGCGTGTCTGGAGATATATGGAGAGCATCATTAGAACTGGAGTTTCATCTTTCGAATGCAGTTCTTCGAAGAATGGACCATTCTGTTGACATCTCGAATGTCGAGCCAATTCCCACGGGTGTGCTGTTTTCCGGCGGTTTGGATTCTGCGGTGGTGGCAGCTTTGGCTGCCAAACACTGTCATAAAAAGTTGATTCTGTTTAATGTTTCATTTGGTCCTACCTACGAAAAGAGTGCCGATCGCCAAGCTGCGTTGGTGACCCATCAGTTCCTGCAAGACTTGTATCCAGACAAAGATATTGTGTTTGAAGATGTAGTTGTGGATTGGGAGGAAATATGTCAACTGGAACCGCACATACGAACGCTGTTGCAACCAAAATGTACTCTAATGGATGTAAATATCGCAACGGCCCTTTGGTTTGCAAGCCGTGGCCGTCAACCTAGTCAGCACAAATGCCCTCCGCGGGTATTGCTGCTGGGAATGGGGGCGGACGAACAATTGGGAGGGTATGGCAGACATCGAAAAGCCTTTGAGAAAGGAGGTTGGGACGAACTACGCAGCGAACTGATGATGGACCAAGATAGGTTCTGGGAACGCAACTTGGGACGAGACGACCGAATTGTTGCCGATCATGGCAAGGAAGCTAGATTCCCATTTCTGGATGCTCACGTAACCAATTTCCTGCAGTCCCTCCCTTTGGACCAGATATGCGATTTCTCGCTCCCTCCTGGTGAAGGTGATAAACGCATTTTGAGATTGGTTGCTTCGCGTTTAGGGCTCGCTCATGCCAGCACTCTGGTGAAGAGGGCCATCCAATTCGGTAGTCGAATCTCACATCTGAGTGATGCGAAGAGATTTGGCAGCCGAAGAAAGGCAAAAGGTGAAAAGGAGGTTCAATAAGAGGGTCAACTTGCTGAGAACCGTTTTTACTTTCATTCTTGTTGCAACCTACTTCCATTTATGTACTAAATTTTGACGATTCGGAATACAATCGTCGTCACCAGAGCTATTGTTGTCTCTGTCTTAAGCTTGTCTTAGCCCTTGGAGTAAACTTTGAGAAAGGACCTCCCTCGAAAATACACACGGATGGGGGATCAAAATCAAACAAGTAATAGTCCATGGCATAGAACTCACAAAGCTCAATCAGTGTTTCCCCGGACAAAAGATCTCTTCGGGACTCGAAGTATTTCTTCTTTGTCTTGTCCATGGAGGAATCTCGCCCAATAGATAGACCACTTGGTACAGCACTCATGCCAGCCACCTTAAGATTCCCCCATAGCTCACTAAGATCTCCAACGAAAGCCATGTGGCTGTCAATATTTCCATCTTGATCAACCATGTAGTTAGCTTGGGGGAATGCATGTGTATGGCACATTTCATAAGGAGGTTGGAACTTTTTCACCTCTGGCAACCACGATCGTACTCGAACGTCATACTCCTTGTCCAACCACGCCAAGGGACTTTCAAAGTCGAATTTGATTTCTCCGTTGTGGAGGCGCATTCCACACTCTGCCCAAGCGGAGAGATATCGATCAATAGGGTCTCGAACTAGCCCAAACCATTTTCTTTTTTGAATATCTTCATCCATCACTTCTCGTTGATCGTTGGCCTTCAAGGACGAAATGGTTGTCCCTCCGCATTTCCAAATATGAAGAAAGGCGTAGTCCTCGGACACGGGCACCGCCCCAAACCTAGAAACTTTGGCTTGATACCGGAATTCCTCTGGGAATATAGAGGAAATATTTTGCCTGCGCTCCATGAACTTTGTGTGGTGATCAATGGACCGCGTGAGCGATGCTTCGTCCATCTTCGCTGTAAACTGATCTCGGTATTCCTGCACGACGACCGCCGTCGTGGTCGTAGTCGTTGTTGTCGTTCGAGAGCTGGATGTGAACCCAAACAACCCATCTCCCGAAAATAAGGACATCAGCTGCGCTGACACAGCAAAGAATGCAAGGAAGAAGATGCTTTTGGTCCAGCCCAGCATGGTTGTTTGCATTGCACTGAATTTCTCAAGTGTTAGTAGTTGTGGAAGTACAAACCCTTTTGCCGTGACCACAAGAGTATTGAGTATCGGTGCACTACACCACCAAATGCAAGAAAGTATGAGAGAGTATTTATGATTTTAGTATTCGTAGCCATATACATATATTTCGTGGCTCTATAATAAATTTCGAATTCTCTCCCCCGAGCATGGCGGGCTTCTGCTACCAACCGCCAACTCACAAGTCCCAAGAAGTTGCTACTCCGTTCCATAAATCTCGCATCATGACACGTATTGATGGGTAGCAGCAAAGATTCTTCTAAAAAAGGGTGCAAATAGATTCCGCGGAGGTACAGTTAGCTCCAATTCAGAACACTTCTGCGAAGCCCCAAAAGGGCTTTCACTATCGGTAGTGGATGCCCCGACCTTTGCATCCAAAAGTAGCCGGAAACATAGTATTTACAAGGAAGTAGTCCGTCTAGCTACTGCACCCGATGCGATCTCATTGACAACAAGGACGTCAAGAATTCTTCTCATACCGAAATCGTTCATAGTCACCCTTGTAGAATTCTTCCGCCATACGTACCACTCGCGAGTCATTAAAGTATAGTTTCATCTTGGAGTCAGCATTGGTTTTATGTTTGGATGTACTTGCAGCAACAAAGGCAGATTCATTCCGCGATTCGCCCCAACCAGAAGCTCCAAACTCCTCCCATACGTTCAAACGTTCCAACAGTCGCCGTGTGTCTCCTGCAAGATTCTCAAACCTTCCTACAAAATTGATATAGGGCCACAATTCTTCATCAATCCTCTGCGATTGAGGTCTCCAATGCGGATCACAACAACATTCTTTTTGAATGAGCTCTAGAAAATTGGACAAAGACCGAGAAGCTTCCTTTCCACACGTTTCGCCTTCCTGCTGCGATGCTGCATGGCAACAATGCCGATTTACGTACAAACCATCTTTCTTGGCTGCCTTGTCCAAAAACGCACTCAATAACCGCTCTTTTGGATCCCGAACAAAAATAGCCCGCGTCCAGTCGGGATGTGTCAACATGGTCCTAGCCTCCGGCAGAGGAAATTGATACAAGTAGGCCAAACCATTGTATCGAGGATCATGAGGAATTTTGGGTTCCTTGTGCAACCACCAATCCTCTTTGTGCATCATGCGACGCAAAAGCTTTTTGAATTCTGTACAAGCGACCTAATAACAGAATTATACAGAGAAAGTAGGAATGGTTGAGATAACTTTTTTCCCCAATTCATGCATGCAATTTAGTCGAATCATCATCACCCACCTATCGTACCTTTCCTTGAGTGAAAAACAAAAGTTTGTATTCCTTGACAACAATGGGTGCATTATCCCAACTCCCTCGTTGTTCATAGACTTTGGGTCGAAACCACGGGGACAAGGGAGGCAAGATAATATTTTTGGTAGGATCCTCCAAAGTCTCATTGTTCTTTTTTATACTAGTAGTAGACAACGTCTCGTCCTGGTGGTGGAATCCCAAACTTTCATGGTGGTTGTCAGGTCTTGTGGCTCGTACAGCTGGGTGGGATGCTTCCAGCTCATTGACCAAGAGACCCGTCGAGACGAGGTACCCCACCAAGACACAGAGTAAAAAGACGACGTTTGGCCGTTTGCTGATCATCATCATGGAGGAGTTTGTTTACCATGTAACTACGAACGAACTGTACTAGCATGGGTGTCATGGAACTACCAATACGGTACGGCAGCAATCATTGGAATGAGTGGGAGAGGGAGGGCGGAGGGCAGTGGGAGGTGTCGAGCATTGAATCACGAGTGCGGTTGGCTGGGACTGGCAGTTGGGGAAGAATCCAACCGAGTGAGTCGCACGAGTCAACGGAGCTCGTTGAAGTTTTGTGCTCGCATCCGGCGCTGCAACCTAGAACGTACGGAGCGGCTGGTACAAGGCCGATCTGTTGTTGGCTGCCAGCGTATCTACCTCGTCTGTTGCTTGTTGGAAGCGGCTACCTCCTCCTCCTACTTCCCAGTACAACAGTAGTTATTGTCAGTATGCTTTCTCGAATTGCGCTGCATGCCACGAGGGCACAACCCCTGAGAACGGCACGATTTGCTGCCTTCTCCACGGAGCTCATTCCTGGCTACGGCAAGGGCAAGACATCGACTGGCATCGTAAGTGCACCCTGCTGCTGAGTTGCGTTGGAGTGGTTCTCTCTCGCGTTGTGAAATATTATGTGTATATATTTTACGCATCCGTTCCTTACCACTTGTTGTATTGTGCTGGTGCTTGTTCGCGTAGGTTGGTCTTCCTGTCGACCCCAACGCTGTTGCCAACATTGTTGTTCACTACCAAGCCCTTTTGGATCGCATGGCCGCCAGTGACTTGCCCGAAACGGCCCAATATCGGGTGGACGTCGAAAAGATCGCCCGCTACCGCATCAAGGTTGCCACAGAAAACCCCGAGGATCCTGACCTCGTGGAGGATTTGTGCCAATGTGGACAAGTCGAGGAGTTGATCGAGCAAGCGAAGGACGAAATGGAGGTATTGGAGATGTACCTAAAGGAGCGCTTGTGGGAATACGTCGATCATTCCGAAGTCGAGATTGAATACAACCCCGACCCAGAGGATGACGACGCTGGTATTGAAGAGGAAGAGTCCAAGTAAACTCCCTATGAGATAATTACGATTTGCTGCTGCTACCCCGTGCGGGGCAACATCTCACCAGAGGCGTTTCGGCACGTAGAACCTGTCTACCGTGAACTATTCTCTTTATAGAGTTATCTTTTCACACTAGTTTCATCTATTATATCCATGGATTCCTTATGCTTGTAGGGCGACGTCGTAATTATTTGCTCGGGGTGGGCCTACGTGTAGATGGGTTGTGTGTTGTTGACGGTGCCGCCGACCCATGATTGTGGTCCAAAGAGCGACGGACTGCGTTTCCAGTAGCACTGTCAATGTTACTGGTAGTATGGGACTGTCAGTGTGACGAACCTATAGATTCGTTCTTTCATCCTGCCACTATATCTCGATGAACGTAGATTCCAAGTGAGTGGAGAGATCTTTATGGTGAACTTGATCCGAATTGCAATGTTGTCATACCCGAGAACAAATATTATCTCTACCCCCAAAGGTATTCTCTATTTACCATTTGAGACAATGTTTGGCAACATACACGTTCACCAGAAAACTAGCTAACTCAAGTCGTCGACAAGTAAAAAAGGAAGCTCCAAATTTTCGGACCTCGAGCCAACATTAGTTCGAGAGAGGCAGGAACGTTGAACAAAATTATTTACTAATGGCAAGTGTGTTCTTGATACAATTTCATTCCCACCTTGAACACTCTCTGCACTTCCTGGAAAGTTGCACTGCTGTATTCTTTAACTACCGGTAGTAGTATTCCCGCCTACCTAGTCAACGGTGGCCATTTCATCACTCTTCTAGAGATCTCCCACGAGGCGCTGATGAAGCGTTTATCCACAACAGGCGATTGGTTCCCATAGACAGGCACCGTGTTGATGGGATCTCGTCACGTTTTTCGTTTGTTGTAGTAGGGGCTAGACAGTGGTTGGATCCCCCCGCCACCACCACCAGTCTCGCCGTACACCACCACATCGACATTGGAAGCTTGAGAAGCTGCAGCTGGCTTTCTAGTATTACGATATTGTCCTTTCAAGGATGCTTGCCAGGATCATTTGGCGTTTCCCCCAACCGCCACAAGCTACCACGGGGTTTCGTGGTGATCGGGAATGCTGAATCTTGTTGTATTGTGAAATTGTGACTGCTTGTGACCTCCATATCGCAACGGCGGCAAGACGGGGATTGTGATTATTAGGCCAAATACAATGCACAAACTCCTGCGACTACAGGTACCTGTACTCGTACCTCCTTTACAGCTCCTGTGAACCAAGAAAGGATGCATCACCTCCAGAATAGTGTAAAACGAGTCCTGGAGACAACTGGACACACCTTGAATGACGTCGAGATTGTGGAGGCGATCAACTACTTGCACGAGGAGATTGATATTGTGACTCTAACAGAGGACCTCAACGACTTCATATACGAGTCAGAAAGGTTGACAGGATGGAACAAGGAAGTGAGCAACGAGAGGAAAGAGGAGGAGCAAAATGCCCCAAACACAAACAAATTGTTCCGACTAAGCGATACAACATTAAAGTTAGGTTCAATGAAGGAGGGTCCAACCCTCACCTCATTTTCAATCCCGGTACTGGCCCTTGGCTATTGTGGGGCAAGTTTGCGTTACCTCCCCCTTGTATAATACATTATACCGACAAACGACAAATTGCAAATGCCTTTTGCAATACAGCAATAGCGCAATTTGGCATCATCGACAGAACGAAATCAAAGGCCTCAAGGACTCCAGCGGTCTATAGCAATCCTTGTAGAGGACCGTCTTGGAAGATGCAAGCTTGCGGGGGCTCAAAATCGAAGAGATAGTAGTCCATAGCATAAAAGTCACAAAGATCAATCAGAGTTTGCGTGGAAAGAAGTTCACGCTGAGAGGAAAAATGAGTTTGCTTCACTTCGTTTTGACTGGAATCGCGCCCAACCCTGACGTCGTCATCCATCACCATCCCCGAAAGCCTCAAGGTATCCTGCAGGTCGGCCAAATCGCCAACTAACGTTACATGTTCATCAACACGCCCCGCAGCATTCAACATATAGTTGGCTTGGGGAAATGCATGAGTGTGACATTGAGCAGCAGGAGGCAAAAATTGTTTGACCTCCTCCAACCATGATCGAGCTCGAATGTCATACTCGTGGTCCAAAATGTCCAGTACATTGGATTCTTCCAGAGACGATTCATTGTTGTAATATCGCATACCACATTCAGCCCAAGCCGACAGAAATCTATCAATGGGGTCTCTTACAACAGCCAGCCACTCACGTTTCTGAATCATTGGGTCCAGCAACTCTCGCTGGTGTTCAGGAGTCATGTCGGCAACCGTGGTCCCGCCACACTTCCAAATATGAAGGAAGGCAAACTTAGAAGAAATTGCAATGGCTGCGAAATTGAACACCACTGGTTGGTATCGTTTGCTTCTTGGGAAGAGCTCTGGGACCTTTAGATGTCGTTCGAGAAACTTCCTTTGATGCCGCATGCTGCTGGTCAAGTTCTCGGCTTTGAGCATTGCGTAATACTGGTTGAGTTCCAAAATCTCATCAACAAAGGAGCCTGACGATGTGCTTCCTTTCGGAACAACTCCTCTCACTCCAGAAGTTGATTTGCCGAGAGATGTTGATTCAAAGAAGGATGATTCGGTAGAAAGCAAGACAACCACGGCCAAGGCTGCAACGGAGATAAACAACGCCGAACTCTTTCGAAGCATCACACTCATCTTGAGGAGCCTTGTTGTAACAGAGAGCTTCAATACGATTACGACAACAAGGAAACACGGAAGAAGGAACAAGACTGGAGCCAGGACGCAATCTCACAATCAATCACCCTTCCGGAATCACTCGTTGCTCGTTGGTCGCTGGAGGGATTGCAACGGTTGTGTGATGTGACACCACTTTTTATGATGAACTGATATATTCAATTTCGAATTTTTTCGCCCTGACCACCAACGCCCAACGAACCTCCAATCGTGACTCAATCCACGACCGAGGACGGAGGACTCAAAATCTTTCCACGTTGCAGAAGGTTTCATTGCAAATTGCCAGGTGTAACCTTTGTCCTTGCTGCAATGAACTAGAAGTCTACTTGAATCTTTCTATAATCGTCAAGACAACTGATTCCCAGTTTGGATTTCTCCTTTAACTTACAGCTATCGAAAGGATGATATATCGACGACGAAATCCTACTAGTTTTAGGTGTAGTAACTACCAGAGAATAAAATTAGGTCAACAGTCAATGCTCCTTCTCTTAGTATACATCTCCAAGTGTATTGATTCCCATAAAGATGCTGGATGGTGCTGGGATCTACCATCGTGTTCATTTTTAGAACACTCATCCAAGTCAAGACTCAAGAGATTCCCTTCAGACCGCGGTGTTCGTCCAAGGGAGAAACGGGGCGTGATTTATATATGGGGGAATCAGACTTCTATGACCATTGGCAAATTATTTGTGACCAAAACGGATACACATCGAGCACATTATTTCTACGACGACAACAACAACATCCCAACCTCTGGACATTTACAACTGAGGGTACCCAGGGTAGTCGCCAAGCAGCAAGCATGACAACTCTACTCCAAGTCGGCGGCATTCTCAGCCGCGGTGTCCGTGGGCGCCATTCTCAACTTACTCGGTCATCCCTTGTTGCCAGGTCCTCCAACACCATGCGATCTTCCTTTTCGACGATGGCTCCATTGGCAGCAGCCTCCCAAGATGAGTCAACTCGGTCTACCTTTGCATTCCAAGCACTTGTTGGTACAGCTCTTGTAGCTGCCACTGTCGCTGGATCCACTTTTGACCAACACTCCAAGAAAACCGACTGCTGTGGTATCATTGGTGTTGTTGGAACAGCAGAGCATGCCGATTCTCGCGAGTTTCTATTGGATGGATTGACCATCTTGAAAAACAGAGGATATGATAGTGCAGGACTGGCAACTATCCCCCATTCTGGGAAGGAATTGCACGTTACCAAGTTTGCATCTGATGGAGAAAAGGCCGATTCCATTGATCTTGTTCGCAAACACTCAAGCTCTTTGGGGCACACATTAGGTATTGCCCACACTCGTTGGGCGACTCATGGAGGAAAAACCGATGACAATGCCCACCCTCATATTGATTCCTCTGGAAAGATTGCTCTTGTCCACAACGGTACATTGAACAACGCCAATGTTCTTCGACGCGAGTTGCAGGCTGAAGGTCACAAGTTCACTTCTCAGACAGACACGGAGGTCATCGCTAAATTGATTGGGAAGTACTACAATGGGCAACCTGGAGTGTCACTTAGGGCTGCTACTGAGAAGGCTCTTGCATTGTGTGATGGCACTTGGGGTTTGGCAATTATCTGTTCCGATACCCCTGACGAACTTGTTGTGGCTTGCAACGGTTCCCCGTTGGTGATTGGCATTGGTGATGACCGTACTTTCATCGCTTCAGAGACTTCCGCCTTCAACCGATTCACCAAGAATTTCATCAGTATGAAGGATGGAGAGATCGGTGTCCTCCATGCTGATGGTCGAACGTTGGATTTGTCGAGGGCACAAAAGGCCCCTGACCAAGAAGTCAAGCTCTCACCAGATCCATACCCTCACTGGACCTTGAAAGAACTAGTTGAACAACCAGAGGCTATTGCTCGGGCTTTGGGATTTGGGGGTCGAATGTCCTACGAAAAGGTTCTATTGGGAGGACTTGACCAAAACGAAAATAAGGTCGGAAAGATTAAGCACATGGTTTTGAGTGCCTGTGGTACTTCTTTGAATGCTGCTCGTTACGGTGAGCGTATCATGAAGCAACTGGGCTCCTTCGATAGTGTGTGTTCCATTGATGCTGCTGAGACTGAACCAAAGGATCTCCCAGGTGCAGACAACTTGTCCAGTACTGGTCTAATTGTCGTGTCTCAATCCGGGGAAACGAAGGATGTTCAACGAGTCGTCGTGACAGCAATGGAGAAGGGTGTGACTGTTATGAGTGTAGTCAACGCTGTTGGAAGTTTGATTGCTCGTACAACCAAGCTTGGAGTCTACTGCAACGCTGGAAGGGAAAACGCCGTTGCAAGTACCAAAGCGTTCACTACCCAAGTCACCGTTTTGGCTTTGATTGCGCTTTGGTTCCGTGAGTACAAAGACCGTCTTCTAGGCAAGGGTCCCAGCCTGGAGTCTGTCCAGTTGAAGGAATCCTTGATGCGACTGCCCATCACTTTTGGAATGGCATTGAAGTCGCGCGAACAATGCAAGGAAATTGCCAAGAAGCTGGAACACAAGGAACATTGCTTTGTTCTAGGCAAGGGTAAGTCATCATCTCCAGGAATCCTTTGTCAAAAATTGCAATTCTAACACGAAAGCGAACTTCATCCAGGATACGCTGAACCCGTGGCCTATGAGGGTGCCTTGAAGATCAAGGAGATGTGCTACTTGCACGCTGAAGGGTACAGCGGGGGTGCCCTGAAGCATGGTCCTTTCGCTTTGATTGAGGATGAGAATGGAAAATTCGGTGCCACGCCTATTATCATGTTCATTCTTGATGACCAACATGCCAACATCATGCGAACCGCTGCGGAAGAGGTGAAGGCCAGAGGTGCCGAAGTGATCATCATCACGGATAAGGCAGAATTGGCCCGAGATCTGGACCCCAACCCAATTGTTATTCCACAAAACGGTCCTATGACTGCTCTAGGCGGAGTTCTTCCTCTTCAGATGATTGCTTACGAGCTGGCTATGCTCAGGTATGTTGTACAAGGCGTTTTTCGTTTTCTGAATGATGTAGTTACATGTTGACTCACCATTTACTTTGCAGAGGAATCAATCCCGATACGCCTCGTAACTTGGCGAAGGCAGTGACTGTTGACTAGCTTTTCACAACAGTTTCACGTTATTTTCTTGTCGATGATAGCATTACATTCCACCATAGCACTCTTAGTTTACTTCTTTTACAATTGCCTTTCAAGACCGATATTGTGCTACAATTTACCGATCAAGCTCAAGCTCCGAGCTTGCTCGTTCCTGCGAATTCCTATCATGGCACAGTTCACATGTATCTCGACAACAACCTCGATGACTGCATCCATACTATCAATCCATTTTGCGTCTATCATCGCTTTGCTTTGCTGCTACCTGATACTACCGAGCAGTGTGAGCATCCAAGTTGAAACTGGCGACTGCCGTAACAAAGATGGTTTCTACTACCTGGATACAATGAAGGAATCAAATTTGACGGTATCTTCAGAGCACCAGAAAAGATTTTTGACAAATCGAGACTTCATCTCGGCTCATTTCCACAAGGAAATGCTATTTCAACCTATTACATCAAGGTATGGTGCAGTTGTTATATCAGACGACTTGGCATTCATTCATATCTGGAAATGCGGGGGAACGACGGTGGTCGACATGACACCACCAGAAATTGACCAGCAAAGTAGACGAAACCCTGAAATTCAAAGACGTCAATGGTTTGGACTCGTTCGTGATCCCATTGAGAGATTTCTATCAGCTTGGGCAGAATGCGGAATGCGATATTACAAAGGTGAAACAAACTTCACATTTGAAAGTACACTTGCTTGGGTTGATTTCCCATATGATGTCAGGGTTAATGCTTGGTTAAATGAAGTGAAAGAAAACCTCCCTCCAGCCCAGTCATGTCATACGCACGCATTTCCTCAAGCAAATTTCTTGCTTGATCAGCATGGAGAGGTTGATCAACGCGTAGTTTTCGTGGGCGACCTGTCAGAATTGGAAGGAATTTTCCAAATGACGGGGGTCGATTCGGGGACCCAAGGTGTTGATATTGGAAGAGATTCCAGCAAAGACCCTATCAAGAGCAGACTGTTCCCATCCAGAAAAGAGCTGCTCTCTGATGAAACTCAACAGGCACTCTGTGACTTTTATGCCATTGACTACTTCTTGTTTGAGTTTGCAATCCCTGATGGGTGCAATATTGGAAACTTGATACCAGGAGCTTGATGCCATGTTTACAGACACAAGATTTGTTGCCATTGCATCAATATGCAAAAAAATGCAAGGGCACCAAATAATCTAATGCCTTGAGATGAACGGAGCTTTGCAGACATCCGCCCTTTTCCGCAAACACTAATAATGATCACGACAACCACCAAGCATATTGGAAGTAAAATGTATGTAAGCGTGAGGCAACCTTCGATTGCGCCATGTAGACCTTGGTCCGGAGACCAAGCCAATTGTTCCCTAAAAGGACCGGCTCTTAGCGACATGTATCCTGGTGAGATGCCACGACCTCGCGTCAAAGTTTCATCAACCCCAAATGACTTCTGGTTCTCAATAAATGGAATCCATTTCAAATTCCCGCAACGATTGGATGTCATCCGCTTGTGAGTAAAATCCAGTCCACTGAATTCGGATGCTTGTTCTAGCGTCCTTCGAGGTCCCAGTCCAAAGAGTGATGAGCGGAGCAAAGTAGCTTCATTTGACACTTCCGAGCCCTGTCCAATTCCCAACAGCAGATTGACTCTTGCAGTCCCAAAAGTTACCCAGTCCTGCCTTCCAGTGCCGATCGCTTCCATCCACCTGTACCTCATGGTATTGTCAATGCCTGGTGTTTGCAAAGCATCATTTGCGGGCGGGTGCCTCCAAGAATCTATTGCTTGATTGGCTTGATGACCATCGTAGTCATGTGTTACTAACACTTCATCGGGTGTGTATACATCATACCCATGTGTAAAAAAGCGCATGGCTCGACTAATTTCTTCCCCATCGAAGACGTCATCCAAATATGGATCCACGGGAACGTTGAGCTCTGCATGACATCGGTGAAAGGAAAACCCGGCACCCCACATGGCGTTGGTGAGTTTGGGCTGTCGCAGATCACGGCATTCCTTCATACCCCAATTCTTGAAAGTCCCACTTTCTTCCGAGAAGGTAACCATGCATAAATTCGGAACGTTTGTACAATTCTGGTTGTTGTGACGCAGGTGGGGAGGGTACGTCGATAGAATAGCATAGTCATTCTTTGTTCTGTACAGCATAGCCTCAAGTCGTTCGTCATAATGATCACTGAAATCCATGTGTGAGTCAATTTCCAGGCAATAGTCATCGACTTGAACGGGTGCAAAGTCCAAAAGGGAGGGCTGACTCTGGTGCAGGTAATCCCATCGCATCATTGCCGAAAGCCGCGACCGAGCCCAGGTGGGCCCTCGAGATAAGGAGGCGTCCACAGGGATAATTCTAATTTGATTTTGCAGTTCGTGGCAATTGGGGTTGAACAATTCACAATATCGTTTCCAACACCCTTGATCATCCACAAGCGTCGAGTTGGGGAGCGTTTGATCCAGGATCCGGATATGAAGTCTGTGTGGGTACTTTGCTCTTGCAAACGCATTGTGGATGGTTCGGGCACAGAATCTGTCTCGAAAGGAGGCTATCAAAACATGAAATGATCGCTTTCTAGAGGACGCCTCTTCTGTTTGGTAATGATAGTAGTGGGGACATTGACCACTGGAACACACATCGTACGTGACATTGACGAAGCCAAAAGGACCATCTGGAAAGAGCCTTCGATTCTCTGGTGTGTCTCTCCCCATCATTGTCAGGCCACGAAGTGGCTGCTGAGTTTGGGAGTCCATAGTTCTAGCATTGATACCTACATGGCACTTGAAGCTCTCTGCAGTCGTTTTGTGGCTGATGTCAGAAGATATCTTCTGCAATAGCCAATTTGACTAAAACGACCGCAGATGACCAACTCCAAATTTTTGTACATAGGCGATCAATCGATGGCGCTATAGTTGATTATGTAATTTACACTCCAAGTCGGCTTCTGTCGATTACAATCCATCGACAACTAGTCCAGACCGAGGACGAGGGAGACCAATGCTCGCCAACGTGTTATTTCTTGTGGTGCTGTTCCGGTGAGCGAAGCTTCCAATGGCAGGAAGCTCCAATTGGGGTGCACCGTTTGAGACCAAATCGGACTCTTCTAGATTTAGAACTGCATTTTCAGGACTGACAGCAGAGATTCCTGTCAATGAATTTCCTGAAATATTGCAGTCAACAATGCTGGCATTTCCTTGTTCCAAATAAACACCCGAGTGCCCCCTTCCGATCCCTCGACGGTGTCGTCGGTTGCCTCTTCCGTTGCGAATGACATCAGTCCTCTCAACTGTTGCCTTGCTTCCAGATCCACCCACATACAAACCAGTGGCTGCACAATCATGGATGGCACAGTTTTTGATGGTGAGATGTCCACCGTCAATGTTGACGACGCCACGTCCAGAATGAGAGCAAATATCGACAAACTCGAGCGTCGTGCTAGAATGTGGCACTGCCATCGAGCGACTTTCGTGGCCATTAGGTGGTTGAATTTGTACTGCCGCATTTCCATTCCAAATATCTTAAAATCACAAAAGCAACCATGAGAAACGGATCAACTATTCCTTTGGCAGCGAGCAAACTGACTCACCTGTTCCGTATGCACAATGCTGAAGTTCCAAATTCCTCATAATAACACAACCTTGCTGGATCCTCACAATAGGTTCATCGGCTCTTTGAGTTCGCATGACCAGTATCGCTCGTTGTTTCCCTGTCACTTGTACCCTGGTACTCGAAACAGATGGAGTGTCAAGATCCAAAGATGAATCCGAGCTTCCCCAAATGTCAGAGAGAGAATCCTCCTGGTCCTCCACTTGGACATTTCGACAGGTCAAAATATCTCGAAGGGAAGAAGTTGACGACGTCCTGCTGCGAGGAGCTTCAACCTCAACAAGCTCCGAAAGAGGTTCAACAGGAGTGTATGTGTACGGCATCTGCATAGTTTCAATAGTGACGGAAACGTTCCCACGGGCTCTGACGTTGATGGCTTGTCGCAGGTAGTATTTCCCAGGTCTGAGTAGCAACCGCGTAGTTCCATGGGGAGCATGATAAAAAGCTGACTCAACCGTGGAATAATCGATTGGAACACACGGGTTGCGCTTATAGTACTCGATCCATGAAACAGGAATTTGATCTCCTTCCTTCCACTGAAAGACAAAATTGTCCATGGTGAGGACAACGGCGCGTTGGTCAAAGTACGAATGTTACGCATTCTGTAATGCCACGACTTACCTTATACAACTCCTCGCACATCACCTTCCAAGTACTTTCCTTGTCGGTCACATCTTTCCAGAACTTGTTTGTTTTGGAGAGAGCACAGGTCGTTTGGGGACCTGCATATGCCAAAATGTATGGCAGGAGATTCATCGGACATTCATTCTCCAACCAATGGAAAGGATTGGAGGTATCCGCATTCGCGACGACAGAAGTCGACATCTGCTTGCGGCAGCTGGGGAACATGCGAGGCTTTCGGCTGGTTGAAGCACTTCTCGATCCAACAGGCGAAATGTTGGATTCGGACATGTTGCCGCGATCTTGAAGGGGAGAAAGTACCTTTCTCAGCACCCGAGCGCCGAAACTCTTGCGACGAGTTTGCGTAGGCCTTGACTGGCCATCTGTGGTTGGGGAGCTGGAGGAACGAGTGACTGTTCGCAAAGACATGCTTGTTAAGATTCAAGAAAAGTAAAAAAAGATTGATGTTCGGAAACGTTGTCAGCGTGGAAACGCAACAATGCCAGGCGTGACCTCTCACTGGTAGTCCAAATGACACTCTGATACCTTCGAACTTTCAAAGGTAATTGATCTCTGGTGATCCTGTTGTTTGCTTGAACTTGTCGAAACTTGTGGATACACAAACGTTCAAAAAGCAGTCCAGGAAAAAGAGGTGATTGGAATGATGGCACCTATCAGTTTAATTTCCACAGAAGTTCTGAGGGGATTGGGAAAGCCGCGCTCCCCCCCCTGTCAGCCATGATCCGAACGAGCTGCATCCAAGGAACCAAGTAAGACTGCAAAGACGTGCTGGCTCGCGAGAATTTGTATGCTTTCTCTACGGAATTCAATAAGTGCTTCCCCACGAAGGAAGAAGTGACCGTTGAGGAGAAAACCTGGAGAATGGACGCTTACATCGCATGGATGTCACCACGACACTTGATCATTATTAGTTCCAATATATGTGACAACAACCCATCGGATCTATTTTGTAGGAAATCAGAAACTTTTTGCCAATTGCCACCAATGGCGAAGTTCTGTTGACACCTTCCACTTTCAGTGACCACAACAAAAGCCAATGGTATCTGCCGGTATTTGTACTTGCTCATTTTTAGTATTGCCAGCATCAAACCTTGACGTGCCTTGCTAAAACTAAGCAGCTTCTTGCCCAAGATACACTGCTGCTTCTCTAGTTGATAGTACGAGTATCCTGAGTCTTGGCTTGATATCGTAGTGTACCAGTTGGCTTTTCGAATCAAAAAGAATGCTGCATGTACCACCGTGTTGTGTTTCCTAGCTAAAATCTA
Source organism: Nitzschia putrida (assembly GCA_016586335.1). Classification (NCBI taxonomy): domain Eukaryota; phylum Bacillariophyta; class Bacillariophyceae; order Bacillariales; family Bacillariaceae; genus Nitzschia; species Nitzschia putrida. The sequence continues at coordinate 1,130,820 of BLYE01000003.1, forward strand.
CTAAGTAGTAGTACTAACGTTAGTACAACTTATTATTTTAAATCATAGTCTTCCTACGCCACACAACGTAATGTAACCGTTGATGTATGGCGTACACTACCGGTATCTACGAGCTCATTGTTGCATGCTGCAGAAGCAGAGTACGAAGTTGGTCAACCTTCTTCCCACTCTGCATTCATCTGCAGAAAGCTATCTGCCGGCACTTCGCCGTGTAAAATGAGCTCCTGCTACATAGTAGAGAATCTCGCTTGAATCTAGAGACAATGGAATCTGATCAGTCAAATGCCAAACGTCATCGATCCGATTCAATAGACTTGATGAAAGAGAGGTCTGTCGTCTGCAGTCTGCACTGGTGGGAGTGTCGCTCCAACAAGAAGTCAGAAGGTTCGTTGGATGCGGAGATCTCTCTGACGTGTTTGGCGATTGAGAGCCGTTGTGCAGTTTTGCGGAGTACGTAGTCCGTCAATGGAGTCCGGGTACTACCAAGGTGAGTTAACGAACCTTCCTCGGCCGGACCAAAATTGCGCAATGTGACCAAAGAAGTGTGACGAGCTTCGCCAGAGCCTTCACTGGCCAGTCTCCGAATGAATCATCTTGTTGTGCGTTGCTTTGAGAAGGAACTTTAATCTATACCACCTCTTCTAGAGGTAGCTGTATAGTGGCAAGAGTCAGAGTTCAGAGGCAGAAGAATCGATAATGATGAGGTGAATGATAACATCTAGTTCGTCTTTGTGTCTTCTGTAGCTCTAGACAAGCGTATCGTAGATCCCTTCAAAAACCTGAAATTGTGAGGAGGTTCACCACGATCCGACAAAGCTGGAGATGAAATACTGCAGTCTAGTGCCGCCAGCTTAACAGTGCTGTATTAGATTGATACTAGATAGGTAGTAGTAGTCAAGATAAGAATATTGAAACTGAACAAAATTGGACTATATCTTCTAAATTGCGATGCCACAATTGGCAATCGGGCGGTGTAGTTGTATAGTAATAGCAGGCTCCCAAGATTGAGCTCCGAGTAGTAGTGTCAAACAGTGAGGTCCCACGAGTGACCTTTTAGGCTTTCACACAAGTGACACGCATTTGCATCAAGACAGTAGAGTCGTTGGATTTCGACCTGACCACTGGGGCAGGAGGATCGACTGTGCTCTTTCGTGACTTCTTGGAAGACTTTTTGGACTTGGACTTGCGATCCTTCTTGTCCGACTCAGTAAGGTCTTGGGAAGAGCTTGGTCGTCGCTTTCCCTTGACAGATCGTCGCTTGAGGTGCTCCGTTGTGAACGTTCGGCAGCTGGGTTGAGGGATTTCCTCATCCGCGCACGAGTGTGACGAAATGGTAATATCAAGCTGGGCAAGTTGTTCCCATGCAAGCTTAGCCTCCTTGGTATCTTCCTTTGCGACCTCCAAGGCACGAGCAGCAGATCCAGCAGTGGCTTGTTGGCTGATAGAGGCGATGAGGTCCCAGTCGTCGCAGTTGCCGGCCCATTGACGGTCTTGTTCGTCCATGACAGCGTCGACAACTCGGGCGATGCAATCGTCGAGATCCTTTCCGCCCTTTTGTGTCCAACACTCGAGGCCTCGGTAGGTCATCTCTCCCTTGACGGCTTTTCCTCGTTCCATGCGGGCCACAACACGGTCCTTGGAGCGACTCATCTTTTCCTTGTCTTCGTGGTTGTACCAGCACTTCCTCAATTCTCTCTCAGTGTAAGTGTCAAGAGCAGGGATCTCGTGTCTCTTGATCACCATGGAGAAAGATACAGTGCGTTGTTGGGAAGATGAGCAAGAAGCTCCCTCGGAGCTCTCATCATTCTCATCGTCCGAGACCCACTCGTCCTCGTCCGTGACGAGTCTAGTTGCTTCATCAATCAAGGACACTAGGTGCTTTTGTTGTTCTTCAGTGTCGTAGACTACTGAAGATTCATTGGATGTGGATGATAGAGGTGCCATGGTTGTTGTTGGTGGAATGTGCATGGCCAAATGATTTGATCGTTGTGAAAATATTGTGTGCGTTGTTTTCATCTTGTCGCTTTTTGAAGGAGTGGGGATCCGTCCACTGGATCGATGTTGCTCACGGTGTTGGTTAGTGAATGTAGAATTCCGCAAATACATAACTGCTACATCGCAATCCTTCATGCCTCTAAAGAATTGCTCCGAAGAGTGGAAGTCTCGCAAACCCTGAAGTGGCAGGCTCAGAACAATTAGGGTGGAAAAGTATCGATCGGGAAAAAACTTATACAACATTTATAGACCAGATGTCATATCTGGTAGTAACCGGTTTGGGTCACGAGCCCAATAATCATTTTGGAAATGACCTGATAAATGATAAACCACTGGAATATGCTCGCTGAAACTGCATAAATTTTGGACGTGGACTACAGTTGCGACTTAACCAAGACTGCGTACGGAGGTCACTGCTGGAAGAAACTCAAGTGCTAACTGCAGAGGGACTGAGCACTTTTATAGCAAGTCGAATCAACTCGGAGGGGCAGCCTTCCGGATTTTACATAACCATGAAGAGGTTGCACGCCTACATGAAGGCGTGATATGGGGGGTCACGCCTTTATGTAGGCGACCTCCGAACACGGGAAAATCACGGCACGGTGGTTAGTGCACCCAAACCTGGCAAATTAATTTCGTATTCGAATATTGGAATATATTTTTGAACCATTTTCCAGGTCCATAATTTATTTTCCCTATTAAATGAGGACACCTACATATAGGCGAGACCCCCCGAAAAAGGGCCAAAAATCTCTTCATGGATAAAGAAGCGAATTCTGTCTGGATAAAGTTGCGCAACTACCCGACTCGTGAATCGTCGTAGGTTTCTACGACGTTCTACGACGTTTTTATCGCAAAATATGACCGGAACACCCTTCAATCGTTGCTGCGGCAAGAGCAAGAAATATAATATCGCGGTTTTGGACAGAGACGGTCCCGTCGTCGTACGATGTCAACGATGATGAGTACGGTACTGTGCTGTTAAAATAATATCAGGAACATTGGAATATGGCTTACTCTTCTTGCTTGGCAAACCTACACTTTTCTACATTTAATCGTAATACGGGATAGAGGCTAAATATTGGGGATGGGTATAAGCAGATCAATAGCCCCCAATCTTGCCAGACTTGTTACGTTGTGCATTTTGTGACCATCGATGTTAGCTACTAGGAGAGGTAGCCATGGCTTTTTCTGCTTCTACTACTCTCCAGATGCAGTACCCTACAGGCAGTTTAAAGCATCCAACAACAACATCTATCTCAACCAAAAAGAAGGCCATCTGATTGTCAGAATCTCCTGTAGAAGCTGTTTTACGAAGTCTAATGTGAATGAACGGGGTAGGTTGTTGAGAGCAATAGGACTCGCACGATTTCAAGGCCGATTGGTGTTTTCGCAACATTCCCGGTGACAAAAAGCGAGAAAGGCCCTCCGTACTTTGTTCTGCAACCAACCGCAACAATCAATCGCACCGTTTTCGCCAGATTTCTGTGGTTGCATTTGATCGTAACACAGCTACATTAGATGTTCTAAGAAGTTGTACTTTCAGCAGAGGAATAAAAGTTACACCTATGCGAAAGTATCGATGATTGTCCTATCCCGGAATCATGATGAGTTTCCTTTTTGGGCCTTTTGCGATACTTCCTAGGAGCAGTCAAGAATGTGTTTGCTACAGAAAACGTTGCTAGAATATGCTGTACTCGTACTTCCTCCGCTGTTGTCGTTGAATAGCTATAACAACCTTCTTCGCGAAAGTCTCTTCGATAAACCTATCCCGAAAGAATGATTTCTTGGTTTCCTTTTTTGCTCTTTTTGCGATACTTCTCAGCAGTCAAGAAGTGTATGATACTACTACTACTGAAGACTTTGATAGACAAAGCAGAACTTCCGCTACGGTGTTGGAATACGTAGATCAATCTCGTTGGAAAACATTTTTCAGGGTCGTTTGTGTGCGTATACTTGTATGTATGAACTTATGTGTACATACCATATGTATGTATGACTTCCATTAGACGATGACAAGACGCTTGAAACACACTTCCTCAGCAGAGAAAGATGGACACAAGAGAACAACATATCTTCGTCGACACTTCAATGGGGCGTGCGTATGAGGCAACCGTAGCTTAGCTTTCCCCTCAAGCACCGAAACCTTTCACTGAAACGCTGGAACTCCCAGTAGATTGTTAAGTTCCACCAACATGTCACGCATCTCCCTTCCAGTGATGCAATGTGGTCTTGGCATGCTGGCTTTTGTGGTTTTGTTTGTTGTATACTGGGCGCAATCATCGAGTACGGTGCTCCCCTTGGCTCCTCAACCAATAGATATTTCGGTCTATGATAGTGTTGCACTGGCAAATGCTTCTTTCTTCAACAAAACCTCGTCCAACACTTCTTCGATACATCACGGCGAAAGCGTGTCCAACAAGCATTCGCCACCTCTCGAGATTCCTTCCTGGTGGAACGACTTGAGCGATCGGTTGTGTCCCAATATGGCTCCTCGTGCTGTTTTGGCCCATAAATTGTTTCCCCTTGCTCGGATGGAACTCAAGAACATTTCCGCTGAGGAGTTTCCTTTGTTGAACGTGTCCGCCATTCAAGTGGAACTGGCATCCTCCGAGGATTTGTTCGGTCAGAACTTTTATGCTTGGAGTAGGAGTTGGGAGGGCATGTCGAGACAGTCCGATGGCCCAGTTCCTGGAATCTTCTCTTTACCCAAAATGTGGAAAGTCGCCAACAACCAACTCGATGGATTTTGGTTGCAAGTGTTTGAAAACCTTCCGGATGATGCAAGTCAAGCAAAAATCAACGCCATCAAGAAGAGACGAAAAGAGTTTGAAAAGCGACTTTACCCCTTTCGTACCAATGTTCCGAAGGGCGCCAAGGAGTGCATTGTCATTGTGATTCGAGACCCCATCAGCCACTTCCTCTCTGCCTACAACGAAGTTCAGTATCGAATTGAGACTTACCACAAGTCCAAGAGAGAGGCTCTGGCTCAATGGCCAGCGGGTGCCTTTGAGGCATCAACGCCGGAACGCTTCCAACAGTTCCTCATTGATATCCTATCTTGGCCCGTCACACACAAATTCCCAGGCGTTCGAGTTCCATATCCTCAAAACATGGAGTTGCAACACATGTTTTCCATGAGTGGTGTACTCGCATTGTTATCTAGCGAATCAAACAGATACAAATCGTTGCAACGAGAGATTCATGTCTTGCCAACGATTGCAAACTTGGAGGAAACCTTGGGTCCCTACATTGTGGAGAGTTGTCCGGACAGCTTTGAGGCTTCTGTGAAATCCAAAATAGTATCGACCAAGGTGAACACAACCTTGGGAGAACATCCAACTTCGGGTGATCCTGTGGGTAGTTATGCTGCCTCTAAACAAGTGTTTCATGACGGTGGAGCGTTTGCTCGGGCACTCTGTGCCATGCATCTTATGGACTATGCATGTTGGCAAGATCTACCGGACGGAGTCCCTGAGGTTTGTATGGAGCTGTATCATTCCTACCACACTAGAGGTGTATTCAAACTGTAAAGATTCATTTAAATTCACAAAATGTAAAATAGTAAAATGACATAAATAATACGTTAGTATAATGATTCTTCGGCGATCGTATATCCATTTGAGTCACGCATTTGGGAGTCCTGCCGGACGCAAGTCCAGACAAATGGAATGTGCGTCGCTCGAGACATGTCCAATGCTGCCCCCGTTGATCGTCGTCCTCCTGTTGTATCGTACTACAGCACATCCCTCTTCTTGTTGTGTTGACTGTTGACCTTGTAACTACAACCACAACAACCACAACAACCAAACAACTGCAAAAATGTCTCGACCTTCCATGGCCTACAATGCTGCTGCCGGTCTCGGCGGCATGCTAAAAGACGGACACGAGCACTACTTTGATGACAGCGAAGGTGGCGCTGTGGTAGCTCGCAGCATCAATGCTGCCTGCCAATTGTCACGCATGCTTCGTAGTAGTCTTGGACCTCAGGGACGCTGCAAGCTTGTCGTTAATCATTTGGAAAAGATGATGGTCACCTCTGACTGTGCTGCCATTCTCCGAGAAGTGGAAGTGGAGCATCCTGCTGCCAAGCTCTTGGAAAAGGCTGTCCATCAACAAGAGACCGAGTGTGGTGATGCTACCAACTTGACGTTGATGTTTGCTGGAGAGTTGCTTCACAACACTCTAGACCTCATGATGACCATGGGTTGGAGACACTCCTCTGATATTCTAGAAGGATACCATTTGGCTGCACAAAAGCTTTTGGAAGAGTTGCTGCCCAACCATTGTGTGGCCAAACAGATTGGACACCCCGCCAAGGATTTGGAGGGACTTCAATTGGTACTTCAGCCAGTCTTGGGATCCAAGCAGTATGGAACTCAACAGAAGCTTGGAGAGTTGGTAGCTGAAGCTTGTCAAATTGTCCTCAATGAGACACAAGTTTTGCAGCCCGAATCCATTCGAACGGTCAAGATTTTGGGAGGTCACTTGGATCAGTCTGTCTGTATCAAGGGTTTTGTCGCCCAACGGGGAGTCGAGACCACCAAAACGTCAGCTCCCAAGGCTAAGATTGGAGTTTTTGCCACTGGAATCGAAGCTAGTGGAACCGAGGCCAAGGGAACCGTTCTCATGAAGACGGCCGAGGACCTCAAGAACTACAACAAGACGGAGGAAGCCAAGATGGAAGAGATTGTTCAAGGAATCGCCGAGAGTGGTGTCCAAGTTGTTGTCACTGGCGGAAATATCTCCGATATGGCCTTGCATTTCATTGAAAAGTACAACCTTATTGCCGTTAAGATCTCCAGCAAATGGGAATTGCGCCGATTGTGCCAAGCCACTGGTGCCACTGCCCTCGTGCGTCTTGGAGCTCCTACACCCGATGAAATGGGATATGCCAATGTAGAGCAAAAGTCGGTCGGTGGAAGGACTGTTACTGTCTTTGAGAACGACGAACTCAACAAAATCGCCACTTTGGTTCTCCGGGCCTCTACCAACTCGGTTTTGAACGATCTTGAGCGTGCTGTGGAGGATGGTGTCCACGCCGTCCAAATGGCTTGCAAGGATGGACGTTTGGTCTACGGTGGAGGTGCTACTGAAATTGAGTGCGCCGTTCAACTACACAAATTCGCCGATTCTCACCCCGGTTTGGAACAATACGCCATTCGTGCCTTTGCCAAGTCTCTCGAATGCGTGCCCCGAATCCTTGCCGACAATGCCGGGTGGGATGCCCTTCAGGTCGTTGCCGACCTTACTGCTGGACACGTGACCGGCAGTATCGATTTGGGGGTAGACATTGAGAAAAAACCTGGAGTTACAAGTATGAAGGATGCACAAATCTACGACTTGATGGCTGTCAAAATGTCTGCCCTCAAGCTTGCTGTCGAAGCTGCCATTACAGTCCTAAAGGTTGATCAGATCATCATGTCCAAACAAGCCGGGCCCAAGATGCCTGGTCAATAAACTAATAGTTATCGGTTTGAGAAAGTGCGTATTGTGATTTGATCGGAGCCGCCGTAGCCCAAGATACCACTACTAGGATACGAGTACAGTACTCTACAGTAGTGTTCGAGAAGCAATATTAGCAAGATTCTACTAGTTGTAGTTTTGGAATTTGTTCCTATGGTAGGATATCGTCTTGCCGATCGTTGTATGTTGCAAAAGGTTTGAATATGAGTGTACAGTACTCGTAGCTTGCCTATTTCTTGGCATGCTTGTTCTTCTTGGCACGTTTGCGGGCCGCACTCCACATTTTCCTGGAAGCCGCCATGACGCGTTCCGACATGATTCTCACATACAGCGGAGCAGGCTCATGCAAGTCCAACTCTGCCGCGTCCGTCACTTCGTCAGCTTCGTCCACATAGTGGTCAGGAAGCTGAGACTGCCATTGTACAGGCTCGTGGTGAAGTCTATTGAGCTCTGTCTCGAGTGGGTGCCACTCGTAGGAGTCTGTCAATCCCTTGAGATCGGGGTGTTGTTCAATGAAAGTCTTGATGTGGTCATCGGGCTCATTGTGAGCGATTCTACGCTTCAGTTCACGCATTGCCATCACATGAGCAAACGTCAACTGATCCAGGTCTGTTCCCCATTCGATATGCTCCTGGTACCAATCGCAACGAAGCATGCGACTATCCTCCATGGTCAAGTCGTGCACTACCCAACGTGATCGAACCCAGTGACGCATGTTGTAGCGGTACCATGGCTCCTCAGCTGACCGAAGCTCACCATTTCGATTGATATACGATGGAACTCTCTCGTAGAATTCTCGTTGTCGACGAATATCATCTGGCTCCTTGTCATCAATGCCGTTACCTAGCTCGTGCCACATGAATTTCGCGGCGTCATGCACTGTCAGCTTCTTATCACCAGTCTTGTATTTTCCAATGTCGATGCGTTTGGAATCACTAGGGAAGCGTAAAGGTGCAAACAGGATTGTTGCACGACGATATGGTTCGGCGGGCAATCGATATTTCTTCCTCTTCTTGATGTCGCCCTCCGGAGTCTTGATGGTGACATCTTTCTTCATGGTACGCTTGCCAAGTTTTCTTCTTCGCATCTCATCCACCAAGAAAGTCACGTCCTCGACGGAAGGAGATGCAGCAAAATTCTCCTCCACAAACATGGCATGACTAACTTTCGGGAAAAATAGCTTGCCTGGGGACAGCTTTAAAATAGACTTGTCGGTAGGGCTGATTTCTGTGACAGCATCCTTTACCCAAAGCAAAATCCATCCACGGTAGAGCAACCTCCCATTCAGTTTATCAAGCTTTCGCTGTTTCATGATTTCTGTAGTGTCACCAGCTTGTGGGATGACTCCAAATTGTTTCAGTTGCTCGTTAGGGACCTTTGCGGTGACAAACCGCACCAAGTCAGAATCTCTTGGTACGAATGCGAAATTGCAAACCAACTTCTCGTCGTCTTCCAAGTCTGCGTCGTCCATATATTCAGCTTGCAACTCCAGGTTCTGGACATTGTAACCCAATGATTGCGTGTACATGACATAGTCGCAACCTTCTGAGACATTATAAACAAGAGATTGAATATCATCAAATATGCTGGGAAGGCACTGATCTCGAGTGTTGCATTCGGACAGACAAGGAAGGTAGTGTTGACTTTTATGGCATTGCCAATCATCCGAGGCACACGTGCTAGCTCCGTGACGCTTTAGGAACGTATCAGCCGATTCCTTCGACGATCCAAATGGTTCATGCATATTGAGATGCCATGCCATGGTTCGCAGCAAACCTTCTTGCAGGGGAACTTTTGGTTCAAACACGGTCGAAAGCGGCTGGCTTCCACCAGCTGGGCTGACATTCTTCTGGACTATTTGGTTGCCTGTTGTCAGGGATGTCAGTATTGTTGACAGCTGCTGCTTAGACTGTCGCTCAATGGGCTTGAGATGGAACGCAAGAGGATGGTCTGTATGGTATTGCATGGCTCCAACGATCGCATCAACGACATCGTCGACGTGAACCAAATCAAGCGAGGGTACGCTGCTCAGGGTTTGGGTTGTATCTACAGCATTTCCATTCCATTGTGCTACTGCGTTTTCGATGACATCGTGCACTGCTGTACCTGGGTGTCCCCAGGGACCAAACACCGCGTTGGGAATTTTCAACGCAATCGAGGGAAAATTGTACGCTTCAGCCATGAGCTCCTCAATGTACTTGGAGGCAGAGTGCACCTTTGGGTGCATACTCGAATCATTTGTAGAAACATATACCAGCTTCGGACGCTGATCTTCTGGAGCATTTGAAATACTCGAGAGCAATTGTTCCATCGCTACCATGCTTGACCGCAGAGGGAACAAGAGATTGTGGTCATTAGGAATATCATTCGCATATGGTGAATGCAAATTTCGCCACGTGGGGTCCACGGCAGAATCTTTGAACAATTCATGATCAAAACTTGCGACATGGACAACATGAGTCGGCTTCCAGGAGAGGAAGTCATACTCCTGACCGACGGACTCACTAGCCTGATCCTTTTCTGATGCCTTGGGGTCAAGACCAACGAATGGCAAAACAATGGGCTTGACCAACTTTGGAATCGTGGTTGTCAAGAGTTGAAGTCGATCCTGCATTTGCATTCGATTTTCGACGGTGTTGGGATATTGAGTGTCCAAACCCCCAATCACTTGGACTCCACAATGATGATGCAGGTGCATTGCTAGTTGAAAGCCAACAGTATTCAATATTCCTGTGATCAGAACCCTCGCGGATTTGCCATTCAAAGCTTGGTCCACAGGGAAACGTTCGGGATTTGTTCGTGTTCCATTTCGAGCATATGCTCCACAGAGTTGGGTCAAACTGGCGGGTAAGGACGCCTCTCGGAATGATTCTGGCGTAGTTGCACTCCTATCTTCTATTCTACTGGTTGCGTACCAGTTGGTTTGTTCCGTGGAAGCGGGGATTGTCCTAGAGCGCCTTCCGGAAGCCCGCTCATTTATCGTTTGTTGTGCCAACGCCCTGGATTGGACTCGTTCCTGACTGTGAAGCAGATTCGAGACAAACTCGGGGGTTGCCAAACTGTTGAAATTGTGGATGTATATGTTATTTTGAGACTCGGTTTCGCTGGGATAGGGATTAGCAGAGTCAATAACCCAAAAGGATGATCGGATGAGCATGAGTGTGTAAAAGGCGAATCCTATACAAAGCCCTGTTCGCAATAGGCCGTGTTTTTTGAGCCACTGCCATTTGCTGACGGAAAATGAAGATAGAGAATGAGAGCTTGAGTTTGGCATCAGCAGAGTGTTTTGTGAAGATTTGCGTTTGGGCGTTGGAGTGCGATAGAAAGCGTACCCAAACCGTTCAGGGGTTTGCGTCGGTTTCGGAGAACGGAGTCGGTTTGGAAGCGCTCGCTGATGCATCCCAGCTGTGTTGGCTCTATGATGAAGACCATTGCCATTGCTGTCCATCGACATTTCCACGGCAATATCTTCGTAACCTTCGGGTGATCCATTCAGGAAAGTGTCTTCCGCATCACCCAAAGACCGACTGCGAGCACGATGTGGCATCTCCTGATCGGAGTATTCGTCATCTTCATCGTCAAAGTAACCTCCATTTCTATCAGCTCCGTCACTTTCCCCTCGTGGGAAATTCCATCGACTATCTACACCTCTCGCCATTTTCCCAATGCCCACAACGCCAAAGGCGACGAAATGAATGGGGCGTTGTCCTCGTCCACTTTTGGCTCACGTCCACGCTTCCACCTACTATGCTTCCGAGACTGGGTGCGGCTCTACGGCCGCGTTGGAGGGATTCTTGCACATGGTGGCAATCCTATTAATTTTGTCTACGTTTCGCCGGCACGAAAAACACCCGTTGGGCGCCGGCATTCTGAACGGTTCCCACGCACCTGCTCGAATTCGTCGTCGTCATTCCTATTTTTCGCGCGAATGAACAATTGGATTCCTTCTTTCTACCACTACTTCTGTTGTACTAGAGGAGGACGACGACTACAAAGAACCAAACTACGTACTCGTCGCCCCCCGTCGGCGGTTTATACCTTCCAAAAACTACGCGAATTGGACACTACTGTATAAAGTATAAAAGCCTCTTCTTGACCGTCCTAGCATAGAGAGATGCATGCCTTCTTTATATGCGGCATAGTGTACTCTTGAACCTTTTGAAGGCCACGCATGTCCCCAACACTTTACCGGTGGTAGGCCCCTCCTTCGAGCAATAATTCAGTTTGTTTGTGCCGTTTCGAGGTGATTGTTGTTGTAGTGGGTGTAGGTGGTTTGATGTTCTCCCTCTTGCGTGGGATCCCATCCCACTTATTTGGGATAGTATTTATGGACCCGGTTTCACACAGCAACTTGGCACCTGAATTCCGAAGGTATTAGTGATTCTGGCTTCGTTGTTGAAGATGGGGCCTATTATTTGGGGGTTTCCTATGACACCGTCGATACGCATTTCGGGAGTCTCTATAAGGAATTTCCGATCTGCCTCCTCGCAGAAGCTTGAAGGGGATCGCAAGCAAACTCCAAGATTACACAATTTTCATCACCGTTTCACTTCACTACCAGGTACTCCACTCCAACTTCTTCCTCCTCATACAATTGTCGGAAGCGATGAAAACAAATACTCCCGCCATGACTGTCCCCTCTTCTCATGCAAGCAACCTACCAGGGGACATCTGTGCTTTGAGCCAAGTTCAACAACTTCACAAGACACTGAACAGCTCCCTGCTTTCCTCTCCTTGGAAAGATCCGTCTCTTCTTGGATCTCCGTTGGCAACACCGCCCCTTGCTAGTCTGAGTGCGCTTGCATGCATGCAGGATTCATTCCTACGATCGGATGTTTCAAGACTATCGCTAATGCAGCCTACTGCTGCTTCTCGCCTTTCATCTTTATCGTCCACTCTTGCTAGCATGCCTCCTATGGTTCACGAAAACCTTCTCAGGATTGCTCTAATGAACCGTCTTTGCAATGCCTCTCCATCTGCCCATCCTGGCAAGACTGTGGAACGTTCTGGTACAGTGTCTGCTCTGCGGAAGTCAGCAGCTAAACATAAGATCCATACCACAAGATCGGGTGGATTCCCATTGCCTTCCTTGCACAAGGCCAAGAAGTCGAAGGATGCAGCCCTCCTGTCTTACAAGGTACTATGGGACTCCTCCAAGATGTCTTCAGTGAGGGGTAAACGCGAATTCTTTTCGCGGAGACTCGACAAGGGGGAGATAATCATTGTTGATCGATCTAACAAGCTGGGGCCTATCCGTCGAAGGTGAGATGCAATCTAGCAAGCAGAACTCCCTTTTTTGAGACCTTTGACTGGCCAGACGACGCCAAGGTTACCTCCATCATGAACCCATGCGATTTTCACAAAGTGAGGAATCAACAGTCGCATAATAATCTGACTAGCCCATGACATTTTTCCCTTCAGCTGTGGTATTGCTACCGCATATATGAGAACAACGTAGGTACTGCTCTCAAAGATGACTGTTCGGTTTCGATGTTTTGTCGGGAACACCACACATAAGATGGATATTGTCCAAGACGAGGGACGGCTTGCCAACTGAGCCATTGACTGTGAAAAACAATCATGAAACTACTGTCAAAAGCATCCGTGGTATGACCGCGAAAGAGGCCTGTTGTCGGAAAAAGCCACTTCCCAAGGTGATGCGTGGCTCGCGGATGCAAACACGACCTGCTAAATCCAATTTGTAGAAGAGGAAACAGATTACATCTTTGGGCAGAGATGTTACTGGGCAGAGATGTTACTTCGTCAACTAAAATGAGCTGTCACGAAAAAGGGCAACTTGCAACAACATTCAAACTGGATCATCACGGTTATCTAGTACGATCACGTTTTCGCTACAATACGCCAAAGTGAGTATCGCACACGGTTCCCAGAAATTCATCTCAATCGGTTCATTTTTTGTAGGTCAATGTACGAGGACCGTAAAGGGCAGCCTTGACACCTCCACTGATTTGCTCCTTGATCATCATCATAAGAGCTGCAGAGAACGCCCCCCTGGTGATCTCTGGGCCCAACCCCTGGAACAAACCCGAGATTCCGTCGGTGGAGTAAATCTCTCCCAACAATGAGAGAATAGTTGGCTTGGGCGCATTGGGGTCATCTCCTGTCGCCTTCTTGCGGGTTTGCATGATAACCTTGGCTCGCAAAAAGGGAAAGGTTAGAACAGTCGAGACGGAACGTGCAAACATACCCAACAAGAAGGCTTCCCCGGCAGTTAGGGTCTTGTCTTTGCGGTTCTTGAGCATGACAGCCTTGACTTGCTCAAAGACAGTATACTGCAAAGCAGGTTTGAAACACAAGACAAAATAAGCTTGAATACCCTTGTACATATTCCCTTCCTTTAGGATGGTCATGAGCAATGCAAAGGCGTTCTGTTTTTTGCTGGTTTGGATGGCTGTCGTGAGACAATCAATAGGCATGGTAATGGGCAAGTGGCACCAATCTGCGAGGCAACCCAATAGGAGGTTGGTAGAGGCATTCATTGGCTTGGAAGCGGCAACAGGGCTGATCTGTTGTAGAAGAGCGGCATGACCATTCTTGAGGGCGGTGTAGGCAAAAAAGTAAAAGGCCTTCTCCATGGCCGATTGAAATGCCGAAGTCTCTACACCGTTGATGTACACTTGCAAACCCTCCTTTTGGTACAAGCGCTTGGCATATTCCACCATGCCGACTTCCTTCTTATCTTCATTGGAATCTTCATCATCCTTGTTGTCTGCTTGCATGCGCGTCTTGAGGACTTCCAGAGGATAAAGGATGGAAGCTGACACAGCTCCTCCCAAGGAGGCAGAGAAGACTTCAGAGGCAATGGTATCCTTGTATTCAGACATTGTAGATAACGATGTTTGAAATGTAGTGTGGTTGGGAATAGAAAGAACTCGCTACACACGTTTGATGACGACAAGATTCTGTTGATGCTTTCGCTTCACAAAACTTCCACAAAAATGCATGTGCCGCCAACGAGCTTTGGATACCTTCGGAATTGAGTCCAACGAGTCATTAATTCGCCTTCTCCAGCCTTGGTATTGACTAACTCGACTTCCTTTCACTGGACTCAACGGAATGGAACAAGGCGACGAGTTGGAAGCAACTTAACATTATTCCTGTTCTACTTGTAGAGTTCCCCTAGCATCAATGGATCAACACCCCAAACATCCCAAACCGCCGAAAAATGTTGTCACGGCATCAGACCGTGCCATCCTGAGAGAACGTTATGAATTTGTTCCTTCTACCAAACGAGCAGACGAAGCTTCATGGGAGGATCGCATGGTACAAAAGTACGACAGTCAGTTGTACAAGGAATTTGCTCTTGCGGATCTTTCAATGCCTGGGAGGTTGGGGCTACGCTGGAGGACAAAACAAGAAGTTTTGGACGGGAGAGGAGAAACGAGTTGCGGGAATAAGCGATGTTTCGGGAAAGCTTCCCTCGCCACGTTGGAGGTTCCCTTTCGGTATAAGGAACAAGGTGTTGAAAAGAAAACTTTGGTCAAATTGAGACTTTGTCGCAAGTGCCTACCTCTCATTCAGAAACCTGATTCCACCGGGAAGAAGCATGCCAAACCGAGTCGCCATCAGACTTCTCCAACCACTCCCATCCGTCGCCATGAAAAACCCCGTGAGGATCGCCCGACCAGCAAACAAAGGCGATAGCTTCTACCGGAGCCTGTATTCCAAACAGAACTACAATGAACAACATGCATCATATGACAAGGTTTCTACTGAAATGATCTTTGTTAACATGGATACGCACACAATTGGGACATTGCCGGATTGGAATCAACAACAGACCGGCAAGCCTCACGATTTACAAGCACTGGGTACACAATTTATATTCTCGTCTTGTCTCTTTTTTACTCGGTACACCGAATCTCCTCTCCAGCACGGCATGTACAGTCTGCGCCGTCTTCACAGCAGGAACTGCAGCATGGGCAGAGGATCTCGTCGTAGCAGTCAGCATACGCGAGGGCTTGGGTGTTGTTGATGCCCAAGCACAAACCGTCTGGGACCGAACCCGTCAAATCGTTATCGTCGATTCGGAACACTCGAAGTTGGCTCAAGGCCTCGAGTTGGGTTGGAATCTCACCGGCAATGTTGTTTCCGTTCACGCGGAGTGATCCTGTAGGATTAGAAAGCAATCAGGGTTAGAATTTGTGTTGGTTGAGGGGCTTTGTCAAACATGTATTACTTACGAAGCGACGACAGTCTTCCTACTTGTGTAGGAATGGATCCGATCAAAAAGTTACCCGAGACATCAAGACCATCTTGGAGGCTAGTCAGCAAACCAATCTCGGAAGGCATACGGAAGCCGAGTTGGTTGCTTCCCAGGAACAATCCCTCCAAGCTGACCATCAATCCAAACTCAGTGTGGATTGTGCCTCCAAGCTGGTTGTTGTTCAGTGACAATGTTTGGAGATTCGTCAAGCCGCTGATCTCACGAGGGATGGAAGACGAGAACATGTTCTCATCCAAATTCAACGTCAACAAAGACGTCATTGTACCGACCCGAGTCGGGATGGAACCAGTCATTTGGTTGTTTTCCAAGTTCAAACTGGTCAACTGTGTCAAGGACGCAATCGAAGCTGGAAGGGTACCAGCAAGACTGTTGTCTCCAAGATCCAAGGATTCAAGGTTGTCGAGGGAAGTCATCAATGTAGAAGAAATAGTACCGGTTAGAACGTTTCCGTTCAAATCCAGAGTCTCCAGACTCTCCATCGCACGATAGGCAACAGGAATAGTGCCACTTAGTCCGTTTCCGTTGAGGTTTAGCTCAGTCAAACCTGTCAAATAACCCAGCTCTGTTGGTAGAGTACCCTCCAAGGCACCTGTCGAGAAAATACTCTGGATGTTGATCCTGGCCAAGTGGTCAGAAAGAATTCCAAGTTCAGCCGGGAGAGTACCATGGACGTTGTTCTGGACGAGAACCAAGTTTGCATAGAGACGATCATCATTGCAAGGAGCGACATCAGCGAACCAGGTACATTCGTCGAGATTGCTGAGCCAGTTGGTGTTGTCGCTCCATTCGTCACCATTGGTACTGTAGTAGAACACGGCCAACACCCAACGGATAATCTTCTTTTGCGAATCGTAAAAGTTGAGATTACTGTTGTCTTCCAACCAAGCCAATGCCAGCGACTGGACAGACTCTGCGTCATCGAATACACTAGAGTCAGTGGTAGGCTCGGAAGCTTCGATGATGATGTCGCGTAGATCTTGACTGGGGCTAGCCGTAGGCGATGGTTCAGATGGGGCTCTTGTGGTTGGAACCGTCGGTTGACCATTGGGGGCGGCAGTTGGAGATCCCACAGGAGAGCTAGAGGGGGTCGAAGGCGCAGAAGGTGCTTTCGTGGATTCATCGTCATCGGCAATTCCAAACACACCAACACCGATTCCAATTCCGCCTCCAATACCAACGAGCACAAGCAGGATTCCCAGCAAGATGCAACCGCACCTTCTCCTGTTTCTCTTCTCGGTGGAGGCATAGGCCGGTGCATGTGCCCTGACAATCCGTGTCTTCTTTGGTTGCTTGGGTTTCTTGGGCTTCTTGGCCTTCTTTTCAGTTTTGCTTGTTTGAGCTTCAATGTCGGTTTCCTCTGGAATGGCTGCAACCTTTGCCGAGGTGACCTTCCTGCTGCTACTGCGCTTGCTGTCAGGGACGTCGTCACTTCCTGAAGCAGCTGACAAACTAACTGACTGTGTAGATGGATCTCTACCAGCAGGAGCACTGGACTCGTCCTCTGAGGATGACTCTTCGCTACTGGAGCTTCCTGAGCTGCTTGAGCTGCTTGAACTGCTCGAGCCGCTGGATTTTTCTTCATCTTTTTGCTTCGTGATATAGTCAAATTCGTCTTTCTTCTTGGCGCTTCCTTCCGTGATGTAGGAAAATTCATCCTCTGTACCAACTGCGTTGGCAGCAACAGCGGCCTTCGCTGCTTTTTTGCCCTTCTTGCTTCCAGAACTCCTCGAACTAGAGGGCTTGGTCTTGTTCTTGGAACCAGTCGACCTGGCGCTTGCTGGCTTTTCATCTGCAGCAACCGCCGCTGCTGTCGCAACAGCCGCTGCAGCGGCGGCGGCCTTCTTGTCAGCTTCTTCCTTCTCAGCATCTTTCGTAATAGATTCTAGCAGGCTCTCGGCATCGAAAGAGCTATCATCACCCCCAGAAGAAGCCTCTTCTTCAAAAACTTGTTGAGATTTTTGCTTCTCAACAGCTTCTTTGGGTGGGGCATTCATAGCGGCGGTTTCAGCACCAACAAGAAGCTCTTCGAGCTTGCTTTCCTTAGGCGCGAGAACTTCGTCTTCGGCAGCTTCAGAGTCGTCGTCTCCGGCACCAAGCAAAGTAGACTTGTTTTTACCAGCCTCCACGGATGACTCGAGTGTACTGTTGTTTGTGGTACTCTCTTCATCCTCAGAACTCTCTTCAGAACTGGCACCAGAGGTGTCTTCTGACTCTTCGGACTCGGAAGTGGCCTCTGAGTCATCGTCAGTTGACTCCTCTTCAGACTCTTCCTCTGACTCTTCCTCCGATTCCTCCTCAGAATCCTCTTCAGACTCCTCACCAGACTCCTCTTCGGATTCTTCTTCAGATTCTTCTTCAGATTCCTCTTCAGATTCTTCATCGTCGTCGGACGTAGCCTCCGATGTTGCCTCAGAGTCTTTGGTTTCTTCATCGGATTCTTCTCCGCTTTCTTCTTCACTTTCCTCCTCACTTTCTTCTCCGCTTTCCTCTTCACTTTCCTCCTCTTCCTCCTCGTCTGAAGACTCTTCTTCCTTTGTTTCGTCATCATCTGAAGTGGCCTCCGAAGTGGCCTCCGACGTAGCCTCCGACGACTCGTTAGTTTCGTCGTCATCGTCAGATGTAGCTTCAGAGGAATCATTGGTTTCATCATCATCGTCGTCGTCAGATGTGGCCTCCGAAGCATTGGTGGTTTCATCTTCTTCCGAACTTTCGTCACCTTCTGTGGTTTCCTCGTCTCCGGAGGTTTCTTCTTCATCCTCGTCAGACTCTTCCTCTTCCGAAGCTTCTTCATCGCCCGCGTCGCTCGTAGCTTCGCTGGTGGCTTCACTAGTGGCCTCACTTTCTTCTTCAGATTCACTAGTCTCACCAGACTCGCTGGTTTCTCCAGACTCGCTCGTTCCAGACTCAGTTGTCTCTCCTGACTCGCTGGTTCCGGATTCTGTGGTCTCTCCAGACTCACTGGTACCAGACTCTGTGGTCTCTCCAGACTCACTAGTTTCAGACTCAGACTCACTGGTCTCTCCAGACTCACTAGTCTCACTTGTATCACCAGACTCGCTTGTCTCGCTGGTCTCACTAGTCTCTTCAGACCCGCTGGACTCTCCAGACTCGCTAGTCTCACCAGAATCACTGGTTTCGCTGTCATCATCGCTGCTGGAATCAGTTGTTCCACTGCTGGAAGTCGTGGTCGACTCGTCTGCTTGTGCACGCCGTCCCATGTTGCCTTGGATCAAATCTTTCTGTTTGTTGAGAAAGGGAGATGTTGTGTCTTTCTCGGTTGCCACTACGATTTCCCGCAGGCACTGGTTGGTGTCACAACCAATAGGTGCGGATCTTGTTGGAATGGTGACTCGTGCCAATGCACGAATGCTCCTATGTTTCCCAAAATTATTTAAGGGCCTACGAATTTTACATTGACGGAAACATTTAATGACATGTGACCGGTCGACATGGCTACATGCAAAATCCATGTCCTTGCTTCGTCGTCATCGCGAAAGAGCGGCCAAAATAATATGTTCCGAATGATGGCTGTTGTGTCTTGTCTGCCATTTACCACAAGGGAAGGTTTGGCGACGGGGAAATGCAAAATTCTTCGTGACTATAGCAGTTTCAACCACCCCTTGCTTGTTTGCTCTGAATTCCTCGAAAACGGAGACGCGGAAGTCTCTCTACTAGCTCTAGAGTTGGCACGGTAGTATCGTTAGTAGTATTAGATCGTAAAGTACTAAGTACTGAACTACACGATCAAATCAATCTCTTCTCAAAACCTATACCAGTATTAGTACTAACGCACCGGAAATTTACTGATAAAACGTGCTTGCTCCGTACTACAGGAATAATACTCATGAAGCGACAACGCTCATCATGATCTATTCAATAAAACACTTTCTCTCCAGGTTTTGGTACTAGAGCAGTTTTTGCTTCATTGGTACACAAAATGCAAATAAAGTTTTCTCTGCGATGCATGCCACTATTGCTGCAATTGTTTTCAGTGTAGTGTTGATCTGTCAGCCCTGTCTCGAACTTATGCACTATCCCAGATGTTCATCATTCTATCCCTTTTCCAATCCCATCACAGAGTGCATAATACACTCTCCTAGAATGCGATGACCATCGATATTTGGGTGGAGTAAATCAGGCATCAATGTTTCGTTGACCTCCGTTTTGCTTCCTGGTGGCAAAAGGAAATTGTTTCCACAATCCAGCACATGAATTCGTTGTGGCTCGTATCGTTCAGTTAGCAAGTTCATTCCTTCAACAATGCCTTGATTGAGCTTATTTACGGCCGGCATGAAAGAAGTGAAAGGGTCACCTGCCGAGTTGCAACGAGGCGGGCAGATGTTCGCAAGCCTGTAACTGTCTCCTCGGGGCAACACCTGCAGCAGCAAGAGGGTCCCTTTGGTATTTGAAAGAAGGTATTCGGCAACTGCCAGGACTCCTTTGACTGTTGGTCCAGGAAGTTCGCCAGCCCCTAGATTGTTTGTACCAATCATGACAACAAAGATGGAAGACGGATCGTCCGCATATGGTGGTAGCAATTGTCCATTTTGTAATCTGTAGAGGAGGTGCTGCGTTTGGTCACCCCCAATTGCCAAAACCAGAGGTTTCAAATGAGAACGTCCGGGCTTACTCATGATATCTGTCGTCAATACTTCTGGGATTCCTTCTGCACGGCTGGTTGGATTGCACATATTTGTACCGAGCCAGCTTTCAGTGATACTATCGCCGATCATAATCAGAGGACGAGAATGTCCAACAGTTCTGGAAGTGGATGCAAGTTGGTCAACATAGACTTGAGCGGAATGGTTGAGGGCAGCGTGGCAATTCCACCAGTCCTCGTACTGTGATCTCGACTTTGCACTATACACCGTCCGAGGAGATGGTTCGTCTGGGGTTTCGTGACAAGTTCCATCGGCATCACAAAAAGGGGTCAAGGCATAGGGATCCGACTCATGGCCAAATAAACCTCTCCAAACGCCACCGTAGTGAAAACAAACAACTACAATCAAAACTGATAGACCTGTGACATAACCTCGTTGGCTCACTCTCCTTGGTAGGGAGGATCTAGAGACAAGCATTGTCATGGAATGGTGCTATGCACCGTTGGCAATTTCTTTGGATGCTGTCGAAGGTTCGAAGGATGACCCGAATGATCAACTCGACTACACAGACTCAATTCTACCTAGCTTCTAGATGCGTGCTACGAGCAACCCGAAAGAAGGCGTATCCGTACCTAGCTTGGGTGATTTACAACCGCTTCACATTGTCGCGAACCTCTTGTAGCTTTCGAAATGCCAAGGCTGCGAGGTCATGCCCCTTGCTAGTGCATCTGTAGTTAACCATACCTGCCAACACAGACCAGCCTTGTCGATCACGAATATGACGAACAAACAAAGTCCCAGAACGATGGACAAACTGCAGAGATGGAATTGGCCGGATTCTGCCGCTTCGATAAGTTGGGAAATCAAAGGAGTGACTATCGTCAACACAGTCAAGAAACTGAGAATCTGTGAAACGGATTCCATCATCAACAAATTCCATGTCCAGAAGTAGCTTGTCGAGCTTCTCCGCCTTCTCCTTGTCTGGGATTGCTATCAGGGTCGGCACAACAAACTACAATTGGTGTCAGTGACTAGCATATGTGCTGTTCGTAAAGGCAATCAGTACTTACAGCATGAAGAAACAAATCCCGAGAAACGCTCGCAACTGGAAAGGTGAACAAATTCAGTCCGAATTGCGCACATCGGCGGTGCAGCAGCTGCACGTGTGTCTCAACCTTGGCAGAGCTCGCCACAAGCCAATTGAACATTATTCGGTAAGAACTAGAGGTATCAAATGTAGAATCAATGGCAATTTCCATCCACTCGAAGGGATCCCTTTTTCCTTTGCGCAGCTGAACAGTGAACTTCATCATTTCTTCGTCAGTTGCTTTGCGGGCTTGTAAAACGCTCTGGACGTCCTTTTGGGCATGTTGTCCCGTAACGATATCAACTTCCAAACTCGTGTCGGCCAAAGGACGGTCTCTAAGCTTTCCCAGGTAATCCAACAAACGTTTGAACTTCGCCACGTAGTCTTGCTCCGCAGTGTCATCGGTAAACTTGGATGGAACTAAACCGAACATGAGACTTCGAAATCGCATTCCATCCTCCAACTGCCGGTCCTCTTCACCACAAACAAGGTTGTCCACCTTATTCCAATTGTATCTTTCGGTGTACTTTTTGAACGTTTGTACAGACTTCGTGTACCCCTAACACTCACAAAAGTTAGAATCCCAATTCCAGAGCAAAGATGCGAAATTTTGGCAATAACTCACCTTCACTGCAGACGAAAACATCATGAAACGGTACGTGTGAACATTGTTCGGGTCGTTTTGTGCATTCTTCCGATTGTAGCGCACAATTTCGATTGTGTCAGAGCTAGGGTCGTAACTTAGCACCTGGATTCTGTAAAAATATTAGCCTTGTAGTAAAAAGAGTGCTCCAAGGATTAACAAAACTCTCACGTACCGGTGGCCCATCGAAAGATGATGCCTGATGGTTCCGTTAGCATCATGCTTGATGGGTGGCAAAGATGGAACAAAAGGCTCTCGGCGACTGGCTGAGCTGACCATGGCGCTGCTTTTATTTCTTCCTACTCAGAAGCACAAAGCATTGTGTCAGAAAAAGCCACCAGGAAACTTCAAACAACACCCCATACATACCAATTCGTTGAGTGTCAGACCGAGTTTCACTATCTTTCACTGCAGCCTGGGTCACAATTTGGAAATCTTGCGCCAACCTCTGCCGCACCATCTCAAACAAGAGCTCTGCATGCGTTGCGTAATGTTTGTTTTCAATCCCCCCGAGGGTTACTGTATACGGGTTAAACAAAAATGTTCCTTCGTCGCGAAGTTCTTGCGGGGTTGGAAAGTAGTCCACCGACAAGGGAAGAATAGCTGGAGCAGTTAGGGAGTTCCAAATCGGGCCTGAGTGTCGTTTGAATTCCACCTCTCCCACAGGGAAAACGTGACTCCATCGACGGCGATTGTGTGACTTCTTTGCCAGCACTTCATCCTCATCACTCTGACGGAAGGGATTACAAGCCTTTTGTCGTCGCACAGCATGTTTGTGTTGTCGATTTGAACTACCAGGGTTATGTGTCGGGCTGCCTTTTCGTGATGAGCGATGACCGACAACCGCTGAAGTTGGGGGGGAACCAGATCGAATTTCGTTGCTTCCCATTCGCCGTAGTTGTCGCTCTCGGGGAATCCCACTGGTTGGTGGACTTGAAGCAAGTCCTACCTGACTTGCACGACGTCGGCCTCCATTGGGAGAACTCCTTGTACTCTGGCGGAGAAAGCCAGAGCTAGAAGGGGGACTTCTTGCAATGGGCCGGATCAGATGTCTACCACTGTCAACGCGCGAAAACGACCCCTTTGTGAACGGTGTGTTAGCGACTGACAAGTGCCACAACAAGTCTGCAACACAATCTACTTACAACAGAGTTTTGGAACAGCCCCGAATCTCTATTGGGAAGCAGTCCCGAATCATTGTGAGTACCTGACAGAAAATTGTTCGACATTGCCGGGAGCCCCTCACGCGGAGCAGTCAGCAGTCCCTCCGAAAACAGAGGTCTCAATGTAGGCAAACTAGGGATGCTCTCGCGGTCGTTCGCTGTATTATTGAACAAATCGGAACCACTGTGAAAATGGGAAGGGATCATCGAAGGCATTATCATCGGCGGAGTACGAGAAAGGAAATCTCCACGTTGTTGCGCAATCGAAGGAATCAATGGTGAACGTGCAAAATTCCTAGAGTCGTTGCCTCCCAGTCCCAAGCTATTCTTTCTCGTAAGATGACCAGACGACTGCCCTTCTTTTTGGAAAGCGCTATACTGTGAAAGTGCCGCATCTAGGCCACCAGTCTTGCCAGACATCTGCTTCGCAGACGAAATGGTTACATCGGATTCAACATGTTGCAAAGATTCGGGGCGAATGACAGTCACTTGTGTATTTGGTTTCAGTGTTATTGGTCGCCAAACATCGGCATCGTGTGAATCCATCATCCTTCGTAGTGTTTCGGCATGCTTTTCGAATTTAGTGTAGGTGTTTTCTGTCTCCATATCAGCTGGGTGCATTTCAAAGAGTTGCCCATCAAAGGTTTTCGACGTGATCTCTGCCCCAATCGACCCGTAGTCATCTGCGCCGGTCGAATCTGTATCGGCATGGACATGGGATCCCGTGGGAATATATTCCAGTGAAGGTGACCTCTGAATCTGAGGCAACAGGCGCTGAATCAATGGAGAATCCGGTTGGTCCCATAATAGTCTATCGTATGAGATTCCAAGGAGGCTTGACACATGGCTAACAAAACTTGATGAATTCGATCCGCTTTCACTGTCGTCATAGGGTCTGTCCGCGAGCAATGGATGGAGAGCTCGAGGTGAAGTAGGGCTGGTGCTCCTGATTGTTAGGCCTTTCTGTCGCAAGAAAAACTCACCAAAATCAGCTGCGCCCCATTCAGGGGGCTGTGCATTGTTGTCAGGTTGGGTCTCTCTTTTCTGATTTGGTGTGAAAGCAGAATCCGATGTTACTGTCTGATTATCATTGTGCTGAAGAACTAACATCGCGGCCAGTGCTGAAGGCAGCTTGCTGCTAGTAAGTCGTGGACGACATGCTTCCAGGATGTCACGAAATTCCCTTCCAGAGATGAGCTGCCGTTCTTGGTGCGACTTCACCCGACCTGGCGTTGCTGCTTTGTTTCCCAACGCAGAGAAGGTTGACGTTGCTGGTCCAGAACTATGAGCTTCCTTTTTGTTCAGTTTTGTACCGACAGGGGAACTGGAACGCTTAGGCTTCAAAAATCCATGAGCACCTAAATCAAAAGCAGCGAGGCCGTCGATCTTGGCTGCTGGGGCTGCTGCATCCTCGGGATTGACGTAATCTCCTAGCTGGTGTTCTTCGCGGTCATAGCTGACAAAAGAGAGATGCATCCAGTGAGGGACTTCATAGTACATCTCACTCGCATCTACACCTCTTGTCTCGACATTCTGAAACTCATTCTGTGGAAGCGAAACATGAGAACTTTCCGTGGATATGACTCAACGTCGTCTCGCCAGTATACGTACATTGTAAAGAAAGAATGGAGCGATGTGGAGCGGAGGTAATCCCAAACTCAGCATATCACTTCCGATTCCGTTGTCCATCATTCTCTGATATGTAATACCTGCCAGCCCTTTGTCCACTTCAAAAACTCCACACCCAGGTGAAATGACAACAATTGAGTTTCCGGTCCTGTGAAGGTCGCGATCCATGAAATGGTACTGCATAAGATTGAGGGTAACATTGATCGCTTCCAAGACATTTCCTTGGCTTGCATGAGACGGTCGTCTATCGGACATGTTCCAACCCACTTCTAGAGGGTACTTTACAAACTCCTCTTTGATCCGTTCCACAAGAGACTCCCAATTTAGGCATGTCTCGTTTTCGATGATTGGCTTATAATGATCCTGAATAGAAACGAACAATGTCAATTATGGAGAACGCTGACACAATCAGATTTTTTGGTACCCCAGATTACTAACATACCTCGAACTGTCTTCCATAAACATCGCGACATTTGAGAGGAGAATTAAGAGTCGGAGCCAGAAAGGTTCGACTGAAGAAAATGATGGTCAATGAGTGTGTCACCTCCAATGCCTTCCACTTCTCAAAAAGCTTGTAGAGGAAACGAATCCATTGGTCGAAATATATTTCACACACATTCTCGGTATGACCTCCATCTTTCTGGTACGGCGACGAATAGTCCCACATTTCACTAGAAAGCTGTACCAGCCAAACAATCCTTGTGGATCGACTTCGAAAAGTGATCATTGTTTTGTCAGTTACGATTCCAGATTTTGCTGCGAAGTTTCCATGTCTAATCTCTCGAGCGTGGGCTTTGATCTGTCGAGTATCTTCTGTCAAGCGCTGTCCCTGGTATATCCATGTTCCTCGAAGGTTTCGCTGAAATAGATGCATATCTCCTCGGCTGATGAATTGATCTTTGATGGTGACAACGACGTAGTCTGCACTGACAACATTGAGCACCTCTTGGACGTCGTGCGGGTCAATCTTGTGAACAGTGACCATGTCGTAGCTGGAAAGGGAATAGAGATCGGCAACTTGTCGAAGCATAGAAATTTGTGCCCTAGACTTTCCCTTGAGGGTGGTAAGTGTTTTTTCCGTAACCAGTAATACAAAGGACAGCCTCAAACGATGCGTAGAGCTGACTTTGGACCACGCATCAGCAGTACCTGTCCCCTGACCGCTCCCTTGCCCAAAACTTCCGCTCCCACCTCCACCAGTAGTGAAGTCGTCGTCATGACTGTCATCCCTATGTAATGACATATCAACGCTATCCAAGGCATTGGTGTCGACAGTAATTTCTGATATTTGACGCGTGTGACGGAAACCAGTCGGTGACACTTGGGACGCACTGGAAGACGTGGTTTTCCGCTGGACAGTTGGCGGTTTCGGAGGCTGGCCCGAGAGAGGAGGAGCAGCTATGTCTGGGTTATTCACTTTGGGCCGGGGAAAAACAGGTGGCAGAGCCGCTGGATTTATCGCTGTTTTCGGGTTTGGAGAATTCGCGGAGGACTGAAGTGGCCTCTGGGCAAGTGGAGTGGTGGAGCGTTCCACACCAGCAGTGCCAGAATCGTCGACAATGTTCGAGGACATTCCGATATCAACATCTTGCGAATCGTTTGTTTCCGAGTAGGCTAACGAATCTGTCCGAGGTCGAAGGGTTGACGGGGGTGTTGCAGGGGTGGTGGTTGGCGCTGGAAACTCTACTGCCACCGAGTGAGTGGACGTAGTGGAGGCAGTGTTTGGAGACGCTCTCGGATGTTTCCGAATGGAAGGTGACCCAATCTGGCCTTGTCCTCGAAGAAGGAGTTGCTCTCTGGGAAGAGGGTCCCAGACTCGGATTTCAATCAAATCGCCGATTGCCAGCAATGAATTGCTGGTTGCAGTGACAGCAGCAGATGCAAGCGAAGGTCCTCCTTTGACAACACTAGTCTCATCCACTGACACGTTACTCCTCCGGTTCCCTCCTACTACAGCAGGGACTGAGAATAAATCTGGATGAAGGGACAATTCGGACCCATCGAACGTCAAGGAATCATGAATGTTCAACGAAAGTAATCCTGTCTTCATCGTTGCAGAAAAATTGGAAAATGTAGGCTCAGATCTCTCGCAATAGGTTCCACAGCATGGCACGATCCACTGCAACAAATGAAGTCTCTCCAAACAAACTTGTAGTAAAAGCCACTCAACAACCACAAAGGAATGCTATAATATGCACCAGCAACAGGAGGAATGTGCAGCACGCGAAAATATCCACTTGGCCATCGTTGAGAAGTCCAACGAGTCGGATTTCTCGTTTTTGGATTGTCCCATATCCGTCCTTCCGTCTCTCGGGTTGCTTCCATTGGTAGAGTCGACCGAGTCATTGCGCTCCCGGCCACCGATTTCCCACAGAACACACCCCACTTCTGCCATTTTCTTTCGTTGCCACTACTACATAGCAACACTTTACCATGAGGATTGAGAAATGCTACTTCTGCTCGTCGCCCTGCTACCCAGGGCACGGCATGGTTTTTGTGCGAAATGACTCCAAGCAATTCAGGTTTTGCCGGTCCAAATGTCACAGAAACTTTAACAAGAAGCGAAACCCTCGCAAGGTTGCTTGGACCAAGGCTTTCCGTAAGACACGCGGAAAGGAAATGGCTGTCGATAGTACTTTTGATTTTGAGAAGCGAAGAAACCGTCCTGTCAAGTACGACCGTGATTTGATGGGCAAGACTATTTTGGCCATGAAGCGGGTTGACGACATTCGTCAAGGTCGCGAACAACGGCACTTTGACGCTCGCATGGAAGATGCCAAGGCCGAGAAGAAGAAGCAAGCCCGGGTTGAAATTGAGAAGTCTATTGAGCTATTGGCGCCTGCTGTTGCTACAAGGGAAGAAGTTATGCGCAATGTTATCGATGCCGCCAAGCAACGAATTGCTGCCAAGAAGAGAACGGCTGCCCGCATCAGTGCCAGCCGAGCCGCCGAGAATGGAATGGAGGAAGACTAGGCTTGTAAACATTGCTAATTGTCTTGTCGGGGAAGAGACGAGGTTGGGTAGGATATCATGTTGATTCAATGATGGAATGCCGCTTGCGCTCTGGTGACAATTTTTCGATCCAAATTTTCACCTGTGCACATGACAAGTTAGCCATAGAACCCAAATCACATGGTGTTGTCACTATTAGTATATTTCTCGTCACCTTGAGTTCTGTTCCAGACAAATTTGCAGCACTTTTCATCACAGTCTCCATTTGTCAACTACAGCAGTTGTAGGTTGCACCAATTAGTGTACTGGTACTACCCCTACTACTAACGTTAGTACCGGTAGTTTGTAGTACAGTAGCGGTACAAACATCGCAGCAGTCCTTTCACAACAGTAGTTGGTACAACCAGAGTAATGGTAGCCAACATCTTGACTGTTGCTCTACCAAGAACTCATTTTTTGCGATCCTGCACAGGACGTCTTGCAGGCGCTTCCAACGAAGCCGCGGAGAGTCGTGCTCGAAGTCGACGATCGTACGTGAAGTTCCCAAGCAAGATGTATGTGGGAAATCGCACAAGAATTCGGTCGCGCAGCCGGAGTCGCCAGCTCAACAACGTTCGTTCACATAATTTTGGAACCTCACCAACCACCATGCCTGCAGTCCTCAAGAAACAAGGAAGCAACTTTCAGGTGAGGTTTGCCTCCACTTCATCCAAGGACAGTATGTTCTATCGGAGTGACCTGGATATCAGCGAGGGTGATAGAGAAGAAAAAGCTGTCAGATTTGCTCCCAAGGTCCAAATCCGCCGTTTTGCGCCAGTAGACAGGAACACTCTGCAAGCTCAGTCTATCTGGTACTCCAACGAAGAGCTGCTGGATATCAAAAGAGAGATCAAATTCACCGTACAGTGCATGTCCAATGAAAATCTTCAATGTTTCATTGTTGATGAAATGAACCAGTTGGAGACACATGGTTTGGAACGACAGACTAGACAAGCTAGAATGGCTCGCCGTCTATCACAGCGAAGTGCAGTATTGGCAGTTTTGGGGGAACAAGAAAAGCAGTTCTGTTCCGGATAT
Source organism: Nitzschia putrida (assembly GCA_016586335.1). Classification (NCBI taxonomy): domain Eukaryota; phylum Bacillariophyta; class Bacillariophyceae; order Bacillariales; family Bacillariaceae; genus Nitzschia; species Nitzschia putrida. The sequence continues at coordinate 1,159,681 of BLYE01000003.1, forward strand.
AGAGACGAAGTGGCTATATCAAGAGTTTACCTCAGGGCTACATTAGAGAGTATAGAAGAGGCGAGGGGCCGAGCGAAGGAGTTCACCTTGAACTCCTCAAAATAAGCGTATAGATTTGCACATCATCTTGTACTAACAGTATCTTAGTCTTCCATGATTTATATATCTACAACTTGATAATGTCACCACCGTCAGTGTCCTTTCGTATTTGATTATTCTTCCATAATTTAGTAGAAGAGTATCACAAGATCTAGCTTAGGACGGTAGCACGACGAGTATCGACAGAACTACCGACGAAGCCTAGAGTTCCATGGCTACCCTCAAACAAACGTGTTGCCACACACCAGAGAATGGATTCCAGGATGTGCTTGGTGCTACCCATGGCAGATACTCGTACTACAACTGTCTGCTGGCAAAATCTCGCGGGTCTGTCCTACTTCCAGAGAAGGACAAAAGGCGGCTAGTCGTGAGGAGAAATGTTCGATGTGTTCTGAAGTGTGGTCTCGCAGGAGGTTCATGATGACACACCAGTAAAATGTTGGTAAAAATGTGTGACACAACAACAACAAGCCACAAAGCCGTTAGTACCAAGTTTGGTCAAAAAGTGATACGCCTTGATCTCATATACTTCCTTTCCTCCTACTCGTCTAGCAGTACCATGTACCGTAATGGTACCACTACTTGAGGCGAGGTAGTTGGTACTAACGTTAGTACTAAGTACGACCGGTCGAACGCAGAGATGGCTATTCGTAATCTTGAATACTCCCCTCTACCGGTAGTATGCGATGAGGCCTCTCGAGCCTAATCTGCCTTCATGCAATGCTGGTACCTAAACTATCCATATTATCTCTAGAGCTAGACGGTAGTAAAACCTATAGACAGAGAACATGATGGATCATCGGCATTTTATTCCATCTTGATCGCTCATTTAGAGATCCGCCGCCTACCTTGCAATTCACGAAGCTCCATGACGAAAAATCACGGTACGGAAGCTTGCGTCCGTGAGTACAGAACAATTCGACCGAGTATCAGGCATAGTGATGGTGGCAACAAGTAGTCGAAATTATTGTCATTGTCATGCTATCAGAAGGACAACAACTGGTGTGAAGTCACGAAAGCCACTCTATCATTTCTTTCCACTACCCTCACGACGTTGGTAGACCAACCACCACCAGTACAGTACTGTACGTGTAGTAGGAGGAGTCCAGAAAATATCCCTGGTTCGTCGGAGAAAGGTTCTGCATTTCGAAGGATTCTTCAAGTTGGCATTAGCAGTATCAACTTAATGAAAGCTGGTGCTGCCACACATTATTTCATGTCATACGCCTAATAATTGAGCACAAAAATAGAAGCCTTCAGGAGAATATCCAATACAGTTGTTTACCCTTGCTTAATTGGATTCTTCTGATACGATGTCCTTCTATTGCTCCCAACAAGATTCGGCCTTCTCCACGAGATGGTTCTCGCAAAGTACGGAGTTCGTCCAAACTTCACTCAACATGTAGGTTATCGGAAGATCCCTAAAGCCACAAAAGACCCGCCAATAGGTCCTGCAAAAAATGTGGTGGAAACAGGTGTCTGTTTCTCCGTGGGGGGAGGATCGACAGCTAAGCTCACAATTTTGAAACTGCCACATTTCCATCAGTCATCAAAAGAACAATGCCAGCCATCACTCGATCGGTACACGGAGCTCTTCGATTTGGTCTCCACCACGAAAAGCAACACTCCTTTTCTACTATCTCAACCAGTTCCTCCTCCCACCCAAAGAAGCCTCAACACAAGCAACACAAGGCAATTACCTTCGCACCTCGCGTCGCTGTGCGCTTCATTCCCAAAGTATCGACACAACGACGTCAAAACATTTGGTATTCCCCAGAAGAAATGAAAGAGATTCGAAAGGAGTGCTGTCTTACCGTCTTGTGTTTGGAGTCCGAAACCTTGGACTACTTCGTTGAGGGCGAAACTTCCATTCTAGAAGTTCGGGGACTTGAAAACAAAACCAAGACAGGCAAGCGAAAAAGCGCACTTATTCGACACAAAGCCAAACTATTGGTTTTGGACGAACAATACAGACAAAGACAAGAGGGAACCACAGACGCAAGTGCCATTGCTGAAGCATACTTGGAAGGCTCACGGCGAGCTGCCTCAGTGGCTCAAGCACAAGGACACTACGATCATCTTGACTCCCTCCAGCTATAGATCCCTCATACATCATCAATACATCACAATTTGAGCAAAATACCGTACTACATACATAAACCTACTAAAAGTACCAATAGATTTTCATTTCTCCCTACATCTTGACGACACTACTTTCTTTCACTCCAACAAGTTTATCCCCCACATGACTACAGTTTCCACTTAGTTACGAGTACTCTCCGCTTGAGGTCGATTTTGGTGGGAAGGACCCCTCGCTGACACTTCCATTCTCATTTCAGTGCCGTGTTGCCGCCAACAGTAATTCATAATTATTTTTCGGAGAAAGGGACTCGGGTTAGTGACTCAGAATTCCGACCATCTTGGAAGCCCGTCGTCTTGTCGTCTCGTCGCACGTTCACTCGGTGAATCGTTGGCGTTGATTCCAAAGGTTCGCTCATCTTCTTCTTCGATACCGTTTGTCTTGTGGATCGCTCTGTGTTGAAGATAATGAGAAGTTTGGCATCCCGTATTCCAATAAAGGGCCGTGGGTACACGCTGTCCAGTATGCCATGCGGGCCTTTGGGTTGCAACATTTACACCTTCATCTGTGACAAAACCAAAGAGTCGGTGGTGATAGACCCCGCTACTCATTCTTCCGAAGAGTTTGACGTTCTCCAACATCACCTTGAAGGCACAAAGGTTAAACACATTCTCTTGACACATGGACATCCTGACCACGTAGCAGGAGCTGCCGATGCCGCAAGAGCTTGGCCACACGCGACCCTTGCCATTCACCCGTTGGACATGGAGAACTACAACGAGGCTCAACAACTTGGCGCTATGTTTGGCATGGATATTCCGGATCTCCCTCAGCCAACTCACGAGTTGAAGGACAGGGATGTGATCAGTGTAGGTGAAAATATTGAACTCGAGGTCGTTCATACGCCAGGACATGCACCTGGTCATGTTGCTTTTGTGGACGGAAAACCCTCCCCTGACAACGATGGATCCGTCATCGTTGGAGGTGACCTCTTGTTCCGAGGTTCCGTCGGACGTACAGATTTCCACAACTGCAACGTCGATGATTTGTTTGCTAGTCTACGTAGGATTTACAACGAGCATGATGATGAATCTATTGTCCTTTCAGGGCACACAACGCCGACGTTTCTAAAGAACGAACGAAAGACTAACCCGTTTGTGTTCTCGGCCCTTGAACGCTCTCAGGAATGGTTCCAAGAGGCTGTCGATCGCAATGAATGGAAGTAGCGCGCCTGCCTTCATACATACTAGTTTAGTTACATCCAATCACAAGTGGAACAATTCATTCGATCTGCACAGGTCCCAGCTATGTACAATCCTTCACCTGGGTCCATCCTTCTAGGGCGTAGCTTCGCTCACAGGGCGTGTTCTGGACACTAGCAACGAGACTGCAGGTTGGTGCCGTAGAACATAACCTGTGATCTCCAGCTTGATAGATGGATCGGAGGCATGGTTGAAACTGCGCACGAGGCATCGATCTCCGAACTTTCTCCGTGAACTCAATACCAGTAATTCCGAATGCATATCACTAACAACCTTGTGAAGGATATCGCTCTTGACAAAGTCCTTGGAGTTGTTATGGAATCGACGGTTGCCAAACCGATTCATTGTTTGTTGACAACAACAGTTCTCATAATCTGATCAAAACCTTCCCTCTCGTACACGTCAACAGTAGTGAAAATCCTGTACTCGATGTGCTATCTATTGATTGGTCATCTGCAGCAGTCGATCTACTGCGAGGAGACTCGGTGACTACGAGGTATCGTACTCGTACAGCAGTAATCGGAGGATGGAATTTCAATTCTTACAACAACAGGTGGCATGGCTCGACTCGGTCCTCGGTGGTGAAAAACCGATTACTGTAGCAGCAGTACTTCTTGTACTTACCGCACTACCTACAGAGTACCGTGAGCAATAGCGTCAAGAAGAGGCCTTCTTTTGTGGGAAACGGAAGAACTTGGATATGCTGGAGTGGCTGCCACGACGGTTGATGTCTCTTCTGGGCATCGCGGATAGCGTCCAAGAATGTTGTTTAAGCGGCTGCTGCGCTGACAATAACAAAAAATGACTTGGATGGATATTATGATGTCGTGACAGAATTGCTTCTACTACCTCTTCTACTACTAAAGTTAGTAAGGTAGTAGTCGCTGTAGTGTTTTAGTATTATTTAGTGTAGTGTTTTAGTATTATTTAGTAGTAGCAAAAACTGTCTTCCTTTCGTGCCTCCTCTCTAATAGTTAGTACTAACATTAGTACTAGTAGTAGTAGAGCGTGCAGCAGTACCGGCATCCCTCCTAATTCGACATCATCATAACGTAAGCCACAAAGGACCCCGCCAATAGCCAACAATAGATTCTGCAATAGATTCTGGAAAAGGAGACAAGCAAGTAACGTCTCCTGCAACAAAGAAGTTGTTGTCCTCACAAATTGAAAACCTGATACGTACCGCAACCAGATAACAGAAAAAGAAAAGGACAACCATGCCAGCAACGATTCGAACAGGACACCAAGCTCTTCGACTTGATCCCCAACAAGAAAAACAACGCACCTCAAAGAAACTATCATTTTCACCGCGTGTCGCCGTCCGCTATTTCACGAAAATTTCTACAAGGCGTAGCCAAAAGGTTTGGTACTCCCCCGAAGAATTGAAAGAGGTTCGAAGAGAGTGTTGCCTTACACTTTTGTGTTTGGAGTCCGAAACCTTGGACTACTTCGCGGAGGGTGGCGAGCACATTCTAGAAGTGAGAGGGTTGGAGAACAAGACCAAGACGGGGAAGCGAAAAAGTGAACTTATCCAACACAAAGCAAGGATGCTGGTGTTGGGTGAACAATACAGACAACGACAAGAGGGAAGTAGAGACGACAATGCCCTTGCCCAAGTATACTTGCTAGGCTCACGGCGAGCTGCCTCAGTGGCTCAAGCACAAGGGCAGTATGATCGTATTGATTCTCTCCGACAATAGAACACCTTCCACAACTCTCCACTTTGAAAAGGCACCTGCTACAGCAATACAAACTAGCATTTTTTGTTTCGAGAACAAAAGTATTCATTTCACAATACTCTTTCCTACTGTACAGCAAATATCTACAAACTAGTACTACTACTGTACTCGTAATGTTGTTTTACTTATTCCGTGACGTAGCAACCAGCGCCTTCGCGTGCCCTGGTTCTAGTAGCTTCATACTACTACTAGAGTAGTACTAACGTTAGTACTACTAGAGTAGTACTAGTAGTAACGTACCAGGACGATTACTAACAGGAATATTGGTGGGAACTAGGTTAGTACAACATAGAATAAGATCTAACAGCTACTCTCGTATATTTCCCACCGCCATTAAAACACTATGTCCGCCGTCTCCAGCAGCTACCAGTACTAAGCTCGTAGTCCGTGCTGAGCATTCTTTGCATGATGACTGATGGCTGATGACTACTAGAGTACATGATTGACGAATTTCGCGCATTATTATTGACAACACAGTGCGAATGATGTGAGATGATGACGTTGTTGTGATGGTGCTTTGTGCCGCCGTTGTTACAATGCGATTTGTGCTCTTCTCCGACAAGGGACTCCGGTAGTACCGTACTAACGTTAGAATTACTATTACTAACACTACTGAAATATGGCACGAGTACTAACCTTAGTACTCAGAACACACAATATAGTACGCATCGTCTAGGTAGCCTTGTTTCTTGAATACTAACGTTTTAGTGATTCCACTCGGTGAATCGTTTCGGCGGCGGGGTCTGTGCTGGTGGTTCTCTCTTCTTCTCCGATACCGCTTGTCTGGTGGATCAATCACCCTCGTGACATCCTGTATTACTATAGAAGGCCGCGCTGTCCAGAGGAAGGCCTTTTGAGTTGCATCATGATGTACACCAACCACAAAGGAATCATAGACCCCGCTACTCATTCCTCCGAATTGTTTGACGTTCTCCAACATCACCTTGAAAGCACAAAGGTTAAACGCTGCAGGAGCTCCGCCTCACGCGACTCTTGCCACTTGTCATTCACCCCTTGAACATGGAGAACTACAACGAGTCTCAACAACTCCGGATCTCCCTCAGCCGACGCACGAGTTGAAGGACAGGGATGTGATCCGTGTAGGTGAAAATGTTCAACTCGAGGTCATTCATTCGCCCGGACATACAAATGAACTGACGACTATCCCGTTTTCTGGCCCTAGAACGCTCTCAGGAATGGTTCCAACCGGCTGTTGAACGCGATGAATGGAAGTAGCATACCTTCATACATAATAGTTTAGTTACATCCAATCACAAGTGGAACAATACATTCGATATTCACTGGGTCCCAGCTATGTACAATCCTTCACCCAGGTCCATCGTTCTAGGGCGTAGCTTCACTCACTGGGCGGATTCTGGACACTAGCAACGAAACTGCAGGTTGGTGCCGTAGAACAGAACCTGTAATCTCCAGCTTGATAGATGGATCGGAGGCATGGTTGAAACTGCGCACGAGGCATCGATCTCCAAACTTTCTCCGTGAGCTAAGGACCAGCAATTCCGAATGCATGTCACTAACCACCTTGTGAAGGATATCGCTCTTGACAAAGTCCTTGGAGTTGTTATGGAATCGACGGTTGCCAAACCGATTCATTGTTTGTTGACAACAAATCATATATCCAACCTTTTCCCGTCCTGGTGATAGACTCTCAAAAATCTCCAAATAGTCGCAGACACTCTTTGCAAAGGCTTCTTGTTCCTCAGCTGTAGCCCCTCCAGCAACAGTTCTCATAATCTGATCAAAACCTTCTCTCTCGTACACGTCAAAAGTAGTGAAAATCTCTGTACTTGCTGTGCTGTCCATTGATTGGTCATCAGCACTCAGAATTGGATCTGTTTCTTCTGGTTCGGACATCTTTTTCAAATCCCCAGTTCCTGCCGTATGTTTCACATAGGAATTCTCACCGGTGTGTACACTGAACTCACTCTTGCTTGTCGTCTTTGCCATATCCTCGTCACCCAACTCGTGCTTGCTCTCTTCAATTTTGGTTACAAATGCTGGCAAGAAAGGAAAAAATAGAGTCAGGGACTGCCATCAATGACACTGTGGTAAGCACACAGACAAAGACTTACACTCAACGAAGAAAGCTGTGATGACGTTCAACATCACAAAAACGGCACAGCACAAGGCAGAGATGAAAAATGAATAAACGATCACCGGATGAGAACATCTATCAGCGAACAGGAAGACTTGAGCAATGGCGTGCCAGTCATTCACCACCAGAATGTTGAAAACAGTCACCAGGCCCTGGTTGTACGAATTGAAGTTGTTCAGGTAATACAATGGTGTCAAATCTTCATTCAAAGCCATCTTCGTAGTATTGATTGCTCCACCCCATAGACCCATACCCAAGACGACGAAAATGTGGATGATTGTGAGTACCAACAAAATTGGACCCGCCATTGCAGGCACCACATCCGCGCTCCGTCGAATGACATCACGGAAGATTTGTGAGAATCGCATGATCCGAATAGTATCAATTGCTCTCCCCATCAACATGTAATCGATAGAACCTTTGATCCCAACGGCATAGAGGAGGAAACCAAACGCTGAGATTAGGCCACCCAAGAGGGCAAGGCCATCGAAAGTCGGATTCAATCGAGTGATAGGAGCGAAGTTTGGGATGCGCGTTGGATTGAACCGCACAATAAGTTCGAAGAGACCAAAAAACGTGATGACACCCCCCAATAGCACCGTTGTTGAATTGAACCATGCTGGAGAAAGATCAGTTGTCAACAGAATCACATAGATGCAGTTGACTACTGCAACAAGTGCAGCAATCAATTCAATTCCCATTGCAAAGCCACTGTTACTTCGTGTGGTTCGAATGGATGCATTCAACGCCTGTCGAATCCTAGTTCGGAATGTTTGGTAGTCAATGGTATGTTGATCCCTTGGGTCTACGATATCCATAAGCGCTTTGATCTGCGAGCGAATACAGGTGAGCGTTCATTCAGATGACAACCCTGAGAACCAACAGTGTCAAACATCTTACCTTCATTGGGCTATAATGGGGCCGTACAAGCTGGAGGGTCTTCCTAACACTATGGGAGCTCACATAGTCGGCATTGTCATCCCTGAGAAGGGCCAAGAATGCTCTGTGCACTGCCACCTCCCGTTCTGCTACCGACCTGTCGTGGATCTCACTCGCGGCGTGAATGAAAGTTTGAAACACAACGGAAAGGACCAGCGAGTGTAGATAGAAAACACTGACAACATCGAAAAGGATAAAGAATATAGCATACGAGGCTGAGGAAGCGTACATCGGCATCCACAAACTCGGGTTTACGACCGTTGTTGAAACTGAGGTTAATCGAGTGAGAAACCATAGAAAACAAAGCTGTCACGTCGTGAATACTTACGTTCAAAAAGAGATAGCCATGATCGACTCAAAGTCCTGAAGTTGTCATAGTCATGGAAGAGCGTGCATGCCACTCCGGCAAACACCATGATGAGAAACATTTCAATCATTAGAACCCGCGCCAGAATTTTGGTTATTCTCAGAAGTCCTTCAACGGCATGTCGAGCTTTGATACTGACGTAGAAGAACATCAATGGCTTGAACAGGGACGATACCAGGAAGGGGGCCTTGGCATTCGGATTGGGCGGGAAAATGTACCACACCCAACTCTCCAAACCCAGGATCAACAGGAACAAAGCCAAAGGTCGGTTCAGACGTCGCTCCAAATGATACTGATCCTCGGGAATCGGTTCAGTATACAACTGCTCTTTCATCCACATCTCGATGAAGAAAATAATGATCACATAGGTGTGCAGAATTGCTGTGACCATTGGACTCAATGAATGACACAAGAACGTAACCACAACAGCGAGGTTGACACCCAACAATCTCCATGAACTGGAGTTCAAGAAACGGTATATGCGCAATTGATTCTGGGTAATTGTCTCGAAGTTCTCAGAGAGAGTTGGCGGACGACCTGCTTCATAGTCCATGAGGAAGAAGGCTGCCACGGCCGCTGCTGTACTCTTGCTCTTGAGCGTGAACTGTTTGTTACCCGCACGTTCGGTTGCATCTTTGTCGTCTCCATTTGATTTCGTGAGTGGATGTTTCCCAGAGTAGGCGTATTCACCTCCATACAATGACGATTCCGTGTCCTTGGACTCAGGGTGCATCAGCGGTGTCCTTTCCCAAGACTGCTGTCCATTCGCATGCATGTGCGATAGCGAATGTCCACGAGATTGCTTGGGAGGCTCCATGTTTGAGAAAGGATATTCCATGACGCTGGCAGAATTCATGCTCCGATGGTGCTTGTCGGGTGTTTTGTCGGGTGTACTGCCAACAGAAGGGGAGCGGATGGAGAAAGCTAGGTTTGTCATCCATGACTTTAGATTGGGCCCTGGCGATGGTGCGGGTACAGATGGGCGGTAAGGGGGCATTGGGGGCTCGACTCGTTCAGGGCGTTTCTTTTCGGAAGAATCAAAGCTTGTAGGCGGTGAGAAGTCAGGGCTCAAAGATGGATCCCCATTGAATCTAACAACTCTTGAGGATTTGCCTAGATCTTTTCGGAGATCTCGAAACGCAGATTCACCAGAAGGCATGTAATCTCCCAAAAGGCTTTTGGATGGTCCACCTGTTGTACTGTCCGGCAAAAAGTAGGCATCCTCTCGCTCCTCTCCACTGGTGTCGGAATACTCGAGCATGCTCTCTTGATTTCCAGAAAACTCATCCATTGAAATATCAGACAATTGCGAGGTTGCAGACGTGGAGCGTTGGCTGACACCGGCATAACCTCGGGGGATTGGAACGTGGTATGGGTGCGGAGGACCATCATCAATGGAACATGGAGAGCTGGCGCCATCCTGGATCGTGTTGGCCCTCCTCTGTTGTTGTTCCATTCTTTGCCTGCGAACTTGTTGCTTGATTTTGTTGGATTGTTTCATGGTGCCTGACTGCGTTTGAATAGCAATCTAGAACGCTGAGCGCTGAAAAAGCACGTAGTCAAGTCTGTGGCGTTGTTTCCAGTATCACGTAGCACACTAAAATGCCCAAGTGCAGGAAGGCACTATGGAACAGTTCGCAAAAGAAGTTCCGAACGACCAAAAGAGGTCAATCAAGTCTCTCTGACGGAACCGACGAGTACCCTTCTAGACTCAAGATAGATGAACTACTCGTACAATGACAGCGTTCCGATGACAACTTCACGCCTGCTGGTGCGGTGGGAGAGAATAGCACAAGCAACAGTCTGTGAGGAGGGTGATGAAAGCATGAGACCCTGACATCGAATTTCCAAAGTCTGGTACGTTATTCCGTACCACTGAACTCACCAAAATTGCGTGTTTCAATAAGTTCTAGATCCCAAATACCGCGCATGCAAGGGGGGAGCCACATAAACGGAAGCGGGCATCTGCAAATTGCGCCTACCAAATTAATATTGCAACTCCAATCCCACAATTAACAAATTTTATTGTTCTTCCAACTCGAATAAGGAAAAGTTGTCCAACAGAGACAACTACGCGCACAACGGAAACACTTTCGGCGGCAACAGATGGCGACTCAGAAGAATTCAGCAACACAGGACGCCGTTGACGACGTGACCGTGAGCACACCGGGCCTGTGTGAGTCGCGCTGTTCATCCAAAAGGAGATGCGCCTTTTCCTTGTGCAACATACAGTGATACAACATAAGGTATCATTGATCATTAGTACAACTATAGAAGTGTTGTTGTACGTACATAGCTTGGAATCAGAGCGGGCCTTGGTATTCACATCTCCACGGAGTTGAAACAGAGCATGGTGTAAGACATAGAATAGTATGATGAAAAGGATCGAAACAAACAGACTGTGTTCAATAATTTATTTGCGTAAAATTAAGAAATGTAGATGATAGCCTACATCGGCTGGATTGATGCTGGTAGCTGCTGAAGACCAAGATTCGTGTCTCGGACCTTTACTCGGGACTCGGATTTTCGGGTCTCTCCGTCACACCAGACAGCAGACCAACCAGAGCGGCAGCGACGAACGGCTCCACAGCCATCCGTCTGGCTGTCGACAGATCATACTTCTTCTCGCTTCACTAATTTGTTTACAGAAAACTCCGTAGCGAAGCGCAGTACACTTCAGGGCTCCCAGCATATTCACCGCTGAAAGCAACTTTCTACGTGGGAGGTGAGTCGACAATGGCTGTTTCGAGGACTGGCTCTACGGGGACCTAGGATCCACCATGCCCACCGTCAGGGCAAGGTGTTTCAATTAGTTTGGTGCTGGGGGTGTGCGGATTTGGAGGTTGTTTTCCTCTGGACGTAGTTGTGTCATGGCGGGTAGCTGGGTACCTGCTACGGCCCGTTGACACATGTCCGCCGCTGCCTCCGGTGCTGGCTGTAGGGATCCCCTGTCCACAACAAATCAATACTTCCGTGACCGTTGAACATACAATCTGTTTCTCACGTTTGTTTTCCTATCTTCAGATTCTTCACAGGGTTATTTTTTCAATATCACATCATGCCAGTCGATCTACTAAACCCTACTGCAGAGAGTGAGGCTCGTGTTCACAAGCTTAAGCGACTTGTGCAATCTCCCAATTCTTTCTTCATGGACATCAAGTGTCCAGGATGCTTTCAAATTACCACTGTTTTCAGCCACGCTCAAACAGTGGTGTTGTGCGGGAACTGCAATATCATGCTTTGCCAACCCACCGGTGGAAAGGCTCGTCTCACAGAGGGATGCTCTTACCGAAAGAAGGTTGACTAAGCGAATCGAATAAACTAAGCAAACAGACCAAAAACTGGGCAATGACTGCGTCCCTCTTTTGTCGATGGTCCGGAACAATCTTGGACGATCACATGCTAGGCTTGTAGCTGGTGTCCAATTGGGAAAACTCACTACACCAAGTAGACATTGATCTATAGGAAGTTTGCTATTCTGTACACTGTGTCTTGTCCAACCCTAGCTACCGTTTAGTGTCACTATTTTGTGCGGTGTTGATGAAATAGGTTGTGGGAAACCCTGTATTCCCAACTCAGAAGGGGGAATCAAATCGAAATCAGGAGGAAAGTACTGCCATGTCCGCCTTAGGTTCACAATTTCATACTAACTAAACAGACTCATGTTCTGACCGTAAGTTTAAAGTCTACTATTGGCATTTTTTTGTTCTAGAGATGTTTTTTCATTGTGGTCAAGCAGTGCAGCAATTGATTGAATGGTGAATTTTCTGTTTGGTTCGCAATGCACCGAGCAACGGACGACGTACGCTCGTCGCACACTGCTGTGAATCATGAGCTGAGTGTATCCATGACTGGAGAATAACGGCAAGCTCGAAGGAAACCAATGCACAACGTCACTCGTACTGTAGTAAGGATCGCAAAGGTGTTGGACCATGTCCAACATTCCTGCCTGGTCTGATTTTACTGCGGTATCTCGAAGATGGGAGTCCAAGCACTGGAAATGGGTTAATGAGGAGTTGTTGGATGGTCAGAAGATCGAGGCTACTTCACATGTAGCCATGCCAATGACACCGGAAACCCCAACCATGGGGCCTCCACGCCGTGAAGCCACCGTCGCAGCGTGCTTTTGCCGAGACTATGAGGCTGGACGACCACCAACGTTCCCTTCTAATATCGAGCAAATTTCCAATACACACATTCGTGTCTACAACGTACTTTTTTCTTCCTGGTGGTGGATATTCGGGATCTATCCAGCAACGGCATTTTTGTTTGTGTCCTACTTTCGAAGCAACCTATGGACAGTGTTGTTGCACTCGTACGCCATTCTTGTTTTTATTGTGGATATTTCCATGAGAGACTTTCTGTTTTCCAGAGAGTGGTTTGTCAAAAATGACAGAGAGATGGAATACCGAATTCAGCAAGCCTTTCAACTGTTCCTCCTAGTCTTCGGGCTCCACGGCTTTGTCTGGTTTCTGTTTGCCGATCCTCCAACTCATTCCACGACGCTGATGATATCTTTTTTCAAACCCATTGTTTTCTTTTACTTGAGTACAAGAGCCCGGGATACGCTTGAGGCCCTCCTCAGGGTTGCCAGAATATTGACTCTAGTTGTGGCAATGGAGCTCTTCCTGATCCTGGCCTTTGCTGCCGTGGCTTGTCGACTTTACTACAACAACAACCATTTCAAGGATCTTTCTACATCATGGCTATCATTGTTTCAATGTACGTTCACAATTTGTATACAACAATGTACCCCTAAATATGTCCCTCACCAATCTCTGTCTCTCCTCGAAGTGTCTACAACTGTCGTGAATCCCAGCCTTTGGCTACCTACATACCAGCAACATCGTATCAATGCGTTGTTCTTTGTTGTGTTCATTGTGGTTTGTACATTCTATCTACATTCGTTGACGCTTTCCGTAGTTTTCCAAGTCTTCATCCAGGCGGCCACAGAGATACACCAACGGTCTGCGTCCAACAAGGAAGCATCTCTCCAGGCTGCGTTTTTTGTCCTGTCGTCACTTCAAGCTTCCAACTGCCCTCCAGGGAAAATCAGCACAAGCTCATTGTGGCAGACAATACAACAAATCCGACCCCACTATAGTGCAATGAAGGTAAGTTACAGAACAGACGAGCAATGGGCGTTGACATTTTTCTTCCTCTCACAAGAAATTTCTGTTCACCTGCCAGATCAATGTTCTTAAGGAACACGTTGACCCAGGGGAGAGGCAACACATCAGCTATGATGATTTTCGGACGTTGGTACCTAATGTGTTGAACGTATCTGTTCGAACAGCTCGTCATGTATCTCTGTTTGCTCGTGGGGTAGAGATGTTGTCAGTATTGGTCACCGCTATCAACTTCCTGTTTGTGATATTGCTGACTTCCCAATTCAGAGCAAGGTGGTTCAAGTCTAGCGTTGTGCTGGCAGGATCACTCATCACATTCTTCAGCATTATGGAACTTGGAATGAGATGTGACATCGCGAAAATGACATACTTTCCGATGACGAGGCTAAGTGGGTTTTTCGACAGCTTCGCTGCCATCGGGGCAGTTGTATCTTTCTACGGATTGATTGACTACATTGGTGGAAGCGACAATGGACTGGACTACCTGTATGCAGGAAGGGCAATCGATATGATTCGTACAATGCGTTTCTTTGCCATGTTCCGGGATGTTGTGGAAAGGTCAATGAATGTATTGCCAGCTTTGGCTGGCCCTGTCCAATTGGTAATTGCCACTATACATGGCGTAGTTACGGTTGGAATGATCCTTTGGGGAAATCAAATTGATGTCGATGAACTAGCTCAGAACGAAAATGTCGCGAACCTATACTATCTCAACAACTTCAACAGCTACTCCGAAGGATTGGTGACAGTGTTCAATGTCCTGGTGATCAATGACTGGCATGAGATATCGAATGTGTTTCTCTACGCCAACCGGTTCTCACAACCTCTCATCGTGTACCCCGTGTTCGTCTTTGTCGTGCTAGTCGCTGTTTGCATCATTTTGAATGTGATCACCGCCTTTTTTGTGGAGAGTAAGTGCCCCCTCCTCTGCACCATGATCGATGTGCAATACCGCAATCTGACATCCCATTGTTACAGCATTTGTTACCCGTCTAAGTACAAAAGATATGGAAACTGACGGCATCCTGGCAGTCCCAAAATCAAGGGGGGAATTCAAGGTTCCCACGCCAAAACCCAAAGCACCCCCTCATTCCTTTACGCGACAAGCTTCATGGCAATCGCTGATGGTGGATGAACCCATCCGTCAGACACGGTCATCTGCAAGCACCGAGTCTGGTGAAGTGCTGCAATTTGATGTGTTTGAGCGTCAAGGCTTTGATAGGATTATGGAAAGCATGGTCAACTCAGCGGGAAATCAGGAGCAAATCGCCGAGTGTCTTTGTCAGACTCTTTCTCTCGTTTCTGGAGTTGTCTCGAGGTATGTTGTCAAGTCAATATGCGGTGCATATTCGAATATTATACGATATCGTTTCTAATCACTGGTCTTTCATGGTTTCAGCTTTGATGTGGAATATCTAGTTTGTTGTCAACCGAGCATGAAATCGTATCCAACGGCGATGTTCCGATCCATGATTGCAGAGTTTCTGGATGATTTCACTCTCCATAGTATCATCGGTGGTTTTTCTGTCGGTTTGATGGATGCCAATGGTGGTGGACATGATCAAGGGCGTCCATCACAACGCTTTATCCACCCCATTCATGCTAATGTTGTCCTGGAATTGACAGCACTCGACGTTCAAAACGCCTCGAACATTATCCTTTTCGTGGCAAGGAGAAGGGTTCTCCAAGATGTCACAGATACTACTACTACAAGAGCATAGATTAGAAGTAATAGTACTTGCACTGTAATGTAACAAAAACCCTACTGTCGTAAGTGTGTGCTAGCCCTAAGCTCGTCCACAACGGCCTTTCGTTGGCGGTGAACAATTGGCGAGTCTTGAATTTTGAACCCCAAAAGTTTGGAGAGCGCAGCGAAGCTCGAAGCAGCGACACCAGTTTGAGCTGCAGCACTCTCTTTGTTGTCAAAGTATCCGTCAAGGCCATCGAGTGGGCCTTGGCGTCGCTTTCTTGAATAAAATACGGTGTGGAGTGACGAGTTGAAGTGTTCGCTGGATACACTTTCATCATCCGAAGAGTCATTCTCTGTACTGTCCGAGGTATGACTGGAAGCAAGAGAAGGAACTTCTTGTTCATCGCCCAATTGAAAGTCACAGCACTTGTGTGTGCTGGAATCAAGGGCGTCGCAAACCAATCTTCTGCGTTCCATGGCAGTTTCATCGTAGAGAGTGCTTTCAATCTCTTTCAACATGGCCGCCTTGTTCTCACGGAGGTTAAGGATATCTCGAAGCTTTCCGAGAACTACTTCCTTAATGACGGGTAGTTGGAAAGACATTGATTCAGTGCAAGGACGGGAAGTTTCACCCTTCTGATACGCCTGTGCTTCTTTCGCGTCTTGGAGTGCCACGAGGTGAGCAGCATCTGCACAGGGTAGGGAATATTCCACATAGATTTCCATGATGGCCTCTTCATCCTCAACATCTTCGTCCCATTGGAGAGCTTGTTCTTCCAAAACGGCGTTGATGGAGTTGGTTTTGTAGTCCCTTCGAGAAGCATTCCCCTTCTTCGTCTTCCCCTCGAGTCCCCTAGTACAATGCTTCTCACTGTCCAAGTCTGCTTGTGTCAGGCTTCCCCGCATCATCTTTTGGACTGTGGACATGCAACGTTCGCGGATTTGCAAATAGTCTTCTGGTTGGATCCAAGTGGCATGGATTTCCTCGGCATCAAGATCGTTGATGTGAGGAATTCGGCGATTGTGAACTACTCGATTGAACGAAATCACTCGCTTTCGCCGCCGGCTCGATGTTGACAAATGTTCAGAGGTCGCCATATCTGTAGTAGTAGTAGTTTTTGTTGTTTGATCCATCGTCGTGAAACTTCTTGTCTACTGTTGACAATTGAAATTGAAATCGGTATTGTGAGGTGTGGTGTTGTGAATCTAATGCCTTGGGTTCGCTACAAGTAGTAGAGTGGAAAATGCGGTGTGGCAAGTTGTTTCAAAGTTGTGGATGAGATCATGATACCAAAAGCCCACCAGAATCACAATCCGGTGGTGAGAGGCCCTGTGCAATCCGCTCTGAGCAGTTGCATATAGGACCTCGAGACGTGACCAAGGAACTTGGGTACCATTCGGCTATGTAAATGGGCACAGATCTATATGTGGCATCATGACCTACTCCCAACAATTAATCTTTGTGCCTGCTTAGAGCCGGAACAGTACGTGAAACTTAGAGGACACACACACGAGCATCCGCATATTCTACTCTCCTGCATTTAGTAGAATGACTCAAAGCCTCTTAAAACGGGAGAGACAATATGCTGTGATATTGTTCGCAATCTTGATGATATTGCGTACACGAAGAGGTGGCAAAAACAAATCACTCAGATGCTCGTCTCTCTTGCTAAGAATTTATTAGGGGAGGATGATACGGGTTACAACAGTCGGGAATAAACATTTAATATCAAACACTTTCTGTCGCTGTGCAGACATCGGACACCCATCTCGGTGCCGGCAAGATTACCAGGGAAGTCCAGCTCATCCGTTTGACGTTCAAGAGTGACAAGATTCCTGGATTCGACGACAAGATACCAAAACTACTCAGAAGAACGAACACAAACAAACCTCGAGAAGGCTGCTCAATCATGGGGAACAGTGACAACGGAAGCCCCTGTGCTGCAGAGCTTGCAGTTTCAGGACGAAAAAATCTTTCATCCTTCCACGATCACGACACAAACACCCTTTCGTCCCTTCATAGCAATTACAGAGCGAAATGGCGGATTCCGTTTGTCTTTCTAACTTACAGTGCCATGTTTCATGCAAGAATCTTCCATCCTTCCACGATCATGCCACAAACACCATTTCGTCATTTCGCAGCAAGTAGATAGCAATTGACGATTCGGTTTGTCTTTCTCGCCTTGTTGACTATCGCGTGCATTTATCGCAGCTCGCATTTAGGTTTCTTTGTAGTAGTCTTGCCACAAAGTAGAGTTCGTTTCAAATACAGCCGATGCGTTCACAGAACAGAAACGCTTGGTGTAGTTCCAAAAATGCGCGGAATGTTCGGCGTTGTCGACAAGACCTAAAACGTCCTTTTCCAAAGCGATAGAACGTGACAAAAACTGTTGCAAGATGTCTTGATTTGGGCACTCGACAGGCAAAGCTGAAACGGAGCGACCCAAGGTCCGGGAGACAAACGATCGTGTGGCCCTGGCCAGTGCTCCACGTTTTGTACGTCCTGAGCTCCAACCTCTCCGTACTGCCTCAACATTCAAAGCATCGTACGCCACATCTTCAGTTGGAGACTCTCGTGTCGGCTGGATAGATTCGTACCTCTCGCAAGTTTGTTTTGCTTCTAGCACGTCACAAAGAAAGGGACGAACCATGTCCTTGTCTCCTGGATTGTTAAGTAACTGAATATTCCAACCTGCAGGCAAGTCTTGAAACTCACGCAAGAGAGTATCCACGTATGGGTATGGGGGGTGTTGTTGCTGGCTTAAAATCCTCTCGAGTGCCAAACCAAAAGTGTCGAAACGTTTGTTGTTGCTAGGCCAGGGCTCTCGCATTTGTACCCTCATGTGAAACGCATGCTGGTTGAACGCACTCGGTAGCCATTCAAAGTATCGACGGTAGGATACAACAACTGTGACATTCCAACTAGCAAAAACTTCCGCCATTGCAGGCCAGAACTTAGCTCGAAACGTAGCATTGCTGTGATAAGGAGATGCCCAATCACTCAACAGTTCTCGGGACAACACAATGTTGTAACCTTGGTTTTGGTAATTTCCCCAGTCTGATTTTATGCTTGTGCGACAAGATTCATCTTGGAGAAGGCATTTATCCAGTTGGCCTACACGCAGATCCAGCCCAGTTGGGTGCTTGACTTTGCAATATTTGGCATCAATCTTGCCCAAGAAAATGGTAGAATCATCCGTTCGTAGCGTGTCCCTGTACTGATACAACGCACATTGAATCGAGGTGGTTGCCGTCTTATGAGGACCTATGTGCAAGAATGCTCTTGGTGGTCGACCTTGAGACTTGCTTGTGGGAGTAGCCTGAACGGTTCCTCCGGGGGAAATCAAGGGGCGATCATGATCGGTCAGCGTCGTCCAACGGCTTTCTTTGGCAGCACTCGATATCACTGCAGAATGAAGTTCCAACAATATTGTCAGAGAGAACAACAAGATGAAAGCAAGACATGTCGGGATTGAAGTGTGTTTGATCCCACCAGGCATCAGGCCATTGTCTGACAGCAAGGATGGTCCGATGGCCCGCTGTTTCGTGCTGGTTCCTGCCTTCGTTGCTGGGTCGTCTGAATCTTGCTTGCTTCACCTTTCGAATCAGTCGGATGGTTCAACCCGGTGAAAATACCCCAGCCGATAGTCGGATGGTTCAACTAAATTGGGATGCTTTTCTTGAAGTAAAAACGTTGCACGGTACTCAAAAATATCAATAGTGGCTGTAACTGAAACCGAGGCTGTCATGTTCACAATTTGAAATATCAATGTCATTTTCTCGATTGAACACACAATTCTCTTCCATGTTGTGCAACTAAACTTTTATGGAAAATTGCACAGGAGTAGAACTCTTTCGGCAGAGGAGAAACAAAGGGTCAACAATGGCCCAGGCTTCACAAGAATGCAAATGACTTCTTCACACTGGTATACCAAAGCTGAAAAGGAACTCAAGTTAGAGGATCGGCATTACTACTCGTCGATACAATCCCGAAAACGAGTGTGTTACTACCAGTTACTCCTCTCGTTGTTTAGCCTGATGATTGATGATGGGCAGGGCGAAGGGATGGTGGTGCTTGCTTAGAGCTTGGCTACGAGTAGTATAGAGTTGAATGAATCGTTTTGCTTTTTTCAGCGCATGAGGAGGATGACGATGATGATGATGACCGTTCATGAAGGGTCATGAACGAAACTGAAAGGGCCTAAACACCACATTGCAGCAAAATATTAATGATGATGGTGGACTCTAGCTAGAGAGTACCGTGCCCCCCCCATGATGTATTGATGGGCAACCCCGCACGTGCTACCAAGAATGGCCCGAGGAGAACTACAGTAGGTGGGGTCGACGATCCCATTAAAAATAGGAAGTCAGTTCAATATCGGCAGCACTTTTCCGGTATAGGACAATGGGATGGCCATTACTTCTTTGCCGTGCACGAGAATGTTGGAAGCAAGATTCTGACTTTAAAAACACGTTGGGTTTTATCAATGGTCCTTCGCCCTCTCTGTTCGAAATGCATAGATCTGCAAGGCTGACTCAACGAAGATGTCTTGTAGAGAAAGGAGAATGCTATGTCATCTCCCTAGGTATCGAGCTAGGTAACGTTGAAGTTCCACTACTACCAAAAGAAACGTCTAGTCTATTATAGAGGGTGACAATGAGACTTACTCTGGTAGCTGCAAGATTGTCGCTTCCCCCGGCAAGGAGGAGAGTTTGCTGCAATGATAAATCTGAACAAAACTGTTGTATTTCTCTATATTACTAGCGGAACAGTACCAGGTAGTAGTTAGTTCTTTAGTACTGGCAGGTAGTTTACGGCTAGGTCGTCACTTTCACTTTTGCAGTGGATTGTTTCTGGATTTCATTGCCTTTGCTTCTTCTGTGCAAGTAACATGGATCATGGTCGTCTACGTTTTCGTCCATCATGGTGCTGCCAAAGGGGACTGACCACTGGTACTGGGTCCTTCACCCCACCACCAGTCTCTCTCTCGTTGCGGGAAAAAACGCCTTGGTGTAAAAATTCGAATTCGAAGACAGTCCAGCCACCAGCACGGGAGGCAGGCGGCGGTGCTGCTGTTGTTGCGTGTGGCTGTAGGACGACCGTGAGTACCGGATCATTCGACGAAACGTGCAAATGAGAATTCTCTTTTTGTGCGTATGTTCACTTATGAAACTGCGCCAACGTCCAATTCCGACACCGTGATTCAATCATGCAAGCCCATAGGTACAACAGTTGATATTTGAAGGGCCTGTCTCGTTCGAGGTTCGGGTCGGCCTCTCCGTCAACTTTGGTTCGTCGCCGACGGCATCAAACATCCAAAGGGTTCACATTCGCTCTCATAAAATTCACTGAGCAAGAATCAAAACTTGACATCACCAACTACTCACCATGAAACGCCTATCATTCCAAAAACCACTACTCCTCCAAGTTTCCAACGTGAAGGAAGCTCTTCACCTTCAGAAGAAGGCCAACACCACACCCGTGAGCAAGCATGTTTCGTTCGCAGATAGAGTGTCTGTTCGAGCTGTGGAGCACTACTATGAGTACTCAATCGAAGAGATTGAAGCCTACTGGTACAGCGAAGAAGAGGTACGAGACATCCGAAAGGAAATGAAAACATGCATCAAGATGCTGGAAGAAGCCAGCTCCGAAGAAATGCGAAGCAAGTGCTGCAACATCGGCCTGGAATTCTACTCCAAGGAAGGTGCCAAGAGCCGTCAAAAGAACCGAAAGAGAGCTTGGAAATCTGTCATGACAGAACAGTCGTCCCAACAAGCAGAGGGTGTACAAGACCCTTTGGCTATTGCCGATGGTTACAAGAAATGTGCACAAAGTTCACGAGTTGTGGCTGCCATCAGCGCAAGACTATTGAACGACGAACTCGAGCAGAGCGTGAACAGAAGGGATACCCCAACCACGTGCCGTCGTCCGTCGCTACTCGCAACAACCATGCGACAACGATAGACTTTTTGATTTATACATACAATAAAGCTTATAGGGGGTACAATAGATTTTGCAACACAAACTACTTACTTCAAAACAAGTCTAGAGCACTCAACCACATTTTTCTCTCATCCATCTTGAGATGCTTTCCAAAATCGGCACACAAGAGAGTTCCCACTCGTGCCCGTGACAAATTCGAACATGAGGAGCCGTCAGAGGAATGAAAGTTCAAGAATCGGTCATTTCAAATAAGGAGATCCGATCAAACGGGAGCAACAAATATGCTCAAACGGTATATCAATCTATGAAAACGTCCGTATTTTACGAAGAATTATTGCTTGTAAGCTCATAATGTTCGGATGCTGGTCATGAGGCATCGAATTTCTCCATACCAAATGCGATCTGTGGCACTGAACTCGAACCCCATGATGAAAGTATCTGTTGTGGTCACTACTGTGATGGTGTTCGCGTTCCCTTTTAAGGTGCCAACGACTGCCTTCTTGGTGTTGGTGGTGGCCGCCCGACGATTACATATCACATGCTTGTAAAGGCATGGGATCCTCTTCTCTTCTTGTGCGCCAGGCTTTACTGTTGCTCGTGGCTGCCTTTTGCGGCACTCAGAAAGAGAAGTATTATCCCACCATCATTCCCTGTTAGTACGTACTAACACCAGGTACTGTAGAAATACGACCCAACTGCCTAAAGGTTCACCAACAACCTTTAAGAAGAGCAACGTTGATTCTTCTTTTTTCTTGGAAGACTAAGGGTTAGTGCCTCCAAGAAGAAAGTAGTACTAGTAGTTAGTAAGAACAACAACAATAGAAACGTACTAACGGGTACTACTACTAGGAGGTCCGAAGGGCACGGAGGTTGGTACCGTCGATGTCAACGACAACGACGAATGACTATTTTGGGTACAATACGAGTGTGCATTTTGCTTTCTAGCTAGACGACCTCTTCTCGCTTCTCCTTCTTGACATTCCCCCATTCATCGATTCAAGATATTTCTTCTGAGGAGAGCACAACCAGTTGCATACTACTACTAGTAG
Source organism: Nitzschia putrida (assembly GCA_016586335.1). Lineage (NCBI taxonomy): Eukaryota > Bacillariophyta > Bacillariophyceae > Bacillariales > Bacillariaceae > Nitzschia > Nitzschia putrida. The sequence continues at coordinate 1,182,095 of BLYE01000003.1, forward strand.
TAGTACTGTACTAGCACTACCAAAGCCGGTACGTTTCGGTTATTGAGAACCTAACCAATTCTCCTCGCCGCTCGCCGGTCATCATCATTATCATCATCTGTGTTTCTTACCATCGCTGTAACAAGGTGTAATATCTCTTGTGAAGAAACAAAATCCAGTAGACCATGACACTAGGGGAGATAACAGTAAAATCAAGAACATTATTTCATACTAATGGACGTCATAGTTTGGATCTGCATTCCGTTTTGATGACTTTCGTTGTTGACAGAGTACTAACTCATGCACTACCTCGAACTACCAATTTTCAGAGATTCATTGGTCGGATCTTTTCACCAAGTCAAAGCAGCCTAATCATTTCCTTGGGCAACTTTTCACAAGAATACTACTATTTAATACCTGCACTTCCAGCTCTAACACAACTAGTACGTGATCCCAAGAATGTTCAAATGTTGTCAGGCTTCTGGAGTGTGCTTGGCTGAGACATCATCTTCTTGCATCGCTAGAACACTTGGAAGATATAAATCTTCTGACAATTCTCGAAAAGCTGTACTAGTGTTGCTTGACAGGCATAAAACCACCGGCAGCTAGTAGGGAAATTATCGCGTTGTTGGTCGCCAACCTAAAAAATGATGGTAGGGTTCTACGACTTCACGAGGTGTGTTTATTGTCCACATTTATACCATCCCATTTCAGCATGTCCACTACCAATATTTTTTGGGTATTGTTCTGATTCTAATACAGTTGGGTTTGGCTCCTCCTGTTGTTGTTTCGAAACAGAGTTGTTGGCGCAAGATGTCGGACTTCTGGTCTCAGGTGAAAGAAAAGACTTGGGCCTTTCTGGTTCTTTTCTGGAGGTACTAATGAAGGAATCACGCTTGCCAAGAAGAAGACGATCGATGTTGCATTCCTTAGCAGTCTTCTGGTCTACTGTGTCAAGGAGAGCTCAACTTTATTAGAGACCATGAAACTTTCTTCTATTTTGCTCTTGCTCGGTATGAGATGTTCACATCTACAAAATCAAACATGTCTCATCGTAGGCTATGATGATGCGCGGGTTCGGCATTGACACTTCCGGCAAAAGGTATCTTTGCAATCACGGCAAACAAATCGAAGTAGTCGTCCGTGCGAACAGGAGTGACGCGCACAGCTCCCGAAGAGTGTCAACCGATGATGCACCCACACCTTTGATGTTCTCGGCTGTCGTATTTGCATTTCCTTCTTTGACGCACTCCATTTTTCTCACAAACTTCAGCTCACAAATCCAAGTTGGCACAAAACCTTGAATCTTTCATCATATTAACCATGCTTTCTTCACTAACTCGTGCCACAGCCGCTCCTGCTGCTCGATCCTTCTCTACCGCAGCCGGTCGCAATGTTGTCGTCGTCGGTGGAGTTCGAATCCCTTTCTCATTGAGCTCAACTTTGTACAAAGATCAGCTTGCCGTCGATTTGCAACGCTTGGCAATTACCGGCCTCCTCACACAAACCGCCCTTCCCAAGGAAGCTGTTGATTATGTTGTCTGCGGAAATGTTATCCAAGAAGTTCGTACAAGCAATATTGCTCGCGAAGCCGCCGTCAATGCTGGACTTCCCAACGATGTCGGAGCCCACACCATCGCCCAGGCTTGTATTTCTGCCAACGCTGCAATTGTTACCGGGGCTCAAAATATCATGACTGGGCATGCCGATGTTGTGTTGGCCGGTGGTGTTGAAACTTTCTCTGATACCCCAATTCGTTTGTCGCGTCCTCTTCGACAAAAGCTCTTGACCCTCAACAAGGCCATGAAGAAGGGAGGACCTCTTGGTGGTGTTCAACATATGCTCAAGGGTCTCAAGATGAAGGATGTTGGAATTGAGACCCCTGCCATCGCCAACTACACCACCGGTGAGGTCATGGGAGTTTCTAGCGACAAGTTGAGTGCCAAGTTCGGTGTCTCGCGAGAGGAACAAGATCACTTCACTGTCCGCAGTCATGTTAATGCTCAAAAGGCACACGATGAAGGATTCTACAAGGAAGAAGTTGTCCCCTACAACGGTGTTACCACTGAGAACGGAATCAAGGGAGATTCCACCTATGAATCTGTTTCCAAGCTTAAGCCCGCTTTCATCAAGCCAGATGGAACTCACACTGCTGCTAACTCCAGCTTTTTGACCGATGGTGCCGCTATGACTTTGTTGATGAGCGAAGAGAAGGCTTTGGAAATGGGATTCAAGCCTTGGGCTTACGTCCGCGACTGGTCTTTCCAAGCCTGTGATCCTTGGGAAGAGCTTTTGTTGGGACCCACCTACTGTGCTAGTGACATCTTGAAGCGAAACAAGTTGACCTTGCCAGAGATTGGAGTTTTGGAGATCCACGAAGGTATGTTTAAATTTTCGTGAGTGGTCGAACTTGTATTTTCTTGGGAAAAATCTAACTATTTTGTTTGCGACAACAGCCTTTGCCGGACAAGTTCTTTCCAACTTGGTTGCCATGGACAGTGAGAAGTTTGCTCAAGAGAAGCTCGGAGGCCAAAAGGTTGGCGCCATTGACATGGATAAGATGAACACCAAGGGTGGGTCGTTGTCCCTTGGTCACCCATTCGGTGCCACTGGTTCTCGATTGGTGAATACAGCTGCTCGCCGTTTGCAACAAGAAGGCGAACGCTTTGCCCTATTGGCAGCCTGTGCTGATGGAGGTTTGGGTCATGCTACACTATTGGAGCGATACGACAACTAAAATCATCATTTTAAAAAGGATTGTAACAATAGAAGTTTGATTCATGATTTTATGTATGCATCGCACGTATGAAATGAAGAGGGATGAAGTCCTGGGATTCTGTCCTTCCACTGTACTGTTAGTACAGTAAAAGAGACATAGGTTGGTTGCTGGTGCCTCTTCTGGGCCAACCATTCAACAGGTAGACTACGAGTAGTCAAGCTAGAATGTACTACCGTGCAACATGGAATCCTAGTCTAGCTAGCAAATCAGACAACAAGGCAACAGCAGAGCTACGCAATACACACAAGTTGACGATTTATGTTTTCTTAGTTTAGTCCTTGTCTTGGGCAGTCTTCTTGACTCCTCGAAGACGTCCAGTTCGGCGGGCTCCAATCAAACCAACCTTGCGACCAGCAGGACGATCCCTGGCGACGGTGGAAGGCTTACCGATGTGCTGGTGGTTACCTCCACCGAAAGGGTGCTCTACAGGGTTCTTAGCCACACCACGAATCTTAGGCCAGCAGTTGCGCTTGACGGCATATTTGTGGTAGGCACGTCCGGCCTTGAGAAGGGGCTTGTCGGTACGGCCTCCTCCGGCAACAATTCCTACTTGAGCACGGACAGTGGAAGGGACGGTCTTCTTTCCTCCGGAAGGCAATCGAAGACGGGTGGTTCCCTTATCCTCGTCATGTGTGACAACAATAGCGAAGGCTCCGGAGCATCGGGCAAAGGCTCCACGGTCTCCACGCTTGGCCTCGACGTTGCAGACGATGGTTCCCTCAGGGACTCCAGAAAGAGGAACAACGTTTCCAACGGAAAGAGAAGCCTTCTTTCCGCAGTAGACGAACTGTCCAGTGTACATACCCTCAGTGCAAAGGAACAATTCGGTGTCGCGTTGGTATCGGTAGGCATTCAAAAACTGCACCTTAGCAACGGGAGCTCCTCGTCCAGGATCGTGAAGGATCTCCTTGACGACACCGCGAGTGTATCCATTCTTCTCGGCATAGTCGAGAGCTCGGAGCTTGACGGCTCCCTTTCGGGTTCGCACATGCGCCAAGAAGACGGTGGACTTACCCTTACGTTGGGCCTACAAGAACGGGCAGAAAGGGTGCAACAACACATACAGTCAGAACGATGATGGAACGTGCAGCACTCGGAAAACAAATTCCCCGTCCTATCAATTCATCAACATGGATCCCCTTCGTATTCATTGTCTACAGTGGAGGAACTACTCAGCGGAGAGAGACTTACTTGGACGTATTTACCCATGGTTCAAGGTCAACGATGGAGTATTGTTGGAGATGATCCAGAGCCTCCGAAGAAAGTTGGGTCCTTCGTACGGTGCAACGCGCAGTCGCTCGCCACGAAAACTTTGTACCAAAAATCACGTAGGGGTAGTATCGAGTAAGAGGTAACCCTCGAGTGGGTCCAGTCGAATAATACGACTCAAACTTCTCTCCTTTGCGTGTTTGTCTGAATGTGTTGGGGGTCTGGTGCCCAACTCCAAGTTTCGCGCCAAACTGGAGTGCCTGTGTCATTCGTTCCACCACAGACCAAAGACCAAAATCCATTGCACAACAACAAACACGCTACGAGCACCGTACTAGGAGACCTCGGGCAACAACGAAAGCAAGTGTTGCACCGCACACAGAGCCACACCAACACAACACATATACCAAGAGCACCATGAACGTCACTGGCCATACTCGTGCAAGCAAGAGCAGCAGCAAGGCAGAGAGCCGAGCTGCTCCCATCAACCTATACCAAGAGATTCCCAACGTAGAAGTCAGTTTGGATGACTTTGAAGAATTTGCCCTCGACCGGCTCAAGGTATGTTTGATAGAATATTGCATCATTCAACGAGGTGTTGGGTGTTTCTTGTCATCATTCACTTTCTAATACATGTATGTATTCCATTCTATTCAAATCTATTCCACAGGTCCTTAAGATGTTGGAACAACTCAAGCTCCGGCATGTAGACACATCTCAATACAGAGAAAAGCTGGATCCTCTGTTGCGGCGACTGGCTGATCCAGCCAAAGACAGTATTTCTCACTATGTTTTGCGTTTGGCTTATTGCCGTACCGAAGATTTGCGTCGTTGGTTCTTGGCACAAGAAGTGGAACTCTTAAGATGGCGACTCGGACTCACGTCGTCCCACAGTGCGAGCGTCCAAGGAATGAAAGAAGTTCTCCCTCATGCCCAGTTGGTTTCATCCAAGGAGTTGGAAAACACCAGCCTCCGTCAGCAGATTGCTACTGCAACTCCTTCCCTCAAGGGAGACCCAAGCATCATGCCTCGCATGTACAAGGTTCCCTTCACACATGCTTTGGACTTGATCCGCCATCGCCAGGTCTTTGTCAAGGCCGGTATGGCTTACATCCCTGAAACCAAATTGGTAGATGTGCTCTGTGGAAGGTTCCGGGCCGATCTTTCCAGACAGCTTTTGCTACTCAGTTCTGTTCCCCTCACACCTTCGTTGGAGCGTACCCATGGATTTCTCAAGAACGTGTCCACAGTCAACACAGTGTCTGGGGAGTTTGATCCTCGAGCTGGAATGGATGGTTCGATTGATATCAATGCAGCCAATGTACCACAATACGTCAAGAGTATGCCCCTTTGCATGGCCAACTTGCAATTGTCGTTGCAGAGGGAGAAGCATCTGAAGCATTGGGGACGATTGCAGTATGGTCTATTCCTCAAGGGTACTGGGCTTAGCTTGGATGATGCCCTGGTGTATTTTGAACGCATGTTCACCGCCAAGGGGATGGACAAAGGGATCAAATACAGCCTTCGGCACATGTACGGAAAGGAAGGAAAGCGCTCGACTTACCCCCCTTACTCTTGTGCCAAGATTGTCAATGGCAATGCACCCAACGCCAATGAACACCATGGTTGCCCCTTCAAGCATTCACCCGCCAACGAACTTAGTCACTTGCTCAGCCGGTTGGGCGTTCAACCAGCTCAGCAGAAGCCCATCCTGGCACAACAGCAATCGCACAACTACCAACTTGCTTGTTTGGAACACTTCAAGGTGCTCCACCCAGATGCTCATACTCACCGAGACATTCCCATGGAAAATCTAGGAAACCACCCCAACGCTTGGTTCAATGCAAGTGTGCAATATCACTCCCTAACTTCTGGGGACAAGGAAGGGAAGGAAGATTTCCCAGCCACGCCTGGGCTCAATCGTCATGAACCCATGCAAGCTCGATCGAGTGCTTCTGTGTCACCGTAGATGAGATCAGCCTTTTGGATTTTTCTACGTGTCACTATTGTTAGCATCCACAATATATTCTGACATCTAGGTATATCACCATATGAATAGGATGTTTCAATATCATAGTTCTATTAGCGGTAGATTGTTTACGTAAAAACTACAGTACGAGTTCTGGTTGTGGAAAACTGTTGTCTATATTAAAGGCCTATGGCTTTGTCCGAAATTCTGGACAAATGGCTTCTAGTACGCCTCACCATAGATGCCCCTGCCTTCGATCCCTCGCTGAAAGCTGTAATACTTGAAAGGAGAAAAGTTCTCGCGTTCAAGGATAGATAATAGTACAAGTTTCGTTTGACAGGACACTTGAGTCGTTCTGTCTCTTCACATGTCCACGGTAGCTTTTGTAGTAATGGTGACAATGGCAATGATCCGAATGGAAGGCCATTTCTTGAAGGGGTTTTGTACTACCACAAAAAGGAATGACTCATAGGTATCCTGATTGCTGTGATCATCGCTCATGCTCCTTGGATGTCTTCCTAGTGAACATCTTGAAGACTTTGTTTGTTCTAAACTTGGGTGTTTGACTTGATGGACTGCACGCGAGCTGTGCAGTGTCAGCAAGGTAACACCGTGCATCCTTTGCATCAGCGGCGGCAGTCTGGATAGACTTTCGAACTGATGGCTTGGAACACTTCCTGGCAACAGGTGCGAGCTTGTCAGGATCACTTCCTTTCCGCTCTTGTTCGGATAATACTTTTTGGATTGCACCCGCGATCGTTTCCCTGCGCTCGCGAATTTTGTCCAAGTCCACGATCTCCAATCCTCGAGAGGAAACTCTGTCGGTCTCTTCAACGGTACGAGAAAAGCTCATGCGACGCACTGTGCTAAGTGCTTCCTTCTTGATGAAGAAATACTCCCCCTTGCTGTACCATCGATTGCAAATTTCATCGTCATCAATCGAAGCACCATTCACAACAAACAAGTTTTCGTCAAATTTGACGCAAGATTGTGATCTAGGTTCGCTCAAGCTGTGACGCCTGAGCCGTCCATGGCTCTTGAGCACTCTAGGTAGCTTATCATCGCAACTGCCATTGATTTCAGTGTTCTTGACAAGGGGTACAAACATCGTGGCTGTCATGAGGCTGCTACAAATAATAGTTTGGGACTCTTGTGGTTGTTTGTTGTGTAATCTCACGCTCCATTCACTCAAAGAGCGAGCTTAATAATTTCGCGGAAAGAGTGTGTAACATACCACCGCTTTTTCCTGGAACACCATGGAGAGCGAAGCCTTCGCGGTGGCTTAAGGAATGCAATAACAGTGGTATTGAAACAAGTTGTCCATTTTCCTCCTTGTCCTCTATGTAATTAAGGGTGGGACAACAAGAGTGGCTTCAACGGAATTCCTGGGAAAGCCCTCGATTACAGGCGACTGGAATGCTTGGCTACACAGCACAATCCTACGAACGCACGTTACTGAGACAAAAATATCGATCTATAAACAAACATCGTAAACTTCAAGCGCCCACGAGCTGCACGACGGTATCGACGAAGTCGATCTGCTTCGTAATCCAATGCGTTACAACGAGAACTCAGTTTCCCCCTGCAGGAGGAACCGCAAAGAGCCGCGTTGAGGGACAAAGCATCTTGACAGGTCATATTGAACCATGGTGAAGCTATCTGTTGCCTCAAGAATTATACTAAAGTATGTAACGTACTAACGTTGGTATTATGAGTCCGTGAAATTGCATGGAGCAATTGTGTCAAGAAGAAGGTGGGATTCCACGGCAACATTTATTTTGTTATCACGATATCCCTCGTTGGTGATCGAAAGATTTCTGAGCTGGTTGTTAGTACTAAACCTGTCATCACTTCTTCTTGCCTTTATTATTTTTAGGGACCGACAACAACGGAACCAAGCATCTCGGTTCACGACATCAATTTCTTTCTCTACTACCTCAAGAGTAACTAGAGAGTAGTAGCCGCACCGGGCTCTATTTTAGTGTTAGTACTCGTAGTTAGTAGCTACCAAGTACTACCGGTAGTACTATTATTAGTACAAACACAGTAGCTATTCTCGCGTCCTGTTCCCATTACAACCCCGTCGCATCGTTCGTGCTCTCTTCTCTCTCTATCCTAGCTAACGTGAGTAGCTCCTATTGATCATCATCAATTCAGTTCGATAGTGTTCATCACCGCCACTCTGACGAGAACAACCACGAGGTGTTCAACATTGTCCAAGTGAAACATGCATCCATGATCGTCTATCACTTTTGATCCAACCTCATACATACATTGCCCCTCGAAAGTTTTACTTGCGCCGAATTGTCGAATATTCTCCCGAACGCGAAAAAAATCGGAAGAACGGCCCTCCGTGAACTGATGTAAAAACCAAAGCACCCAAGCCTATGGCTTTTGCTAGTTCTGAAGGAGATGAATTGCGGATACCATGACGTGATCTTCTGCTCCACTGTTTTCAGAAGCTTCTTTCAGTATGGAAGCGCCTCGTTGCACAGTGAAGTGAACTAGCAGACGGTCAAGTTGTTGTGTGCATGTGTCCGAGGATGTCTCTTCAAGGGGAACTGTATCCTTCAAGCGGCTGGATCTTTCTGCTTGGGACTGGCCTAAACGCGTCTTCTTGGTTTGATAGGAGGATCGCACATCAATGGCCAACACTTGCTGAATGGCGGCTAGAACAGAGTCGAGAGTCTGCTCCAAAGTTTGTTCTCCGCAACTGGGACCATAGAATTGAAGCGCACTTGGGTTATCAATGAGAATGGAGCGCAGTTGTGATTGTGCTTTTTCGGATACTTGTACAGTTCGGTGTGAAGAGAGACCTCCTCGTACCCAGCTAGGTACTCGAATTCCAGTGGTAGTTGGGTCGGGAAGATCTTGGTCCATATTGACTGAGTCGTACACCGGAACATAGGGCTTGATATCGAGTACTGGAGTTCCATCAACCAAATCGAGACCAGAAATATGCAGAATAACACTTTGATTGTCCACTTGGATATGATCGAGTCGGCACAAGGTCAACCCAACGGGATTGTAACGATGAGGTGTGCGCGTGGCATAGATTCCAACCTTTTCGCCTCCCAGAGCAGGAGGGGCAATCTTCGATTTCACTCGTTGCTTTTTCGATGACTGTGTGTTGAGATGGAATACAAAGAGAATCCAAATGTGGGAGTATCCTTCAAGACCCTCAACCGAACTTGCAAGGGATGAATCACCGAGTTTGTAAAGCTCGATTGTTCCTCGGGCATTGGGAGCCAGCAAACCCTGACGTGGCGTACCAACACAAAGCCGGTAGATAGAATGAATAACACCAATAGGCTTGACATGAAGACCATCGGTTCCAAGCGATATATCAGAGGAGGATGTTTCTTCGGTCAATTTGGACTTTGGTCTCTTCTTTGCTTGTTCCTTCTGTTGCTTGGAGGATAGTTGCAAGCGAAGACGCTCACATTCTCGCTCTAGTTTCGCTTGACTCCTCCAAGAATTAACTGCAACAGCGACAGCCACACTGGCAATCGCTATCAGTGGCAGGCTGCAAGAGGTGGTGGGGTTGGACGTTGGCATCGTCGATGCAATTGTTGTTGGTGGTGGTTGGTTGGCAGCAAACAACCGATGGCTTCGCCCCCGTCCATGGCGAACACCTGATACGCCATCGTATATTACAGTCATACACATGTATATGATATATGTATACTAGTAGTATGTAAAATCCAAGCACCTGTCATGATAAAAGCTGACCAGAACCCACCCAGTCGTCGTCGTGCACTTTCAACAAGAAAGAGCTCGGGGTGACAGTTGGTGTTGTTGGAGTTGTCTCGTTTCCTGGCTTCCCAAAACACCTTGGTATGCATCCACTGACTTTCTGATAGAGTATGTCACTTCCAACAGCTTCAGAGGTTCTGGAAGGATGCAGAGGATCCGGCAATGGTACGGATGTTGATGTTCTCCAGTGTGTCACACAGGAACTCTTGAATCAGACTGTGAAGGTGCGGGAGCAATCAAGGACTACCCTCTTAATGTACAGCGCCGCTCTTGTCTTTTTCATGCAAGCAGGTAAGATATCTGGAAGGATCTTTCACTATTGACGAGTGACTTGTGTATTGACATGAATTCCTGACTTCGCTTTTCCGTTTGCTTCCGTCAGGGTTTGCCATGTTATGTGCCGGGGCAGTGAGACGAAAAAATGTTCAAAACACCTTGCTCAAGAATTTCCTAGATGCTGTGAGTAATATGAGTCGCTGCTTCGTTGTGAACTGCACCTGTGGTTGGCTGGTGGTTGACTAATCTCGTTCTTTTCTCCTTCAGTGTGGCTCCTCGGTTGCCTTCTTTGCCGTTGGCTACGCAATAGCGTTTGGAGACAATGAAGATAATCCCAATCAATTCTTGGGCACCAGCAACTTCTTCTTGAGCAATGTTGACAATTATGGTTTCTGGTTTTTCCAATACGCATTCAGTGCTGCCTCTGCAACAATTGTTGCAGGCACCCTCGCGGAACGATGTCAAATGGCGGCGTATTTCTCGTATTCCATGGTTCTGGCGGGTTTTGTGTACCCTGTTGTTGCCCACAGCATATGGAGTCCATACGGCTTTCTGAGCAACCAGCGTGAGAATCCTCTCTTCGGGGTGGGGGTCACTGACTTTGCCGGTAGTGGCGTCGTACACATGACTGGAGGGGCAACGGCGTTGTATGCAACTACGATTCTGGGCCCTCGAAGGGGACGCTTCCATGATGAAGAAGGTAGACGACTTCGCAAACCCAATGAATTTCCGGGGCATTCTATGGCACTCCAGGTAGGTGATATTGTAAGAGTGAACCAGTTGAGTTCCCTATCATACTGACCAGTGGGTTCCGAACACAGATGCTGGGGACATTCATTTTATGGTTTGGGTGGTATGGTTTCAGTGCCGGTGCCGGACTTGTGATCCCATCGGATGAGAAAGAAAAACTGACAGCTATTGCCGGGGTCAACACAACTCTTTCCGGGGGTGCGGCGGGTTTGGTGGCTGTTTTTATCCATTTCTTCTATTTGGATCGGACTACAGGGGAACCATACTTTGATCCAAGAGTGGCAATGAATGGAAGTTTGAGTGGTTTGGTCGCTATTACTGCAGGAGCCGCCTTGGTACAACCCTGGGCTGCTGTCTTGATTGGTGCACTGGCTGGTACGTTCTATTTGGTCGCACGTGACCTGTTAGTTCGTATGCGCTTGGACGATGCAGTAGATGCTATTCCGGTACACATGTTCAACGGTCTATGGGGGATGATATCTGTATCTTTGCTAGCCTGTGAGGACCATCTTGTGACAGCTTATACGTCAGAGTTCAAACATGTGGGTTTGTTCTATTCTTTTGCGAAGGGGGGATTTGATGGACATATGTTGGCTGCAAATATCATTGGAATACTATGGATCATCGGATGGACGTTTTTCATCATGATGCCATTCTTCTTTTGGTTGGATTGGAAGGGATGGTTTCGTTCAGATCCACTGGAAGAGATCGTGGGATTGGATACGTCGTACCATGGTGGTTTGCTGTTGACTACGGGCGAAGACGCTGTCAACCCTGAATACATATCCCAATTTCAGCAAAAGCGGAACGAACTGCGCAATCGTTACATTGAAAATCGGAAGCGCCAAAGTTCAAACTTTGATGGAGAAGAAATGGCAAACGAGGATTGCGACAGTGTAAAAGAGGACGATCATGGCCTGCGGTTGTAATCACATCCCCAAACGAGAAGAAACTATTGCTTCATGGGCCTTCAACGACTAAGGATATAACAGAAATTCTATCAACGAATCGCCGGCTACGTTAATGCAACAGCCGCTAATTCTGTGGTCGTTATGGTTGCCAACAGTTCGCGCCATCATCTATAGTTGAGGCACAATTTTTGCCAGTGAATCGTCAAAAACACGGTCAGAGAACCTGGCAGCAGAGTCCTGCGCCTTCGCTCTCATTTCATTCGCTGCAGGAGTTGGCAGCGTCAGAGCCTGGTAAATGGATTCGGCATACTCTTCGGCTGTGGTGGCCAGAAATCCAGTGACTAGAGGGTGAACAATATCCGATCGAGGTCCTCCAGAGTTGTGCGCGATGACTATGAGGCCTGCAGCCATCATTTCCACAATACCGATGCCAAAATGCTCTTGGCGCATTGTATGTATTCCAATGGAGGCCATCTTCATACTATCCTGAAGCTCTGAATAGGGAGGATTGATGTTAAACTCCACAGCTTGTTCCAATTGCAGGGATTGAACAAGAGCTTTCAATTCTGCAACTCGCTGCCTATCAGCATCATTGCGGCAACTCCCAATCAGAAGAAGTTTGACACCTGAAGAGTTACTGTAATGTGGATACTTCTTGAACAAATGTGCAAGTGCTTGAATTTGTAGCGAGTGTGCCTTCTCGGGACGGAATTGTCCAATACTGACAACAATAGGTTTGCGCAGTGGATTTGCTGGACTGGCTTCTTTGTTTGCAACTTGGCTCGGAACGCGGCATGGTGGATATACTATGTGAATCTTTGTAGACAAACGCCACAAGCTCCGAATGTGATTGTACGTCCAGGTGGAATTGACCATGACGAGATCTGCCAAGCTTCCTGTCATTCCGTATGAGATAGCAAAACACCAATGATAGACAAGCTTCACAACTTTTCGAATTCTTGCAACGGGAGATTGATGACGTTGTTTCCAATCAAATGCCATCATATCTGTGCTGATTGTTGGGTAGTGTACATAGGCAAACACTTTCGCCTCGGCCGGTAACATCCATTTGGCCACAAGGAAGGTGAATGCACATCCTGTGGTGTCACAAAATACATCCATCTGTACCTTTTGCTTCTTGGCCAATTGAATAGCTTGGTAGGCCAATTGCATTGTCCCCAAACTCTCCATAATTAAGGAGAGAAAGGGCTTTGGGTTGAGATAGGCTTTGTATTCAGCAAGCGAAATGTAGTGGATGGGCTTGGGAATCTGGACATCGAATCGGCGTTGGGCATCGGCCCGAAGTTGCTTGTCGAAATCCGCAAGTTCTCCAATTTCATCAATTGTGAAGATGACAACTTTCTTGTTTTGTTGCTGTAGGTATTGCACAATCTTCCACAACACTCGCTCACCGCCGCCTCCACCACTGCAATAGGGATGAAAAAACACAAAGGATTCCGGTGGTGATTTTGATGCAGCAAATCCCTTTTTGAGATACAACCAAAGCCACAGTAAGAGGCATGATGTGGCTATTGATCCTCCCAGTGTCAGGAAGAGCAACAACAGTCTGACAAGTGTTTGTATCATCGTATTGTCGAGGGGGTGTAGCTATGGAGCGAAGCAAAACTGGTACGAGGGCACAGCTGTTTCCTATATTGGGTTATTACATACGAGACTTCATTCCTCGTCATTCAAAACAAATGTTCTTCGTTTTGTATCCTCACTCCGTCTACTACCATGGAGGTATTCTTCACAACTCAAGGCAGCAGTACGAACACAGATCTTCACATTGTGTAGTTTTCTAGGCAATTCGGAGAAGTGAAAAGTCAGTTCATCTTGATGAGAGCCGTTGCCTCAACGAAAAGTTTACACGAGTAGTTACACGTATCGTAAACTATAGAATCAGAGAAAAGATGCAAATAATGCAGATAGCTTTTCAGAATGTTGTTGAATCTAATATTACTTTCGAGACCTGCCCAAAAGTTAGTTAGGTACGAAGATTCACCGTCTGGAGAATATCGGGATCATCTTGGCTAATGTAGCAACAAATGGGGAGGCCCCTGGAACGGCATCAATGGGCGACAAACCCGCGGATCTTTTCCATCCGGGGAGCAAAACTATACGCCATCGTCATCATAGGATGGAGGGGTCATCCTCTTGAGCGAAAACCATGGGTTGCCGAACCAGAGGTTTTCGGGGTTTCGTTTGAGAGCTTGATTGTGTATCGGTTGGTGGCTTCTTGGAAGTCTCTTTGGTGCCTTCTGATGTATCAGGTGCGTCTCCTGGGGTAGTATCCGGTTCTTTAAAATCGCCATCGTCTTTGACTTCCTGACGGTACATTTCGAGGGCTTGACGGGCCAAGGCTACAGGATCGTCTGCACTGCCGTTATTCAACTTGCGAGCTTTTGGAGATCGTGCCTCGTCGGCCACACCTGAAGATTCCCCAGCTTGTTGTGCTGTTGTAGACCCGTCGCGATCTCGTTTGTCTCGATCACTGCTGGGGGAAGTGTTCGTTGACGTATCACGAATCATTTCTCGTCTTGACACCTCAGGCAACTCTGGCATCTATCCTTCGGTTGTCCTATGCACCTGATTCTGAAACTTCCGGCTTGACAGCCTCTAGACGGTACTCGTACGGCCAACGGTGGATGTCTTCACGATAGCTCCTAGCACACCAATGGCAGTTGTCGTTGTCCTCACACAACATGGACCTTGCGCCGAAGAAGAAGATTGGAGCCAGCAATCTTTTCCCTCCTGCGCTATCCTCCGATCCTCAGGTACATATATTTCTTTATATGTCGTGACGTGGAAAGAGTCAGCCACGATCCGCCGACGATGTGAAGATCCGAAAAGTGCAACTTGTTTGAGTCTGTTGAATCGAATTGTGATAATGAGATTGATGATAGAATGGCGAGTGGTGGCTGGTAACAGGATACCATACCCAGCGAAATAGCAGCAATCTGTCATTTCCTAGCTAGTATTCCTCTACTACTTGGTCGACAATCTCTCTGAAGTCTCACACCAACTTGTGACTAAGCACTCAGCACTCATCAAAGGTTTCCACTCTGGATAACCGCTGGCACCGACGCTCCTTTGGCGGTGGTTGTGTTCGATGAGAACAAATAATTGGCTCTCGAGAAACTTCTTCACGGTGGTAGTAGCTGATCACTACCAATTTCCCTCCTCGCTACTATTTTAGGCCCCTAAAGGGTGTCTAAAGGGTGTGCAGTACAAATCAAACCTATACAATGGCATTGCTAGCTAGCTAGTAGCACCTGGTGATGTAATCCGAAAACGACTCCACATCAATTCTCTGTGATTAGTTCCAACCATTCGCATTGGGTTGTTGAAAGGGTTGTTGAAAGCGGCCACGTACGACCTACGGTATGTCGTACTACCGGTAATACGACCAGTAAACATCTTCTTCAATGGCTGGATTTGAAAGTAAAGTATCATCTCCCATTATTTTTACTGGCTTTAGATACTAGTAGAACGACATTCTCTTTTCTCAAACGAAGTGCGGAGTTTCGCGGAGGAATTGTGTGCATTGTCCTCCCTACATGTCGCAGTAGCCCAATGCGACAGAGAAGCAGACACTTCGAAATAGAAGTGAGTTGGGCCGGAATTAATGCAGTAGGGCAATTCCGGTACTTGGATTGACGTGAACTTTGGGCAGTTCGCACCTCCATCCAGCATCATTCCGGTTAACTCTCTCCCTGCATTGTGACCTTCTGCTCTTTCACACACCACACATCAAGTCCACTGCCGGTGCTGCATTTCATTGAGCTCATTGGTTCTCTACTCAATTTGCGGTGGTTTCTACCATCAAGAATTCTCGACCTGCAAAAGAATCATAGTTACAAGAAGGATCACCTATCACCGCACCAAGCTAGACTGAAGTTCTCTTTACACAATGTTTGGGAGCTTTCATTCGCCCACCGCAGAAAGTAACTCGCAAAAGCCTTCTTCTCGGAGACGTATCCGGTACATTCCTAATGCTAAAAAGGCTGTACAGGAGCCTGCAGCAGAAGAGCAGCGAATCAAGTCTCCTCCAGGTAGACGACAGTCTTCTAGCAGCGATGCTCGAAAAGTAACGGCTGCAGAAAGTAGCAGTGAAAGTGAATTGGAAGAAGAAGCTCCAAAAATAACCCGCCGTGGCCGTCGACGAGGCACCATGAGTCGTCGTCGTGATATTGACCCAGAAATGATCGAGGCTTCGCTGGCAAAGTCTAGAGAACGGTCTACTGTCAAACAGGAGTCTCCCAAGAGAGAGAAAAAGAAGAAGGTTGCGAAACCCAAGGACAAAACATCAAAATCCAAGAAAGGTACAGGCAAAGTCAAAAAGTCAAGCTCCAAGAAGGAAAGTGGCAGTACCGATCATATGAATCATGATGACGATCAATCTTTAGATACTGACGATATTTTTGGTATCCCATTTGATGGCGAAGAAGAACCTGAGCCTGAACCAGAACCTGTCAGAATTAAAGTTAGGCGGTCGGACAAGAAGAGTCAATCCTCCCTCCGAATGAAAGACCACGGTGATCACAGCCGCCAGTCAGGTGGTCGACATTCCGATACTGATCCACATGGTGATCGAGAGGATTTGGAGCCAAATATGCGCATCAGAGTGAAACGAACCGACAAGAAGCATGGGTCCAGTCGGCTCTGGGACTTGGGAAACAACAGTCGTCACTCCATTGGGAATAACAGTCGACATTCTGTGGGGAACAGTAGTCGCAATTCAATTGGTCACAATTCCAACCGGTCGATTCGAACAGAAGAGCCCAAGCGACACGACGACGACGACAGCGATGACTCCGAAGAAGATTTGGAAGGCTCTTTTGCTATTGATGAGCACGATAGTGATGATGATGGTGGCGACCGAAAGTCACAGTCTCCTCGTAGAGGAAGAAGCAATTCGCTTACCAAAAGCCCCGTAGCTGCGGTGATGAGACGTCTTTCTGTTTCTTTGAGCCCAGGCGCCAATGGCAAGAAAAAAAATAGACTCCGGGGAAGAAAGCCTGGTCGGGGTGAACCTGCTCCTCAATCTGAGCGGACTTTTAGGGACATGCTGGGAGACTCTATCCATAGGATTGGGGAAAGTTTGACCCGTTCCACTCATGAAAGATCCTCTGATAAAATTCTGAAGGATTTCGACTGGGACGAAGAGCAGGAACTCACGAAGGATGAATTGGAATGCTTGGAGATGATGTACGACGAAATTGAAGACTTGGATATCTAGGTTTCGATGAGTCCTGTTCGTCGGGAGACGCATTGAAACAATGGGGGTATTTTGAGGGATTCTTGGTTCCCAGAAGACTAGTAAGACTATGCCATCACCGGGGTAGCATGGATTAACTATAGGACAATCTCCTGTTTGTCGGGAGAATAATGATTCGCTGGTTGGGGTCCAGCAGTGGCCTGTAGCGTCCCGTGCTCAAAGAGCTTCGAGGCTTCCTCGTTCCTTGCTTTTCGGGCGTCGGAGATCGCTTCGTAGTTGTGGCAACATTGTCCATCATATCCTCGCCATCCGACGAGTCAGAACTGCTCGAAGTACTACTGTCACTGCTGCTATCACTACTTGAAGAGGTCGACGAAGAACTGCTGCTTGAAGAAGAGGAGCTTGATGAGGAAGATGTAGAACTTGAATCGTCATCGTCACCATCAAGTTTCTCGTCGAGTACCAGAGTTGGCACGCCCGCAACAACTGCAGGAACGGTGGACTCCGATTCTTGAGTATATACCACTTCGAGACCATGAGGTTCCGTAGAGTCTGATACTATGTCAGCATTGGCTGGTGGGTCGTCGTCGCCCTTGCTGTCCGAGTCAGAAGTACTCGAATCCGATGAAGAGGATGAAGACGATGATGAGGAAGTAGAGGCGTCACCGTCGGTGTCGTCATCCACCTCATCTCGGGAGGCATCTTTGTTGTCCGGATCTTCCTCAGCCAGTGGGCTCTCAACTATCATTTCATCGTTTGATGTCTCATTGTCATCTGCTTGAGGTTCAGATCGTTTGTCGTCATCCCTGTCAAAACTTTGCTCGTGTGCAAGTTCTTTAGGCTTGGAGCTTTCGTCTGTGTTCAGACTTCCAGTAGCAGCTTCATTCGCACCAACATCGCCACCATCATGTGATTCCTCTTCAATGCTGGCCTCTGCGGAGGGATCGCTCTCATCGTGGCTTACAGGATCAGACTCTGGAGCGCTTTCACTTTCCTGGTTTGTTTGATGGGTCTCGTCCTCGCTGTTTTTCTCAGTCGACGCACTTCTGTCGCCAT